>JAQQAC010006904.1:64741050-64775910 GCA_029783875.1 Phataginus tricuspis | reverse complement strand
CGGTATTGCTCATGTAATTGTAGGTTAATGATACTAAAATAAAATAAATTATTAAAAAAAAAAAAAGTAAGAGGAAAAATAAAACAGGAATTACAAGTTTAAAAAGGAAAAGAGAAAAAAAAGAAGACTCCCAGCACTGCTGGTTTGTGATCCATCTTTCCCACATGAAAGCTCACGAGCTCCCTCCTCCAGCGCCTCCAGCGGCAGGCTACTCAGTCGCGGGCCTCTGCGAGCCTGTCCGCCCTGAGGAGTCGTCTAGATGAATGCTTTTTAGCCCATTCCCATTATGATGCTTTTGTAGTTTTCCTCTGTATCCTCATCAGACAAAACAGATCTCCTGTATATCCTTAGCAGGCCACACTTCCTGAAGATTTTATTACAAAAGCAATAGGGACATTTATATGGAACTGGATTTTTCAAACACATGCCCACCCCTGGTCCTGGGAAGCCTCTAAAGTGCCAATGACTGACACCCTTGGGAATCCAATCCCATACCGCCAGAGACTGCGGCCTGGCGGCGTCCTATCGCCTCTGTTCCAAGGTTGACTTTGAAAGTTCCCAAAGCTGGAAGCCTCACCCAGAAGTGGATATCCTGGTATCATTCCTAAGTGAGGGGCTGGCTTTTATCCCCATGTCTATACCTGGCTGTTACTAAACAGCCATGATGGCAGGATAAGGAGCAGCTTGTTGGCCAAGGGTCTGTTTGTAGGTACTTTCCTGCATCTCTGCTGAGGTTGGTAATATTAATCTCGATGATTCAAGGGCCCTGCAATACTTGCCAGAGGCTCCTCCCGAGTGACCCACAGATGGAACTGTGGTCAAGGCATGGTTGGAAGGAAATAATTAAATTTTCTAAAAACCACTCATCCACAAAACTCCTTTTTCAGAAAATATTACTTTACAATAAACAAAAAAGTCACTATTAAAAGCCAGCCCGTGTCACTGGCCAAGACTTCTACTCCAACCTGAAATCTGGTAACCACACATCACCCAGCTTTTTCCTGAAGCCTGTTAATTTTTCATTATTTATGTTGGAACACCTGGGTTAAAGATAAAGAAGGTGAGGAAAAAATTACGTTCACACACAAACACACACACACACCAAGGGAGCAACTACAGTAAATACAACTAGACCTGAAAACGACCTGAGGACTGCAGAACAGACTGCCTGCATCTGGGGAAGAAGAGAAGACCTCACAGAAAAGGGTAAAGTGGCAGAGCTGTGGTCAAGCAGGACCCAAGCCCTGAAGAGGAATGGAGCGAGAGGGGGTAGGAGCCCAGGAACTCTGCACACCTGGCCCTGGAGATCTGCTCAGGGAGCACAAGTCCACATTGCATTGGGTTCTGGTGATTAGCAGGCCTGGACACCAGGGACAGCTGGAATATTCTGGGAGGCTTAGACACCAGCCGCCTATGGAGGGCAGGCGTGCTTTGGTGGTCCCACTGAGACCCAGCACAAGTTGCAGTTTGAAAGAGTTGCCAGCAGTGGGAGAGGTGCTAGCGGGGCGGGAGTTGAACTGAGCTCTCTCCACAGGAGAAAGGGCAGGTTGATGACACCTCCTCGGCCCTCCCTCAGCCCCACAGGAGGGGCCTGCGACTGGCCTCGCGACTGGGGAGGCACCTGCAGGAGCCAGCCCCGGGCTCTCCTTCCTCCCGGCAGGTGACCAGGCTTGGTGCTGCGCACCTCACTGCCACTAGGCAGCACCTGTGCAACTCGCAGCCTCTGCACACCCTCCCACGACAGGGCTCCCTGCCTCGCAGCTGTGGGCCCGGTGCCCTACCACAGTGCAACTTGCTGCGTGACCACCCCAGTGACCCCATTACCCTAGCAGCCTCACCCACAAGAATCCCAGCAGAGGTTACAGCTCTGATCACAAAAGGCCTGCTGAGGCAAACTGCCAGCCACAGGGGACGGCCAGCAGACAGACAGAAAAGAGGCCCCCCCAGACTGCCCACCAACAGCAACTGAGGCCCCACTGCAAAAGAGAACCAGGCACTGGAGAGAAGAGTCCTGAGCTTCTGGGCACCACAGGATGCCTTCCTCATAAAGCCATTACTCTCCAGACAGGAAGGCATAGAAGATCATCTAACACAAAGGAAGAAACACAGAAACCTAACAAAATGAGGAGGCAGAGGAATAAGTTCCAAACAAAACTACAGGACAAGACACCATAAAGAGGGCTAAATAAAATGGAGATCACCAATCTTCTAGATAAAGATTTCAAAGTAACAATCATAAATATGCTCACTGATCTGTGGAAAAGTATTGAAAATCTCAGGGAGGACTTCAACAAAGAGATACAAGAGCTGAAAAAGAGCCACTCAGAGCAAAGAATACAGTAACTGAAATGAAATATACAGTGGAGGGAATGAATAATAGATTGCTGTAATTGGAGGAGACAATGAGATGGAAATTAGAGAGCAGGAACACACAAAGCTGAAGAACAGAGAGAGAAAAGGATCTCTAGGAATGAAAAAAATGGTAAGAGATCTGTTGTGACCAATCCAAATGAAACAATGATCAAATAATAGGGGTACCAGAAGGAGAGAGAGAGACAAAGGGATAGAAAGTCTCTGAGGAAGTAACTGTTGAAAACCTCAACCTGGGAAAGGAAATAGACACTCAGGTCATAGACTCACAGGGAGACCCTAACAAAAGGAACCCCAGGAAGACAACACCAAGACATATACCAATTAAAATGGCAAAGATAAAGGATAAGGAGAGAGTATTGAAAGCAGAGAGAAAAAAGATTACTTATAAGGGAAACCCTGTCAGTCTATCAGCAGATTTCCCATCAGAAACTTTACAGGCCAAGAGGGAGTGGCATGAAATATTTGACGTACTGAAATAGAAGGACCTTCAACCAAGAATATACTACCCAGGAAGATTATTATTCAAATTCAAAAGAGAGACTAAACATTTCCCAGATAAACAAAGGCTCAAGGAATTTATAACCATTAGTAAAAACATTAAGCCAGCATTACAGAATATTTTAAAGGGACTGCTGTAGATAGAAATGACCCTAAGGTTAAGTAATTTTCACTAGTGAAAATAAACCCACAGTAAAGGTAGTAGAACAATTACTTACCAAGCAAGTATGAAATTAAAACAAAACCAACTATACAAAAAAAATCAGTCAAGGAATACATAAAAAGTGCAGATTATAATGTCTAATACATAAAGTATAGAGGAGGAAGAAGAAAAAAGTACTTTTAGATTGTGTTTGAAATAGAGAAATCATAAACCTAATACAGACTGTTTATACAGTCAGGAAGCTAAGCTATCCTTGAACCTATGGTAACCACAAACCTAAAGTCTGTAATAAATACACAAAAAATTTAAGAAGAGGAATCTAATCACAACACTAAAGAAAACCATTAAATAACAAGAGAAGAGTATAAAAGAGGAAGAAAGGAACAGAGAGGAGCTATAAGAACAACCAGAAAACAATAAAGTGTCACTAAGTACATGCCTATCAGTAATCACCATAAATGAAAATAGACTGAATATACCAATCAAAAGACATAGACTGTCAGAATGGATGAAGAAACAAGACCCATCTATATGCTGCCTATAAAAGACTCATCTCAGACCCAAAGACATACACAGACTAAAAGTGAAGGGATGGAAAAAGATATTTCTTGCAAACAAAAGGGAGAAAAAAGCAGGAATAGCAGTTCTTTATCAGACAAAACAGATTTCAAAACAAAGAAAGTAACAGGAGACAAAGGATATTACATAATGATAAAGGGATCAGTCCAACAGGAGGATATAAGCATTATAAATATCTATGCACCCAACACAGGAGAATCTGAAATATGTAAAACAAATACTAAAAGAAGTAAAGGAGGAAACAGATTGCAACACATTAATTGTAGGAGACTTTAACACACCAGTCACTTCAACAGATCAACAGGACAAGAAATAAATAAGGAAACCAAGGCAGTGAACAATACATTAGATCTACAGAACACTCCACTCAAAAGCAGCAGGTTACACATTTTTTTCAAGTGTATGTGGAATATTCTCCAGAATAGATCACACACTAGGCCACAAAAAACCTCAATAAATTAAAAAAGACTGAAATTGTATCAAGCAACTACTTAGTCTACAATGGTATGAAAATAAAAAATAAATTACAACAAAAAAACAAAAAGGCCACAAATATATGGAGGCTAAACAACATTCTTCAAAATAATCAATGGATCAATGAACAAATTAAAACAGAAATCAAGCATTACGTGGAGACAAATGAAAACAAAAACCAAACAGTCCAAATCTGTGGGATGTCACAAAAGCACTTCTAAGTGGGAAGTACATAGGAGTACAGGCCTACCTCAAGAAACAAGAACAATCCCAAATAAACAGTCTAAGCTCACAGTTAAAGAAACTAGAGAAAGAAAAACAAAGGGAACACAAAGTTAGTAGAAGGAGGGATATAATAAAGATCAGAGCAGAAATAAATAATATAGAGAAGAATAAAACAATAGAAAAAAATCAATGAAAGAAGAGCTGGTTCTTTGAGAAACAAAATAAACCCCTAGCCAGACTTATCAAGAAAAAAAAAGAGCGAGTACACAAATAAACAAAATCAGAAACAAAGAAGGAATACTCGCAACAGGTAACACAGAAATACAAAGAATTATTAGAGAATTCTATAAAAAATTATATGCCAACAGATTGGATAACCTAGAAGAAATGGACAAATTGCTAGAAAAAATACAACTTTCAGAGACTGATGCAGGAAGAAACAGAAAATCTGAACAGAAAATTACTAGCAATGAAATTGAACTGGTAATCAAAAATCTCCCCAAAAACAAAAGTCCAGTACCTGATGGCTTCACAGCTGAATTCTACCATACATAAGACCTAATACCCATCTTCCTTAAAGCATTCCAAAAAGTAGAAGAGGAAGGAATACTTCCTAACTCATTCTATGAGGCCAGTATCACTCTAATACCAAAACCAGACAAAGACACCACACAAAAAGAAAATTACAGACCAATATCCCTGATGAACATAGATGCAAAAATCCTCAACAAAATATTAGGAAACCGAATTCAAAAATACATCAAAAAGATCGTCCTTCATGACCAGTGGGATTTATTCCAGGGATGCAAGGATGACATAATATCTGTATATCAATATCATACACATTAACAAAAAGGATAAAAACTACACGATCACCTCAATAGATTGAGAAGGCATTTGACAAAATTCAACATCCATTCAAGATAAAAACTCAACAAAATGGGTACAGAGGGTACATATCACAACATAATAAAGGCCATATCTGACAAACCAAAAGCTAACATCGTACCCAATGGTGAAAAGCTAACAGCTTTCCCTCTAAGATCAGGAACAAGACAAGGATGTCCACTCTCCCCACTTTTATTCAACATAGTACTGGAGGTCCTGGCCACGGCAATCAGACAACACAAAGAAATAAACACATCCAATTTGGTAAGGAAGACGTTAAACTGTCACTATTTGCAGATAATAAGATTTACTTAGAAAACCCTAAGGACTCCACCAAAAAACTATTAGAAATAATGGATTCAGCAAAGTTGCAAGAAACAAAATTAATGCACAGAAATATCTTATATTCCTATATACTAACAATGAACTATATACTATATACTAACAAGCAGGAAGAAAAACCAGGAATCGAATTCCACTTACAATTGCATCAAAAGAATAAAATACCTAGGAATAAACCTAACCAAGGAGGTGAAAGACCTGTACTCTTAAAAGACATTCATGAGAGAAATTAAAGAAGATACAAATAAATGGAAATCTACCCCATGCTCATGGATAGGAAGAATATTGTCAAAATGGCCATCCTGTCCAAAGCAATTTACAAATTCATTGCAATCCCTGTCAAAATCCCAACAGCACTTTTCAATGAACGAGAATAGTTCTAAAAATCACATGGAACTACAAAAGACCCCAAATAGTCAAAGCAATCCTGAGAAAGAAGAACAAAGCTGGGGGTTTACACTTCCTGACAGTGTGGTACTGGCATAAGAACAGACCCATAGAGGAAGACAGTATAGCACAGGCAAGACAAGTAGGGACTCTGTGGCATCTTACTACACTGATGGACAGTGACTGCAATGGGGTTATGAGGGGGACTCAATAATAAGGGTGAATGTAGTGACCACATTGTTTTTCTTGTGAAACCTTCATAAGAGTGTGTATCAATGATACCTTAATAAAAAGAAGAAAGGAAAGAAAGAGAAAGAAAGAAAGAAACAGAGAAAGAGAGAAAGAAAGAAAACAAGAAAAGCAAGCAAGCAAGAAAGAAAGAAAGAAAGAAAAGAAAAGAAAAGAAAAGAAAGAACAGAACCATAGATCAATGGAACAGAACAGAGAGCTCAGACATGAACCCACATATATATATGGTCAATTAATCTACTATAAAGGAGCCATTAATACACCTTGGGGAAAAGACAGCCTCTTTAATAACTGGTGTTGTGAAAACTGGATAGCTACATGCAAGAGAATGAAACTGGATTACTGCCTAACTTCATATACAAAAGGGAACTTGAAATGGTCAAAGACCTGAAAATAAAACATGAAACCACAAAACTCTTATAAGAAAACATAGGAAAAAACCTCTTGAATATAAGCATGAGCAATTTTTTCCTAGACATATCTCTTCAGGCAAGGGAAACAAAATAAAAAATAAGCAAGCGGTACTACATCGAACTAAAAAACTTTTGTATAGCAAAGGACTCTATCAGCAGAACAAAAAGACAACCTATAGTACGGAAGAATATATTTGTAAACGATTCATCCGATGAGGGGCTAACACCCACAATATATAAAGAACTTACACGCTGCAACACCAAAAAAACAAATAACCCAATTAAAAAATGGGCAGAGAATCTGAACCAAAGAAGAAATCAGATGGCCAACAGGCACATGAAAAGATGCTCCACATGGCTAATCATCAGGGAAATGCAAATCAAACCACAATGAGGTATCACCTCACAGCAGTCAGAGTAACCACTGTCCAAAAGACAAGACATAACAAGTGTTGGTGAGGATGTGGAGAAATGGGACTCCTCGTACACTATTGGTGGGAATGTCAATTGTTACAACTGCTGTGGAATGCAGTGAGGAGATTCCTCAAAAAAATAAAATCAGAAATACCATTTGACCAGCAATTCCACTTCTAGGAATTTACCTGAAGAAAATAAAATATAGAAGCAACCTAAGTGTCCTGTCCATCAGTAGATGAATGGATAAAGAAGATGTGGTACATATACATAAAAATCATTTATAGTCAGCCATAAAAAAAGAAATCTTGCCATTTGCAGCAGCATGGATGGATCTAGACAGTATCATGCTCAGTGAAATATGTGAGGCAGAGAAAGACAAATACCAGATGATTTCACTTATTTGTGGAATATAAATACAAAGCAAAACAGAAGGAACAAAACGGCAGTAGACTCAAAGACACTGAGAAGTGACTGGTGGTTACCATGGGGGAGGTGTTGGGGTGGGTTGAGTGTGGAGGTTGAGGTGGATAAAAGTGCACAAAACCTCTCAATCATAATATAAGTTGGTCACAGGGATGATAATACAACATAGAGGATACAGTCAGTGATTCTGTAACATCTTTTTATGTTGACAGCAACAATACTAATGGGGGTGAGGGTTAATAATATGGGTAACTGCTGAATCACTGTGTTGCATATTTGAAACCAATATAAGATTGTATATCAATGATACTTCAATAAAAATTATGTGAAAGATAAATATGAATTTTTTTAATTAGGTAAACATTGTATTCCTTATCAGTGAACAGAATTTTTTTAATTCATGCAATGCACAGTCACAGCTATAATGATGAATGTCATAGCTAGTAAAGCAATATTTTAATAATTATAATAGTTTAAGAATAATTTAATAATTTAATAACAACAATACCTTTTACTGAGTACTTAATATGTGCTGCCATGTACTGTGGTGAACACTTGATATATATTATCACGTGCTTTCCTCTAGACAACCTTGTGAGGTTGCTGGTATTACCCCCTTTTGTAGGGAGGAAAAAGCTCAGTTTCAAGGCACTTGGTTAAGCTCCATAGAAGTATCTGTACAGAAAGCCTATGCCCCTAAACTAACCCAATGCTCCTCCTTGACTCTCACAGCTACCACACTCTGAACTGTCCCAGCACATTGTTTGGGGGCTTCCCTACCAAGTGATTCTCTGGGATGCCAGCTGGGGATCCTATAATTTTACTCAATTTACTTGGAGATAGTGTCAGATCCCACAGGGCTCAGTCCCACAAGACTGCCCCCACTCCCACTTCAGATGCCAATCCAAGTAGTTAGGTCCCCAGGTCACCCACAACCTCTGTCCAACTTGGCTACAAAGCAGAGGTTCCCATGACCTCCTATCCCTTGGATTTTTAATTATTCACTAGAACCACTCACAGAACTCAGGGAAACACTTACTTATGTTTACCAGCTTATTATATAATAAGGGAAATGACAAAGGATACAAGTGAACACTAGAAGAAGATGTACACAGGGTGAGGTCTGGAAGAATCCCGAGGGAGCTGGGGTGCCTCACCCGCCCAACACATGGATAACACTGTTCCCCAACCTGGAATCTCCAAACCCTGTACTTTTGGAAATTCTACGGAGGCTTTCATCATACAGGTACTTGCAGTGCCTCCCTGCTCTATGGAGATGAGGAATAAAGCTGAAAATTCCAAGCTTCTCCCCATGGCCTGGTCTTTCTGGTGACCAGCCCCCATCCAGGTGTCCAGCAAAAGTCACCTCATTAGAACAAGACACCACTCTCATCCAGGAAATCCCAAGGGATTTAGGAGCTCGGTGTCAAGACCAGGGTCAAAGACCAAGTATTGGAACAAAGATGCTCCTAGTGCTCTCATCACTTAGGAATCACACAGGGTTAGGAGCCCTCGCCAGAAGCTGGGGGCAGAGGCCAACAGACATCACCTGCTATCACACAGTGCTAGGGCAGGGTTTTGAACCAGGACCTGCAACCCCAAAGTCAGAGACCCAAAACAATGTTCGATCCCCGTGGAGTTGGGGTGCACCCCTCACCAGGGGCTGCTTGGTCACTTGCCCAGGCCACTGGATCGCCCTCATTACACTGCTGTGATTAATCACTCTTTCCTCACTCATCGCCACTCACAATCCATCAAACCCTTCTAGGTTTCTTCCGAGCAGCCTGTCTACCACCAGCCCATCTGAGGCATAGCCGTGCTGCCTGTCTCCCCCGAAACATACCCACAATCCTGCGGATGGGGTCGCTGGGACTGGCCACGGCCCGGATCTGGCCCTTGAGCACCTTCTCCTTGTCCATGGTGAAGGGTGTGAGTCCACACAGGGAAAGGCAGCTGCTCACCTCCACACAGACCTTCTCCCCAATGGTAGTCAGGGCATCCTTCAGATGGAAGGAGCTAGAACAGAGACGGGAAAGGAGAAGCCAGGAAAGACAGGGCCTATGATCCAAGGGCACATCTACCCAGTTCCAATAGTCCGTGCCCTGGTAAGAGTCAAGATAAGCAATTCACGGACGGACGTTTTCCAAGGGAACCCTTGTAACTCTTCCCTGCCCCGAAACTCTCAGGCTGGGTACCTATGACTCAGGATTCTCTCTCTCTCTCTCTCTCTCTCTCTCTGCTAAAAAGGAGAGTGGGAAGGGGAGAGCTCAGACTATACCAAAACCAACAACTTAAAACCCAACTTCCTGCTAGCATCTATGTGGTGAAACTAGCCTGGAACTGAGTCAGGACTATCTTAAATACCTCTGGAGCAACGTACAAGAAACCAGAATGCTGGTTTGTGCACATGCAGCAGCAAAATTCCTCCAATTTGTAAGGATGAGAACGTTTGGGGACATTCCCCTTGCAGAATCCTCTGAACTGGACCTTGTCAGATACAGTGTTTACTTAAAACCATTAAAAAATATTCTATATGCTGCAAACCACAGAGATCACGAATCTGACTTCGGTGCCGGAGCCGTTGCAGCAGCTACCCTCACACAAGTGCGGGTTAGCGCTGGTCAAGAAAACCATCCACGTATACCCAGTACAAAATGTCTATGAGGGATGAGCAAAGGACAGAAAACTTTCATCACATGCAACTTGGAAGGAATACAGCCTGTTTCTTATATGACCTTTCCCCAGAGCTGTGTTGTGAAATAAAAATAGAATAGAAATATCGGGATGTCCTAAGCATAGTTAGGGTAAGTGGCACTTTGTGAAGTTTTTATTTCAGTTACATATGTCTAAATAAGTACTAGGTCACAACAGAAACTGAACTTCTTAGTATGGGTTCTGGTCACAAACATCTGAAAGCCACTATCCTAGAGCCTCGTGAACCCTAGAGTAGGACCCTGAATGAACTCCATCCCATTCCTCTCAGCTCCTAGAGAGTGGCCCCCGATTCTGCCTTATGCTGGGAGAGCCACGTCCCAGGGTCACCTGCTGCCCCCCATCCCATCCCTCCACTGAAGGTCCACACCACAACTCAGCCACTTACGGCAGATGCATGTCTGTCAGCAGAATCTCCACAGTCATCTTGAGTTTCTCAGCGAAGTCGGCCTGGCTGGAAATGCCAGGGGCCGCCATGCTGAACGTGATCAGCAGCACAGCCCCCAGGACGGTCAGCTGCTCCAGCCGGAGCTGAAATTCTTGGAAGCGGGACTGGTCCATCAAAACTGTCTGTAATGAATACAACAGGCACGATCCCTGAGCTGCAGATCTGGGCTGGCCGGCAGAGGGCAGTGGGGCCACAGCCCCACAAAAGCCTTCGAAGTTTCGCTCAGGACTTTTCTAGTCTTTCAGAGCCACAGGGGTCATGTGTGAATTATCCCTCCACCTCAGAGACCCTTCTTCCTTAGAAAGACAGAAGCAGCGCACATATTAAGAACATGAGGCTGACTGGGTGTGAACCAGACTCCAGCATTTAAGAGCGGCAGAGCCTCTCAGTGAAATAAGCCAGGTGGAGAAAAATATCATGACTTCACTTATTTGTGGAATACAAAAAACAAAGCAAAACAGAAGGAACAAAACATCAGTAGACTCATAGACACTGAGAAGGGACTGGCGGTTACCACAGGGGAGGGCTGGGTGGGTGGCCGGGAAGGTGAGGGGGATAAAGGGGCACAAAATTCTCAATCACGATGTACGCTGGTAATGGGGACAGTAGTACAACATGGAGAATAGAGCCAGGGATTCTGTAACATCTTTCTAAGTTGACAGATAGTAGCTGTACTAGTGGGGGTGAGGATTTAATATATGAGTAACTGTTGAACCACTGTGTTGTATACTTGAAACTCCAATAAGACCGTGTATCAATAATAATAAAAAAAAGAGTGGCATAGCCTCATGCAAATTTCTTCAACTCTCTGAGCCCTACACAAAATGGGGATTCCTTCTTTATAGGACTGTTTTAAAAATGAAAAAAGACCATGGATATAAAGCGACCAGCAGCTCCAACACACAATAAATAGTTTTATCATTAGACAGGAAAGAGTAATGAGGTACACTGCTGGGCTGACCAACACACCCCAGTACCCGTTTTAAAACTGAAAACTCTCAAGCCCTGTACACCCACCCCCCAAGTCCTGTACAAGGCAGCCAGCTGCCCTCTCCAGAGCACCAGAGAGAAGGAGGGGAGAAGCTCCTTGCGGGCAGAACCTAGGCTTATCCATCCGGGTATCCTGTCAGTCCCCGCAGAGGAGGCGCTCAAGAATTGGTAAGTGAATAAAGAAAAAGAAGCAATACGTAGAAAAGGCAGAGTGACAGAAACCACCCAAGCCACCTAGACAGCAATCCATGAGTGAATTTCTGTGACTGCTTTCCTCCCGTTAAAGACACCCCGGGGCTCGGCCAGGCCAAACACCCCTGTGAGGGATGAGGGAAGAGCAGTAGAAAGGCTGCAGTGGTTATGACTTCTGAGCTACATTTTTATAGGTGCATCAAATAAACCTTAAGGACCAGTCTGGCTATAAGAAACTGCCACAACAAATCAAGACATTAACAATTTGGGGTCTCAGCCCAGATTTCTTCTGAGGAAGTAAAGACCATCTTTGAAGATTCAACTCCCCTATTTGAACAGAGTTGTTTCAATAGACTTGTCATCAGCCTCTCTTTTTGCTTCACTTTGTTACATGGCAGTGTCCTCGCTTTGTGGCCTCCCACAGTAGGCAGCACTTGAGTTTAGGGTGCAAAAGATTTCCAAGGATCAATTCTGGGAGTAGACATCTGTGCCCAGCACCATCTTCCCCACAGCTTTTTTTTTTTTTTAAAGAAATTCAGGATGAGAAGTGCCCTCCAGGAGAAGATACACCACTACTCAGAAAGAAACTTCTCTCCACACTGCAAATGAACACCTTCTTTAGAGCCTCTGCTGGCACAAAAAAACGAACCCAGAGGCAAGAGCTGAAACCTTAGGTTTACAACATCTTGAAAGGAAAAATAAGGAACTTAGATGAGAAAGATACTTAGAGTGGCAGGATTTGAGGGTAAAGGTAAGAAGCCGGAGTGCCCTCACAAAAGGGGGGCCAGTCTACACACAAAAGCAGCTCTTTGCAGACAAAACAGGGGAACCCCGTGTTAGTCAGCTCCTTAAAGGGCTGCTGCAATTGGAAGTGCTTACTGTGAAAAACACAGAAAGAAAAAAATATATTGTTCCACATGGAAGGGGAAGAAGTTTAGATAAAACTGAAAAGCAACATCACTGTGATGGTTTTAATCAAGAGGAGTAAAAACAGGAGAGCTCAGCAGCACAGACTGTAAGCTCCATTCACTGCTGGTGAGACTGAAAAATGATGCAGCTGCTTTGGGACAGTTTGGTGGTTCCTCAAAATGTTACTTGGGAGCCACCACATGACCCAGCAATTCTAATCCTAGATACATACCCAGGAGCACTGAAAACACAAATACACGTCCACACAAAAACCTGTACACAACCGTTGAGAGCAGCACAATTCACAATATGTCCAAAAGTGGAAAGAACCCAAATGTCCAACAACGGACAGATGAATATGTGGTACGGTCACACAATGAAATACTCTTCAGCCTTAAGAAGAAACGCTGACCCACGCTACAGCTTGGACGAACCTTGAAGACACTCTAACAGGTGAAATAAGCCTGACACAGAGGACAGATGCTGTCATGCCACTCGCATGAGGTCTCGAGAGCCAAATTCAGAGACAGAGTGGAGTGACGAATGCCAGAGGCTGGGAGGAGCGAGGAATGAGTCAGTGTTTAGAGGGTACAGAGTTTCAATTTGTGAGGATGGAAAAGTTTTGGAGAGGGATGGTGGTGATAGCTACACAATGAAGTGAATGTGCTTACGACTACTGAACTGTACACTTAAAAATGGTAAATTTTATGTATTTTTTCATTGTGGTAAAATATACAACTAAAAAAGAAAAGTAATCAAGTGCTGATACATGCCACAATGAATATTATGCTTAGTGAAAGAAGCCAGACAAAAGGCCTCCACTGCGCGATTCTGTTTATATGAAATGTGCAGAACAGACAGATGCACAGATCCAGAGAGACAGAAGGTGGGTTAGTAGTTGCCAGGGGGTGGCGTCAGGGAGGAAGGGGCAGCGACTGTTAATGGGTTTCTTTTGTGGTGATGAAAATGTTCTGAAATTAAATAGTTGTAATGGTTGTGTAACTCTGAATATTCTAAAAACCCCAGAATTGTACAATTTAAAAAGGGAAATTTTCTGGTACGTGAATTATATCATAACAAAACTATCACTGTTTAAAAGTTCAGCAGCACAAAAAGAAACGAGCAGTTAGACTGCTCTGGAGCACCTACTTCAGGGAAAGGTCTCCGGAGATGGTCCCATTTCAGAAGCTTCAGGTACGCATGGTTCTGGACAGCAGCAGGATTTGGCATGGGACTGTCCCCAGAGTCCGTGGCCTCTCCCCCAGCTGGCAGGGCATTTTTGTACTTCTCTTTCATAAGGTCATCTGCAGCTTCTTCCAGCCACTGCGTGACGAAGTCCAGGGAATCTGAGAAAAACAAAGCCGCGAAGATGACCATGACACTCAGGAGGGATGCCTTTCAGGCTCTGGGGAAGACCACCCTGCAGCATAGAGTATGGGCCTTGGAATCAAACAGAGCCCCATTCAAGTCACAGCACAGTGACGCCAACTATCAACTAAGTGACCTTAGGAAGTCATAATCTCATCTGAATATCAGATTCCTAATTTAAAGAAATGTACATCACCACCTCACAGGTAGTTCTGAGGATTAAACAAGACAGTGAAGATAAGCCACCTAGCCAGGCCTTGCTGCCTACCAATGTCCAACAAACCTCTGCTCTTCTCTCCACCCTGACCGCTGCAGGAGCCACGGCTGGAAGCTCAGGTCATGCAACACATCTATCCAGAGACTGCCATTTTCATCTTGTGACCAGCAAAGTTAGAGGCTAAATGGAACTCATAATAAATGCAATCTGAAGGCTGCAGTTTACACACAACATCAGTGGTCTGTGCAGAAACTAAAAAAAAGCACCTAGAAATGCAACATGGTTTTGGTACCTATGGTCATGTTTTCCTGCAGTCATCCGAAAGGTTCATAAAAATGAGCCTCTTTCTGGGTGTGAAACCAAATATCTTTTATGCATATAGAACAGAATCAAAGGAGAATTTCTTGATGTATCTCACAAGGAGAAAAGTGAATTAAACAGTCACAAGAACCCTGTCATGTTTTAAAATCAAGGCCAAGCATACAATTCACCTCAAACCAGTGTTTTTATTAAAAAACCTAGTTAACTCAGGACTTCTTCATTCATTCTTTTAAATTTCTATTCTTCTATCTATCTTATTTCTCTCACTTGTCAATTGTCTTCTTTTCAAGTCCTAATGTCTTGTGTTCTTCTGTTTTCAAATTAGACTACTAATACTAAATATTAGTTTTGTTTTGAAAACATTATATGCAACAAGCCACAGCATTTAAAATTCAAAAAAAGACAACGAAAGAGTATCACGGAACACTGAACATACTTGGCTGCTTCTCCAAGAGCTCTTGAAACTTCTTCCTTTCATATTCAACTGACTGCTGCATGAGATGTGGCCTAATACTGCTGACAGCAAAGTTCGCCATGTCCACTTTCATTAGGTCCAACACAGAAAAAATTGCTCTGAAAGAAAAGAGATAAAAGGATTTTGAACTGGGCATTTGCAACATAAACACTGTTTCAAAGGAAGGGGTGAGCTGACTTAAGCTAGGCTTTTCATCTTAGCTTTCTAGCTAAGAAAAGCTAGAAGAATCATGAGAAACAAAGACAAATTTAGAAAACAAAAACTTTAATGGTTTGAAAAGACTGCCAATTTTTAAACTGTTTGTGTCCCACCCTAGCACCCCTTGCCCCAGGCACGTGGGCGCCCCCCCCCCCCACGGCCAGTCTACAGCAGAATGCATTTCTTGGCTTGGCTCGGCCCTCACCCCAGCCACAGGGGAAGGAAGGAGCCAAAACCTGAGGTCAAGGGCAGAGCTCATCACCCAGTCTCTTCTCTCGCATGGCTGAATGTACATCACCCACTTGCTCGTTTCTCCTCTCTTCTTACCCCAGTCACTCTTTCTTTCAGGGCCTGTTTTATGATCATATTCTGGTGGTGAAAGGTACATTCACAGTCTGACTGTATCCAGTGGGCAGGCCTGACCCGATGCCAAGGATGCCTTCCAACCTGCCTGTCACACTTACCATGACCACTCTCTCGAGAGGCACGGAGCTCCTATGTGACCTGTGACCCAAGCTACAGGTTTAGTTGTGGCCCTACACAGAAGCAGGACAGGATCAAATGTCCTCCAAGTCCCCTGATGCCCTTTGGGACTGACTGAACACTATATGACACAATAAACTCACCTACATATAAGGTAATGATATGTGGGAAAGGACACACATTCTAAGAAACAATCAGGGTCATGCTTTCCATCTCCCAAATACATGGGACAGTCCACTTTCCTGGGGGACATTCTCCCCTCCATTGGGCATTCCCAGCAGTGGCCAAAATCCACCTACAGGAAACCAGAGACTACTGGAAACTACCAACTAGTGGCCACTGACTGGAGGTAACCCACAAACATGTTTTGTGTTCACAGTGTTTTTAAAAACCTGGATTTCCAGCTTCTCTTCAAAAATCTAACGATCTGGCCTGTGGACCAGTGTTCCATCATGGCCACAACTGGCTGGCACTAAGAGGCCACCGCTGCCTCCTTTTGATAGGGCATGTACGCCCAGTTTCCCAGTCCCTTCTCTTTACAGAAGGATTTTAGGCTGAGTTTGCTACAAGCTATTTTCCCAGAAGAATTCTTCCAAGGGATTTCTCATTTAACTTGGCTAGGTTATAAGCTCTTTTGACTATTTTATTTCTAATGTCTAGCACCATGCCTAGCACATGAGAGGTGCTTACTAAGAGCTTGTTGAATGAATGAACAAATCAGTAACTATTTTTAGGAGGTCTTTTCAGTACTCTTTCTATACCCTGAGGTAACTTTACAATGCAGGGCATTTTTTAATTTATTGAATATTGCTACCATAATAATAAAATGATACTCAACTGGAAATGAAAGAACTTCTGGAAAGCAACTTGGTAACATGCAATGAGAGTCTGATCCTCTGACACAGTAATCCTATTTTAAGAACCTATCTTTAGGAAAATTCTAAAATACAGAAAAAAGTTTTATGTATAAAGATGTTCACTGTAGGGTTAAATAGTAAATAAGTATACATAATCTGTCCATTGTAACAGAGAAATAATTATATCTATGCAAATGAACATTTTGCAACCATTGAAAACACTTAAGGGAATTTTTCAAAAACAATACAAGCTATAAAAGCGCAATCAATGATCCTTGTGGTATTGGAACTATTCAGTATCTTGAATGTGGTGGCAAATATACAAACTTACACAAGTAATAAAACTGTATAAAAATCAATACACACACACATCACACACACACAAATGTTTTTAAGTAAAAGAGAAAATCTAAGCAAGACCAGTGGACTGCATCAATGTCAATATTCTGGTTGTGAAATACTACAGTTTTGTAAAATGCTTTCATTGAGGAAAACTGGATAAAGTGTACTGTATTATTTCTTACAGTTTCAGGTGAATAGACAATGATCTCAATGACACTTTCAATGAGAAAATTAAGTGAAATGATTAGAGCATAATGTTAATTGAAAAAGTAAGGCCTGCAAAGGAAGTCAGACCGGGAGGCCTTCTTAGATTCAACTGAACAGTCACAGGTTTGGCATCATCTACTCACAGCTTGCCTAGAGGGCAGCACCAGGTTACAGTATGAGCCACCCACAGACAATGCAGACACATGGTTTCAAATCTTCACATGCTGATGTGTTTTGTAATAACAGCATAGAATGGCTTCTCGGGTCTCCAGGAGCAGGCATGCCCAGATATGTTACCCCACTAAAGAAGTCCAGAGTGTGATGTCCCATTGAGTATGTATAGTTCATTATCATTCCTTTCACTCCAGATGCAATTTACCAATCAGAGGTCACTTTCCCCACCAGTAGTGTTGCTGAGGAAGATTTTGATGCATCACACCTTTATCTGTTTACAGAAAAACAGAGCTAAGCAGGTACCAGAAGTCAAACTCTCAGGTAGCAGCATGCCAATCCTTTTCCCACATTAGCTCTAAAATTGCAAAAACATGATCACAAATCTATATATTTAAATAGAAACAGTCAAAAGACCAAAGGAAGTTACCATGGACTACATGTTAGTTAATAGGATATTAATGTTAAATTTCTTTAATATCTTAATTGTATTTTGATTATGTAGAATGTCCACATTGTGAGGAGATACTTGCTAAAATATTTAAGGGTGAAATGTCACAATATTTGTCATTAACCCTGAGAAGGTTCAGGGATCAGGGGAAAAAAATATACACCCATGTGTACATTCTGACAGATCATGTAAAAAGATAAAGGAAACTGACAAAATGTTAAAAGCTTATGAATCTACGTAAAGGATATACGAGTGTTGATCATAACCATTTTTGCAACTGTTCTGTAGGTTTGGAGTTTTTCAAAATAAAATGTTGAGGGAAAACAACTAAAAAGTATCTACAATTGAGGAGCCTAAATCTGAAAACAGGTTCTGTATTCTAGGTGGACTGAAGGTGATGAGCATGAGCCCCATACCTGAAAAGGGGCACTATTTCCTTAATGTCCTTCAGTTTCTTAACTTCCTCGTCTCGAGCAGGTGCACAGAGTGTCCCCATCATGCCAGTGATGAATTCTGCCAGCTTGGAGATGTCGAGGGCCCCATTCTCTGCCTCCTGCTTTATCAGATCCAGATCCAAGACTTCTGTTATCTGGTTTCTCAGTCTAGTGTGACCAGGCAGCAAGAAAGACAAGAGAGTCTACAAGAGAGCACAGTCAAGTTTAATCAGTTTCTTACTCAGACATCATTTTTTACTATACGTAAGGGAATTTACAACTACTCAAATAAGGGCATATCAATTGTTTCTGTAATGTTGCACATGTTTTAACCTCTTATTCAACAAATCCACAGAAAAACATGTTTATAAATCATTTAGACTAGCTATTTAAGCTTCTTTTTAAGCTCTGGGAAGCAATCAACTGGACACAAGAGGAATAAACTGTTACAAGTGGAAAAAGGAAAGCACACTAATTAACAGAAGCCTGTGAGCTGACCATACACATCAATTTCCATGGACGCCTGTCCTCTTTGATATTACTGCTAAAGGTATTGCAAGAACACTCCTACCTTCCATTTAATGTCTTCTCTATCTCACAGACCGAATCACTTTTGGCCATTATAAATTGAATGTGTCCATGCCTATTAAAATTTTTACATGTCACCTATATCTTGTAAAATAAGTTGTTTTCTTTAAGTACCTGTTTTTAAAATACAAACTTTTTCTTCATTTACAGAACTAATGCTTTCAGGTTATCATAGCTTCTTTGACATTAAAAAAAGGACATTAAGCCAAAAATCCTCTAAATCCACATTTTGGAAAGTACTTTAGCTTCTTGATCCTTTGGTTTCTTTTCTTTTCTTTTTTATTAAGGTATCATTGATATACACTCTTATGAAGGTTTCACAAGAAAAACAATGCGGTTATGACATTCACCCATATTACTGAGTCCCCCCCCAAACCCCACTGCAGTCACTGTCCATCAGTGTAGTAAGATGCCAGAGTCCCTACTTGTCTTCTCTGTGCTACACTGCCTTCCCTGTGACCCCACACACACCATGTGCACTAATCATTATACCCCACTATCCCCTTCTCTCTCCCTCTCCACCCACCCTCCCCTATCCCTCCCTCCCCTTTGGTAGCCGGTAGTCCCTTCTTGGAGTGTGTGAGTCTGCTGCTATTTTGTTCCTTCAGTTTTGCTTCATTGTTATACTCCACAAATGAGGGAAATCATTTGGTATTTGTCTTTCTCTGTCTGACTTATTTCACTGAGCATAATACCCTCCAGCTCCATCCATGTTGTTGCAAATGGTAGGATTTGTTTCTTTCTTATGGCTGAGTAGTATTCCATTGTGTATATGTACCTCTTCTTTATCCATTCATCTACTGATGGACACTTAGGTTGCTTCCATATCTTGGCTATTGTAAACAGTGCTGCAATAAACATAGGGGTGCATATGTCTTTTGATCCTTCGGTTTCTTTAAAGTCTTCTGGAAGTAACAGAGAGGCTGAATACTACTAACACACCAGAAAAATATCACAGTTTGCTCTTTGCCTCACCTCTTTGATCTCTCCAACAAGCTTGATGGCATGATCATATGTTGGGGGGTCTTCACTTAGCTGGACACTCAAACAATCCCAAAAAGCTTTATGTACAATCTCTTTCACTCTGTTTTCCAAGCTGAAGGCAAATGAAAACAAAAGAGGCAAAAACAGAATATTTGAGCCTCAAATCACTTTAAAAACACAAATTCTATGGGTCTAGGGTGAGAAATTTTTTAAATAACTTGAAGAAAAGATTTTCCATATATACTTCAGTTAATTACATTCCATATTTTTAGTGATTTCATTAAGCTCTTCATTGGAAAGAATAACTTTCAATGAATTTGACATATGACAGTAGTCCAATTAATAACATGTAACGGTGCCATGTGATAAAAGAATACTGAAGAGTTCAGAGCTGTTAATTTTATTTCCCTGACACCAATAAGTTTCCTAAGATATTTATGATTAAGTAGTTTAAGTTAACAATTCTGCATGGGCACAGGTTGAAGGCCTTTATTTCCTAAAACTACCCTATTTGTATGTGATATATGAGGATAATTGCTTAAAGATACCATACAATAACAACTTCTATATAATATCTCATTAAAAGTCTGTACCATGACAGCAAAACAATTCTCCATTATTAATGTGAAAAAGCATTATTTTTGCAGAACATATAAGAAATGTCTATTAAATCAGATTTAGAAGCCTATGTAAGAGATAAAATAGCTTGCCAACACAGCAGCCATTCCTCCTCCTTTGTTAAAAGAATACCAGTATTTTTCATCGCACTTTGATAATTATAATGGGCAGTGATTCTTCTTTCCTATGGACAATATTTAAAAGATGCACTAGTTAATAGAGATTTTGTTTTTGTTTGGATTTTTTTGTTTCTTTTTTTTAATTATTGAACTATGGTTGACATGTAATATTATATTGGTCTCAGGTATATAACACAGTGGTTCAACAGTTGTACACATTCATAAATCCTCACCCCCAACTAGTGCAGTTACTACCTATCAATATAGAGAGATGTTACAGAACCATGGGCTATATTCTCCATGCGGCATTACCATCCCCATGACCAATTTATGACTGAGATGTTTGTTCCCCTTGATGCCCCACACCCTGTTCACCCACATACCCTAACCTCTCCCCCTTGGTAACCACCAGTCACTTCTCAGTGTCTCTTAGTCTACTGCTGTGTTGTTCATTTTGTTTTGTTTTGTTTTTACATTCCAAATATAAGTGAGATCATATGGTATTTGTCTTTCTCTGCCTGGCTTATTTCACTGAGCATAATACCCTCTAGGTCCATCAATGTTGTTGTGAATGGCCAGATTTCATTTGTTTTTATGGCTAATATTCCATTGTGTATATGTACCACACCTTCTTTATACATTCATCTATTGATGGACACTTATATTGCTTCCATATCTTGGCTACTGCAAATAATGCAGTAATAAACATTGGGGCATATATGTCTTTTCGAATCAGGGATTTTGTTTTCTTTGGGTACATTCCTAGAAGCACAGTTGCTGGGTCATATGGCATTTTCTGTTTTTATTTTTTTGTGGGACTTACATATTGCTTTCCACACTGGCTGTACCAATTTATACTGCCACCAGCAGTGTAGGAGGGTTCCCTTTTCTTCACATCCTCTCCAACATTTGTTATTTCTTGTCTTTTGGATAGCAGCCATTCTAACTGATATAAGATGATAGCTCACTGTGGTTTTGATTTGCATTTCTCTGATGATTAGTGATGTGAACATCTTTTCATGTGCTTGTTGGCCATCTGTACTTCTTTGGAGAAATGTCTGTTCAGGTGCCCCGCCCATTTTTTTAATCGGGTTATTTGTTTTTCAGGTGTTGAGGCATATGAGTTCTTTATGTATTTTGGATGTTAACCCTTTATCAGATAAATATTTTATGAATACATTCTCCCATACTGTATGTTGCCTTCTTGTTCTGTTGATGGTGTCCTTTGCTCTACAGAAGCTTTTTAGTTTGATGTAGTCCCACTTGCTCATTTTTTATTTTGTTTCTCTTGCCCAAGGAAATGTGTCCAGAAGAAAAATGTTCATGCTATGTTCAAGAGATTTTTGCCTATGTTTTCTTCTAAAAGTTATGGTTTCATGTCTTACATTTCAAGTTTACTTTTGTGTATGGAGTTAGACAGTAATCCAGTTTCATTTTCTTGCACGTAGCTATCCAGTTTTCCCAACACCAGTTATTAAAAAGACCATCTTTTCTCCATTGTATATTCACAGCTCCTTTATCATGTACTAATTGATCATATATGCGTGGGTTTATATCTGGGCTCTCTATTCTGTTCCATTATCTATGGGTCTTTTTATTTATTTATGTTATTAAGGTATCACTGACATACAGTCTTATGAAAGTTTCACATAAGCAACACTGTAGTTACAACATTCACCCTATGGGTCTGTTCTTGTGCCAGTGCCATACTGTTTTGAATACTGTAGCTTTGTAGCATGGCTTGAAGTCAGGAAGTGTAATCCCCCCAGCTTTGTTCTTCTTTCCCAGGATTCCTTTGGCTATTCAAGATCTTTTGTTGCCCCATATGAATCTTAGAACTGTATTCTTGTTCATTGAAAAATGCTGTTGGTATTTTGATAGGGATTGCATTGAATCTGTAAATTGCTTTGGGCAGAATAGCCATTTTGACAATATTAACCCTTCCTATCCATGAGCATGGGATAGATTTCCACTTATTTGTGTCTTCTTTAATTTCTCTCATGAGTATCTTACAGTTTTCAGAGTTACCAGTGTTTCACCTCCTTGGATAGGTTTATTCCTAGGTATTTTATTCTTTCTGATGCAATTATAAAAGGAGTTATTTTCCTGATTTCTCTTTCTGCTAGCTCATCATTAGTACATAAGAATGCAACAGATTTCTGTGTATTAATTTTGTATCCTTCAACTTTGCTGAATTCAGTTATTAGTTCCATTACTTCTGGGTGGATTCTTTAGGGTTTTTATGCACAATATTATGTCATCTGCAAACTGTGACAGTTTAACTTCTTCTTTACCAAACTGGATGCCTTTATCTCTTTGTGTTGTCTGATTGCCATGGCTAGGACCTCCAGTATCATGTTGAATAAAAGTGGGGAGAGTGGGCATCCTTGTCTTGTTCCCAATCTTAGAGAAAAAGCTTTTGGCTTTTCACCATTATGATGTTAACTGTGGGTTTGTTGTATATGGCCTCTATTATGTTCAGGTCCATTTCCTCTGTACCCATTTTGTTTAGAGTTTTTATCATGAATGGATTTTGAATTTTGTCAAATGCTTTTACAGCCTCTACTGAGATGATCATGTGGTTTTCATCCTTCTTTCTGTTAATGTGGTGTATGACATTGATTGATTTATAAATATTGTACCATCCTCGCATCCCTGGAATAAATCCCATTTGGTCATGATGGATGATCTTTTGATGTAATTTTGAATTCAGTTTGCTATTTTTTGTTGAGGATTTTTGCATCTATGTTCATCAAGGATGTTGGTCTATAATTTTCTTTTTTTTTTTTTGTAGTATCTTCGTCTGGTTTTGGTATTAGTTGATACTGGCCTCAGTGAATTACTTTGGAAGTATTCCCTCCTACTTTTTGGAGTACTTAAGAAGGATGTGTATTAGTTCTTCTTTAAATGTTTGGTAGAATTCAGCTGTGAAGCCATCTGGTGCTGTACTTTTATTTTGGGGGCTTTTTTTAATTACCAACAATTAATAGAGTTTTAGATTCAATATGATATGTTCTAGGTGCTAGGTATAGAGAGAATAATGTATAGTCCTTGTCTTTATAGAACTTACAATATGGTGAAGAACACAAGTAAACCAGTAAGTACAGTGCAATGCATTAGTTTTAAGAAATAAATGAAACAATTCCATGAAAACATAAGATGAGGCAGCTAAGTCCTGTGGAGAAGGAGAAGCTGACGTAAGAGATTTCTGGGAGACATTTCCAGACCTTTTATTTACATTTTGAAGGATCAGTGGTCCTGAGATCTACTTTCAAAATCTCATAATTCTTAGTATAGGAATATTTTTTAGCAACAGTATACAAAAGGATATTTGAATATGTTGGCATCAAGTAAAGAAAACATTTCCAGAAATGGAAAATAACAGTGTTCTATTAAGATAACTCAGTAACCACCTTACCTGTCTTGCGGTAACTCAACTGGTTTAATCCGGAAGTCTCCATTTACTACAATTTCATGGGCTAGAGCCATATTAGTGACTCCTTTTGCTGTCTCTAGAAGTTCTTCTACTGTCACAAATCGAGGAGGACTAGCTGTAACAAAAACCCAGTATAAGAGACTTGCTTCTCTAGATCATAATTTCTATTAAAGTAAGGAGTAGGCAGAGGCCCTGGTATCAGCTAATAATTTCAGTTATGCCTCTATTTATGAAAATATTCTGGCAATTGCAAACAAAAATAGAATTTCACTTATTTCATATTCATTTTTTTTAACCTAGAATCCTAAAAGCAGAAACCATTTACAATACTCAAAACATCTGGTTTCTTACAACTGATCAATGGAAAATGATTACAGGCATACCTTGTTTTATTGAACTCTGCTTTACTCGCTTTGCAAATATTGTATTTTTTACAAAATAAAGGTTTGTGTCAATCATACACCAAAAAAGCCTAACAGCACCATTTTTTCCAACAGCATTTGCTAACTTTATGTCTCTGTCACATTCTGGAAATTCTCGCAGTATTTCAAACCTTTTCTTATTATGTTTATTATGGTGATATGTGATCAGTGAACTTTGATGTTAGTACTGTAATTATTGTGGGGTGCCAGGAACTGTTCCCATCTAATACAACCAACTTAACTGATCAATGTGTGTGTTCTGACTGCTCCACTGACCAGCCAGTCCCCCAATGCTCCCTCTCCTTGGGCCTCCCTGAGACACACAATATTGAAATTAGGCCAATTAATAACCCTACAACGGCCTTCAAATGTTCAAGTGAAAGGAAGAGTCACATGTCTGTCACTTTAAATCAAAGCTAGAAATCATTAAGCTTAGTGGGTAACGCATGTTGAAAGCCAAGATAGGCTGAAATCCAGGCCCCTTGTGTCAAACAGAAATTAAAAGTGCTACTCCAGTGAATGCATGAATGATTAAAAAAAAAAAAAGTAAAACGGCCTTATTGCTGATACAGAGAAAGTTTTAGTAGTCTGGATAGATTACACCAACCACAGCATTCTCTTAGGCCAAAGCCTAATCCATAGCAAGGCCATAACTAACTTTCTTCAAGTCTATGAAGTCTGAGAGAGGTAAGAAAGCTGCAAAAGAAAAGTTGGAAGGTAGCAGAGGTTGGTTCATGACGTTTAAGGAAAGAAGCTGTCTCCATAACACAAAAGGGTAAGGTGAAGCAGCAAGTGCTGTTGTAGAAGCTGCAGCAAGTTATCCAGAAGATCTAGCTAAAATTATTAATGAAGGTGGCTACACTACACAACAAATTTTCAGTGTAGATGAAACAGCTTTATATTGGAAGAAGATGCCACCTAGGACTTTTTCCAGCTAGCGAGAAAGCAATGCCTAGCTTTAAAGCTTCAAAGGACAGGCTGACTCTCTTGTTAAAGGCTAATGCAGCTGGTGTCTTTAGGTCGAAGCCAATGCTCATTCAACTTTCTGAAAATCCTAAGGCCCTTAAGACTTATGTTAAATCTATTGTCTGTCCTCTACAAATGGGGGACAAGAAAGCCAGATTAACAGCAAATCTGTTTACAGCATGGTTTACTGAATATTTTAGGTCTGCCATTGAGCTTTACTGCTCAGAAAAAGATTCCTTTCAAAATATTGCTCATTGACAATGCACCTGGGTCACCCAAGAGCTCTGTCGGAGATGTCCAATGAGATTAATGTTGTTTTCATACCTGCTAGAACAACATACATCCTGCAGTCCATGGATCAAGGAGTAATTTCAACTTTCAAGTCTTATTATTTAAGAAAGACACTTTGTAAGGCTATAGCTGCCATAAATAGTGTTTCCACTGATGGATCTGGGTAAAGGAAATTAGAAACCTTTTGGAAAGGATTCACCACTCTAAATGCTATTCAGAACATTCATGATTCATAGGAAAAGGTCAAAATATCAACATTAAGAGTTTGGAAGAAGTTGATTCCAACTCTCCTGGATGACTTTGAGGGGTTCAAGACTTTAGGGGAGGACATAACTGCAGGTGTGGTAGAAACAGCAAGAGAACTAGAATTACAAGTGGAGTGTGAACATGTGATGGAATTGCTGCAGTCTCCTGAAAAAACTTGAACAGATGAGGAGTTACTTCTGAGGGATGAGCAAAGAAAGCTGAGTTCTTGAGATGGAATCTACTCCAGGTGAAGAATGCTGTGAAGATTATTGAAACGACAAAGGATTTAGAATATTACATAAACTTAGTTGATAAAGCAGTGGCAGGATTTGAGAAGAATGACTCCACTTTTGAAAGAAGTTCTACTGTGAGTAGAATGCTACCAAACAGCATCGCATGCTACAGAAAAATCCTTTGTGAAAGGAAGAGTCAATCGATGCGGCAAACTTCATCACTGCCTTATTTTAAAGAAATTGCCACAGCCACCCCAGCCTTCAGCAGCCACCACCCTGATCAGTCAGCGGCCATCAACATGAGGCAAGCCACTTCATCAGAAAAATGATTACGACTCGCTGAAAGTTCAGGTGATGGTTTTTTAGTAATAAATTGTTTTTAATGAAGGTATACACTTTGGTTTTTTTAGATGGAATGCTATTGCACACTTAATAGACTATAATGTAGTGTAAACATAACTTTTATACACATGGAAACCAAAAAATTCATTTGACTTGCTTTAATGTGATATTTGCTTTATTACAGCGGTCTGGAACTGAACCCATTAATATCTCCAAAGTATGCCTGTACAGTAAACTGAGACTTAGGAGAACTTTTTAAAGTTACAGACTACCAATTTCCCAGTAAGCCACGGGCTTATTTACTAATCCCTTTGCCTCCTGCCTGTCCTAAACGTGAAAAAAAAAAAAAGGAGACACCAAATTCAACATTTCCTCTTTTGCTCCCATTAGCAGTTTACATTTTCCTCTACCACTAACTCAGTGTCATGAATTAATCTCTCCAAATTAAAACTGCGTGGAGTACTTTAGGGGCCAGCTGCTGTTTAAACACCACTAAAACCACTAATGCTGTACAGGATACTAAGAATATGAGCATTCTGTAGCTGACGAATGAAAAAAATCAGAGGGTATGTGACACAGAATTTTGCAGAATGAAGGCTCACTGTATCAAAACCTTGAGTCATTTCTGAGTTCTCCCTTTCCATTGTCCTGATATCAAGACCTGTAGATTTTACCTCTACATCAACTGCTGCAATACCCTCATAACCAATTTCTGTACTATTTTCTTTTGATAAAGTTTGAAATTTATCTTCCAGGAAAAGTTCTCATACAAATCTCCCCAGGGTTTGAGCCAAGGAACAAAGGGTAATTCTTATTTTCAAAAAGTCTATGGCTAAATATATGCATTTCTTTTTGTGTACACCAATTATACCTCAATAAAGCTGCTTTTTAAAAAAGTCTATGATAGCAGTTCTTTAGCTCATATCAGCATCAGGGAGGAGAGAGGCTTGTGAAAAGAGACTGCTGGGCACCCACAGGGTTTCCTGATTTTGCAGGTATGGAGTGGGGCCAGAGAATCTGCATTTCTCACAAGTCTCCAGCTGATACTTATGGTCCCAGAAACAGTACTTTGAAAAGCACTGACCTTCAAGATGACTACATTAATTAACGGGATGGTGATAAGATCTGGGCTTAAGATGAGACAATGATGTCACTTGTTTGCACAGGATTTAATATGTATAAAGATCTTCCTAGGTTAGTGGAGTTTTTTTTTTCTTCCTCTTTTACTATTTTCTCTTGCTCACCAAAAAAAGGAACCAAATCTAAGAGCTGGTCATATCCTGTCTAGTAAAAATCTTTATTTGGTCACATAAAGGGAAATAAGGAAAACTCAACAAAATTCTCAACATTTCCAGAGACTATTAATAAAATAAATAAATACATTTGCTTTATGGACATTGGTAAAGTATAATAATAAAAATCAAAGCCCATATAGAAATTCTCATCAAGATGTCAATTTCTGCCAAACTGATCTATTGATAAAGTGCAATCCTAGTCAAAATCCCAGCAAGCTTTTTTGTTGAAATTGTCAAATCAATTTGAAAATTTATATGGAAAAGCACAGGTCCTAGAAAAGCCAAAACTATTTTGAAAAAGAATAAAGTTGAAGGACTTACACTAACTGATTTCAAGACTTACTATCAAGCTATAATAATCAAGACAGTGTGTTTTTGGCATGAGATATATTGGTCAGCTGAACAGAACAGAGGATCCAGAAATAGACTAATACAAATGTGGTCAATAAGATTAGCTTTTTTATCAAATGGTGCCGAAACAATCAGATATCTATATGTAAAATAATGATTTTCAACCCTTATCTCACGTGATAAATAAAAACTAACTCAAAATGGAGCACAGACCAAATGTAAGAGCTAAAACTACAGAATTTCTAAGAGAAAACACAGGTGAAATCTTATCTTCAGTTAGGCAAAATTTCTATAGGGGATACAAAAAGCCCAAAATGTAAGAAAAAACTGATAAGTTGGTCTTTGTCAAAATTTAAAACTTTTCTCCTGTGAAAACTCTATTAAGAAAATGAAAAGGCATGCCACAGATAGGAGAAAATATCTGCAAAACACATATCCAATATAGGACTTGAATCCAGAATACATAAAGAACTCTTACAACTGAATAATAGAAGACAACTAGTAAAAAATGGGCAGGAACAGAGGAGCCAAGATGGCGGCATGAGCAGGGCGGCGGAAATCTCCTCCCAAAACCATATATGTTTTTGAAAAATACAACAAATACAACTACTCCTAAAAGAAAGACCAGAAGATACAGTACAACAGACAGGCTACACCTACATCTGCGAGAACTCAGCATCTCACGAAAAGGGTAGGATACAAAGCTGTGACCCCACGGGACGAAAGCACTCCCCCCAGCCCCCAGCTCACCACTGGGAGGAAAAGAATCAGAGTGGGGAGGGAGTGGAAGCACAGGACTGCTAAATAACCAGCCTTAGTAACCTGCACTGGAGCACAGACACGCACTGCATGGTGTACTGGGTATTAGAGAAATGGAAAAGTAAAATCCGAGATGGAGACTGCGAGTGGGTCCCCACAGCCGGCTCCCTGGGACAAAAGAAAAGCGGGCACTTTTTAAAAGTCTTAAAGGGACAAGGGCTTAACAGCTGGACAAAATCATCACAGCACACTCAGCCCAGCAGGCTGGGAATCTTAAGGAACTTAAGGTGCCCTAACCCCCTGAGGGGTAAACCAGCCCCAAGCCCCTCATGGCGATAAGCAGCCTGCCATTCATTCCCACCAGCCAGCACTGCAAGCAAACTGGATGACCCGCCACAGCTGCGGAGCAGCAGGGGTACAGCCCCACCCACAGCAACCACACAGAGTCTTCTCCCAGTGCACAGCTAACTGGGACAAACCCAGAGGCTCCTGGTGGCGTGGAGCTGCCCTGCACAGACAGAGGAACCCGGAGCAAGGTCCGGAAGGCACGAAGGGGTGCCATTCTCGCAAGAGAACACACCCAGCGTGGCTGCGACCCACAGCAGGGCTCTAGGCTATCCCAAGGGCTGCCCTGCCCAAAGGAGCTCATGGGATTATCCCAGAGACAGCTCCCAGTGTGCAGGTAAACAGCACATGCAGCAGAAGCTGGAGCAAGGTCTGAAAGGTGTGAAGGGGCACTGTTCACGCAGGAGAACACACCCGTCATATCTGCAACCCTCGGCAGGGCTCCAGGCTATCCCGAGGGCTGCCCCGCCCACAGCACCTCAGGGGATTATCCCAGAGACTGCTGCCCCTGTGCGGGAAAACAGCACAGGCAGCAGAAGCTGGAGCAAGGTTCGGAAGGCACGAACGGGTGCCGTTCTCACAGGAGAACAAACATGGCGTGGCTGCGACCCCCCGCAGGGCTCTACACTATCCCGAGGTTGGCCCGCACACAGCACCCGAGGGGATCATCCCAGAGACTGCTCCCGGTGTGCGGGTAACCGGCACATGCAGCGGAGAAGGGCAAGGCAACCAGCAAACAGGAAGGGAATTTGTTTTCCCAGCTGACACACATGTCACCTACCTGCGACCACTTCTATCACCATGAAAAGGCAGAAGAATCTGGTCCAGTCAAAAATCACTCAGACAACCCCAAAGACAGGACCTGCTGAGATAGATATAACCAATCTTCCTGAAAAAGAATTCAAAATAAAAGTCATAACCATGCTGATGGACCTGCAGAGAAATATGCAAGAGCTAAGGGATGAAGTCAGGAGGGAGATAACACAAATGAAACAATCGATAGAAGTCTTAAGACCAGACTAGATGAGGTACAAGAGACTGTTAATGGAATAGAAATCAGAGAACAGGAATACACAGAAGCTGAGGCTGAGACAGATAAACAGATCTCTAGGAATGAAAGAATATTAAGAGAACTTCGTGACCAATCAAAACAGAATGATATTCACATTATAGGGGTACCAGAAGACGAAGAGAGAGAAAAAGGGATAGAAAGTATCTCTGAAGTAATAATTGCTGAAAACGTCCCCAAGCTGGGAAAAGAAATAGTCTCTCAGACCATGGAAGCCCACAGATCTCCCAACACAAGGGACCCAAGGAGGACAACACCAAGACATATAATAATTTAAATGGCAACGATCAAAGACAAGGACAGAGTATTAAAGGCAGCCAGAGAGAGAAAAAAGATCACCTACAAAGGAAAACCCATTAGGCTATGATCAGAATCCTCAGCGGAAACCTTACAGGCCAGAAGAGAATAGCATGATATATTTAATGCAATGAAACAGAAGGGCTTCGAACCAAGAATACTATAGCCAGCATGATTATGATTTAAATTTGAAGGAGGGATTAAACAATTCCCAGAAGAGCAAAAGTTGAGGGAATTTGCCTCTCACAAACCCCCTCTACAGGATATTTTAAAGGGACTGCTCTAGATTGAGGCACTCCTAAGGCTAAATAGATGTCACCAGAGAAAACAAAATCACAGCAAGAAAGCAGACCAACCAAATACTAACTAAAGGCAAAAAATAAAATCAACTATCCACAAACCAGTCAAAGGAAACACAAAACAGTACAGAATAAAATATCTAAAATATAAAGAATGTAGAAGGAAGAATAAGAAGGGAGAGAAATAAAGAATTATCGGACTGTGTTTATAATAGCTTAGTAAGAGAGTTAAGTTAGATGGTTGATAGTAAAGAAGCTACCCTTGAATCTTTGGTACCAATGAATCCAAAGCCTGCAATGGCAATAAGTACATATATTTCAATAATCACCCTAAATGTAAATGGACTGAATGCACAAATCAAAAGACACAGAGTAACAGAATAGATAAAAATGCAACACCCATCTATATGCTGCTTACAAGACACTCAACTTCAACCCAAAGACATACACAGACTAAAACTGAAGGGATGGAAAAAGATATTTCATGCAAACAATAGGGAGAAAAAAGGAGGTGTCGCAGTACTTGTATCAGATAAAACAGACTTCAAAAGAAAGAAAGTAACAAGAGATAAAGAAGGAAACTACATAATGATAAAGGGGGCAGACCAACTAGAGGATATAACCATTATAAATATCTATGCACCCAACACAGGAGCACTGACATATGTGAAACAAATACTAACAGTATTAAAGGAGGAAATAGAATACAATACATTCATTTTAGGAGACTTCAACACACCACTCACTCCAAAGGACAGATCAACCAGACAGAAAATAAGTACAGACACAGAGGCACTGAACAACACACTAGAACAGAGACAGATGGACCTAACAGACATCTACAAACTCTACACCCAAAAGCAGCAGGATACACATTCTTCTCAAGTGCACATCGAACATTTTCTAGAATAGACCACATACTAGGCCACAAAAAGAGCCTCAGTATATTCAAAAGATTGAAATTCTACCAACAACCTTCTCAGATCACAAAGGTATAAAAGTAGAAATAAATTGTACAAAGAAAACAAAAAGGCTCACAAACACATGGGGGCTTAACATCATGCTCCTAAATAATCAATGGATCAATGTACAAATTAAAACAGAGATCAAGCAATATATGGAGACAAATGACAACAACAGCACCAAGCCCCAACTTCTGTGGGACACAGCAAAGGCAGTTCTAAGAGGAAAGTATATAGCAATCCAGGCCTATTTAAAGAAGGAAGAATAATCCCAAACGAATAGTCTAAAGTCACAATTACTTAAACTGGAAAAAGAAGAACAAATGAGGCCCAAAGTCAGCAGGAGGGGCATAATAAAGATCAGACAATAAATAAGTAAAATTGAGAATAATAAAACAATTGAAAAAAATCAATGAAACCAAGGGCTGGTTCTTTGAGAAAATAAACAAAATAGATAACCCCCTAGCCAGACTTATTAAGAGAAAAAGAGAATCTACACAAATAAACAGAATCAGAAATGAGAAAGGAAAAATCACAATGGGCCCCACAGAAATACAAAGAATTATTAGAAAATTCTAAGAAAATCTATATGCTAACAAACTGGATAACCTAGAAGAAATGGACAACTTTCTGGAAAAATACAACCTTCCAAGACTGACCAAGGAAGAAACAGAAAATCTAAGCAGACCAATTACCAGCAACAAAATTCAATCAGTAATCAAAAAACTACCCAAGAACAAAACCCATGGGCCAGATGGATTCACTGCTGAATTTTATCAGACATACAGAGAAGACATAATACCCATTCTCCTTAAAGTTTTTCAAAAAATAGAATAGGAGGGAATACTTCCAAACTCATTCTATGAAGCCAGCATCACTCTAATACCAAAACCAGGAAAAGACACCACAAAAAAAGAAAATTACAGACCAGTATCCCTGATGAACATAGATACAAAAATACTCAACAAAATATTAACAAACCGAATTCAAAAATACATCAAAAGGATCATACACCATTATCAAGTGGGATTCATCTCAGGGATGCACAGATGGTACAACATTCGAAAATCCATCAACATCATCCACCACATCAACAAAAAGGAGGAGAGAGACCACATGATCATCTCCATAGATGCTGAAAAAGAAATTGACAAAATTGAACACCCATTCATGATAAAAACTCTCAACAAAATGCATATAGAGGCAAGTACCTCAACATAATAAAGGCCATATATGACAAACCCACAGCCAACATCATATTAACAGTGAGAAGCTGAAAGCTTTTCACCTAAAATCGGGAATAAGACAGGGATGCCCACTCTCCCCACTTTTATTCAACATAGTACTGGAGGTCCTAGCCACAGCAATCAGACAAAACAAAGAAATACAAGGCATCCAGATTGGTAAACAAGAAGTCAAACTTTCCCTGTTTGCAGATGACGTGATATTGTACATAAAAAGCCCTAAAGAATCCACTCCAAAACTACTAGAATATCTGAATTCAGCAAAGTTGCAGGATACATAATTAATACACAGAAATCTGTTGCTTTCCTATACTCTAATGATGAATTAGCAGAAACAGAAATCAGGAAAACAATTCCATTCACAACTGCATCAAAAAAAGAATAAAACACCTAGGAATAAACCAAACAAAGGAAGTGAAAGACCTATAGCTGGAAAACTACAAGACACTCTTAAGAGAAATTAAAGAGGACACTAACAAATGGAAATTCATCTTGTGCTCTTGGCTAGGAAGAATTAATATTGTCAAAATGGCCACCCTGACTAAAGCAATCTACAGATTCAATGCATACCTACAGCATTCTTCAATGAACTGGAACAAATAATTCTAAAATTCATATGGAACCACAAAAGACCCCGAATAGACAAAGCAATCCTGAGAAGGAAGAATAAAGCAGGAGGGATCTCGCTTCCCAACTTCAAGCTCTACTACAAAGCCACAGTAATCAAGACAATTTGGTACTGGCACAAGAACAGACCCACAGACCAGTGGAACAGAATAGAACGTCCAGATATTAATCCAAACATAGTCAATTAATATACGATAAAGGAGCCATGGATATACAATGGGAAAATGACAGCCTCTTCAATAGCTGGTGTTGGCAAAACTGGATAGCTACATGTAAGAAAATGAAACTGGATCCTTGTCTAACCCCATACACAAAAGTAAACTCGAAATGGATCAAAGACCTGAATGTAAGTCATGAAAAAATACAACTCTTAGAAAAAAACAGGCAAAAATCTCTTGGACATAAACATGAGCGACTTCTTCATGAACATATCTCCCCGGACAAGGGAAACAAAAGCAAAAATGAACAAGTGGGACTATATCAAGCTGAAAAGCTTCTGTACAGCAAAGGACACCATCAGTAGAACAAAAAGACATCCTACAATATGGGAGAATATATTCATAAATGATGTATCTGATAAGGGATTGACATCCAAAATATATAAAGAACTCATGCACCTTAACAAACAAAAAGCAAATAATCCAATTAAGAAATGGGCAGACAGTTTGAGAAAGACAGATGCACCCCTATGTTTATTGCAGCACTATTTACAATAGCCAAGAAATGGAAGCAACCTAAGTGCCCATCAGCAGATGAATGGATTAAGAAGATGTGGTACATATACACAATGGAATATTACGCAGCAATAAGAAAGAAACAAATCCTACCATTTGCAACAACATGGATGGAGCTAGAGGGTATTATGCTCAGTGAAATAAGCCAGGCCGAAAAAGACAAGTACCAAATGATCTCACTCATATGTGGAGTATAAGAACAAAGAAAAAATAAATAAATAAATAAATAAATAAATGAAGGAACAAAACAGCAGCAGACTCACAGAACCCACGAATGGACTAACAGTTACCAAAGGGAAAGGGACTGGGGAGATGGGTGGGAAGGGAAGGATAAGAGGGTAAAAGGGGCATTACGATTGGCAGACATAGGGTGGGGGGGCACGGGGGGGACTGTACAGCTCAGAGAAGACAAGTAGTGATTCTCATC
>JAQQAC010006904.1:64586239-64740650 GCA_029783875.1 Phataginus tricuspis | reverse complement strand
AAGCAACCTAAGTGTCCATCAATAGATGAATGGATAAAGAAGATGTGGTATACATAAACAATGGAATATTATTCAGCCATAAAAAAGAATGAACTATGGCCATTCACAACAACATGAATGGATGGACTTGGAGGGTATTATGCTACATGGAATAAGTCAGGCAGAGAAAAACAAATACTATATGATTTTACTTATATGTGGAATCTAAAAAGCAAAACAAACAAACCAGCCAAAAGTACAGAAATAGACTCATAAATACAGAGAATAACAAGTAGTTGCCAGAGGGGAGGTGGATGAGGGGATGGACAAAATAGGTGAAGGGGATAAAGAGGTACAAACTGCCAATTATAAAATAAATAAATCCTGGGGATGAAAACTATGGCATAGGAAACATAGTCAGTAGTATTTTAATATCTCTGTGTGGTGACAGATGGTAACTACAATTATTGCAGTGAGCATTTCATAACGTATGTAACTGCTGCATCACTATGTTGTATACCTGAAACTAATGTTGTATGTTAACATACTTAAAAACAAAAACCAGATTATGAAAGTAAAAGAAACACACCAAGTTCTCACAGTAAATTTACAGTTTTTCAACAATTTTAAGAATGGGTGATAACAGAACTTTATATGCTGCCTCGTCATTTGGGCAGAGTAAATCAGGAAGAAATTCAGCTCCCTCTAAACTTTGTTGTGTGTGACCTTGAACAAGTCACTGTGGGTAAAACTGTTATATTTCCAGAACATCTCACCTGGCTTTAGTGCATCTACATATCAACAGGCATTCCTAGGGGGTGGAGAGAAGTAGTTCATCTCCATATCAATGGGTAATTACCTGGGACACCAAGGGCTTATCTGAACCTGAGAGGTTAGAGGGAGGTCTTCCTTGCTTCTGCTGGAGCAGGAGACAGAAACCGCCTGGACCGTGGTTTGTAAGCAATAAATGGGTTTTAAACTTTATTTCTCCCTTTGACTGATTTCAGTTTTAGAGGCATTTTGCCCTGGCATCTCCTCTCCCTGGAGTTACAGTCACTGAAACAGTATGCACTCAATAAATACTGATTGATGAAATACAGAGACATCATAATTCAAAGATTAGTCATGAGTTTAGAAATGTAAGAAATCAGTGTCATCCATTTATCTAGGGATGACTGGGATCTACTCCTTAAACTCACAAGGACCTGATTTAATAAAACAACATGCTAAATGGGAAATATTAACTAGAATAACAATTGATTTTTTTCATCTGAATACATCACTTTGGTCAACAAGGTGATTAAATGCTACAGTAGAAGGTGCTTTGTGAGCAGAGTATATGATGTAGAGGATTTCAGAGGAAACATTACATTAACAGTTGACTGATCCTTACTCTACTGACCTCTAAGTTTAAAGAACACACCATCTTTTAGAATCAAATCACCACCTCCCATTCTCAAAAGCCAGCCATCTTTCCTTTTTCAATATTATATACCAGTTACTAAAGGTTCCATGCCATATTCCTACATTGTGGGTGTGTGTGAGGGTTTTCCCACAAATTACCAAGCAATTGGGAGTCCTACAATTCAACTCAATTCTGACACCATTTGCTTGGAGATAGAGTCAGATATCACAGGTTAAGGGCTCAGTTCCACAAGACTGCTTCCTTCTTCCCTACTTCAGACCCAGTTGCAAATCCAGGCTGTCCCTCTGCTTCTGATCAATCAGCGATAGATGGGAGTTTACAACAACCCCCTCCTGAGTTTAATTAATTTGCTAGAATGGCTCACAGATGACTAATTACTGGTTTATTATAAAAGGATATAATTCAGCCAGAAGAGATGCATAGGGAGGTGTCAGGAAGGAGCATGGAGCTTCTATGCCACTCTCCTAGCACCTCCATGTGTTCACCAACCCAGAAGCTCTCTGAGCCCCATCCTTTTGGGTTTTTATGGAGGTTCTATTACACAGGCTTGACTAATTAAATCATTGGCAGTTGGCAACTCAGTCAACCTCCAGCCCCTCTCACTGACCTGGAGGCTGTGGGGTGGGACTCAAAGTTCCAACCTTCTAAACACAAGGCTGGGTCCTCTGGCAACCAGCCCCCACCCTTAGGTTACCTAGGTGCTCTCCTAAAGTCACCTCATTGTCGTATCAAAAGACAGCTTTAGCTTTCACATTTAATGAAATTCCAATGGAGCTCTGAGACAGAAAAAGGACCAACAACAAATATACATTTCTTATTATAAATCACACCACAGTTACCAGCAGCAACTCTAACCTTAAAATATTACTCTGTATTATAATTTGTAAGACCAAAGGTTATCTTTTTGCTATTTATATTTTAATTTGTAGAATTCCAGAAGTGACTTTAGAGTTACTTTAAACCCAGCAACTGCATTTATACTGTTTGGGGGAGATATCTACAGGCAGTTAATTTCGTATTCTGTAAATTTTTATTTACACTCTACAGGAGCAGTAATGCCTTCCGACCTGGTCACCAGCTTATGGTGTCTTAGCTTTACCATTGGGGCCCATAGCCCTGTATCTAACTACTTATTACTAATAAGGAGAAAAGGCAAGGAATCCAGATGAAATATTTTAGGGCATTAATTTAAATCTTCTTTTGGTACGGACCATTATAAGAATTTAATGAAAGCTTCCATGACTTTCTTCCTAGAAAAATGTACATACACACAATTACTGATATACTTTTTTGGCCATTCCTGGATCCTCTAACATTTGATCAAGTCCTGGAATAAGTATTCTTGCCTTAAGGACATAACTACAATTTCGGATAACATAGTCTAGTGTTGGCTTGACATTAACTTGAAGTCATGCCATCAGACTGACAGTATGCCAAATGCAAGGCCATCAATCAAAGGATGACTGAAGATTTAAACTGAATGTCCTCTTTAAGAGAAATTGTGGGTAATAAAACTATATAACTATATACATCCACATTACAGCAATTAGTACCGATATCTTTAAATGCAAAAGATATATTAGTTAGCAGTATTACCAACTAATGTTTATTAAGCATTTATTATGTGCCAAGCACTGTTCATGCTTTACATGAATTAATTTAATCTTTACAACTACCCTGAGAGATAAGTGTATTCTCCTCATTTTAAAAATGGGAAAATAGAAGCTTTCTAGCCCTACATATTGGAAACAAGACCTAAACATGCATGATAGACGGTTCTAACAGCAAGTTTCCCTGAACACAAATTGACTTAGTAGTGTATCTATCAAAATCTATGTGATAATAAACCACAATAAAATGCATTCCACAAATGTTTGCTATAAGAATACTATGTTAACTAATAAATTACTTGGGAAGGTCTTTGATCATTTTAGAAGAAACATACCTTAAACCCCAAAATGTCTGTACTTCTTTCAAATACAAAGAACTACTGATCACCCACACTTTAAAGAGATAACATCATCACTGACATTCTTAGACTATGAAACTCCCTCTTAAAACCTTCATTTTTGGACTCACTTCAAAAAGTTTAAGCATTCTTAATAAAAGAAATGAGTTGGGGCAACTGCTGGGAATTTGTGCAGGAACAGCCACCCTTTCATCTACAAGACCTGCTCCCTGCCAGGGATCTGAAATGACTTCACCACACACATGCAGCAGATGAATCCCCTCCACCTCGTGGGAACTAAGTCCCGAGGCGGTGAAGTTAGGGTGTGGTGACCTCACTCACATTCAAAAACTTTTTTTTTTAACCTGCACAAGCACAGTCCTGGCTGGAACCTGCCTCAGACTTTTCAAACACTCTTAATTAAAGCTACAATTTGCACCCCACCCTTCTATTTCTCAGAGCACTTTAGAGAAATTGGAATGTCACTGAGGCTAGAGGAAGACAGGAACATTCTGGACATTATTCTAAAATTTTAACTTCTCAAGCAATTGAGAACCCTGAAGTGACTAGGCTGGCATGTGAGAAACTGTTGCTATTCTTAAATACTAATTATTGGCAATGTTATCATGTTATTAGAATCTAGCTCAGGGCCACATGTACAAGGAAGCCTATTAAATATCATCTGAAGACAATTACAATATTGCTTCTAACTGAAGTCAAACTTGCTTACAGTGAGGTCTTTGTATTCTTTGCGTGCTAGGAGAGCCCGACTTTCTTTCCTTCTGTAAAGCTTCATCAGAACCTTCCACAGCATCTTCAAGGCCTTGCTCAGAATCATTTGATTTTCCTGCTTCGTTTATATTGGACTTGTCAAGGTTTTCAGACATTCTCAATTAAGTTTATTCACTTTCCTAGGAAAGAAAAAAAAAATGAACCAAAATGTTCTAGCTCGGTCACTAGGCAGCAGTGTTCCTCTGGGCAAATCACTTATTCTCTTTGGGTTTCAGTGTTCTCACTGTAAAATAAATGGGCTTGCTAAAATTTTAACCAGCTATAATATTCTACTTCATTGAGTAAACAGATACCTGTAAGATGACACTTGTAACATCAAATTTATGGGCCTGTGCCTCAGATACAGAGTAACTAGTCTGGATAATTTGGTCCCACTCCTGAGTACCATGTTACAAGAACACAGGCCTTAAACCATTGGAAGAAAACAATATAAACTTCCTGTTTCTATTTCAATCAAAGAATGATTCAATTCTTCAATTCTTTACTTTCATTCCTGAGAGCTGATAGGAAAACTCTTTGGAAATAATAGTTTTACTCAAGCTTCCAAATGAAGACCCTGTGCTGAGTTGGTTTCCTGATCCTATTTTGTAGATAAGATACCTGAGGATGACAGCTAGGTCGAACCTTATGAGGCATTGAAGAAGAATATGTGGAGCAAATATTTTTATTAATTCCTTTTCAGTCAGCTGGAAAAAATGGTGAGTAAAATAGGAAGTTACAAAAAACCATAATATATGTGGTTTGGCAGGGTTTTAATACTTTTAGTTGCTGATTAGAATAGGATTCACACTTAAAGCATTGGTTTGGGCCAATTAAAAAAGGCCTGAAATAGTGCCTCTTATTCACTGTCAAAGTTTTTGTCAAGTTTTTTTGCTCCCCAGTTTTTTTCATAGAGTTCTCTATTCCTAAAGTATTTCTAATTAAAGGAGAAGACACATGTTTCTGCATTAACAATACTGAAAATAATTAGCATTTGTACTATTAGCACTTAAAGATCACAAAACATAGTCAAAGCACTAATTAGACTTCATTACACACCTGAAAGATAATCCAGGGATCAAAAGAAACATTGACTGCTTCAGGAGGTTTGGCAGACTCACTTCTGCACGCTGGACAGAAGACTCACTTGATATAATTATCTGAAATTTCAGGTACCTCCATTAAGTAGAATAAAGCTACTGGAATTGACATTTTCAGTCTTGTATTATTAATATGAAGGTTGCTTTAATGTAGTTCTTCTTTACCTTCCAACATCGCACTCCAGACACCCATCTTTTCTCTGTCCTAAATCCTATTAGGCTCTGGAAATGCTCCAAGATCCAAAAGATAATATTACTAGCATATTCTGTGAGAAAGCACAAACAAAAACACTTCTAATTTTATCCTTTTCACATGTTGAGAATGAGCTCAGAAAGTAAGTCATTCTATGCCGTGAGGAGGAAAGGCAGGATTTCCAGGTCTCTAATATTCAGCTTAGTAAACTAACCCCATCCTTTTAACCCCAAACTAACCTCAAGTCCTACCTCCTCTCAGGTGTCCTGTTGGCACCTTTCTCTGAATTTCTGTAGGGCTGGTTACAGGACATCAGGCATTCATCATTGTCTTAAACACAGATCAAAATATCTTATTTAAATAGGAACAGGAAGATGAAAACGCATGGTCTAGGGAGGACACAGACATATTTGCAAGGAAACATAATGAAACTTAACCCTAATTGGCATTATGAAATCACAAAGGGAATATAGCAGAGGGAGGAACTAATTCGGCCTGGAAGGAGGTTGGGATAACCTTCCCAGGAAAAGGTGACATTTGAGCTGGTCTTTTTGGAAAGAGGGTTCACCCAGTTAAAAAATGTTTGGAGGGGCAGAGGAGGTGAAAAGGGGGGCAAGATTCAGGTGGAGAAAGACAAGTACCAAATGATTTCCCTCATTTGTGGAACATAACAACGAAGCAAAACTGAAGGCACAAAACAGCAGCAGACTCACAGACTCCGAGAAGGGACTAGCGGTTACCAAAGGGGAGGGGTGGGGGAAGGCCGGTGGGGAGGGAGGGAGAGGGAATTGAGGGGTATTATGATTAGCACACATGGTGTGGGGGGTCACGGGGAAATCAGTGCAGCACAGAGAAGGCAAACAGTGACTCTGTGGCGTCTTACTACACTGATGGACAGTGACTGCAATGGGGTATTGGGGGGGACTTGATAATATGGGTAAATGTAGTAACCACATTGTTTTTCTTGTGAAACCTTCATAAGAGTGTATATAAATAATACCTTAATAAAAAAAAAAAGGAAGAAAGAAAAGGGGGGCAAATTCTCTGAAAAGGCACAAGTGAAGGCACACAAAGGATAGAACGAGTGGTAGGTGATAAAATGGGAAGATGGGTTGAGGCCAGATTATAAAATTGCTAGTTTCTACTTTTTAAAAACTTTTCATCTAGATTTTCAACTTCCTAAGGTCCAAGACCAACCATATTCCCTATACATGCTGCATATCTGTAAGTATATTCCCCAAACAGGTACCCAGTATTTGTTGATAGCTGTGTCATCTCTGTGATGTCAGTGCTCGTGGAAGATTGGGCGTTGGTCTCAGACACAGACCTGGGTTCCAATTCTGCTCTTTACTAGCTGTGTAACTTCAGTTTCGTCACGCGTAAAATGCAGCTACCTACCTCATCGGTTGGGGGAGGGGGGTTAAATGACAGAGACTGCGTAACAGCAGCTGGCGCACAACCGGCTTTCCACAAATGGTACTTATAATTATAGGGCTATAGGATGAAGCAGAGAACAATTTAATTGCTTACAGTGAGCTCATCCACTCAACAGTCACCAACTCCTGCTCTGCCTAAAAAGGGAGCCACGGGTCGGGAGGATCCTCGCAGGTGCCGTGACGACCGTTTATCTGAGCCACACGCTGGGCCCAGACTGGACACAAGAGACTCCCCAGCAGAAAAGGTCTTTCAGCCAAAGAAAGGCGCTCTGGCCACCGACACCGGCAGGCACTTCCTCCGGCGCTCCCGCCACTCACTCTCAGGGTCCAGATTCCGGTGGGAACAAGTGTTTGGGCCGGCGAGGGGGTGGCGGCCCCGGGAGCAGGCTTTGGAAGCGGGGCGCAGCTGGAGCCCGGCCTCGACGGGTGGGACAAAGGCCGCCCCCTGCCTCCGCCCGCCCACGGTCCCCGCCGCCTCCTCGCCTCCATCCGACACGCCTGGGCCCCAGCCTGACGGGGCAAGGCGAAGGAACGCCTGTGGCTGCGACCTCGCGCCTCCCGTGCGGGCCCGGCAGGGCTGTCAGCCTCCGCGCCCGCGGCCCTCACCTGCCCTGGAGTCGGCGTTTTCCCTCCTGCAGCTCCGGCCGGGAATCAGGCGCGGGCCGGCGCCGCGGTGGAAGCGGCGGGCGATGCGCGGCGGGCAGGGGCTCTTCAGCCTCTGCCCCTCAGAGGCCGCATCCCTCTCCGCCTTGCGGGCGGACCTCCCCGCCTGGCTCGGGGGGGTAGCGGCCAGCGCGGCCGCTCCTCGGCGTCGGGAAAGGGGAGGCAGCGTTTAGCCAAGAGGCGTGCGCCCACGCAGGGCGGCGCCATGTTCCCGTACGGAAAGGCCGGACGCGCGGCCCAATGCCTGCCGAGGGGCTCAGGAAGCGACGGCTAGAGCCGGGAGGCGCTGTTTCCGCCCAGAGATGCCGGGGGTTAGGTTCTGGGAGCTCAATGGGCGGTGACTGGGAGCCGGGAGGGGCGCGCCCCACGCGGGGCGGGCTGCGCCATGTTTCCGTACGGAAAGGCGGGCCCCTAGGCCGGGGCGGGTAGCGGAAGAGGAGCGGGAGCGGGTGCGGGAGCGGGCGCCGGCGCCGAATCTGGCAAGTAAAGGAAAAGGAGAGGCTGCGGCTCCTCAACCGCGTTCCAAGCCTTTCCCGCCCGGGTTTTCAAATTTAAATACTATGTTTTGTAGCTGTAGCGTATCCCCTCCCTTCATTTTGGCTGTTTAAAAAAGTGCCCACCAAGCCTCATTTTAATGGCACAGACTCAGTTTGGTCAACTCTTTTATTTAAATAACTTACACTTTGTCGATAGGAAGAGCAAGATTTTAGCTCTGAAAGAGGGAAGCCGTGGGGGCAAATGGTTTCCATGAGGGTTCAGCATGTTTTACTTGCAAACACAGTGAGGGCTCAGAGCATTTTATTTGTGTTCCAAAAAAAAAATATGTTAAGACAATCCCGTTTTGGAGCCTCATCTCCCTCCGTCCCAGGCAGTAAAGGCTGTGATTGTCTTGGCTCTGGACAACTACTTGCTGCTCTAAGAAAACCATACTTTTCTCAGCCTATAGCAGTAAAATAGTGCCTTGCTTGAAGGTTTCAGACCCCAGCAAGTTCACTATGGATTCAGTGAGGCCAAGAAAGGACAACTGAATGTTTTTGGGGTAAAAGGGTTTATTCCCAGCTTTATCCTCATGGCGATAGGTCAAGTGCTAGAATCACTTCCAGATCCAGCAGTCTACAGGTCCATAATCCACATCCATCTCAGCCTCCACCCAGAGCACTGGGCAGAGCTCTTTACATAGTGACTCAGCCAATAATATCTTATTGCCTATGGGTGTGGAAGCATTAGCCTAGCAGTGGGCCAATTACATCATCAGGTAATTTAGGGTCAGGTGAGGATCCTAGCCATAGTAAGTTTATTTTCCCCACAGATAGCAAACTACACTAATAGAAATAGTTTTTGTGCCTTATCTTAAAAAGTAAAAGGTATGTATGTGACTCATTTAACTATTCATTTGCAAAAATGCTTTAAGACTGATAAATCATGTATGCCTGCTCCGGGAGGAAGGGGGTCCCCTGCTCAGGGCAAGTTGCTTATAAATCTGTTCAGACTGATGGATGACAACAGGTGAGAGTTTGGGGAAGGGTTTTATTTCTCACAGCCCAGTCTTCCGCTCCTGTGGTGTTCTCTGCCTCCCTCTTGCTCAGCTCCACTTGTCAGCCCCTAAGTCCTTCCTCTCCCACCCCCTGGCAAGCCAGCTCCATCTGTCCCTCCAGCCACAGCATGCACTCCCTTGCCTGCCTCTTCCAGGAGGAACTCCATAGGTGGGTCCCTGGTAACTGGTGGGCACCAGACCAATTATGCACCAGGAACAGAGGGAAGGAGAGAATGGCCACCACTCTCCACTCCCTACCCCAGATGGACTGGAGGCTCTGCCATGGTAAACAGCCATTGGTATCATGCAAATAGGCCAAGGCCAGGAGGGAAATTCTGGGTGAAACCGTCCAGTTAACCCACAATGCCTTAAACAAAATGAAGGTAATATAATAAGCAAGTACCCTACCTGTAGCCCTTAAAAATTATTAAATAACTAGATCAAAACAAAATGGAATGAAACTGGATTATTGTCTAACTCCATACACAAAAGTATGGATCAAAGTATGGATACTCGAAATGGATCAAAGACCTGAATGTTAAGTCATGAAACCATAAAAAACTCTTAGAAGAAAACATACACAAAAATCTATTGAATATAAACATAAGCAACTTTTTCCTGAGCAAATTTCCTCAGGAAAGGAAAACAAAATAAAAAATGAACAAGTGGGACTACATCAAACTAAAAAGTACAGCAAAGGACACCATCAGCAGAACAAAAAGGCATCCTACAGTATGGAAGAATATATCTGTCAATGATTTATCTGATAAGGGGCTAACATCCAAAATATATAAAGAATTCATATGCCTCAACATCAAAAAAACAACCTGATTTTAAAAATGGGTGGACGACCTGAACAGACATTTCTCCAAAGAAGAACTACAGATAGCCAATAGGCACATGAAAAGATGCTCCACATTGTTAATCATCAGGGAAATGCAAATTAAAACCACAATGAGATATCACCTCACACCAGTTAGGATGGCCACCATCCAAAAGACAAGGAACAAATGCTGGTGAGGGTGCGGAGAAAGGGTAACCCTCCCACACTGTTGGTGGGAATGTAAATTGGTATAATCATTGTAGAAAGCAGTATGGAGGTTCCTCAAAAAACTCAAAATAGAAATACCATTTGACCCAGGAATTCCACTCCTAGGAATTTACCCAAAGAAAACAAGATCCCTGATTTGAAAAGACATATCCACCCCTATGTTTATCACTGCACTATTTACAATAGCTGAGATATGGAAGCTATTCCATATCAATAAATGAATGGGTAAAGGTGTGGTACATATACACAATGTAATATTATTCAGCCATAAAAAGAGAAATCTTCCCATTTGCAACAACATGGACAGATCTAGAGGGTATTATGCTCAGTGAAATAAGCCAGGTGGAGAAAGACAGATACCAAATGGCTTCATTCATTTGTTGAGTGTAAAAACAAAGCAAAACTGAAGGAACAAAATAGCAGCAGACTCACAGATTCCAGGAAGGGACTAGTGGTTACCAAAAGGGAGGGTTTGGGGTGGAGGGGAAGAAGAAGGGGATTAAGGGGCACAATAATTCACAATCACAATATAGGTAGGTCACTGGGACAGTAGTACAGCATGGAGAATACAATTAATGACTCTATAACATCTTACTACATTGCTAGATGGTGACTACTATGGAGGGGGTGAGGACTTGATAATATAGGTGAAAGTTAAACCACTATGTTGTATATTTGAAACCATCATAGACTGTATGACAATACTTTAAAAAAAAAAGATGGATGATGCTGATGGACAGTGACTGCAATGGGGTATGTGGTGGGGACTTGATAATATGGGGAGTCTAGTAACCATAATGTTGCTCATGTAATTGTATATTAATAAAGCAAAAAAAAAAGATGGATGGAATTAGTGCTTTAAAAATAAATAAATAAATCCCATGTGGGCAGTTACTCCTAAAGTAGTGAAGACTGAGTATAATACAAACCACCCTCAAATCATTCACTAACTAGCACATTATTTTCCCTTAAATACACACATACCAAGACCTCAGATGAGGATTCACTTTAGGAAAAAAAAAAAAAAAGATTCTCAACTGGAACTAAGATTCACCAAGAAAACATTCAGTTCACACTTTTGAGTCCAAACTAATGTACCACAGAATCTCTAGATTAGTGGTTTTCTCATCTCTAGATTAATATGCCATAGTCTCTGAGTACGCCTTAGAATCTCCTGGCATTGGTGGAGTGGGGCATTCAAAAACTATCATCTAAAACTCTGGGGGTGATGTCAGGGAAGAGCTAAGTTTCCCAAGTGATTCTATGTATCAGGCTGCAACCACGTCCCTAGCAAGATCTATTGGCCACCTTCATAACCCTAGTGAGAGCCCCTACTTTCCCTGAAGGATTAATATAAACAATTTCCACTTGTGGGAAGACACCACTACAATACCAAAACCACTGATTTGACTTGGAATGGCTTATTGTAATCTTGATATACAATATATTTTCAATTACTTCCTTTAAATATTGAAAACATATTGACACCTTCCAGTAACATTTTTGGCTGCAAGGAGTGGAAACTCTAATGACCTCAAAATAAGGGGAATTCACTGCAAGGTTACCAAAGGTTTGGAAAGAGAAGGCTGGCAGAGCTAGAGGTCGGTACTACTCTGTCTCCCCAAAACACACAGGCACTCTCAATTCTTCTCTGCTTCTTGCTAGTTATTCACTCCTCTCTCTGGACTAGACTGTTTTTTTTTTAGTTGTCATTCCCTCATAATTTATATTTTTCTATGTAGAATGTGACTAGCCAAGCTTATTTGTGCACAAAGTTAGTCTCATTCGCCTATAGATAGGCTGTCCTTGGACCAGTTCTTAGCCCTACTCACCTAGGGTGGTGGTGAAGCTCACGGTCATAAGCTGGGGTGTGTAAGTGGGGATGGAGCCCCAGAGACCATCATAGATTAGTGAATGAGGTCACACAGCAAATGACTGACAGGGCTGGTGATACAGGAAGATTGTCCAAAACATTCAGGGTAGCACCCGACCTGCAATTTAAAACTTTGCCAATGCTTGCAGTAAACATGACCAATTTTTCTCAAAACTTGATTCTGTTCTTCATATGAAGTTTGAGGTACACTGTGGTTTTACTAGTTTCCATGAAATTATTCTAAACTGCTGCTTCTAAGACCATGAATATAACTAGGCAGTTAGTTCAGTCTTCTCCCCTGAGAGATATTTTGGTTGCCAAATAATCATGCTATGTGATTATGTGCAAAATAAAGGTTTCCAATCAGAAAGTACATAGTTGCTCTGCCAACGATGGTCTCACCACACTTTCAGTAGTTCCTTTCTGAGAACTTCCTCACACTTAAATCATCAACTATCTTCTCTCTTTCACCTTATTGTAAAGAAAGCTGCCTTCCCTTCTAGGCTATGCAAGGGGGGAGAAACAACAGCCCTGACAAAAGTTACCCCCTGCTTTAGTAGGTGAATTGGTATCACAGGGTGTTAGAGATGTGAATCCTCAACTTTGTCCCATTTAAAGACTAATCAATATCAGTTATATCTTAGAAAACAAAAGATTACTGACACACTAGCATATTAATACATGTTTTCCCTACCTCTTATTAACAGTCAAGTTTAAATAGATAAAATTCAGTTTCATTTTAATCCTTTGGTTTTATTATTGTAAAGATAAACAACTTCAAGCTGTATTGTAATTGTATTATACAGCTTATCTATTTACCAACTACATCTTGACAGCACAGTAGTTCCAAAATGATCATTAACTTGGATAAAAAGTTGTGTAAGACTAGCACTAATGACCAATTTACAAGAAATACAGGACACAGAGGAACATGGTAAGGAAAGTATATTTTGCAATCAGCAAAATCCAGACTCTGGGAAACTGAAGAACAACTAACCAGGTTTATTCAACAGAGACAGAGAAAGAAAAGGAGGAGAAAGAGAAGGGAAGGAGGGATAGAGAGAAAAACCTATAGATTAAAAAAGACTTAAGCTGATTAACCAATTCCAGTTTATGACCTTACTTGAATTAGAGATTTGCACACTTATTGCATATTTGATGACATTAAGGAATTGTGGTTTGTGTGTGCATACTGATGATACTGTGGTTATGTTTTTAATGTAAACATATTTTAGCCATACATAATAAGATTTTATAGGTGAAAGGATATGATGTCTGAAATGTGCTGGGGAGGGAGCAAGGAAAGGGTGGGGTATAGATGAGCTGACAACTGTTGCAACTGGATGATGAGTATGTGGGAATTCATTATTCTGTATTCTGCCATTTTTTTACATGTTTGAAATTCTCCACAATTGTGGGGAACTGCCTTTGCATCCAGCCTCGCCACGAGGGTGGCCGCTGGAACTGCCTTTGCATCTCAGCCTCGCCACGAGGGTGGCCGCTGAGAACTGCCTTTAAATCTCAGCCACGCCAAAGATGGCTGCTGAAAGCCCCCTGGGGTTCAGCTGCGCATGCGCACAACTCTGAGCCTGATTCGGAAAAGTGAAAGTTGCCTTATTAGCATAGGTGACCGCCGGGAGAGACTTCACCCTATATATCCCATGCCCTGAGCCCCAATAAACGAGTTCTCCCTTCGAGTGAACTTCCTGTCACGTCTGATTGTCTCCGGGGAAAGAGGCGGCCAGCGGCCAGCGGCGGCGGCGGCAGAGGCTGGAGCGGCTGCAAGCGGTGGCGCCACCAAGCTCCGGAGGCTGCGGGAACGGGCGGACAGCCGGCGCTTACCTCCCTTGCTCTGCCTATCGGGGCGAGCCTCTCTCCCTGCCTTCCTCCCCTCCGCTGGTTCAGAGGGTCGCAGAAAGAGCTTGTAACACAAAGAGCTGTAGTCCTGACCCAGAGCAGGACCGGCGGGAGAGGGGAAAAAACTCCGATACACAATAAGTATTAAGAGATGTTAAAGCATTAGGACATTTTGATTTCTCGCTTGCCTGTACCTTATGATGGCTAGCAAATTCATTGATCATAGCCTAAGTTTCTACCTTATATGTTTAAGGAGTTCCTTTCAAGGTACAAACCACACTTCTGTTAACTTGTAATTACAAACCTCCTTACTGTTTAATACTTTCTTATGTAAACACTATAATGGCATATCATTTAAATTCCTATGACAGTCTCGACAATATTGTGCACAATTATAAATCAACTCACCTATGGGGTCAATACTCAGAGGCAATACACAACCTAATACTCAGTTTCAGACATGAAAGGTTTTACACAAAAAAAGTTTTATTAATTACAGTTTCACAGAAGAACATCCAAGATTGCAAATGTGATTAGTTCTTTAGGATACATAATTTATTGTTTAAAATACACAAGTTATATACAGACATTAGAAATTCAGTCTCCAAAATACTCAGTAAAGATGCTTGGGTGACACTTATAAAACTGACCTAGTAACTTCTTCTTCTCTTTGGCAGACAGTTTTGAATCCTTATCAATAGTTTTTAGTAAAGTCAATAGTTCATCCTTGGTTGTCTTCTGTGTATCATCAGGATAATCACTTTGATCAATTCTCTGGCAATAAATATATCCTTGAAGTTTAAAAAAGCTCAGTTAATGACTCTATCCTCAGACTTAACTAGAAAAACCAAGCAGTATTTTTATATTTACAACTGCATTCCCTATTTTGTAAAATGCACTGATGATGCTAAGTTCTGCTGACTTTCTAATCCTGGTCAAGTTGTTTTGTGATATAAGGAGGCACTTTACTAAGGCTGGGTAATTATGAGGAGATTGTTTAGCATTTAGCTGAAACTTAAGTACAATTACTTACAGCAAAACACTTTCAAATAAACACTAAGAATTTATCTTTGGAAGATCCTCAGATTACCTGTGTCTCTATTTGGATCTCTTCCCTTCTGAATGGCCATGAGCTTAACACTGACAATTTTATGTAGAGTTCCAGGAATCTTAAAGAAAAGAAGGGACATGGGACATTATTCAAATACAATTTAATCATAATCTATTACATAAGCTCAACTTAACTATTTGCATAGTTTTACCTTAAAAACATCTTTTTGATGATCCATTAAAAAGAGTACCAGAAGATCAGTTTTGCCTTTGGATAAATTCTTATTGTCAACAACAGCTTTTGAGAATATCCTTTTTACAACCATTCTGTTCTCACTCTATAAAAATAAAATAAACACACCCAATGGTATACATTTAAAAGAATAAGTTTACTATAAAAGGCAATATTAAATATTAATAGTTATCTATTTCAGCATACCTGATGCTGATGATGGAGTAATCCGACACGTGGGTCCTGTAAGTACTAAGGATACTGAACACACTTAATGTTTAGATAAGAGACTTACTTCTTTCTGTAATTTAAATTCAGAAGGATGTGCTGCAACAGCCATGAAATACAGCAGTCTTCTAAATTCTTCTTTATTTTGAGGTTCCAAGAGCTTTAGAAAGAGCTGAGTAGCTTCTAAGGCTGTTTCTGTCTTCCCATTCACTTTAGCCAAAAGAAAAAACTTCTTTTAATTTTGACTAAATATGACTATATTAAAGGGAAAAAAATTCAAGTTAAAGCTTACTCAAAACTATTTTCAAAAGCAAAACAAAACAAAAAGACTAGAAATTGCAATGAATGACCAATACCATCAAGGGAGCCTAGACTCAAATTGGCAACTAAAACCCTAAGTCCTTCTCATATAATAGTCTTAGGATGTTAAATCTACCTCTTGGCTTTGGAAGTTACCGGTCTATGCCTTTCATTAATTCAATACATTCTGAGGGTACACTATGTGTACAGTACTGATGTATCTGACTCTGAGAAAAATAGAAAGGATCCTCTGAAACCCCCAATTTGTTTTCAACAACCAAGTGGAAGTCTGGTCTACTGGCAGAGGACTATACCAGAGTGTTTGCTATTCTGAAGAGACTGATGGTGGAATGGTGATGGTGCTAGTATGCTTTTAGAGAACTGCTACTCTATGCTTATTAAGCTTCCTGTGAATGAGAGCAGCATTCTCCTAGGGCAACCAGAAGTTCCTGCATAACTTTAGAGTTTGTTAAAGCCTCTTTCCAAAGGAGCCCTAGAAGTCTTGGAATAAACATATTTTCCATGGATTAATCCAAGTCCACGCCCAGCTTTAAGTAACACCACTCTGGTTAATTTTCAGGACATTTCTTTCTTTTCATCCAAATGACAAATTTTAGTATCCAGTAAGATCTTACCTACCTAAGAGTTCTGCAATTCCATTATGAACATCAGATAAGTGATTTAACAGAGGTTCCCTACTACTGTAATATCTGCCAATGGCATCAAACAGAAGTTCTTTCACTAAATCTATTCTATTTGGTTGCTCAGGAAAGTTTCTGCTGATGTCTACCACCATTTGGTCTGGAAGATATTCCAAACAGTCAATTGCTGCAGAGAGCCACTCATCTTCCCTATGGTAGGAAGAAAAGAATTATTTTAAAAAGCAAAGAATAACACAAATAACACAGTACCTAATTTACTAGCTATTTCAAGTTTGCCACAGGATGAATTTCTACACACTTAAAGATATGTGTAATTCTTTTTAATATATAGCTCAGTCATGTGTCAGAGATAAAAAGATCAACTTAATACAGGTCTTTTTCTTTTTTAAGCAAAAACAGAAGCTATCCAGTATAATACAGAGCTGAAAGAACATTAAAATTCAAAACTCTACTCTTTAAATCTGCAGTGGAGTCCCAGAGATTCTGTGATTTGCTCAGGGTCCCAGGTAGCACTAGAACCCAGATCTGTCTCCTAGACCAGACCAGTATTTTTGAATACGGTATTGCTTACTTCAGAGCTTTGAGTATGCTCTATAATCTTTCATTTTAACTAGGAGAGAATACAGGAAGTTAAGTTTGGGTTTCAAAATAAGTATTAATGATCTTTTCTAATAAAGTGTCAGCTGGGTAACTTCAGAAAAGTGCTACATTTCAAGAAATGAAATGACTTAATATTCAATTTGTTAATATATATAGTTAGAATAAAAGCCAATCACATGCTCTACTACAATGGACGTAGGACAACTATTTCTGCCACCACCCACCCAGGTGAATTATCTTGGCGGAGGTCATGTCACCTCTCTGGGCATCAGCTTCATCAAGGTTATATAGTAAGATGCAGCTAGATGATCTTTAAGATCACCTCTAGCATAATTTCTCCTTCTGTATTTAAAATTTAGGGTAATTATAGTATGTTTATTTTATTTTTACTTTATATTATAGAAATTTAAATTCTTATAGAATAAGCTTCCTATTATATATGCAAAGTTCCAGAACTAGTATGTTGGGATTAACTTTTTTCATAAGGTTTTAAGCTACCTTCTGACATTCAGTTGTTTATTAATAGCTCGTTGGAATGCAGAACTGGTAGAGTACTGGCAATGAAATGTAAGCTGTGTTCCTTTCAGATATCTCCATCTCCCTGACTATACTGGAATACTTTCTGCCAAGGCAAAATAATTAAAAATTAAGTAAGCTAGAAAATACAAGCTTTTAACCTTTAATAATTTTTTTACATAAATTAACTCATTTATTATTGTCTAGCAATGCTTCAAATGGTGGTGCTTCTACTGGTCTTTCAATTCCTTCAGTCTTCTGATAGCCAACTTTACTGTGACCGCAGAAGTGGTGGTGTAGGTCCAGGCACCACCAGCTACTGTTTTCATGCACGAACCACAGTGCCAGATCCCCACAGCTCGTCTCTTCATTTTGGTTTTGCCACAAAAGGAGCAAGTGTACTTGGCATGCTGGCTTACTTAGATTTTCTTCACCATTTTCCTGAGGGAGGCACCATAACGGGTCCCGTATTTACTGACAATTCAGACCTTCTTGGTGCGTTTCGCCATTTCGCCTCTAACTAGATGCTAGCTGAAAGAGCTAACCTTTAATAATTTTAACTTAGAATTTCAAAGACATAAGAAATATAAAACACTTCCTTAAGGAAAAAAAATCATAATTCCCATAATGCAAAGTTAAGCCTTCCAACCTCAAGGTTATATTCAGGAGAATGGCAGTCAGAGATGAAAGCAGGAAATCACTTTAATTATACTTCTTCAGTGAAACTAACTTTAAAAATACATATTTAACAGGCATTCTAGTGAGATATAAAAGGATTCTAAGAATTTGCCAAATCTGTTTTGTTTCAGATGCCTTTGAAGACCAGACAGCCCTAAGAGACTAGACAGCTCTACATTTTAACCCAGATAAGATGGAGCATAATCATTTTCTTCACTTGATGTGCAAGTAAGCTATATATGAAAAATAATGAAATTTAAATCTCTTTTCCTAATTTTAACCAAGGTAATTTTGTTCGTTTCTCAAATACTGACAATGCATATCTCATCCTATGGACAGAGGAATGAAAAAGATTATCTTAAAACCATTATCGTAATCTTCTTAGAAACACACTCAAATTATTATATGTATTTCCACATACTGAGAGTCACTATAAGCCTTGAGAATTCCTCGATCCAGATAGTTACTGTTGTTGACCAAATCAGACTGCCTCTTAGGCTGAGGAACTCTGGATACAACCTCTTGCTGTTTGAGTAAGGAGTCAAGAAGTGGAAGGTCTACAAGTTGTAATAGACGCCCAATTGTTTCTTCTTGCCATACTTCATTAATAACTACACAGGAAAAATCACAAGGTGAAAAGTGACAATTATTAGTTACTAAACACTCACCACAATATTTATCTAGGTTGGTCAAAGCTAATAAGTTTGTGGAAAAAAAAGAAAAAGAGAGAGAGAGAAAGAAAGAGTCAATCTTATGAAGTAGTTCCTTACAACAAAGTAAAACAATTCAAGATTTGTTTAAAGTGTAGGAGAATAGACTTTGGACAACAGGAATTCTTTTCATTTTTGTGCTGTAGAAAGCAATAGGCAGAGATAAGAGATCAAGTCATATAACATGTTAATAAGGACTCTGGAAGAAAGAATGATTCATTCAATCTAAAAACTGGTTTGCCGCTATTGGCTGCAGATTATTCCACTCAGGGTTTCCACAACTGGAATGGGGGAGGGAAGGTGGAAATCAGTCATTACATTACATTCCATTGCCACAGACAAGGAAGAACCCAAGAATTCTGTTAATGTTTTAATGTAATTTTGACATTTTTATTTAACTCAGTGAAATCTAAAGGAAAGAAATATCTGAGTATATTTTAAATAAATAAAAATCTGCATGCAAAACATTTCAGATTTGAACCTCTGCCAGCTGATAGGACAAAAGTCAGTGTTCAAGAATTGCAACACTGATCTATTTGTTAAAGATAATAGACCTCTGTTAAAACTTAACATAAACAGCTTTAATACACAGTGCTCTTTCTTTGTGCTTTGAATATTTAAATTCTAATAAAAGTTAAGATTGAAAAATTCTAAGTAACTGTATTTGAGGTTAGTCTTCTGTCTCTTACTCATATCACCTTTAGCTTACCTTGTGGAGACAAGGTTGCAGAGATATTTACATGAGGGGAGTTAGCAGGCTTTAAACTCAGATTTTCCCACAGATCTTCTAAACTTGCTGATTTGATATCAGATGACTTAAATAATGCATCTGCATACCTAAAATGAATTTATTTCACGTTTATTAGCAAGCTTACAGAAATATTTTAATATTTGAAGGCTGAGAGTTTCTAGAAAGTCTGTATTTCAGAACAAAAGCAAAACAAATGCAAATTATAGGAGTAGAAAAAAAAATCCTACCTTCTTTCTCAGACCTAAATATACATACCTTAAATAAATTCTCCTTTGAACATTTAGATTTAAGTAATTTAATGACTAAAATTTTAGTTCCCAATTTTAAAACATAAACTTTATTACACTTACTGTTTTTATGTGTTATCTATATTTCTGGGACATTCTTTGGTGCACAGTTCTCATCATTTTCCAAATATAGATCTACAACCCATTATCCACAATTCTGAAACCCAAGAAGGTTTGAAAATTCTAGTTTATTCATAGTGACAAAACCTGTCCTGAGCCTATCAAAACCTTTATTTATCCCATTAGTATGAATATTTTGTTTACTGCAGAAATACTAATGTGTTTCCTTACCAGATAGTTGTTCTGGGTCCCTCTAAGAATGTTATCTAATATACAATATATGAAAATTACCCTTCTAAAATCTCCAAAGTTCCAAATCCTAAACACATCTGGTCCCAAAGGTTTCAGATAAAGAATGTGGACCTGTATTTGGGAAATAATGATTGTGCCCTACCTTCTCATATTTCCTTCCTGCACATAGAGGTAAATTTTATCATGTTTTAAGTATAGAGTCAAAAAAGTCTACAGTAAAATTTTATCTGAATTATAAGAGCTTCAATTACACAGTCACCACTACACAGCTTAGTTGAGGGAAAAAAAGGGGAAAATTGTTTTATTTCATGACAAATAACTAAGATAATTATGTCCTTATCACCTACATCCATTTCACTCACTGGGTTCTGTCCCCCGGGCTCCATTTAAGTGACTCTTCCACCACCACTGCTACCTCCCCCTTATCTGTAGATCGAAATAGTGCAATGATTCCTAACTTGCTCTCCCCATTAGGCTGTCCATACAGTGGCCAGGATGACCTTTCTAAAATACAATCTCATATTCCTTAAAACCTTTCTGTGGCCTCCCCAACATCTGTATGATCAACTGGAAACTCTTTAAAATGCATATGAAACCCTCTGAATTCTGACACTCACATGCCCTTCACACTTCACACCTGCCATTTTCTTGATTCTAGTGTTACCCTACCTGCCAGCCCTCACCCTTTATGTCCTCATACCACTTTGTGTATAAACTCGCTAACATTTTTACAGTCTGTAACATAAAGGAGAAAATCAAAATTCGTTGTTTCTGCTAAATATAAAATATGAACAAACAAGAATTCTAGGAGATACCAAATAAAAGTTCATTGTACTTTATCAAATTTACCTACAGACCCAGATTTTAGCCTAATTTAGTGTTTCAAAGATAACATAAAGCTAGTCAGCATCACATTAAAAAGTAGACAAAAAATCTTGTCAATACCCCTTCAAAATCTAAATATACTGACCTGGAAGGTGAATATATGTTGTTCTCTTTGCCAAATTGACTGTCTTGATTTGCAATCGTTGTGAATCTATAAAGGCTGCAACTACTATCTTCAAATGTAGGTTTTTTGTCTTTCCCAAAGACTTTGGTTGGAACTGCTTCAAATACTTTGTAGTCCATAAGTGCTTGACATACTCTTACCACTTTGGCCCGAGGAATATCTACATCACCAAAATATTTATTCTGAATTAGGTGAGAAAAAATGACATCCACAGCTTCTGAACCAACAAAGCAGTCATTGTGTCTTTTTAAACGGTGCCTTCGTTTTTTCACTTCCACTTGTGTTTGAAGAGTGTTTATAATGCTGCTCCATACATATGTGGCTCCAAATGGTTTCTGGGCCACACTGAACCCTGGAATGGGAAAGATCAGAAAGTAATCTTGTTCATTTGTAATAAGGTCTAAATAATCCTTGAGCAAAAAGTGACAATTTCCAAAGTTATTAATAAGGAACAATTATGAGGAATAATTATTGTTATTGGAATATTATCAGTAGTGATTCATTTAAAAATTTTGTGCTTACTATACGCTGAACACTGTTCTATGTGCGAGGATACAACGCTGAGCAAAATGAATCCCTCCTCTCATGGACTTACACTTTGTGGGAAGATACAGACAATATATGTTAGGTCAATGCTAAGAAGAAAAATAAAGCTGGGTGAGGAACAGAATGCTATTTTAGATGAGTTGTCAGAAAAGACCTCTCTAACAAGGTGATATCTGAGCAGAAGCATGAGTAAAACCAGGAAGTAAGCTGTTCAGTATCTGGGGAAAGAGCAGAGAGACAGAAGGAGCAAAGGCCCTGAGAAGGGAGTGCGTCGGGCTAGGATAGCAGTAAGGAGGCAGGCTGGCCTTAGTGGGTAACGAAGGGAAAGAACTATAGGAAGTGAGATCAGAGAGGAGAGGAGCAGCGATAGGGCCTGGGGTGCAAATCAAGTAGGACCTTGTGGCAGTTACTAATTATGTGCAAGAAACTCAATAGAGTTCCTTACATAGTACCTCACATGGATGACCTAATCTTCACAACAACCCTATGAGGTAGATATCATCTCTATTTGAGAGATGGAAAACAGATTCACAGAGGTTAAGTGTAACTTCCAGACATTATACTGTAAGAGGTGGTACTGGGATTTGGCTCATGGTCCAAATGATTTTATTTATCGTATGGATAGATATAGATATAGTTATAGATATACACACACACATGGTTATTGGAATAAGCTAATATTTGTAAAGCTTCCTAGTATACAGACTTATGAGTTAAGTACTTTGTAAGCAGGGTAAACTAACAGTTTGGCTCCTGCCCAATAGGAGCTTACAACCTACTGCCCAGATAGGAAAAACAGGAAAAAAAAAGAGAGGTTTGGGCCAAACAGAAAAAAAAGAAAACACTCTTTCAAAAATTTATCATATTTTTCCTCATGGTAATTAATTGATATTCGGAAAAACTAAAGAAAAAGAGAAACAATTAAAAAGAAAATGGACCTGAAATTTTAGTAAGCTGATAAAACTAAGTCCAGCTAATCATCAAGCTGGTGGCTGGCTGACTTGCCCTCTCTTTCTATGTAAACAGAGAGTATGCCTTTTTATGTGTTACACTTTTCAATGATCCTCTGAATTTTTTAAACCCCCATTTTTGTTAAGTGTGTTACTTCCTTTAATTTTAGGATATTTTGACAGATAAGTTGAAAACTTACTGCTTCCCTTAAGGTAGTCCAAAAAGGACAACAATATGCATGAGTACAGTAGTAAGGAATAAGGGGAATTATATGAAACTGCTGCTGGAAATGGATTTCCTGCCTTATAGAATGTGTAAGATGAAAGCAAAGATAAGTTCCTGAAGGACATTAAAACTCTACTTTAAAACTGCACTAGAGTCATAAATTTTAAAAGGGACCTTGGAATTCCTCTTTTGCATTGCAACAAATATGAGTGTAGTGAACCATCACACTGTATTCACTTATAGTATAATTTGGTAGCGACTAGAAATGTTAACATCTTTATCATGAAAGTTTACCACAAAAAATCCTTTTACCATCTTTACCACACACACATAAAACCCTTTACTGTTTATTTGTATATTTCCAATATAAAAAGTAGATGGGTAATTCACTACCTACCCATTATTGTTGGATTAAAACAATCAGCATGATTCTTTCTAATTATCAAAATTACATCTAAAATTCAAGATATTTCATAACCCAGCACTAAACAAAGAAGGAAGTAACTGATGGCCAGTCTTCCAAATATCATGTGAGCAGTTTTAAGAACTGAATTTGGAGACTCAACTAGATAAATCAAGCTGGAACTAGATTTACAACTGGTACAGTATTTAGTCTCTACCAAACACAGCCAGAATCAGGCATTTCATGGAATCTCAAAATATGTCTAGGTCATTTCTGGTATCCAGAACTCAAGAGGAGCTGTGCTATTTCTAGCCACAATGATTAAATAAATGGTGTGTTAACAGTTAATACTCTTAATTTCCTAAAATACCAGGGATTATAGCTGAGATTTAAATGCTCTTTAGTCTTTTTTCAAATCTTCATATATTATCAATGGTTAACATTTGAGTACTTACAATATAACAAGCTCTGCCTTCTCTCATTTAATCCTGATAAACCTCTCTGAAATACTTATTAATAACCCTATTTTGAGGAAATTGAGGCCCAGTGAATTAAACTTGTCCTCAGTGTCACAGGTAGTAAATATACACTAGCTTTCTCAAGTATTTAAATATAAATATATAAAAAATAAGCTACCAGACAGTTTTAGTATTAACTTTTTATTGAAGACTTGAATTAAGGGAAAGAGCCTTAAGGGAGCTAATTAGATTGGAAGAAGCAAAACTACGTTAACATTTGTGAACCCTTAACCAAGCTATTTAAAAACACTTAGTTATTCTGCTAAAGTAAAGAAGGATATCATAAATTCTATACTATACACTAAAGACAGTACACAGGGGTGAGACAGGAAAGGAAAATTCAGAATTGTAGAGATCAGAGTGCCTTTTGATACCAAAGAAACAGACCTCTGGGCTAGTGAAAATAATACTAAAACATATATCATAGAAATTGAGCTATAAGTAGGTTATTATACAAATCCTAAAAGATATGGCTGAGTCACTTATTAATTTGAAATCAGTAAGACAACTGAAAGGGATGAGAGGGAGGGGATCACAGCCTTAGTGACACAGAAAAGGTTAATATCTTCACAGGGGAATTAAGAAGTAAAGAATAAATTTCCCCATATTAACTTGCTGCTTAAATATAGAAAATCAGGAAGTTTTGCAGGTTGGATAACACAGTATAAAAGATTAAAGAACAGGTTAGAGCAGGGGAGTAGACACCTGTGAGCCACACATTTCAGAGTCCTCCAGGCACAATGCGACTCAGCCCTTTCAGTCCCCTCTGTTCTCACTGACCATTAATTCCCAATCATTGCATCCTGGAATATTTCCCCTCCAGCATCACCACCCACAGACCCAAACTAGCTCATGTTCATACAGATACCTCAATACATAACATACCCAGGACTTGACAAGTAAATGTGCCAAAACCCACACCAGGATAACCTGTTTTTTTAATGCTGACTTTACCAGTTGAACACGGATGCCCCACATCTGGTTTAAACTTCTTATTTATCATCTACGAGCTGAAATGAACATTGGTATAGCAGACCATGGCCCAGTAAGTGAATTATTATGATTTCTAAACAGGATTCAAGAGACCAAAAGTATACAATGAATGCTTTATTAAGTCTAGCAATCAGAAGTTAAGCTTCAGCTTATCCTCAAACCTCATTTTCATATGAGCTGGACAATTCATTACAATTCATCACTATCTACATGTTGATGCTTCCGTATTTACATTTGGTTAAGTGTGTTCAACAAGCATTATAACTAAAGGATCAAAGAATCGAGAGACCAATGGCGAGAACCCTAGATAAAAGAGAATTAACCTCTTTAGAGTTTGCTTTCTTCATTTACCAATACAAGAGTTGAACACTATGTCTAGGGTTGGTTTCAGGTCTAAACTGATTATAGGTGTGAACAGAGATTGACATTATACCTCTTTCCATTTAGATATGAACACCAAATAAAATATGGTAAGAAACGAAGCAACAAATTTGGCCCTATTAGATAAAAAGCTTCTTGGAAGGTGGCCTGACAAGAGGCTCAGAAATTGTTTTAAATTAGACCTAGTAACAGTACACAAGCTCTTAAGTCACTATATAAATCTAGGCTAGTTAACATTCTTTTTTTCAAGCAGTCTTTATTTGCTTAAAAACAATAGCTATTTTTCAAAAGCAAAGACCTGCCTTTTGCATGTACTTGAAATCTACCAAAAAAAGTTGACCAACAATAAAAAAGTTAAACTTCTAATACTGAACTGATACATATATATATGTAGTACTACTAATAATCTTCACTTCTAAACATGCACACTAATCATTATTACAATAATTCACTAACCATCAAGTCATAAGACAGACATGTCAAGAAATTATTTACTCAAAAGTTACAAGGAAATAGTCAGCATCAACTGTGGTCCTGCTATGAAAACCTATTAAAGGGCGAGAACAATTCGATCATCACCTCATATAGCAAGATTACTGCCAACTACTGAAGAATTTTAAAGAGGAGTTAACACTGGTTCTTATGAGTGAGTTTATTCCCACTGGACATCTGGCGAAGACTGGAGACATTTCTGGATGCCAGAAGCTGGTGAGGCATCTAGCGGGTAGAAGGGCTAGGGGTGCTGCTAAATACCCTGCGGCGCGCAGGCAGATTCCAAAACACAGACCGTGCCGGAGCTCAGAAACCCTGGGTTAGCCGAATGCTGGTGAGACATGGAGACTTGTGTTAATGCAGCAGGCACAGTGACAGGCTCTGGGGGTGCACAGAGTGAGATGAAAGCCTGGGTTTGGGAGTCCCAGACATTTGGGTTCTATCATTTACTAATGATGCGATCTCAGGCAAACTGCCTAATTTTTCTATTATAAAAAAAAAGCTAATTCCTCTTCTCTCAGTTACTTAGAGGATTGTGAGACAACATATGTGAAGTGCCTCACACAGTACCCAGCAATTAACAGATGCACAGCTAAAAACAAAGGGGGAAACTGTCACAATCTAGACAAGTCTAAGAGGATGAGGACTCAATGTAATGTAATCTCTTGGGTAGGATCCTGGAACAGAAAAAGGACATTAGGCAACAACTAAGGTTATCTGACTATAGTATAGAGTTCCGTTAACAATAATGTATCAACACTGGTTCATTCATTATGACAAATGTACTATGCTTACATAGAAGCTAATAAGGGAAACTGAATGAAGGACATATGTAAACTCTATGTACTAACTTCATGACTTATCTGTAAATCTAAAATAATATTTTTAAAAGTTTATTTAAAAAGCAAAAAGAAAAGGGAAGGTCTCTTTCTTCCTTTCCCTTCCTCTGAAGGAAGAAGAGCCAGTCCCCACCTTTCGTTTACCTATTCACACTACCTTGATGACAATGCAAGTTCTGGAGTATTCAAATAAAGACTAGATAAGAAGATGTGACACATAACAGAGGATTTAATTCTTCTTCAGAAATTAACAAACACATAAATCCTAAATCATTTAGGATTTAAGAGAATTTCAAGAATCTTTTTTTTCCAAGAGAAGTTTTAAAACATTACCCACAGAAGTGTTAAGACAAAGGAAAAACGTTTATTGGACATTACCAAAGCCTCCTGAAAACAGATAAATGCAGAGAACTTTGTTTTGTGACAGAGTGGGAAAACCCTGCCATACAACCAAGGCCAACATCGCAACACAGTTACTACATATTGGTTTGGGCAGTTCTGAAGTTTGTTTTCCTCTGTTATGGTATTAGAGATGTCATGCTGAAACCAAGACTGCTTCTGAAAAGAAGGCTGCGGGCAGGTAAAGTATATAAAATATATCTGTCCTAATAAGAACGATTTAAAAACTGTTAGGAGAACTATCAACAAGAGTGGCACTGGCCCCTGCTTTAATTCATACAGATTAATGAGCTAACATATGGAAAGTACTTTGAGCTCCATGGAAAAGTGATATCAGGTGAATTCAAAGAATTAGGTTACAGTCTAATGGGATAACAGGATAATATACCACTTTCTTGTTTGTCTATACTAAAAGACAAATATCTTTTAAGTGCTTGCTGTAAGTTAGCGTATAGACTTTTATTCCTTCAACATCAATCAGGTGCCAGGTTCCAGTCCCTTTAAGGTATGGAAGAGTCACTAACCAGGTAGAGAAACAAAGCACAAAGCTGCTCGCCAGAGCACACAAAGGGAATGGCAAGGAACCAAGAACTAGAGGCTCTTATTACCGTGCTCTCCAGAACTGTGACCAGGCAACCAAAGGGTGGGAGACGGATTGACAAATGCTAACGGGTAGGAGGGTTCCAACCGCAGCAAGCACACAAATGAGAAAAGGCAGCGGTCCAGTCTTTGCCCATTGACCCTGGTATGCAGAGGACTGCGGTCTTTTCCTTGGCTTTAAATCCAAATTTCCTTGGGTTTAAATCCCTTTGAGAGCCATCTATTAATTTTGAAATACTCTTACACCAACTAAGAACCAGTTCACAAATGTCCAAAGCTCAAAACTGGTGTTTCAACTGTTAGAAGACAGGGTGCCACGCTTTTAAGCATGTAAAATCTGGGAATTTCTTTTCACTCAGAAAATGGGTCTAAAGATTTCTCAAGATTGTTTCCAGTATTTGATTTTAAATTCCCAAATGATGAAGTATTTCCCTTCACTTTTCTTCACAATTTAAAATAAGAAATTCTGAATGTAACTACCATCACGTGTTTATCTGAATCCTTTATTAAATTGGAAAGGTTAATATTGGGATCCTTCTCCGAAAAGTACAAATGAAAAGGAGTTCTCTATCACAATTGATTAGCATTTTGAGGACTAAAAAGAGCACTACTAAGTCAAATGCAAGACTAGGGCCACCAAAATGCACTCATTCGCCCTAAGTCAATCCACTGACCACTTGTCACCTTGAGGAAGGAGTCACAGTTTCACTGGCTGGCATTTTACAAATGAAGGGCTTTTGTCAGATAGGGAACTAACCCCTGTAACACCCCACACTGCAGCTACAGAAGGGGGGACAAGTTGTAACTTATCTAAAAGAAGAAAAGCCAAGTGTTATCTCCATCTTAACTGAGTTGTAGAGACACTAGAATCAGAATTTTAGAACTGATCATCCAATCTGTTTGGACATGCAAAGAAACCAAGAAGCTAAGGAAACTGCCCCCAAATATACGATTAAGCTAGAGGTGGAATTCACCAACGTTTTTCCTACTGTCAAGCAACAGTTTTTTAAAAGTCCAAAGCTTCTGTTCACTAAAAAAACTGCTTATCCAGAAAGTGTAACTAATAAAACTTTTTATGCCAAGTTCCTGCCGGTTGAACTTGGAAGCACCTCCTCAGTCCCAGAAGAGTCCGGAGAACAAGGTGGACATGGGAGACACTTGGCGCCTGGCCGTACCGCGGAGTCAGGGTCTGCGCCTGGGGCAGCGGGTAACGAGCCGCACCGCTCCGGGTGTGCTGGTCGCCGGGAACGCTGTGGAAATACCTGCAGGCTCCGTGAGGGTGCCGGGTACGCTGCGGGCGCACGGACGAGCGCGAGGTAGCCGGAGTTGGGCTGACTCAGTAGAAGCTGGGCTCCGAGGGCGGCGGGGTCGGCCGGCAAAGCCCACCAACGCGAGAGGGGCCCGGCCGCCGGCCCGAGAGGCCACGGCGGTGCGGAGCGTGCGGAAGCCGCCGCGGCCCCGGCCGGCCCCGGCGGGGTTCCAGCCCCGCGCGAGAAGGGCAGGAGCCCCCGGCCCGCTCCCGGCTCCCCACCCTCCCCTACCAGCAGCACCTACCGGGAGGCCTCTGGCCCGGGCTGTGCAGAGCCGACAGGTTCAGCGCCGCCGCCTTCTCCCGCACCGTGGCCATGGCCGCAGCTGCCCGAACGCCGGCTCCCCACACCTCCGCACCGCGAAGTGGACGCCCGCGCCGGGCCGCCAGTTAACCGGCCCGAGACGGGGCGGGGCTCCCGCCAAGCCCCGCCCCTCGGGTCACGTGCCCGTCCGGGCGGAGGTTAACCTGCGGCCCCCCTCCGGCGAAGGAAAGGTGCGGCCCGCGCCCTCCCGCGCGGGGCGGGCGGGTCCCGGCGCGAGCCGCGGCCTGGTGCGACGCGCTTAAGTGACCTGGCCCTGCGAGTCCGCGCCGCCAGACCCCCGATCCCCCGCAGCCTGCATCCCACCCGGCTCGGCCTCGCCCAGGCGCAGGCAGGGTCCGACAAGCTGGGTGCGAGCCGCGTCTTGCTGATTAACTGCTCTGCGCAGCGTCCTCACCTGCGATGAGGGTGTAGTATTAGCACCCATGTCTCGGAGTTTCTTCAGTGAGTACACAAACTAATTAACATTCAGAATTTTAGTAATTGGGTCAGGAACATAAGTGCTTAAAATTATGGTCATAAATGCATTGGGTTTTCCACGCATCCTTCCCGGTAAAGAACAAAGCTTTATCTAGCCCAGGAGAGCAAGGTCTAGAGGTCAGAGTCTGGAGTGCAGTTAGCTGGCTGGCCTTCGGGTTGGCAGCCAAGAATATTGGTGCCGCCTCCAAAGTAACTCTGGATCAGGTGGGTAGGGACGGAGTTTGCTATGGAAAAGGAGGGAAGGCAAGGAAGGAAGGAGAAGGCGGTCTATTAATGGGAAATTGAAACCAGGGAATCCCCGGGCATGTGCTGGGGTACCTCTAAAAAGGTGAGTGATCTTAAGAGACCGATCATTCAATTGTCAAGCACTTACCCTCCCCACCTCCCCACAAATTTAGGAATTTTGCAACCTTTGGTACATGTAATGAATGTCTCCTTAGAAAGAAGATGCCTGTGATTAGGTTATACATAAATCTAAGCGGGAGTTCATTGTTTAGCCCACCAGAAGATTATCAGAAGAAACTCCTACATGTGATTGTTTCAGATAACACATGCTAAGAACACACACATGTAGCTGTTTCAAATAATACATTCTAAGAAGCTGTGACCCCAAGGACCCGAGGTTAGTGGGCGGGACATTGGCAATTGCTGTTCTTAAGATTAGAACACGTTGCCAAAGGGCCAGTCTTTTAATGTGCTCTCTCCCCCTGGTGGTAGTAAAACCCGGCCTCACTTCAGTTCCAGGAATTTCCTTTTATGATTTTTCAACTGGTCACTGTTCACAGAGATATAAGATAGATCAGTTTCAGACACCTAATAGTTAACTTTAGTCTGTCCCATGCTGCAGAACTGAATGAACACACATGTCCATCCTCCCTACTTGGTAGAAAAAAAGTTCATTCTCTTTCTGAAAAGGAATCTTGACAAATGCTAATATTGGGTCTTTTGAAAAAGGCAGGTGACCTTAGTGACATAATTTATATAACATTTAAAATAATTTTTTCCAGTTGGTCCTGTATTTGTCTGTCTCACCCAAAAAGCTGTATTTCCTCTTCTCTGCCTAATCACATTCTATGCACCCTGGAGGTCTAAATTATATCCCACCATCTTCACGGGACAGATGTTTCTAGATTATCCTGATTATTCCTTTTTAACCATCAATGGCACTTAAGTACATTACTATTAAGCTCCCATTCCCCCATTCCCTTTGTATAGATACTACCTAATTATTTCAACATACACATCTCAATTGCCTAACAAAACTGGAAAATCATTCAGGGCAGGGAGCACATTTTAACCTTTCAGATTTCATTCAGTATCTGTGGTCATGGACACATAGTAGATGTCTTGATTATCCTCATCAAATACAGAGCCTTAAAAAAAAATACCAGCTTTATACTTTCTAAAGTTTAGTGTTTGGTTAGCTTAGTTAAAAAAACTATTAAAAAACTCATTAAAAAATTCCTCTCATATCTGGCAAGTATCACAATTAGTTTATGACATGAAAGGAAAGGAAATTTCTTCCATCCCTTTCTGATCCAATAAGTGCTGCACAGTGTGCAGCCTTTTTTCCTGTACTGTAAAATTGCTGGCAGCATGCACCCAAAGTGTAATTTTTGCAACTACTTTTCATATCCACAGTGCTTTAAAATCACTTTCAATGAATATTTCTCAAGCAGTGTGTCAAGTCAGTATTATGTTCAACATATGGGAAAACTTCATTTGATCCAAACGTGTTTAGGCCAGTCAAGAGGCAGGAAATGGAACAGAAAGCTTATGATTCACTTGTCTGTTCCTGTGCAATCCTAAATCCACAACAAACAAACAAACAAACAAAAACAACCCACGACCAACATTTCAGGTTATTAAGGTGGCAATTTAGTGCCATCTTTTCACAATTAAAACATTGAAAGGGTAATTTTTAAATTTCCATGTCAAATGTTGGCTAAATCAGATTTCAGGTTCATATTTTTAACCAAGGTTCACCCTACCAAAAATTGATGTAGTTGACTGCCTGTGTTTAGGAAATTTATCCTTCTCAATCTTCATTTCCATTTTTGGTACCAGTAGTGGGAGAAATAAGGAAGAGAGCACTGAAAGTAGAAGGGAATTAAACCCTGCTTTCTGGAAAGGACCTGATACATAATTCATAAATTTGTGGTGAACTGAAGTTAGTAAACTATCTTTCCCAAGGTCCTTTCCATTTCAATCTTAATTTTAATGGAGTACAGCAGGACTGTCCTCCATTAAATAAATCTGGAGCAACAGGACGTTCCTGGATGGACATATTTAGGAGACAAAGGAAGATTTGATATGAGGCAGCCTTGAAGTTGACCTTTGAAAATGATAATTAGATATTACAGGAGAAAAAAAGTTTTTAATTTCTTTATTTAGACTATTACAATGTCTTCAAAGCTTAAAGATTAAATATATAAATGCTGAAAATATCCTCTTCTATCCCTTAAGCAGATTTTTCTCAGCAGTAGTTTGCATTGTTTGGTACAGATTAATGTCAGGTCAAATGAGTTCATTTCAACAAGTGTGAATCTATCTGCTCATCACTCAGAAAAAAAATTTAGATCTGCGTATCCTTATAATAGCCTTTAGAGGAGACCAAAGGTCCTGGATCTATGAAGACTCTTTAAATATAGTCTAAAAATCAAATTCTTAAAAAAAATTCTACTGATAATGGTTCCTGCAGATTCCTGTCCCCCATTCCACTTTTTGATTCTCTGCTTCTGGGATGGTGTCCCTGAGAATCGCCATCATTTTTTTTTTTAATGTGGTAAAATACACAAATCATCATTTTTAACATGCACCACTAGTAATTGTAATGCAGAGTGTCAGAGAAACTACATTTGAGAAATATTCTTCTAACACCTCATAAAGTTTCCTTTTACTTGATAGGACACTTTTCACTACATTTAAGTTCCAAGACAGTAGGTATTTTTGTCTTTTCACTGCTGTATCCTCAGTGCTTAGTTCCAAACCTGATTCGTAGCTGGCTCTCAACAATTTTTGTGAATACCTGAAAAAATAAAATATTTCAGATGCAGTGTCAGGCAAAAAAACCAAAAAACATTCCAAATACACAATTTCCTACATATGTTTATATAATGATATATCTTAAAAAGAAGAATATAATTTTTAATGTAAACTTTTATACAATTTTACTTGGATATTTAAACACAGAAGACTGAGGAATAAATTACAATTAATAATTTACCTTCTTGTGCTTTCAAATACAGGACTTCTCAGGTTTTCTTGTAGTTGAAGGCATGGGTTGTGTGAAAAAAATTAGACTAAATCATGTTTACCATAAGTATTTTGTGGAAATATTTCAGTTATTCACAGTTCATCCCTTTTGTTCTTTATATAAACCACAAATTAACAATGACCCTTCTCATGGAGTAGTGAAATACATTAAATGGTTGTTTTACTCTTTTGTCGTATACAAGTTTCAATTAATTAAAACCTAATATATATCATGACCAATATTTACAACCTAATATATCTGCAGTAAAGTTGTGTGAATATTTTGGGCTGGTAAACTAATAGAGATAAACTCTGACTATTGTTATAATTTCATTGAGGTTCCCAGAATTTGGCTTAAATCAACTATTTCCTCTTTTACAAATGCAGTTTCTTTTTTCCCCACAAAATGGATATAACTTTATTTTTCTTCTGAAGTAATATGTGCAAAGTCTAAAAAATTACCACTGAATGTTTAAAGCTTCAGAAATCTTTAGATTCATAAGCATTTAATTTCTCTAATTAAAAAAGAACTCAAGTTACTCTTCACATATTACCTGAGTCAACACGCAGTCAAGAACAGCCTTTGCTAATAGCCACAAATACAAAGCTGAGTACTTGGTTTCCAGAATATAACACTATTTCTCCTGTCTTGCTGGTTATTCCCCAATCTCCTTTCCTCTGATTTCTCTTCTCCCTGCCTACAAATGTCCAAGTGTCCCAGGGCTCAGTCCTTTGTCCTTGCCTCTACTGATCACTCCCTCATCCAATCTCATGCTTTTAAAAACTGTTTGATGACATCTCGACTTTAAACATTTTGTTAAAACTTCAGCCTCATTTATCCTGCTACCAACTCTTATCTCTCCACGTAGATGTCCAGTAGGCATCCCAAATTTAACATGTCCAAAAACAACCTCCTGATCTTCCCGATCTAAATCTGCTCCACACAAACCTTGTTTGGCTCAATTAATGGCAACTCCAACTCTCTAGCAGCTCAGGTAAAAAATCTTGGAGTCATTCCTTACTTCTCTTTCTTTCACACCCTATACTCAATTAATGAGAAAATCTGTTGGCTCCATTTTCAGATTATATCCCAAGTCTGACCATGTCCCACTACCTCCATTCCTATTACTCTGGCCTACATCACTATAATATCTTAACCTGGATTATTACAGTAGCTTCCTAATTGATCTTGCTTTTCTCTTTGCCTCCACCCTTGTCAATTTCTTCTAACAAAGCAGCTAAAGTAGTCCTTAAACCATGTAAAATTAGGCCACAGGTGGAGATTAAAGATGGCGGCGTGAGAGGCGAGACAGAGGCTTCCTGCTAAAACTCTGTAAAATACGGAAATATAACTGATACAACTACTCTTGAAAGAGCAACAGGAAAGAGGACTGTGCTAAACTGCCTACAACTGGAGACAAGAGCAGACCTCACAGAACAGGGTAATGTACCAAAGCTGTGGCCCAGCAGGACCCAAGCCCTACCCCCACCCCAGCTCACCTGGTGGGAGGAAGAGAAACGGACTGGGGAGGGAGTGGAGACCTGGGACTGCTGAATACCTAACTCCGGAGTTCTGCTCTAGGAGCACAAACCTATTTCATGGTGCTTGCATGATACTCTCATAATTAGGGGTTTGGAAAGCTAAGACAGGCAGAATTCCTGGAGAGACTGAGATTCCAGCAGCTTGTGGAAAGCAGGGATTCATATCTGGCTGCTCTGGGACAAAAGAAAGGCAGGCAGTCTGAGAGACTTCTGACCAAGGAAGCCCTTAGCAAGACAACTGCTAAAGGGGCAAGGATTGCATGGAGCTTACTGCTCAGGAAACAGGACAGGTAGACAAAATTGTCGAGGTCCACTCTGCCCAGCAGGTTAGGAGCTTTGCCATATAGACGCTCATATTTAAGAAGGAAAAATAAATCCTCCTCCTTAAGGATCTATAGGTCCTGCAGCTCCCTGGCTGGCTATCAGCTCCAAGGACCCCCTCTGGGATGTGCAGCCTACTGTGCCTTTCTCCTGGCAAGCCCCACCTGGCTCGCAAACTGGCAAGCCCTACCCTGGTGTTAGGCCAGCTAGAGGGAAGATCTCTCTACAGCAACTACAAATGCAAAGTATACAGGCTTATACCTGTGTGCTTGGCCCACTGGTTCTGGCAGTGGAGACAGGCATAGCAGCCGGGAAGCAGGAAAGAGCCTTTTCCTCCCCCCAGGCACCAATACCACTCCCCTGTGACCCCCGACATTGCATCAGAGGCTGAGCAGCTCCAGAGAGTAGAGCCTCTGGGCACTAGAGGGCGCCATACACAAACATGAAACGCCAAAGGAACCTGGTTCAGAGTAAAATTATTAATACAACTTCTGAGAAAGATTTAAATGATATAGACCTCATGACTCTCCCTGAAAGGGAGTTCAAAATAAAAATCATTAATATGTTCATTGAGGTATGGAAAGATATTTAAGAACTCAGGAATGAACTCCGTTCGGAGATCTAATTGTTGAAGAGCACAATGGAGGGTATGAAAAGCAGACTGGATACGGTGGAGGAGATGATAAATGAAATAGAAACTAGAGAGGAGGAATAAAAAGAAGCTGAGGCACAGAGAGAAAAAGAGGATTTCTAAGAACGAAAGAATATTGAGAGAACTGTGTGACCAATCCAAACGGAACAATATTCACATTATAGGGGTCCCAGAAGAAGAAGAGAGAGAAAAAGGGATAGAAAGTGTGTTTGAGGAGGTAATTGTTGAAAACTTCCCCAATCTGGGGGAGGAGAGAGTCTCTCAGGCCATGGAGGAGCACAGATCTCCCAACACAAGGGACCCAAGGAACACAACACCAACACATATAGTAATTAAAGTGGCAAAGATCAAGGATAAGGACAGACTATTAAAAGTAACCAGAGAGAGAAATGAGATCACATGCAAAGGAAAGCCTATCACACTATCATCAGACTTCTCAGCAGGAACATTACAGGCCAAAAGGGAGTGGCATGATGTATTTAATGCAATGAAGCAGAAGGGCCTTGAACCAAGATTACTTTATCTGCCAAGATTATCATTTAAATTTCAAGGAGGGATTAAACAATTTCCAGATAAACAAAAGCTGAGAGAATGTACCTCCCACAAACCATCTCTACAGTGTTTTTTGGAGGGACTGGTATAGATGGAAGTGTTCCTACAGTTCAATAGCTGTCACCAGAGGTAATAAAACCACAGTAGTGTAGAAGAGCTAATTACTAAGCAGATGCAAAATTAAATTAACTATCCCCAAAGTCAATCAAGGGATAGACAAAGAGCACAGAATATGATACCTGATATATAAAGAATGGAGGAGAAAGAAAAAGGAGGAGAAAAGAAAAAAGAACCTTTGATTGTGTTTATAATAGAATATCAACTGAGTTAAGTTAGACTCTTAGATAGTAAGGAAGTTAACCTTGAACCTTTGGTAACCATGAATCTAAAGCCTGCAATGGCAATAAGTACATACCTATCGATAATCACCCTAAATGTAAATGGACTGAATGCACCAATCAAAAGACATACAGTCACTGAATGGATAAAAAAACAAGACCCATCTATATGCTGCCTACAAGAGACTCACTATAAACCCAAAGACATACACAGACTAAAAGTGAATGGATGGAAAAAGATATTTCATGCAACTAACAGGGAGTAAAAAGCAGGAGTTGCAGTACTTGTATCAGACAAAAAAAGACTTCAAAACAAAGAAAGTCACAAGAGACAAAGAAGGACAGTACATAATGACAAAAGGGTTAATCTAACAAGAAGATATAACCATTATAAATATCTATGTGGCCAACACAGGAGCACCTACATATGTGAAACAATAACAGAATTAAAAGGAGAAATAGAATGCAATGCATTCATTCCAGGACACTTCAACACACCACTCACTCTGAAGGACAGATAGATCAACCAGACAGAAAACAAGTAAGGAGACAGAGGCACTTAACAACACATTAAAACAGATGGACCTAACAGACATCTACAGAACTCTACACCCAAAAGCAGTAGAATACACATTCTTCTCAAGTGCACTTGGAACATTTTCAAGAATAGGTCATACACTAGGCCAAAAAAAGAGCCTCGGTAAATTAAAAAAGATTGAAATAGTACAAACCAGATTCTCAGATCACAAAGGTATGAAACTAGAAATAAATTACGCAAAGAAAATGAAAAAGCCCCAAAACACATGGAGGCTTCACAACATGCTCCTAAATAACCAATGGATCAATGACCAAATAAAAACACAAATCAAGCAATATATGGAGACAAATGACAACAATAATTCAACATGACAAAATCTGCAGGATACACCAAAGGCAGTGCTAAGAGGAAAGTATATTGCAATACAGGCCTAACTCAGGAAAGAACAATCCCTATGAGCAGTCTAAACTCACAATTAACGAAACTAGAAAAAGAAGAACAAATGAGACCCAAAGTCATTAGAAGGAGGGACATGATAAAGATTAGAGCAGAAATAAATAAAATCAAGAAGAATAAAACAATAGAAAGGATCAATGAAAGCAAGAGCTGGTTGAGGAAATAAACAAAATAGATAAACCCCTAGCCAGACTCATTAAGAGAAAAAGAGAGTCTACTCACATAAACAGAATCAGAAATGAGAAAGGAAAAATCATTATGGACAAAACAAAAATACAAAGAATTATTAGAGAATACTATGTAAAATCATATGCTAACAAACTGGATAACCTAGAAGAAACGGACAACTTCCTAGAAAAATACAACCTTCCAAGGCTGACCCAGAAAGAAACAGAAAACCTCAACAGACCAATTACCAGCAATGAAATTGAACTGGAAATCAAAAACCTACTGAAGAATAAAACTCCTGTACCAGATGGCTTCACCACTGAATTTTATCAAACATTCAGTAAAGACCTAATACCGATCCTCCCTATAGTTTTCCAAGGAGTAGAAGAAGAGGAAATACTTCCAAACTCATTCTATGAGGCCAGTATCACTCTAATACCAAAACCGGACAAAGACCCCACCAAAAAAGAAAATTACAGACCAATATCCCTGATGAATATTCATGCAAAAATACTCAACAAAATATTAGGAAACCAAATTCAAAAATACATCAAGAGAATCATACACCATGATCAAGTGGGATTAATCCCAGGGATGCAAGGATGGTACAACATTCGAAAATCCATCAACATCATCCACCACATCAACAAAAAGGACAAAAAGCATATGATCATCTCCACAGATGCTGAAAAAGCATTCGACAAAATTCAATACCCATTGCTGATAAAAACTCTCAACAAAATGGATATAGAGGGCAAGTACCTCAACATAATAAAGGCCATATATGACAAACCCACAGCCAACATTATACTTAACAGCGAGAATTTGAAAGCTTTTCGTTAAGATCGGGACCAAGACAAGGATGCCCACTCTTCCCACTTCTATTCAACATAGTACTGGAGGTTCTAGCCACAGCAATCAGACAAGACAGAAATAAAAGGCATCCATATTGGCAAGGAAGAAGTTAAACTGTCCCTGTTTGCAGATGACATGATATTGTACATAAAAAACCCTAAAGAATCCACCCCAAAACTACTTTATCTAATATCAGAATTCAGCAAAGTTGTGGGATACAAAATTAATACGCATAAATCTGTGGCATTCCTATACACAAACAATGAACTAGCAGAGAGAGAAATCAGGAAAACTATTCCATTCACAGTTGCACCAAAAAGAATAAAATACCTAGGAATAAACCTAACCAAGGAAGTGAAAGACCTATACTCTGAAAACTACAAGACACTCATGAGAGAAATTAAAGAAGATAGCAATAAATGGAAACACATCCCATGCTCATGGATAGGAAGAAATAATATTGTCAAAATGGCCATCCTGCCTAAAGCAATCTACAGAGTCAATGCAATTCTTATAAAAAATAGGAATAGCATTCTTCAACAAACTAGAGAAAATCATTGTAAAATTCATATGGAACCACAAAAGACCCCGAATAGCCAAAGCAATCCTGAGAAGGAAGAATAAAGCTGGGGGGATTATGCTCCCCAACTTCAAGCTCTACTACAAAGCCACAGTAATCAAGACAATTTGGTACTGGCACAAGAACAGACCCATAGGCCAATGGAACAGACTAGAGAGCCCTGATATAAACCCAACCATATATGGTCAATTAATATATGATAAAGGAACCATGGACATACAATAGGGAAATAACAGCCTCTTCAACAGCTGGTGTTGGCAAAACTGGACAGCTATACACAAGAGAATGAAACTGGATTATTGTTTAACCCCATACACAAAAAGTAAGCTCGAAATGGATCAAAGGCCTGAGTGTAAGTCATGAAACCATAAAACTCTTAGAAGACAACATAGGCAAAAATCTCCTGAGTATAAGCATGAGCAACTTCTTCCTGAACGCATCTCCTTAAGCAAGGGAAACCAAAGCAAAAATGAACTCATGGGACTACATCAAACTAAAAGTTTATGTTGGCAAAGGACACCATCAACAGAACAAAAGGCATCCTACAGTATGGGAGAATATATTTGTTAATGACATATCCAACAAGGGGTTAACATTGAAAATATATAAAGAAGTTACATGCCTCAACACCCAAAAATCAGATAACCCGATTAAAAAATGGGCAGATGATATGAAGAGACAATTCTCCAAAGAAGAAATTCAGATGGCCATCAGACACATGAAAAGATGCTCCACATCACTAATTATCAGGGAAATACAAATTAAAACCACAATGAGATATCAACTCACACCAGTAAGGATGGCCAGCATCCAAAAGACTAAGAATAACAAATGTTGGTGAGGATGCGGAGAAAGGGGAACCCTCCTACACTGCTGGTGGAAATGTAAGCTAATTCATCCATTATGAAAGCAATATGTAGGTTCCTCAAAAAACTAAAAATAGAAATACCATTTGACCCTGGAATCCCACTCCTTGGAATTTACCCCAAGAATACAACTTCTCAGATTCAAAAAGACATATGCACCCCTATGTTTACTGCAGCACTATTTACAATAGCCAAGATATGGAAGCAACCTAAGTGTCCATCAGTAGATGAATGGATAAAGAAGAGGTGGTACATGTACACAATGGAATACTCTTCAGCCATAAGAAAGAAACAAATTCTACCATTTGCAACAACATGGATGGAGCTGGAGGATATTATGCTCAGTGAAATAAGCCAGGAGGAGAAAGACAAGTGCCAAATGATTTCCCTCATTTGTGGAGTATAACAACGAAGCAAAACTGAAGGAACAAAATAACAGCATACTCGGAGACTCCAAGAAGGAACTAGTAGTTACCAAAGGGCAGGGGTGTGGGAGGGCTGGAGAAGGGGATTGAGGGGTATTATGTTTAGTACACATGGTGTGGGGTCACTGGGAAAACAGTGTAGCACAGGGAAAGCAAATAGTGAGTCTGTGGCATCTTACTACACTGAAGGACAGTGACTGCATTGGGGTATGGGTGGGGACTTGATAATATGGGTAAATGTAGTAACCACATTGTTTTTTCATGTGAAACCTTCATAAGAGTGTATATCAGTAATACCTTAATAAAAATTTTAAACAAATTATGCCACAGGTTAATCCCCTGCAAAGGCTAGCCACATACACCCTTCCAGCATTCCATTCCAGCCACCCTAGCTTCCACATATTCCCATCAGACACATTCCTACCTTAGAGCCTCTGTACAGCTGTTCACTATGCCTGTAGTGCTCTTATTCCGGATAAACATGGCTAACTCTCTTCTATTTTACAGGTTTTGGTTTGAATATCACCTGCTCAAAGAGGACTTCCTTCACCATCCCTAAACACTGCAGTCATGACTTCATCTTCCACAGCTATCCCTGAGCACTCCGGATCCTCCTTATCCTGGTCTTTTTCCCCTTTCCAAATTCCTTATCCCCTTCTAACATATATACTGAGTTAAAAAAAAATCTGTTGTCCATTTCCTCCTCTCCCCCAGTATTATCTCCATGTGGGTGAGATCTCTAACATATCCCAAGCCCCTAGATGCTGCCTGGCACACAGTAGGCAGTTCAGTGAATAATTAGTAAGTCAAGGAACAAAAAGTAGACTCTTTCCTCCTTGCTATTAGGTTTTGTTATTTACATTGAGGAATTGTTCCATAGGCTCCATTTCGACTTTTTTTCCAGCATTTTTTTCATTCTTGAGAGACAGAAGTCTATTGAAGTTTAATTAAAAATGGGAAAGACATCCTCCTTGGATTGCCACATTATACACTGTAATGTTGTTGAGTACCTTCTCTGCAGTCTTAAAGTGGGAGAGCCCATTGGTGTAAATTTACATGACCAAGTCTATACTCCAACTTCCAGAAGTTTCTTTTTTATATTTGGTAAAATCTTTGTATCAGGATCAGCTTTCTAACATATTATTTGGTTTAGTTCCCACTCCATATATATGTGTGACCATATTTAGTCTTTCCTATTGGAACTTCCTCCTAGGTGGGGAAATGCCACATCACTTGCTGGCTTATGTTTGGTGTGGGCATGTTTGCTGAGGCCTTCCTCCTGTGGCTTTCCAAGACCTTGTGAACGTGGAGAAAGTACCCCAGCTGGACTGCTCTCCTAAAGTCTTGTGACCTATCCTTTCTGCCACTCTTTATTCCTCTGAGTTAGAGATTGATAGTTGGATTCTGCCAAGATCTCCTCTGTTTACTTACCATACCAACATCCTGTTTTATTTGGAAGAAGAGTTGAATGTCATCTCTGGTGTCTTTCACTAATCTCTCATTCAATACTCCTTTTATGAGAATATTTTTAAGTTTGGACATACTTATCAACGCAAGTTTTTCCCTTGTTTTTAAGGTACACTGGCTTTATTTTCGGTTGTGGGTTGGCAGAAGCCAGTTATAAATTGGTGCTTGCCAGTTGAAAGAGTATATAATTTAATAATTACCAGTAGAATGTATACAAACATTTTCTCTTTTATACTTGGAATTAAGCTTCTTAAGTGATTTTAGGATGCAGCCAAATTTGGGGACTGCCAGAATAGATGATCAGTGAGACTTAACATTTAGGGTTTAGACAAAAGATGAAATATAATAAATATAAATGTGCCTGAAGAGTCCAAGTAGCACCCTGAATTGAACACCGCTTTTCTGTTTTTCTGGCAGTTTATTTATTTTTTTTAATCAAAAGGCATTGCCCAAAATATCAAGATACTGCAGACACCCCATTAAAATCACTGCTTGAGGGTGTTTCAAAACAGATTTTTTTCCTTGTGATTTCCTAATGTTTCAAGAGAACCATTCTAGGATTCAAAGACTAGTATCATAATTTCATTAGGCCTTAATTATGTGATCTAATCATTTATCCATAAAAAAATATTTATTGATCTCTTATCCTGTGTCAGTACCAGAGGTGGGTCCAGATTCTGTGAGACCTGAAACGTATTCGATTATTGTATACGTTCTTAATATATTTTGGATATGAACCCCCTTATTGGTTGCATCATTGGTGAATACCTTCTCCCATTCAGTAGGTTGCCTTTCCTTTTTTTGATGGTTTCCTTTACTGTGCAAAATTTAAATAAAATAAATAAATAAATAAACGCTATGGAGGATTAGCATTGAAAAGACCTTCTACTGTTCAGTCCATTAACAGTTTTTAAGTCATTGATTAAGAGTCTATGTAAACAAAGCTAATTAAAAATATTCATTCTAAAGACAGTTTGTTAGGCTGTGGCTAGTGTTTTGAATTCTCTTGCTTCACTGCATAAAGATGGTTGCTCTCTGATACAGCCTATTGACTTCCATAGGTTAAATGGAAATTAAGAATTAAGGGAAACAGGTCTACCAGGAAGATGGCGGCATGAGCAGGGCGGCGGAAATCTCCTCCCAAAACCATATATATTTGTGAAAATACAAGAAATACAACTATTCCTAAAAGAGAGACCAGAAGAAACAGTACGACAGCCAGGCTACAGCTACATCTGTGAGAACTCAGCGCCCCATGAAGCAGGTAAAGATACAAAGCCGCAACCCGGCGGGACCCGAGTACTTGCCCACCCCAGCGCACTGGTGGGAGGAAAAGAATCAGAGTGGGGAGGTGGTGGAAGCACAGGACTGCTAAATAACCAGCCCTGGTGATCTGCACCGGGAGCACAGACACACATCGCATGGTGTACTGGATATTAGAAAAACGGAAGGGCAGGATCCGAGATGAAGACTGCAAGCGGGTCCCCACAGCCGGCTCCCCTGGGACAAAAGAAAAGCGGGCGCTTTCTTAAAAGTCTTAAAGAGACAAGGGCCCAACAGAGGAACAAAATCGTCCCAGCACACTCAACCAAGCAGGCTGGGAATCTTGAGAAACTTCAGGCCCCCTAACTGACTGCCGGGTAAGGCAGCCCCAAAGCCGCTCACGGGGATAAGCAGCCTGCCATTTGTTCCCCCAGCCAGTGCTGCGGCAGATCTGCCACAGCTGCGAAACAGCGGGAGAGCGGCCCCGCCCACACAACCACACAGAATCTCCTCTTGGCAGCAGCGGAGCTAACTGGGAAGTGCCGCATAGAATCTCCTCCTGGCCAGCACACAGCTAACCAGGAAGGGCTGCACAGAAAGTACAAAAACCACATGGTCATCTCCATAGATACTGAAAAGCATTTGACAAAATTCAACATCCAATCATGATAAAAACTCTCAACAAAATGGATATAGAGGGCAAGTAAGTACTTCAACATAATAAAGGCCATATATGACAAACCCACAGCCAACATCATACTTAACAGTGAGAAGCTGAAAGCTTTTCATCTATGATCGGGAACAAGACAGGGATGCCCACTCTCCCCACTGTTATTCAACATGTACTGGAGGTCCTAGCCATGGCAATCAGACAAAACAAAGAAATACAAGGCATCCAGATTGGTAAAGAAGAAGTCAAACTGTCACTATTTGCAGATGACATGATATTGTACATAAAAAACCCTAAAGACTCCACTCCAAAACTACTAGAACTAATATCTGAATTCAGCAAAGTTGCAGGATACAAAATCAATACACAGAAATCTGTTGCTTTCCTATACACTAATGATGAACTAACAGAAAGAAAAATCAGGAAAACAATTCCATTCACAATCACATCAAAAAGAATAAAATACCTAGGAATAAACCTAACCAAGGAAGTGAAAGACCTATACCCTGAAAACTACAAGACACTCCCAAGAGAAATTAAGGAGGACACTAACAAATGGAAATTCATCCCATGCTCTTGGCTAGGAAGAATAAATATTGTTAAAATGGCTATACTACCTAAAGCAATCTACAGATTCAATGCAATCCCTATCAAAATACCAACAGCATTCTTCAGTGAACTGAAACAAATAGTTCTAAAATTCATATGGAACCACAAAAGACCCCGAATAGCCAAAGCTATCCTGAGAAGGAGGAATCAAACAGGGGGAATTACGCTCCCTGACTTCAAGCTCTACTACAAAGCCACAGTAATCAAGACAATTTGGTACCGGCACAAAAACAGACCCACAGACCAGTGGAACACAATAGAAAATCCAAACATTAACCCAAACACCTACAGTCAATTAATATTTGATAAAGGAGCCCTGGATATACAATGGGGAGATGACAGCCTCTTCAGCAGCTGGTGTTGGAAAAACTGGACAGCTACATGTAAGAGAATGAAACTGGACTACTGTCTAACCCCATACACAAAGGTAAACTCAAGGTGGATCAAAGACCTGAATGTAAATCATGAAACCATAAAACTCTTAGAAAAAAACATAGGCAAAAATCTCCTGGACATAAACATGAGTGACTTCTTCATGAACATATCCTCCCGGGCAAGGGAAACAAAAGCAAAAATGAACAAATGGGACTATATCAAGTTGAAAAGCTTCTGTACAGCAAAGGACACCATCAGTAGAACAAAAAGACATCCTACAATATGGGAAAATATATTCATAAATGATGTATCTGATAAGGGGTTGACATCCAAAATATACAAAGAACTCACGCACCTTAACAAACAAAAAGCAAATAACCCAATTAAGAAATGGGCACAGGACATGAATAGACACTTCTCTAAAGAAGAAATTCAGATGGCCAACAGGCACATGAAAAAATGCTCCACATCACTAATCATCAGAGAAATGCAGATTAAAACCACAATGAGATATCACCTCACACCAGTGAGGATGGCCAACATCCAAAACACAAAGAACAACAAATGTTGGCGAGGATGTGGAGAGAGGGGAACCCTCCTACATTGCTGGTGGGAATGCAAATTAGTTCAACCATTGTGGAAAGCAGTATGGAGGTTCCTCAAAAAACTCAAAATAGAAATACCATATGACCCAGGAATCCCACTCCTAGGAATTTACCCCAAGAATGCAGCAGCCCAGTTTGAGAAAGACAGATGCACCCCTATGTTTATTGCAGCACTATTTACAATAGCCAAGAAATGGAAGCAACCTAAGTGCCCATCAGTAGATGAATGGATAAAGAAGAGGTGGTACATATACACAATGGAATATTATTCAGCCATAAGAAGAAAACAAATCCAGACATTTACAACAACATGGATGGAGTTAGAGGGTATTATGCTCAGTGAAATAAGCCAGGCGGAAAAAGACAGGTGTCAAATGATTTCACTCATCTGTGGAGTATAAGAATAAAGAAAAAAAACTGAAGGAACAAAACAGTAGCAGACTCACAGAACCCAAGAGTGGACTAAAGATACCAAAGTGAAAGGGACTGGGGAGGATGGGTGGGAAGGGAGAGACAAGGGGGAAAAGGGGCATTATGATTCGCAGACGTAATGTAGGGGGTGGGGCATGGGGAGGGCTGTACAACTCAGAGGCAAGTAGTGATTCTATAGCATCTCACTACGCTGATGGACAGTGACTGTAATGGAGTGTATGGGGGGGACTTGATGATATGGGGAGGCTAGTAATCATACTGTTGCACATGTAATTGTAGATTAACGATACCAAAAAAAAAAAGAATTAAGGGAAACAGCAGCAGACTCACAGACTCCAAAACGTGACTAGTGGTTCCCAAAGGGAAGGGGGTGGGAGGGAGGGAGAAGAGTATTAAGGGACATTATGATCAGCACACACATAATGTAGGAAGGAGGGTCACGGGGAAGGCAGTATAACACAAAGACAAGTAGTGATTCTGTGGCATCTTACTACACTGATGGACAGTGACTGCAATGGGGTGGGGAAGGACCTGGATAATATGGGTGAATGTAGTAACCACAATGTTGCTCATGTGAAACCTTCATAAGATCATATATCAATGATACCTTATTAAAAAAAAATTAAGGGAATGGATTCTTGTCTGTTGAGAAGTAAGCGCAGTGAGAACTCAGAGTGACATGCAAAGGATGGCAACTATGTAAAAGATGTTTTCTTTTAAAGGTAGAGAAAGCAGAGACTAGACTAATGACAACATGGCATTTGAGTTACCTGGAGGTCAACTTAAAAACACTTTAAACTGATTCCAAATAAACTCTCATTTTTATATTCACCCAAGTATTTAACACATCAACACTTATCTATTAGTGCCTACTGTGTAAAAGACTACATGCTGTTGGGAGACATAAAGATCAAGACTATATGGCTACAGACCTTAACAACTTCACAATTAACTGATGGTATCAGACAAGTCTCCAGTTAATCTTACACCAATGTCACAAGATGAACTAAATTCTTTCAGGGTGTGTGTGTGTGTGTGTGTATAAAACACCTGCTTAATGATTTTTATGTAAGTCTTGTAAATTAGTAAGAGATTATAAATAATAAAGTAAGGCCATTCTGTTTTATTATGCCTCTCTTGGTGCTGAATCACTTTGCATTTGTTCCTACATTCCGTCTATTTACAAAGAACATTAATAGCTTTTGAAGATTTTGTTTCTTACCTCACTTTCAGGATGAGAAAACAGATCCAGATTAGGCTTCACATGACATGCCTGAGGACAGAGGTAGTTTAGTGGCAGAAATGAAGCAGAATTTTACTGAATACAAACTTACTATGCCTTCTTCATAGACATTTGAGGAATTTTAAGAAGTTCCTTAAGCCTTGGCCATTATAGGGGAAGAAGGGCAGGGTGGTAAGGAGGGACCACTTTATAAAGGGCTTTGTAAACTGTGATAGAGTTTGGGTAAAAAATAATGAAAAGTCATGGAAAGGTGATAAAGAAGGGAAGGACAGGAAAAAGATAATTCTGTCTGCAATTTAAGAAAAACAATCCTACCATGTCCACTATATTTTATCCTGTCTTAATGATTTTCATTGTTGCCTTATTCTAAATACTATATAAGGAGCTAAATCAAAAGAAAACCTTTATTTGATTTGGGTGAAAACCAATTCCCCTAGCATCACAGGTAAATTATATGTAAAACATTAAGTTATTCCTACAAAGCAATTTCTTGACTCCTCATTAACATAACAAAACAGATAAGGTTTAACAATAGACCAATAGGTAATAGTATCTTCCTTTTATTTGAAACCAGCTTTAAATTATTTATGCTAACTGAAGAACAGACATACACATAATCTAAAATGATAAAAAATCCAGATCATTTGTATTTCACTTTGGAGTATGTTTTAAAATTTTCATTTAAAGGTGGGTATCTCTAAAATCTAGGAATTTACTTAAAGCCAAACCCCACAAAAGGACCAATCCATAATACCTGATTATTGTGATCTATCCCGTACTGGGAACTTAGAATATGTTTTAGGATTATGTTGACTTAGTAGAGAGTGGTTTATACCTTTTTCTTTACACTTTTTCATATTCTTTGGCCTTTTTTTTAAAACAAACATAAGTAGCTTTAATATTTTTCTGGTAATAAAAATATTCCCAAATGGAAAACAAAGAGAAGTATCCTCTTCTACATCTTCCTTGAGAAGGTCTGGTTAAATAATAGAGATTAGAGAGCTTCTCTGAGATACAAAGTATATTAAAAAAAAATACTAATTAAAATAACCATATACTAACAAAACATTTATAAAGCAGTGTAGTCTAAGTGCTATCATTTAGGTTTGCAATACAGATAATCTGAATGACTACTTTATAAAATACTTGAATGACTAAATATTTTCTAAAATGAACAGCAATTTCAGCAACGAATTTTGTTTAATGGGGAATAAAAAAAGATGTTACAGAATTTTAAAACATGTTTTGATACAAACATTTGGTTAACACTTTATTTTTGAGCTATTTTGTGTAAAATAAAGGAATGAAAAGTAAATCCTTTTACAACAAACCAAATTAAAACAGCAAATATGCTGACCATTATTTTTACTTGAAATACTGAATGTTTTCAAATATTACATGACAACAAAGGCAGGCTCCTATTTTTGTGAAAATTAAAGGATCAGTCAGTCCAAACTATTTTTACCTATTTCATAGCTTATATGGATAATAAAAAAGTCTTATATTAGCAATTACTTCTAGTTATGTACTTTTCAAATAAAAATTAGAAACACAACTTAATAGATTTATACTTCTTGATAGGTGGAAAAGGCCTAAGAGTTGTATCGTAACCCAGAAACTTGTATTTTCTGATATTGTCAACTGAGGCTGCATAATTGACCAAATATGGACTTAATTACTTGAGAAAACGGTGGTGAGCCTTACATCATTTTTACCTACTAACTTTAAGACTCTGTAACATGATGTATGTTGTGTGAGGAAGAGGAATCTTAATAAAATGATGATGCTTTTGGATAATACCTCAATTTTCAATTCTAAAAAAAAACCCAAACATTTATGTTTTGTTGTTTAAAAAATTGTTTTCATTTTAATGATCAGAGTTAGTAACAAACAAATATACAAAATTGTCTTTCACATTTCCATACATTTGTATTATGGACCACTTAAAACTCTGGACTACAAATGCAGGTTTCTTTGTATCCTAAACTTCAATTATTGTCACTTATAAATAAAGGTGATTTGCAAAAACATGCATTTGTGAACACAGATGCCAGTTGTACATGTAAGTTAATGCACAACTAATGGTGCACATTGTTCATTTGTGCAGTTATGTGTCAAATGCAACTGACACAGGCAGAAGCAGTTATCCTGGGATATTTCACTCTATTTAAAAAACAGTTTTGAGAAACAGATGAAACTACAGTATAAAACAAAAAATGTATTCTACAAATACAATAAAATTCATAACTTGCACATCTGAAGTAACTTTTGGGACCCTAAGCTGATTCAATCTCCCCACTGCTATACTGGTTTTATGGTATGTATATCTCTGAAGTCATAAGCTGGGAAATAGTTGCTTTAATAAAAATAAATACATATATTAAAAGCAAAGTGAAACTTTAGAAGATGTGAGGAAAGTTTTGAAAACAACAATAATGTATGAGTTATCTATAATTTTCAAATTTTAGAAATTTAAAGAAATTTAGAATTCACAAAAGGTAATCTGAATATTTTCTAAGCCATTTTAAATGAAGATTTTTTCATCTTACCAACATTTTCTATTTGATAGTGTAATAGGAAAATGGGTGTTTTCTATTGTTGGCTTACTGTATAATTCATATATCTTTATAAATTAATGACTTTACATTAGAGGATCAAATAAGTGGAAATTGGGTATCATGAAGATGGGAACAAGGAGGTCCCTTCTCCAACCACTAATCTGAACTAAACAGCAAAACAAAATGATTTTTTATATTAGATTATTTCCACATAGCTATAGGTAGGAAAATCCAATCTTTCTTAAAAATGTTTTCCTCGCAATATGTGCTTTAACTCTTTAATTCTACAACCTAAGGTTTTTTCTATATTATAAATTTCAAACCCCCTAGCAAAGTATGGGAATGCTGACCAGCTAGGAGTTTATTCAACTTCATACAAAGAAAGGACTCATGTACGCATGTCATAATAATAATCCCACTTTTCACTAAGGCCCGAATTTGGTATCTTTGCCTTATGCTCTATGTATCAAGTAAGAGATGGTGCAAAACAGTAGGGTCTCCTCCAGGCAGTATCACAGACTTGGCCTCTGATATTATGAAAACATTTGTTTTACTGAAATGAATACAAGTGTAAACAGTTTGAGGTTGACTGCAGTTGAAAAGGAAATGGGTTATTTTCTCCAGGAAACGTAAGACAGTTTCATGGGTCTTATTATGAAGGAAATGAGGCTAGTGATTTCAAACATGTACTTCAAGAATTACCTAAATGCAAGATGGCTTTTATTGTTTAAACCCTCAACGATTCAGGAAAGTAAGCTGGGAGAGTAGTGTAAAGATTTGTACTTACAATACTACATTAAGAGGTGTAGTTATCTTCTCTGAACTTTAGAAAGAAACCAATTCTGTCCAGAGTCAGTATCAGAAAGAAATATGGCTGCTTCCCACTTTTCTCCACTTGGCAAAACTGATTTTATGATGCTCTCACTGCTGCTATTCTCTCATTTGCGTTAGCTAAAATCAATCTACCAGGTTAGTTTTGTTTTCAAAATAAGCTGTCTAAACAGGTCTTAAAAAAAACTTTCAGAAATGGAACATTTAACCCTTGAGAGAAACTTCCATTATCTTGTCTAGTGGCAGATACAAGGATTGTTGGAGTAAGGATTATTGCTTTAAGTAAGATAATCATTAGAAATAAATATGAAAACTTAACTCAAATAATCATTTTCCACCCAATGCTACAATGTTTTATTCTCAAATCAAGTCACAAGTTACCTTTAATTCTTTGCCAGTTTACCGAGGTTTTAAGTATAAGAAGTTGGCTTGTTAACTCAAAATCAAGACAATGGCAATATCCACATCTTATTTGGGCATTGAGCAGTAACACTGCGTTCTTGATAGGACTTAAGGCACTAAATGGTGGTAAAACAAACAAAAGTATGATGATTAACAACTTTAGAACCCTAAAAAAGGAGATCGTTTAGAAGGACACTAGTAAATCTTTTTCTCAAACAAATAAGGCATCCTGTTGGCAAACACAAATAAAACACAAGGTCATGTTGAACCTAATACATTCACTGTCTCAGCTAAACTACTTGAAACACTAGCTATCAAACTAAAGAAAGCTACAATAGCATGTATAAAAGTTGGAAAGGCACCAAACGGAGAGCTCTACCACTTCCAGTTCTAAGAATTAAGTAAGCTTGTGTTTAACACTGCATATCATCTAATTACACACTTTATTCGTCAAAATACATGTGGTTAATTTTTATTTCGACAAATCAGTTAATCAAGTGCTAATTTCTCAGGAAATTAATTTTCATGAATTAGAAAATTACTGCAGTGTCTAACACAACCCCATTTATAAAGCTAAACTAATTCTAGAAATGAATGCATATTCTGGATAACACTGAAGCAAATCTGAATAAACAAAAATGGTTACCTCAAGATAGAATCCACAATAGAAATTCAATATATAACTAAATAAGATTTACTAGAAATAATGAAAAGTGTAGTACAGATACATCAAACATAACCACAACATTTTCCTTGTGAAAAATACATCTATTAGTGAAATCAAATGTACAATTGAAAAATTTTCCAAAGGTAAAACAGTATAAAGGAAAATACTTTTCTTTGAGATAGGGAAAATAGCATGTTCATTGTTTTTCTCATCACAATATAATTGACACAAAAAGCAGTCATAGAATTGCACCAATTCCACATCCAGTTTCCTGAACATGTTCAGAGTAAAAGGAGTTCGTAAAGCAGAATGCAGTTTCTGAATTTTCTATTTTAAATTGATGATATTCTCATACAAAATGTCACATCACACCAGATCTGTTTACATAATGTACAATACTTTCCATTTTGTGGCCAGACATGAATATAAACATATACTTCTGCCACCTCTCTTTAATTCTGGTGTTTAGTCAGAATAAGAAAAAAATAATCAAGTTACTGAAGTGTTATCTCTCTAGCAATAAAGAAAAATTATACTTAGTGCATGCTTCATCATTTGTCAAAAAACATTTCTGAAAATAAAACTCAGTTACCCAATGGTTTACAAAATAGAAAAATCATTCATTAGGATAAAAACATGGTGGGATACAGGTCTGTTCCCAAAGGACTGACTTCCTTGGCAGCACCACTGTTCCTCAGCAGAGGTCATAATGCAAGTTCCGTGATCAAAGCAGGGGTGCCCACAGGAGACCACTGCTTGACACATGATTATATGAGGCCCTAGACTCTCTTTGGCCATTCCTCTCCACCCTTTCATTAGTGCCTTAAAATAGATGGGGTTTTTGTGGAAATATTAGGAACATTTCTGCTGTACATGATTTAGAAGTTCTCCAAATTTTTCAAATAGGTCTTCCACCCATTTTACATTTTTCATACAAAGTTGAACAATTTCTTCTTGTCCTAAATCTTCATTTTTTTTCTGCACAGAAGAAATCTAAAATAAAGAGAATTGCCACATTATTAGCTTAAGCATATCACTTCATAAGCTCTTCACAAGGGCTTGTTATTTCTATATCCTAAATGAAAAGAGGATCATTAGTTCAACTACAAGCTCTGATGTTTTTTTTTTTTTGTAATTCCATCCACGGAGAATGATTACTTCATATAAATTTGGGCGAAGTGTAATCCTATCATTTTTGACTCCACAGGGCCAGGGAGGAAGGCTTAGGAAAAGTGTTTCAAACTTTCTCAACTCCTTCCAATTGTGTTACAAATTGAATGGCAAATTTAGGGGTCAGTACTGCATTTCAGAGTATTTGTAAAAATAATTAACATATTTTTCATGACCATCTTTACTTTTTCCTTAGCTAGGCAGAGGTTATTTATGAACATCTTTCCATACCAGACCATAACCAAATATATCAGGCGTAGCCTTGAGCCAACTTAGGCCCTTTTAATTAAAAAAACTAATAGTGCTGGTCAGGAAAGATAGTACTGTCTATAACCATTTAGGTTACCTCTGAGGAAATTAACCCTATATCCCACCCACAAAGTGATATTACTGTCATACATAATTTTCTGAGCAACTTACGCAACTTTAAAAACATTACTACATTTATAAAGCTCCTATGAGAGGTGGTGAGCCTCAGATTAATCTGAGCATAACACATAACAGAGACTCAGAACAATAAATCATCTGATCATTATTTACAGAAAAACACAGACACAATTTTTTAACAATTCTCTTTAAGACACTAAAAAATACTACAGCTACAGTCTCCTTAAATTCAGAAAAACATACATTACTTTTTAAATAAATGAAAAATAATTACCTCATCTTTACATATCAGATAAACATGATATTTATAATGATGGAGTGAATGATACAAAGAATACAACTGTATTTTCTCTGGATCAACAGCAAACTCCTATAAAAATGAAAAGAGTTTATATATATCTTAATTTCATGGAATATCTGAGCTAAGAATACTTTTATGAAAACAGTAGCCCAAAAGTCTCAATGGAAGTCTTAAAAATGACTTATCTGGCTAGATACTACCTTGTATTAATATGGGCAAGGTGCTTATTCAAAATAAGAATTCAAATTGTATTTTAAAATCTTCATTCTTTTCCTTGAATTTAATATACATCATTTCAAAAACTTAACATTATAGAAAAATCTAACCAGTAAACATGTAAGATGACTTCTAAAGTAAAAGAATTCTACAATTTCTTGCTTCAGAGATAAATAACGTTAACAGCATGTTATATATTCTTCCATATTTCCCCTATATGTTTAACATAATTAGTAACACTAATTTTGTAATGGGAAGGAAATCATATTATTACATATTGTTCTGCAACTTTATTTTTTATAACTCGTTTTTTTTTTACCTAACTAAAATGAAGATATCTCTTCTATTTATTACATATATCCCCTCTGATATAAATTGTATAAGGGCAGGGATTCTTTAAAATCACTTTTCACTGTTGTATTCCTGGTACTTAAAACTGTATTTGGCACACTATAGGCAATATATTTATTGAAGAATGAGTATTTATTGAAGAATATTTCAATATTTCACTTCAAAGTACTCAATTATTTATTGAAAAAATGAATGTATGCATCTCTTTTTTAAAAAGTACAAGGTATTTATTACATTATCTGCGTGGCTATTCATTTATCCAGTCTCACACTGGTGATATATAGCTGGAGTTGTTATATTGCTCTTACGAACAATTCTGCATTGGGCAAAAGCATATGTTTTTGTGTATTTGTGAATGTGTTTCTACAAGATACACTTTTTTTGTAAAATTGATATGTTGCTAAACTTTTCTGAAAAGATAATAATTTAGACCAAGTCTGAAAGTGAATTAATTCTAATTTTAATAATTTTGCAGATATGGAATATTGATTCTTATGGCACATGTGCACACTCACTTATCTGTATGCACGTGTATCCAAGGACAAAAAAATTACATAAAAATATAAATACAAGCATGGGATGATTCCTTGATTATTAGTCTATTCAAAACATTTTAAGCACTCCCTAAATGTCAGATCCTATGGTAGGCAATTGAGGAAACCAAATTAAACCTAGTTCCTGTTCCTTAAGCCAGAGCTGCTCATTTATATGTGAAAAGACTTCACATGTACAACAGTATAGTAAAATATGTGCTTGTTTCAATGTTTTAAGTGGAATTATATTAACAACTGGAAGAGATACAATTATATCAATAAATATGTACTTACTTGTGTAGATTTAGTGGTTGTTTTAGAAGTCCTTAGAGTTTTCTTATTATATGCTTTGCCATTCATTTTGATTTTAGAAATAGCAGATCCCCCATTTTTTGCTTTAGAGTCTCGAGTAATTATTGTTAGTTCAGGAAAACTTTCCAAAGCATTCTTTAAAACAGAGCAAAAATAATTAACATCAGAAGAAAATTAATCCAAACCACCTCCAGCTATTCAAAAATTCATTTCAAAATATAGAAATATATATATATACATGTACATATACATACATACATGTGGAGTGTTAAATATAGCCACAAATTCTCTGTAGCTCCTTCATCAACATGTGGAATCTGTTTCCTCACCCCTTAAATTGGGGTCAATTTGATGAGCTGCTTTAAGCAACAGCACATCACACTGTATAGACTCCTGAATGAGGCAGAGGTCTTTCTGGTTATGCCTCTCTGGTTCCAAGGTAGGAAGAACATATATAAGTTTCCTGTGAGCTCTACCAGTGTTAACACCCTGGAACTTGGCCAAGCCCTGCTACGAAGAATTCATCTGATCTCAGATAAGGATGAGAAGAGAGGAAAACAAGAAGCATTATAATGCTTCTCTGGCTTCACCACTTCTCTTGCTTCTTTTGACTTGTGAGCAGTTGTGAGATAAGATTCTAAGACAGAGCTTGATGAGTTTTCTGACCAGAGTAACATAGTTACTACTGACATGTTAGTGGCCATGTGGCAAAGCCAGTTTCAGTCCATTCTTTAAAAGTGACTGCTGACCTACTGGCAAATCATTCTGACATGAAATGCTTCAAACAATAACTGAATGATATTTGCAGCTAAATTTAAGTAGTTTGAATGTTGTTTTTAAAAAGCACATTGAGTTACCAGTATTATTTATTATTTTGACACTAAAGGTACAAGTGATTCCTTTAAATACTTTCCCCATTATATTTATTATTTAGAATGTAGTTATTGAGAATAACTATAATTATTTAGAATATACTTATTATATAGAATGTAGTAGATCTTTGATAAGATCCTCTGCTTTTAAACATTTATAACCTTCAAGGCCACTCTTTTCCACACTCTTTATGAGTTCCTAAGCACCTGTGACCCTCAAAACTTCATTTTTACCACATAACTTAATTTTTTTAGGTGTAAGTGTAGGAGGGAACTAAGTTTCATTTAATAAAAACAACAGAATTTTTGGCACTTTCTACCAGAGGGAGCTATTGTTAATTTCTAGTTTTATTCTTTCTTAATTATTTGTGCTTTTATTATATGTTTTGGTGCTTTCCATATAAAACCTGCCCAGGATTGAAAAATTTTGAGCCCAGAATTACAATTTACAACAAATGGAATTTAAAGACAAAACCTTGATTCTAAATTTGGAAACAAAGAACACTAGGACAATGGAATGAAAGGAAAAAATTCAAATGATCTAATAAACATGAGATGCTAAAGATGACTTCAAGTACATGGATTTCAGAGGGAAAAAGAACAGCATTAACTTCAAAAGTCTTTAGGATTCCTTAAATAACCAAGACCATCTTGGGAAATAGTGTTAATTATTTCTAAGGAATAGAAAATCTCTTATAGTCTATTGTTGGTAATATTTTCCATCAAATCGTTCTAACTTTTAATACTGTGTATGTATTTTGGCTTTGAAATGCAAGTTGCTATAAATGAAAATTATCAAAATTACTATAATTTCAAAATTAGAAATTTTTTGTGTGACAATAAGAATATGAAAACTAATTTTTCAGTTGTTCACCATAAACTACTACATAAGCTCTAAATATCTACTGAGTCTATTAAATTCCAAGTGGTGGCCTTATTTTAACACAAGTTACTAGAGAACTGATTAGACATTTCTAAAATGGTGAGTCAAAACTGGTCATTTTTCAGATTTAGTAAATGTTTAGAAAACATACAGCCAAGAATGTAGCCTTGTCTACAGAAAACGTATTATTTCCCAAAGGAATATTTCATTTGAAAATAGCACTTAAGCAGACAATACTGGACAAGGAATCAGTAGACTAAATTTTTAGTATTGAGCTTCTTACTAGCTTCTGGGTTTTTTTTCTCTGTAAATGAATGTCAGTGAAGATTATAGGACTACTAGTAGGGTTTGGTGTCACTTAACTTCAAACTCAATCTCAGAGTCTTAATTTCTACCTCACTACAATGTAGTCAATTTTCACTTTTTATGGAGTTCAGATAAAACAGGGATGTGAAAAAGCTGTACAAATTACCCAAGGGAGTTGAAAACTTGTCAACACAAAAACCTGCACACAGATATGTACAACAGCTTCATTGATAATTGCCAGAATTAGGAAGCAACCATGATGTCCTTCAGTGCACGAACAGATAAACTGTGGTACATTCAGACAGTGGAATATTATTCAACGCTAAAAAGAAATGAACTATCAAGCCATGAAAAGACATGGTGGAACCTTAAATACATTATTACTATGTGAAAGAAGCCAATCTGAAAAGGCTGTATGCTGTATGGTTCCCACTATATGACATTCTATAAAAGTAGAAACTATGAAGACAGTAAAAATATCAGTAGTTGCCAGGGGTTAGCAGGGAATGAGGGATGAATACACAAAGGATTTTTTGAGCAGTTAAAACTCTGTATAATACTATAATGGTGGATACATGTCATTGTACATTTGTCCAAAGCCAGAGAATGTACAACACCAAGAGTGAATTGCAATGTAAACTATGGATTTTGGGTTATAATGATGTATCAGTGTAGATTCATCACCTGTGACAGATGTACCACTCTGGTGGCAGATCTTGATAATGGGGGAGGTTGTCCTTTTGTGAGGACAGAGGTTATATGAGAACTCTGTACTTTCTGTTCAATTTTGCTGTGAACCTCAAACTGCTCTAAAAAATAAAGTCTATCAATAAAAAAAGCTATACAAATGTAAAAAAATTTCTCCCAATGTAGATATAATCAAATGATTCTAGATGTTGTATGTTGTATTTTGAATAAGAAAAGCTGGAAAATTTTTGACTGCTAAGTAGCTTCTATGAAAAACTTTCTGAGTTTTGGTTGTTTTTTTGTTGTTCTCTATTTGTGATAACACCAAAACCAGTTTATACCATCAAGGTAGAGTAACAGATATAATTATATATATCTCCTACCATTATGTGAAGATCAATTTTTTCCTCATATATTGAGTAAATCAAGCAAGTAAAGGCAATTTTGATAACTATGTTAAGAAAAGGCCACTTCTAATCACAGATGAAAATTTTGGACAGGTTTAAAAGAAAAAAAGATTAAAACAGGTTTAAAAGAAAAACAAGATTGGAATATTGTACTTTAAACAAAGTAGTTTTGAAATCACTTGAAAATTTGTTCTACAGAAGGAATACTAGATCAATATAAAAGCCTGATAAATTAATTTAAGCAGAGAAAGCAAATGATTAACACTAAGAATGTGCTTAATAAAATGAAAGCTAAACAGACTCATGGTGAATAAGCATCAAATTTTTGTTGGATGGAAAATTTTATATAATTGGGAATCATTTTCATAAATTTTTCTTCCTATTATATTTAAGACTGTAATTGCCAATGAATCTGCTAATAGATCATCTGAAGGCAGTACCTTGAATGACTGATCCAAATGAAGATTCGGAAGAAGTCTCTTTCGGTTATCATTCAGCATACTATCTATCTTTTTCATATGAGGCAAAAGTAGCTCATCTAAAATAAGATAAAAAATTTGTTGTAACACGATAAACTATCAATACAAAACTTGTTAAAAATACAGCTTTTCTCAAAACATGAAAATATTAGGACATTAAATTCATTGGCTTATATAAAGTGTTGCTTTTAAAACACTGGACATGAAGCTTTCTCAACAAAAGCTAACTTGAGAAAATAGGTTTACAATAGCCAGGTGAGAAAGAATCAGCGTAGTATGATGGCAGGATCACAGGTTCTGGGTTTCAGCCCCATCTCTGTCACGAGAATTGATGGATGGCAGCCAAGTGACCAGTCGGCAAATCGCCTAATTTTTCCAGACCCCATTTACCATCTGAACAATGGTTGTATTACAAAATATCACTTTATCTAACACTATGAAATTTTTTAAAGTACTGAGTTTGATGTTCTTAATTTACTGCAGTTTGAGGCAATGAAAAGTAGGAGAAGAAAGATGATCTAGTTTCAAAAACAAGGGAAGATCAAAATAGTTACTTTAGAAAAGGAAAGAGTAAAGGTATGACAGACTCCTACTAAAATTTTTTGCTTTTTTATTTCTTTAATAAAAACTTTAAACTGTTAAGAAAAGCACTTTCAGAGTACAAATTAATTACTTTTGGTGCTGTATTAAATATTTTATGTTATTAGACTATTTCTTAATTTATTAGCATAGTAAATAACATATCTTATTAATACTAATTAGCTTTAATGACTTTTCTGGAAATGTATATATAATCCTCAGAATCGGGTTACTAATTTTATAACTGAATAAAATGACTCCACATGTTTGGATACAAACACAAGCACACTGACCAGTGAACACTTCTAATTGAACAGAAAGTCCTTCGTGAGGAATGCTTTCTAAGGTTACTACAACATACCTGTTTTATCTTTCTGGTAGTGATTAAATCTGTTCAAATATTGTAAGAATTACATTTCACAAAAAAAGTCTCACATATTTGTGGATTCTTTTAAAACATAACTATTAAAACCATTCCCCCTTGTAGTAAATGGAGAAAAATCAGAAAACAGTGATAAGCAGCAAAAAAAAAAAAAAAATCATTTAAATTACAACTACCCAGAAACAACCACTACTAAGAGATGTTTATTTATGATGCAGAGGGTTTTGACTGAGAGAGAAAACATAATGGCAAAAATGCCTACCAGGGAAATAAACTATATTAGGTTTTACTCATGGTTCTTTTACCACTAACTTGTTTTATAAGTTGAGGAAATACATTTACTTTCTTTGAACTTTAGTCTACAATATAAATGTTTAGAATAAGTCATCTCAAAAGTCTCTTGTAGCTCTACATGACTTGCAAATGACTGATGTATGGATTACTGTTTCTGATAATATGGTCAAAAAAGCGATGGACCAGAAAGTAATATAATTTGTACAAATAGTAAGTCAATCCATGAAAAGATATGACCATTTTATTGAATCAGTATCATGAATTTGTTCCCTGAAAATCTATAGATGTATATTACAAAAACCATATATTTAACATATAACTAACAGACAAGAATAAAAAAGATCCATAAAGTACTACTAAGAAAGTATGACTTAGCAGACTATATACCATTGCTCTTCTCCAAGGCTTGCATTGTATCAGGGTCCAAAGCAATGCTAACAAGCAATTCCATGTAGCTCTTAAAGGTTTCCTTCATTGCTCTTGTGTTCAAAAAACGAGTGACAAAGGGAGCTGGAGGATCAAATGCTGAGAAAGAGAAAAGATGAAATATTAAAAATCCTTCCTGACAACTGGAAAAACACTTTTATTTATACTAAGAGCCTATAAGCAGATAAAAGGTTGTAGATAACTTTTCGGCAAATCCAAGGTTCTCCCACTTTGCCTTTACAAACACCCCAGGAAAGAGATTCTCAAAGCTGGTTTGCACAGCACAATCACTGGAGAGCTTTTAAAACAAAACAAAAAATACATTGCTGAACTTTTAAAACAAAATTTTTGGTAGGGGTGGTGATGAAGCTTAAATATTGTACTTTAAAAAAGGTCCCAGGTTATTATGAAGCCCAATACTACCCAGCAATTTGAAATCCTGGCTACATGGGAACCTGTTTCTCCTTCCCTATCTTCACCACAGACATCTTCTGCCAGGTTGTGCTTTCCAGAACTGATGATTTCTCTATATTTAGGTAACATAAAAAAACACTGATGATCAGAGGATTAAAGATGGGGGCATGAGAGGTGAGACACAGGCTTCCTCCTAAAACCACATATAATACGAAAATATAATCAATACAACTAATCCTGAAAGAGCAACAAGAAAGAGGACTGCGCCAGACTGCATACACCTGGAAAAAAGAATAAACCTCACAGAACAGGCTAATGTACCAAAGCTGTGGCCCGGTGGGACCCAAGCCCTTCCCCACCCCAGCTCACTGGTGGGAGGAAGAGAAACAGAACAGGGAGGGTGTGGAGGCCTGGGACTGCTGAATACCTAACTCCAGATATCTGATCTGGGAGCACAAACCTACACTCCATGGGGTTTTCATGGTACTCTCATGATTAAGGGTTGGAAAGCTAAGACAGGCAGAATACCTGGAGAGACTGAGATACCAGCCACTTGTGAAAGCAGGGATCCATATCCAGCTGCTCTTGGAAAAAAGAAAGGTGGGCAGTCTGAGAGACTTCCTAATAGCAAGAGGGCTGCTAAAGGGGCAAGTATTGCACAGAGCTTATTGCTCAGGAGAAAGGACAGGTAGACAAAACTGTCCAGGTGCACACTGCCCAGCAGGTTGGGAACTTTCATGACCTTCAGGAGCTCCAGCTCCCTTGCTGAATACACACCTCCAAGGACCCCCTTCATGATACGGGGCCTACAGAACCTTTCTCCCGGCCAGCCCCACCTGGCTCATAAACCGGCAAACCCTACCCTGGCGTTAGGCAAGCCAGAGGGAAGTCCCGTCGAAGCAACTACAAATGCAAAGCACAGAGGCTTATACCTGTGTGCTCGGCCCACTGGTTCTGGGAGTGGAGACAGGCATAGAGCCGGGAAGCAAGAAACACGTCTTTCCTCCCCCCAGGCACCAATACCACTCCCCTGCGACTTCCAACATTGCTTCAGAGGCTGAGCAGCTCAAGAGAGTAGAGATTCTGGGAACTAGAGGGCGCCAAATACAAATATGAAACGCTAAAGGAACCTGGTTCAAAGTAAAATTACGAATATAACCCCTGAAAAAAATGGAAATGAAATCAACCTCATGAATCTGCCTGAAAGGCATATCAAAATAAAAATCATTAACATGTTCATGAACATACAGAAAAATATTCAAGAACTCAGAGATGAATTCTGGTAGGAGATCCAATCATTACGGAACACAGTATCAGAAATGAAACATACAATGGAAAGTTTTAAAAGCAGATTAGATACGGTGGAGGAGATGATAAATGAAATAGAAATTAGAGAAGAGGAATACAAAGAAGCTGAGGCACAGAGAGAAAAAAGGATCTCTAAGAATGAGGGAATATTGAGATAATTGTGTGACCAATCCAAACGGAAAAATATTTGCATTATAGGGGTCCCAGAAGAAGAAGAGAGCGAAAAAGGGATAGAAAGTGTGTTTGAGGAGGTAATTGCTGAAAACTTCCCCAATCTGGGGGAGGAGACAGTCTCTTAGGCCATGGGGGTGTATAGATCTCCCAACACAAGGGACCCAAGGAAGACAACACCAACACATATAGTAATTAAAATGGCAAAGATCAAGGATAAGGACAGATTATTAAAAGCACCCAGAGAGAGAAATAAGATCACATACAAAGAAAAGCCCATCAGGCTATCATCAGACTTCTCAGCAGAAACCTTACAGGCCAGAAGGGAGTGGAATGATGTATTTAATGCAATGAAGCGGAAGGGCCTCAAACCAACAATACTTTATACGACAAGGTTATCATTTAAATTTGAAGGAGGGATTAAACAATTTTCAGAAAAGCAAAAGTTGAGAGAATTTACCTCACACAAACCATCTCTACAGTGCATTTTGGAGGGACTGCTATAAATAGAAGAGTACCTAAGGTTTAATAGCTGTCAACAGAGATAATAAAACCACAGTAGAGAAAATAGAACAGTTAATTACTAAGCAACTGCAAAATTAAATCAACTATTCCCAAAGTCAATCAAGGGATAGACAAAGAGTACAGAATATGACACCTAATACATAAAGAATGGAGGAGGAAAAAGGAGGAAAAAAAAGAAACTTTAGACTGTGTTTGTAATAGCACATTAAGTGAGTTAAGTTAGACTCTTAGATAGTAAAAAAGTTAACTTTGAACCTTTGGTAACCACAAATCTAAAGCCTGCAATGACAATAAGTACATACCTATCGATAATCACCCTAAATGTGAATGGTCTGAATGCACCAACCAAAAGACATAGAGTCACTGAATGGATAAAAACACAAGACCCATCTATAAGCTGCCTATAAGAGACTCACTTTAAATCTAAAGACATACACAGACTAAAAGTGAAGGGATGGAAAAAGATATTTCATGCAACTACTAGTGAGAAAAAGCAGGAGTTGCAGTACTTGTATCCAACAAAATACACTTCAAAACAAAGTCACAAGAGACAAAGAAGGACATTACATAATGATAAAACGGTCAATCCAACAAGAAGATATAGCCATTATAAGTATCTATGCATCCAACACAGGAACACTGACGTATGTGAAACAAATACTAACAGAATTAAAAGGGGAAATAGAATGCAATGCATTCATTCTAGGAGACTTCAACACTCCACTCACTCTGAAGGACAGATCAACCAGGCAGAAAATAAGTAAGGAGACAGTGGCACTGAACAACAAAATAGAACAGATGGACCTAAATGACATCTACAGAATTCTACACCCAAGAGCAGCAGAATACACATTCTTCTCAAGTGCACATGGAACATTTTCAAGAATAGATCATATACAAGGCCAAAATAATTCCTCAGTGAATTCAGAAGGATTCATATTGTACCAACCAGATTCCCAGACCACAAAATTATGTAACTAGAAATAAATTATGCAAAGAAAATTAAAAATCCCACAAACACATGGAGGCTTCACAACATGCTCCTAAATAACCAATGGATCAATGACCAAATAAAAACACAAATAAAGCAATACATGGAGACAAATGACAACAATAATTCAACACCACAAAATCTATGGGATGCATCGAAGGCCGTACTAAGAGGAAAGTATATTGCAATACAGGCCTACCTCAGGAAAGAAGGACAATCCCAAATGAACAGTCTAAACTCACAATTAACCAAACTAGAAACAGAAGAATAAATGAGGCCCAATGTCATTAGAAGGACAGACATAATAAAGATTAGAGCAGAAATAAATAAAATTGAGAAGAATAAAACAATAGAAAGAATCAATGAAAGCAGGAGCTGGTTCTTCGAGAAAATAAACAAAATAGATAAATCCCTAGACAGACTTATCAAGAAAAAAAGACAGTCTACACACATAAACAGAATCAGAAATGAGGAAGGAAAAATCACTACAGAAAACACAGAAATACAAAGAATTATTAGAGAATACTATGTAAAATTATATGCTAACAAACTGGATAACCTAGAAGAAATGGACAGCTTTCTAGAAAAATACAAACTTCCAAGGCTGACCCAGAAAGAAACAGAAAATCTGAATAGCAATGAAGTTGGTAATCAAAAACTACCTAAGAATAAACCACCTGTACCAGATGGCTTTACCACTGAATTTTATCAAACATTTACTGAAGACCTAATATCCATCCTCCTTAAAGTTTTCCAAAGAGTAGAAGAAGAGGGAATACTTCCAAACTCACTCTATGAGGCCAGCATCACTCTTATACCAAAACCAGGCAAAGACACCACAGAAAAGAAAATTACAGACCAATATCCCTCTCAATGATGAACACAGATGCAAAAATACTCAACAAAATATTAGCAAACCGAATTCAAAGATACATCAAAAAGATCATCCATCATGATCAAGTGGGATTCATCCCAGGGATGCAAGGATGGTACAACATTAGAAAATCCATCAACATCATCCACCACATCAACAGAAAGAAGAACAAAAACCACATGATCATCTCCATAGATGCTGAAAAAGCATTTGACAAAATTCAACATCCATTCATGATAAAAACTCTCAACAAAATGGATATAGAGGGCAGGTACCTCAACATAATAAACGCTGTACATAACAAACCCACAGCCAACATTACACTTAACAGTGAGAAGCTGAAAGCTTTTCCTTTAAGATCAGGAACAAGACAAGGATGCCCACTCTCCCCACTTCCATTCAAGATAGTATTGGAGGTCCTAGTCACAGTAATCAGACAACACAAAGAAATAAAAGCATCCAGATAGGCAAGAAAGAAGTTAAACTGTCCCTATTTGCAGAAGACATGATATTGTACATAAAAAACCCTAAAGAATCCACTCCAAAACTACTAGATCTAATATTTGAATTCAGCAATGTTGCAGGATACAAAATTAATAGACAGAAATCTGTGGCATTCCTATACACTAACAATGAACTATCAGAGAGAGAAATCAGGAAAACAATTCCATTCACAATTGTATCAAAAAGAATAAAACACCTAGGAATAAACCTAACCAAGGAAGTGAAAGACCTATACCCTGAAAACTACAAGACACTCAAAAGAGAAATTAAAGAAGATACCAATAAATGCAAACACATCCTGTGCTCATGGATAGGAAGAATTAATATTGTCAAAATGGCCATCCTGCCTAAAGCAATCTACAGATTCAATGTTATTCCTATCAAAATACCAACAGCATTCTTCAATGAACTAGAAAAAATCATTCTAAAATTCATATGGAACCACAAAAAAACCCAAATAGTTAAAGCAATCCTGAGAAGGAAGAATAAAGCTGGGGGGATTATGCTCCTCAACTTCAAGCTCTACTACAAAGCCACAGTAATCAGGACAATTTGGTACTGACACAAGAACAGACCCATAGACCAATGAACAGACAAGAGAGCCCTGATATAACCCAACCATATATGGTCAATTAATATACGATAAAGGAGCCATGGATATACCATGGGGAAATGACAGTCTCTTCAACAACTGGTGTTGGCAAAACTGGACAGCTACATTCAAGAGAATGAAACTGGATTATTGTTTAACACAATACACAAAAGTAAACTCAAAATGGATCAAAGACCTGAATGTAAGTCATGAAACCATAAAACTCTTAGAAGACAACATAGGCAAAAATCTCCTGAGTATAAGCATGAGCAACTTCTTCCTGAACGCATCTCCTCGAGCAAGGGAAACAAAAGCAAAAATGAACACATGGGACTACATCAAACTAAAAAGCTTCTGTAGAGCAAAGGACACCATCAACAGAACAAAAAGGCATCCATCCTAGAGTATGGGAGAATATATTTGTAAATGACATATCCAACAAGGGGTTAACATCCATAATATATAAAGAACTCACACACCTCAACACCCAAAAAAGAAATAACCCAATTAAAATATGGGCAGAGGATATGAAGAGACAATTCTCCAAAGAAGAAATTCAGATGGCCAACAGACACATAAAAAGATGCTCCATATCACTAATCATCAGGAAAATGCAAATTAAAACCACAATGAGATATCACCTCACACCAGTAAGAATGGCCACCATCCAAAAAACTAAGAACAACAAATGCTGGCAAGGATGTGGAAAAAGGGGAACCATCCTACACTGCTGGTGGGAATGTAAGCTAGTTCAACCACTGTGGAAAGCAATATGGAGGTTCCTCAAAAAACTCAAAATAGAGATACCATTTGAGCCGGGAATCCCACTCCTTGGAATTTACCCAAAGAATACAACTTCTCAGATTCAAAAAGACATATGCACCCCTATGTTTACTGCAGCAATTTTTACAATAGCCAAGATATGGAAGCAACCTAAGTGTCCATCAGTCGATGAATGGATAAAGAAGAGGTGATACATATACACAATGGAATACTATTCAGCCATAAGAAAGAAACAAATCCTATCATTTGCTACAACTTGGATGGAGCTGGAGGGTATTATGCTCAGTGAAATAAGCAAGGCGGATATAGACAAGTGCCAAATGATTTCCCTCATTTGTGGAGTATAACAATGCAGCAAAATTGAAGGAACAAAATAGCAGCAGACTCAGACTCCAAGAGGGGACTATTGGTTACCAAAGGGGAGGGGTGTGGGAAGTCTGGTGGGGAGGGAGGGAGAAGGGGATTGAGGGTATATTTAGTACACATGGTGTGGGGCGTCACAGAGAAAACAGTGTAGCACAGAGAAGGCAAACAGTGAATCCGTGACATCTTACTACACTGATGGACAGTGACTGCATTGGGGTATGGGTGTGGACTTGATAATATTGGTAAAAGTAGTCACCACATTGTTTTTTCATGTGAAACCTTCATAAGAGTGTATATCAATAATACTTTAATAAAAAAAAGTAAGACGTCTGAGTTAATATGGTCATCTCTTTTCATTTTACTTCTGTACATAAATTAGTGTAAAATGCTGGTGTAGAACCAAGATGTATCTAAAAAATTTTTTTTAATGTAAACATAGATTATGCATACAGGAAATTTCACTCAAATTCAATGGCAAGAACTGTAAAAGTAGAAGTGTGTTTCGATTCTGACGTTTTTCATTCAAATGTAACTATTATCACAGCCTTTAACAGCAGTTCTTGGAGTATGAGGCCAGCTCATGGTTTACCCCACAACCCTTTCAAGGGTCTCCAATGTAAAAATTGTTTTCATAATACTGAGATGCTGTATACCTTTTTTACTCTGCTGACATTTGTAAAAGCAATGTGGGGTAAAACTCCTGGTGCCTTACTTAGCATGAATCAAGACAGTGACACCAAACTGCATTAGTAACCATGTACTTTGCTATCTCACTGCCATGCATCTGAAGAAACAGAAAAAGCCAGTCTCACTTAATAGTCCTTGACAAAGCAGTAAAAATTATTAATTATATTAAACCTCTAGTCTTGAGTAAATGTCTTAATACTCTGTGTGATGAAACAAGAAGTACATACAAAGTAGTACTTCTGGTATAAAGTATGAGTACCTCCATGAAGAGAATCTATGCACTGAGTTACAAGATGAATTAGCCACTTTTCCCCCCATTGAACACCATTTTTATTTGAAAGAAATATACAGACACACTATGCTTATTCAGGCTCTTTCTTAAAAATTAACAAACTGAACCTATCACTATTACTTCAAGGAAAACAGTTGACAGTATTTGTTGCCAATGCTAAAATTTTAGATTTCAAGAGAAAATCAGAATTCTGAAAAACTTTATTTACCACTGTGAGCATGACAACATTCTAGTATTTGAAGTCTTCATTGATAACATCAGTGGTGTTATAAATTTATTTTTTGTAAGAGCTAAAATCATAAAACTCCTAGAAGAAAATATAGGATAAATCTCTATCATCTTGGATTTGGCAATGAATTCTAAAAATCATACCAAAAGCATGAGCAATAGAAGAAAAAAATAGATAAATTTTGCTTCATCAGTATTTCCTACTTTTGTGCATCAAAGGACATTATCAGGAAAGTGAAATACCAACTTATAGAACTTATCATACATCTAATAAGGGTTTAATACCTAGACTATAAAAAGAACTCCTATAACGTAAGAACAAAAGGAAAAATGACCCAATTAAAGGATGGGTGAAGGACTTGAATAGACATTTTTCCAAAGAAGATAGGTAAATGGCAAGTAAGCACAAGAAGAGATGCTCATCATTAGTTGTTAGGGAAATACAAATCAAAACCTCAATGAAATACCACTTCACACATACTAGGGTGGTATTAATAACTAACTAACTAACTGGCTGACAAGTATTGGTGAAGATGTGAAGAAATTCGAACCCCACACATTGCTGATGACAATGTAAAATGGTGCAACCACTGTGGAAAATAGTTTGGTGGTTCCTCAAAAAACTAAATGTACAATTATAATATGACTCAGCAATTCCACTCCTGGGCATACACCCAAAGAAATGAAAATAAGGGCACAAACATTTGTATGCCAATGTTCATTGCAGCATTATTTACAACAGGCAAAGGGTGGAAAGAACCCAAGTGTCCACCAACAGATGAAAACAAAATGAACACACAATGGATACACTTAAAATGGAATAATATTCATCCAAACAAAGGAAGTTTGAATATATGCTTTAACTTAGATGGAACTTGAAATATTATGCTAAGTTAAATAAACCACACATGCTTACATGAAATATTTAGAGTAGGCAAACTACTAGAGACAGAAAGTAGATTAGAGATTACCAGAGCTGGGGCAAGGGGAGAATGAGGAATTATTGCTTAATGGTTACAAAATTTGTTTGCAGTGGTGAAAAAGTTCTGGAAATAGACAGTTGTGATAGTTGCACAACAGCATGAATATAATTAATGCTACTGAATTATACACTTAAAAATGGTTAAAATGACAATTTTATATAGATGTGTATATATATACAAGTTATATATATATAAGTATTACCACAATATTTTTAAATGTGAACGAAAATGATATAGAATATGTACATCAATGAGCCAGTAAATATTTTCACATAACCAATGAATAATGTTACAAAATTATTCCTGGATGAAAGATACATTCAAGGAATAAAACAAAAGAATGGATTCTAATGTAGTGAGAATGAAAAGCTGAAGAAACTACCACTTGTCAAGTTTATCAAATTAAAAACTTGGGAGTATCAAATAAAAATATCCATAATTATATGAAAAGGCAATTAAAATACTTCTCCTTTTCCCAACGACCTATCTACATAAAGCTGGGTTTTCCTCATATACTTTAACCAAAATAATACATAAGAACAAACTGAACCTAGAAGCAAATATGAAACTACTACTCTTAACTGAAGACTGTTTGTTTAGATATATACACACAGTTGTTAAAATATTTTTTAAATTTCTGTTTTAATTGATATTTGGTAAATATCAATAGATATAGCCCTCAAAAACAGAAGTATTTTGAAATCCTCAATTTAAAGATTAAGAAATCTTGAAACAATTTGAAAATCATCACCCTATAAATGTTTGTCAATATCTGCTTTCTTTGTAAGCAGCACTAAAAATGCTTGCCTATTAGTGACACCTAGTGGTAATTCAAGTTACCAATAAAAGAAAATTTTTTTTTTATAGAAAACTGAGGCAGAGAGGTTACCTAGCTGAGCCCTGGATGGCTAGTGGCAGAGATACAGGAGTATATATTATACAATTAATAAATATATCCTATATATGTGGCAGCATATATTATCATATATGTTAGAATATGGCCTATTACCTACAGTTTGAGTTGCTGCTGCCTAAACTTGTATTACTCTCTTCTACCAGCATAAACATAATCTCACAAGTTTAGAACTAGAGATTCTTAAAAATCATCTGATTGAACCCCCATCCTCCCTGAAGAGGAGATAACCAGAACTACTGTGGCTAGAACTCACATGGTCTTCTTTCAGTTCATGGCTTTTCTACTTCATGAGGCTGTATGAGTGGGCAAACTGTGCTTTTGGTTAGTGTGTTCAGAGACTGTGAATTTATTTTTATAAAAGCCTAAGCAGAACTTAACTAGGCAGTTAAATCCCCTGAAAAACAAATATATTTTGAATTGTCAACACCACTGCTCCTCTCCATTGCTGTAGAGAATGTGAAGTTACCCAGGTATTCATGTTATGGGGTACTCACCCTCATCATCGCTGCTACTAGACTGGACCTCAAGAGATGAGTCAGACGGGGACGATGACAATTCTTCTTTCCATTTTTTCCGTTTCTTTGGTGGTGGCTCAGCCTTTACTTTTAGCTGTTTAACTTTAGGTTTTGTGGAAGGGGCTTTTGTGTTTGTAGTTTTTGGTGGTGGAGGATCAGATGTTTTACTGCTGCTACTTGGCTTAGCCTGAATAGTTCTGCAGTGTGACAAACAAACCTCCTTAACACACAAACTGTGTCAAATTAAAATAAATAAGACAAATAAACAAGAAACTCTGGAGAAAAAAAGTATGCTGAATTACCTTACTGACACCTCCAAAATAAAGTCCATGCCTATACATCTCCAGTAGTGATTCTCCCCAAATTCTCTTGAAATATACTCTTCAACTACTGACATTCAATATTCAGTTATTATGGGACTATTAATTCAATCTGTTTCTCTTAACTCTTCTCCTCCCTTTATGAACACATTGTCCTATATGACCTGTACAACAGATGATCAATGGGCTTTGGGAAGTAATGCACAATAAACCCTTGATAATCACACCTAGTTCTGACCATCGGAAACGTTCACAGGCTCTGGTGGTGCCAGGTTTTGATTGTGGAGATCCAAGTGTACCAGTCCTAGAGCCCCTCAAGATCTGCTGTATGCTAGTTCTGGAGATTTGAGGGGATAAAATTCCATCATAAAAATAAGGATTCCAAAACATTGGAATCTTAATTGCACTAGGCCTTCCTAGAACTAGACTGAGACCACCTATTCTCAAAAGGTCACACCCCCTTTCCCATATAGATCTCACGGAATGTGGGTAGGTCAGCTATCTTCCAAATTCACGCTGCAGACAATCCAGAGTCACATTAATAAATGATAATTCTATTGTATATTTGCCTACTTATATACAGGTCCTCACGTGTTTTTTCCTCAAGATTTATTTCAATTTGACATTCATTACATTTCATTTTATAGATAAAGAAGGGCCTCAGAAAGGTTGTTTTTCTAGGTCACAGAAAGCTGGTCTCAAAACTTTTGAACCTAAATCCAGTTTGTTTCTTTTCTACACTACTGTGACAACGAAAGGGCACAGGTAAAGAAAAGGGTACCCATTCCACCTCAGAGAGCCAGGAGCTCTACCATTCCTGACTCATTACCACAAAAGGAACCATCTCTTTTATCTGGCATTGCAGTTTCACTCTTATACACAATGAAAAAAAAAAATCGGTCTTTTTAATTGATGTAATCCTTTGTACAAGACATTGCTGTAATAAGCCTTCTGATAATTACTACACAAATTTATTACGTAAGAAAAGAAATACCTGATAGTCTGTGAAGGCTTAGTTCTTGGCTTTTTGGAACATACTCTAACATATTCCTTTTTGTTTGTATTTTCAATGAACTTCACATATATCTTTTTATATTTACTCTTTGCATCTCCAAAATATCCAAGGTACTAAGGAAAGAAATACTTTGAATTACATAATTATACATTCTGTACAAAAAATATTACTTTGTTGACTTGAGTATCACACAACAATCCTTTAAGTTTTCTAAAACACAGCTCTGGCCAGGCTAATTTCATCCTCAATAAAAATGATCCCAGGGTCATTCTTAATTGCAAGCCCACATACAGAAACAATCTCATTTGGCTAATCACCAGATGATTGCTTACTCAATGCTATTAAACTACATAAGTATAAAAGCTTATGTGTAACTAAGTCTTCTGGTAAATTAGAACAATTTACTGTCAGAATAGTCAATATAAAAGCCTTTGAATGATCACCTGAATAGATGCTGAAAAAGCATTTGAAAAATTCAACATCCATTCACGATAAAAATTCTCAACAAAATGGGTAAAGAGGGAACATACCTAAACATAATAAAGACCATATACAACAAACCAACAGTTAACATCATACTCAATGGCAAAAAGCTGACAGCTTATCCTCTAAGATCAGGGACAAGACAGGGATGTCCACTCTCACCACTTTTATTCAACATAGTACTGGAGGTCCTAGCCATGGCAAAAGGATAATGGCATCCAAACTGGTAAGAAGTAGTAAAACTGTCACTATTTGAAGATGACATAATACTATATATAGAAAACCCAAAAGACATCAGCAAAAAAACTATCAGAACTAATAAGTGGAATCAGCAAAGCTACAGAATACAAAATTAATACACAGAAATCTGTTGCATTCCTATACACTAACAATGAACTAGCAGAAAGAGAAATCAGGAAAACAATTCCATTCACAACTGCATCAAAAAGAATTAAATACCTAGGAATAAGCCTAACCAAGGAAGTGAAAGACCTATACCCTGAAAACTACAAGACACTCTTAAGAGAAATTAAAGAGGACACTAATAAATGGAAATTCATCCCATGCTCTTGGCTAGGAAGAATTAAAATTGTCAAAATGGCCATTCTGCCTAAAGCAATCTACAGATTCAATGCAATCCCTATCGAAATACCAACAGTATTCTTCAATGAACTGGAACAAATAGTTCTAAAATTCATATGGAACCATAAAAGACTCCGAAAATCCAAAGCAATCCTGAGAAGGAAGAATAAAGCAGCGGGGATCTTGCTTTCCAACTTCAACCTCTACTACAAAGCAACAGTAATCAAGACAATTTGGTACTGGCACAAGAACAGACCCATAGACGAGTGGAACAGAATAGAGAGTCCAGATATTAACCCAAGCATACATGTTCAATTACTATACAATAAAGGAGCCATGGATATACAATGGGGAAATGACAGCCACTTCAATAGCTGGTGTTGGCAAAACTAGACAGCTACATGTAAGAAAATTAAACTGAATTACTATCTAACACAAAAATAAACTCAAAATGAATCAAAGACCTGAATGTAAGTCATGAAATCATAAAACTCTTAGAGGAAAACATAGGCAAAACTCTCTTGAATATAAACATGAGCAACGTTTTCATGAACATATCACTCCAGGCAAGGGAAACGAAAGCAAAAATGCACAAATGGGACTATATCAAACTAAAAAGCTTCTGAACAGCAAAGGACACCATCAGTAGAACAAAAAGGCATCCTACAGTATGGGAGAATATATTCATAAATGACATACCCAATAAGAGGTTGACATCTAAAATATATAGAGAGCTCATGCTCCTCAACAAACAAAATGCAAAGAATCCAATTAAAAAACGGGGAGAGGATCTGAACAGACACTTCTCCAAAGAAGAAATTCAGATGGCCAGCAGGCACATGAAAAGATTCTCCACACTGTTAATCATCAGAGAAATGCAAATTAAAACCACAATGAGATATCACCTCACACTAGTTAGGATGGCCAGCATCCAAAACACAAACAACAACAAATGTTGGCAAGGATGTGGAGTAAGGGGAACCCTCCTACACTGCTGGTGGGAATGTAAATTAGTTCAACCATTGTGGAAAGCAGTATGGAGGTTTCTCAAAAAACTCAAAATAGAAATACCATTGACCCAGGAATTCCACTCCTAGGAATTTACCCTAAGAATGCAGCAGCCCAGGTTCAAAAAGACAGATGCACCCCTATGTTTATCGCAGCAATTTACAATAGCCAAGAAATGGAAGCAACCTAAATGTCCATCAGTAGATGAATGGATAAAGAAGATGTGGTACACATACACAATGGAATATTATTCAGCCATAGAAGAAAACAAATCCTACCATTTGCAACAACATGGATGGAGCTAGAGGGTATTATGCTCAGTGCAATAAGCCAGGCAAAGAAAGACAAGTACCAAATGATTTCACTCATCTGTGGAGTATAAGAACAAAGAAAAAACTGAAGGAACAAAACAGCAGCAGACTCACAGAACCCAAGAATGGACTAACAGTTACCAAAGGGAAAGGGACTGGGGAGGGTGGGTGGGAAGGGAGGGATTAGGGGAATAAGAGGCATTACGATTAGCACACATAATGTAGGGGGGGCACGGAAAAGGCAGTATAGCACAGAAAAGACAAGTAGTGACTCTGTAGCATCTTACTACGCTGTTGGACAGTGACTCTAATGGGGGTCTGTGGTGGGGACTTGATAATGGGGGGAATCTAGTAACCACAATGTTGCTCAAGTGATTGTAGAAAAGAAAACCTTAAAAACTTCACCAAAGAACTATTAGAACTAATAAGTGGATTCAGCAAAGTTGCAGGATATAAAATTAATACACAGAAAATCTGTTGCATTCCAATATACTAACAATGAACTGGCGGAAAGAGAAATCAGGAAACCAATTCCATTTATAATTCCATCAAAAAGAATAAAATATCTAGGAATAAACCTAACCAAGCAAGAGAAAGCCTGTTACTCTGAAAACTGTAAGATACTTATGAGAAATTAGACAAAAATAAATGGAAATCTAGCCTGTGCTCATAAATACAAAGAATTTATACTGTCAAAATGGCCATGCTTCCCAAAGAAATTTACAGATTCAATGCACTTCCTATCAAAATACCAACAGCATTTTTCAGTGAACTAGAACACAGTTCTAAAATTCATATGGAACCACAAAAGACCCTGAATAGCCAAAGGAATCCTGAGAAAGAACAAAGCTGGGGGATTAGGCTCTAACTTCAAGCCATACTACAAAGCTACACTAATCAGTAGTATGGTAGTGGCACAAGAACAGATCCATAGATTGATGGAACAGAATAAGCACCCAGATATAAACCCACATATATAATGTCAATTAATATACAATAATGGAGCCATGAATATACAATGGGGAAAAGACAGTCTCCTCAATAACTAGTACTGGGAAACTGGATAGCTACATGCAACAGAGTGAAACCAGATTGCTGTCTAACTCCATAAACCAAAGTAAACTTAAAATGGATCAAAGACCTCAAAGTAAGACATGAAACCATAAAACTTGTAGAAGATAACATGGGCAAAAATCTCTTGAACACAATCATGAACAATTTTTTCCTGGACACATGTCCCAGGGAGAGGGAAACAAAATAAAAAAAATGAAAAAGTGAGACGATCAAACTATAAAGCAAAGGACACCATCAACCAAACAAAAAGGCAACCTGCAGTATGGGGGAATGTATTCATAAATGATTTATCTGATAAGGGGTTAAAATTCAAAAAATATAAGGAACTCCTATGCCTTAACACCAAAAAAAAAAAAACCAAACCAATTAAAAAATGGGCAGAGAACCTGAACAGACATTTCTCCAAAGAAGAAATACAGATGGCTAACAGGCATATGAAAAGACGCTCCACATCACCAACTTTCAGGGAAATGCAAATCAAAACCACAATAAGCTATCACTTCACACAAGTCAGAATGGCCACTATCCAAAAGACATGAAATAACAAGTATTGGTGAGGATGTGGAGAAAAGGGAACCCTCCTACACTGTTGGTAGGAAAGTGAATTGGTGCCACCATTATGGAAAGCAGTATGGAGGTTTCTCAAAAAACTAAAAAGAGACATACCATACGACCAGTAATTCTATTTGTAGGATTTATCCAAGGAAAACAGAATCTCTGATTCAAAATTCTGTATGTTTACTGCCACATTATTTACAATAGCTAAGATATGGAAGCAACCAGTGTCCATCAATAGATGAATGGACAAAAAAGATGTGGTACATATACACAATGAAATATGTACACAAATGAATTTTTAATTCAGCCATAAAAAAGAAAGAAATACTGCCATTTGTGACAACATGGATGGACATAGAGGTATTATGCTCAGTGAAATAAGCCAGGTGTAAAAAGACAAATACTGCATGATTTCACTTATTTGTGGAATCTGAAAACAAAACAAAACAAAATGAACATAATAGCAGTAGACTATCATACACACCACTGATGGTCACCATGGTGGAGAGGTTGGGGTGGGTGGGTGGAGAGGGTGAGGGGGATAAAGGGGCACCAGAATTCTCAATCACAATATATGTTGGTCACAGGGATGGTAGTACAGCATGGAGAATATCACCAATGATTCTGTAACATCTTTCTATGGTGACAGATAGTAATTTCACTAGTTGGGGTGAGGACTTAATAATGTGAGTAACTGGTGAACCACCATGCTTTATGCCTGAAACTAATATAAGATTGTGTATCAACTACACTTTAAAAACATTAAAAAGAAAAAGAGGCTCTCTCTGAGTCCATCTGAAGTCTTCACAGAATAATATTAATTTCTTTAAAAAAAAAAAAGGTTAAGGACAGTAAGAAAAGATTTAAGTAGCTGGTATTTACACATTGATTTTATTTTAAAATCAAACTATCAGAGTATTATATACTCTGTAGTTCAAATTTTATGCTATATTAGCAATGCTCAATATAAAATATATTCAAGTTTAAATTATTCTGTATTTTCCCCAGGATCACTGTCAAAAAATAGGAAGGCTAATTAAACAAGCATTTTACTTACACTATTTGTAGCAGCAAATTCTCTTAGCCCATCTCGAATTTCAGGAACAAACTTCTGTAATAAAGCTTTTTGTACTTTCCAAATAGCTGGGGGTTCTTTTCCTGTTTTTAAAGCCTCCTGTAATATAGAGAATTAATTACATTGATAAAAACTAGCAACATATTCAGATTTGTAGAATCTTAGGAGCTGAAAGGAATCTTAAAGACCTATTTAGCTCAAACTTTTATCATTTTCCTAGCTGAACTTTTGAGTAATTCTTATAAGCTGGCTCTTCAGTATCTCTTTAAATTCTTCCAGAAATAGGGAGCACGCCAACCACAAAGTAACCTATCACCCTTTTGCACAGCTATTGGAAAGTTTTCTTCTAATGACACTGTCATACACTACTTATGCAATTGAATAACTACGTACAAACTCATAACGTCCAGAAACAAATATGCTTAAACATTAATAGTAGTTAATTGTGTATAGGAGTATAGATAATTTGAATGTTATTTGCTTTACTGTACTTTTTAATGCCATTTCCCTCTGCCCCAGTTAAAAAAAGAAAAATCATAAGAAAGCAAACAAAAGCCCTAAAACAGGTTTTCTTGAACACAGCTAAAATTCCTTGTAGGAAATTTTAACATTCTAAATCACGATTCTATAATTTGAAATTATGAAAATATGTCTAATTCTATTTTTACATTACATTCCTGTTATTTTCTTTAAACTTTTAAATTAGATAAATAACCATTTTCTCCAAACACCTAATATACAGTGAGTTGGGAACTTTGGAAAGAATATTTCAAAACTGCTCTAATTACTCGCACCTAAATGCAGCATACTGACTAGTTGAAATACATAAAACTAAGATACAATTTAAAATTATTTTATGCTATTTTCTTTTCCAAAATATCTGACACACACTAGTTTATTATTTAGCAATTATAACAGACTTTTTGCAATTCAAGCAAGATGCATGCTATTAAAGTTGTCATGAAGGCTATTCATAGTGCACTCCACTAAACTATGACCTTTATGTGTGTGAACATTAACATCACCTTAAACGTCTCTATGTCTTCTATCTTTATCACAAATTCATCACGTTCTTTGTATTGGCCTTCTCCTCCGCTTTCTGTGTTCTCCTCATCTGTGAAACCTTGTATGGCAACAGTGTCTTGTCCTTTTGCAAACTGGTCTGAAGAAAGACGACCGTGTTCGAAGGGCTTCGGGGGATCTGTTGAGTTTATGTTTTCCAGGGTATTTACTGCAGGTGAAGTAGTGTAGAGAGGCTCTTGCTTAACTGTACCCACAGTGGTGGAGGAAGCAGCAGTACCAGTAGTATTGGCAGTTGGGGTAGTAGTTGCCACCTGTAGGGCTTCTAAAATCAGATCAAAACAAGTGCAAATCAACAAAACAAATAATTAAACATACTTGTTTTGAGTAAAATCTCAACTGTTTAAAAAGAAAGACTTGATTATTTTTGCCGTCAAATTGTTTGAAACAATGAAAACCACAGTAAGAAATTAAAGAATGGTTGTCAATTTCCAAGAACCAAAGTGGGAAGAACTGCATCTGGATGAAAATCAGACGGAAAACCTCCATTGACCTACACTTATACCAAGTTCACTCAAGTAGCACAAAGATGTTTTAAAGAGAATAGAGACACAAATACCTAAAAACCTCAAGAAGAGATAGAATATCTGAATAGAATAATAACAAATAAAGAGAAAAAAAGAAAAATTTCAATACCCCACAAAGATAAGCATAGGCCCAAATGGGTTCATAGTTGGGTTCTGTCAACAGTTAAATAAGTATACCAATTCATTATAAACTCCAAAAAATTGGAGGAAACACTTTCCCAAGTCATTTTATGAGGCCAGTATTCTACTAAATAAGCCAGATGAAAATATAAGGAAAAAAATTGACCACTATTTCTTATAAATACAAATACAAAAATCTTCAACAAAATATGAACAAATCTACCAACATACAGAAAGAATTATACATCACGACCAAGTGGGTTTTATCCTAGGAATGCATACTTAGTTTAACATCTAAAGGTCAATCAATCGCCATATTAATATACCAAAGGCCAAAAATGCAGAAAAAGCATTTGGCAAAATTCAGTATCATTAATTTAAACACTTTCATGATAAAATTACTCAACAACCTAAAAATAGAAAGGAACTTCTTCAACCTGACTGGTAAAGGGCATGTATAAAAAAAAACACAGCTAACATCATAATGGTAAAAAAACTAGATACTTCCCTTAAGGAAGCTGTCTGAAGAAATAATTAACTATCTATATTTGCAGATGACATGATCTTGTATACAGAAAAAAGAATCCTCTAAAAAACTATTAGAACTAGTAAATTTAGCAAGTTTTCAGGGTACAACAAGCATCAATACATAAAAACCAACTGAATTTCTATGTACTTGCAATGAACCAAAAGTGAATTCATCCAAAAGTGAATTGAGGAATACAATTCCATTTGTAATAGCATGGATAAGAAGAAAATATTTAGGAATATATTTATGAAAAGAAATGCAAAGTTTACACTCTGAAAACAATACACTACGGAAAGAATTAAACGTCTAAATAAGTGGAAAAACATCCTATGTTCATGGATAAGAAGACTCAACATGAAGATGGCGATAACTCTCCAGTTTGATCTCAATTCAGCACAACTACTATAAATATCTTACTGCATTTTTTGCAGAAATTGACAAACTGATCTTAAATTCATATGGAAGTGCAAGAGACCCAGATTACGCAAAATAATCCTGAAACCAAAAAATTGGAGGACTTCTATTTCTGAAATATTTGAAACCTTACTACAAAGCTATAGTAATTAAGACAGTGCAGTAGCAGCATTAGGACAGACATAAATATCAACAGACTAGAAAGAAAGCCCCCAAATAAACTCACACTTATGGGCAAATGATTTCCAGCAAAGGTGCCAAAACTATTCAATGGGGAAAAAAATGAATATTATTTTTAAACAAATGGTGTTGGGACAACTGCATACAAAAGAATGGAAGTTGGATCCCTATTTCACACATTAAATAAAATTAGGAGGGGGCTCAAGATGGCGGCATGAGCAGGGCAGCGGAAATCTCCTCCCAAAACCATATATATTTGTGAAAATACAAAAATACAACTATTCCTAAAAGAGAGACCTGAAGATACACTACAACAGCCATGCTACATTTACACCTGCAAGAACTCAGGGCCTCACAAAGGGAGTAAGATACAAAGCCACGAATTGGAAGGACCCGAGCACTCCCCTCACCCCAGCTCACAGGCGGGAGGAAAAGAATGAGAGTGGGGAGGGAGTGGAAGCACAGGACTGCTAAATAACCAGCCCTGGTGATCTGCACTGGGAGCACAGACACACATCACATGGTGTACCGGATATTAGAGAAACGGAAGGGCAGGATCTGAGACAGAGACTGTCAGCGAGTCCCCACAGCCGGCTCTCCTGGGACAAAATAAAGTGGGCGCTTTCTGAAAAGTCTTAAATAGACAAGGGCCCAATAGCTGGACAAAATCGTCCCAGCAGAGGAATTTCGGGTCCCCTAACCAGCTGCCTGGTAAAGCAGCACTGCCGAAGCTCCTCACGGCAATAAGCAGCCTGCCATTCGTTCTCCCTGGAAGGCGCTGCAAACAGACTGGCGGATCCACCACAGTGGCGGAACAGTTGGAGAGTGCCCGCACTCACAGCAACCACACAGAATCTCCTACCAGCGGACACGCAGCTAACCGGGAAGGGCGGCGGAAGCCAGAACAAGGTGCGGAAGGTACCAAGGGGCGCCAGACTTGCTGCAGAACACACCTGGTGTGACTGCAACACCCCGCAGTGCTCTAGGTTACCCTGAGGACAGCCCGGCCCACAGCACATCAGGGTATTATCCCAGAGACTGCCCCCTGGTGTGCGGGTAACTGGCACAGGCTGGGGAGAAGGGCAAGGAGAACAACAAGCAGGAAGGGACTTTGTTCTCCCAGCTGACACACGTGTCACCTGCCTGTGACCACTTCTATTGCCATGAAAAGACAGAAGAATATGCTCCAGTCAAAAATTACCCAGACAACGCCAGAGAGAGAGCCTGGTGGGATGGAATTAAACAAACTTCCAGAAAAAGAATTCAGAATAAAAGTCATACCCATGATGATGGACCTGCACAGAAATAAGCAAGAGCTAAGGGATGAAGTCAGGAGGGACATTACAGAAATGAAACAAGCAATTCACGGGCTTACGAGCACACTGGACAAGGTGCAAGAGACTGTTAACTGAATAGAAATCAGAGAACAAGAGTACAGAGAAGCTGAGGCAGAGAGAGATAAAAGGATCTCTAGGAATGAAAGAATATTAAGAGAACTGTGTGACCAATCCAAACGGAACAAGATTTGCATTACAGGAGTACCAGAAGAAGAAGAGAGAGAAAAAGGGATAGAAAGTGTCTTTGAAGACATAATTGAGGAGAACTTCCCCAAGCTGGGAAAGGAAATAGTTTCTCAGACCATGGAAGCCCACAGATCTCCAAACACAAGGTACCCAAGGAAGACAACATCAAGACATATAATAATTAAAATGGCAAAGATCAAAGAAAAGGACAGAGTATTCAAGGCAACCAGAGAGAGAAAAAAGATCACCTACAAAGTAAAACCCATCAGGCTAACATCAGACTTCTCAACAGAAACCTTACAGACAATAAGAGAATGGCATGATATATTTAATGCAATGAAATAGAAGGGCCTTGAACCAAGAATACTGTATCCAGCACGATTATCATTTAAATTTGAGAGAGGCGTTAAACAATTCCTAGAGAAGCAAAAGTTGAGGGAGTTTGCCTCCCACAAACCACCTCTACAGGATATTTTAAAGGGATTGCTCTAGATGGAAGCACTCCTAAGGCTAAAAAGATGTCACCAGAGAAAATAAATTGATAGCAAAGAAAGCAGACCATCCAAATACCAACTAATGGCAAAAAATAAAATCAACTATCCACAAAAACAGTCAAAGGAAACGCAAAAGAGTACAGAATAAAACACCTAACATATAAAGAATGGAGGAGGAAGAATAAGAAGTGAAAGAAATAAAGAATCATCAGACTGTGTTTTTAATAACTTAACAAGAAAGTTAAGTTAGACTGTTAGATAGTAAAGAAACTACGCTTGAACCTTTGGTAACCACAAATCTAAAGTCAGCAATTGCAATAAGTACATATATATCGATAATCACCCTAAATGTTAATGGACTGAATGCACCAATTAAAAGACAGAGAGTAATAGAATGGATAAAAAAGCAACACCCATCTATATGCTGCTTACAAGAGACTCACCTCAAACCCAAAGAAATACACAGACTAAAAGTGAAGGGATGGAAAAAGATACTTCATGCAAACAACAGGGAGAAAAAAAGCAGGTGTTGCAGTACTTGTATCAGACAAAATAGACTTCAAAACGAAGAAAGTAGCAAGAGATAAAGAAGGACATTACATAATGATAAAGGGGTCAGTCCAACAAGAGGATATAACCATTATAAATATATATGCACCCAACACAGGAGCACCGACATATGTGAAACAAATACTAACAGAATTAAATGAGGAAATAGAATGCAGTGCATTCATTCTAGGAGTATTCAACACACCACTCACTCCAAAAGACTGATCAAGCAGACAGAAAACAAGTAAAGACACAGAGGCACTGAACAACACACTAGAAAAGATGGACCTAACAGACATCTAAAGAACTCTACACCCAAAAGCAGAAGGATACACATTCTTCTCAAGTGCACACAGAACATTTTCCAGAATAGACCACATACTAGGCCACAAAAAGAACCTCAGTAAATTCAAAAAGATTGAAATTCTACCAACCAACTTCTCAGATCACAAAGGTATAAAACTAGAAATAAACTGTACAAAGAAAACAAAAAGGCTCACAAACACATGGAGGCTTAACAACATGCTCCTAAATAATCAATGGATCAATGACCAAATTAAAACAGAGATCAAGCAATATATGGAGACAAATGACAACAATAGCACAAAGCCCCAACGTCTGGGGGACGCTGCAAGGCGGTTCTAAGAGGAAAGTATACTGCAATCCAGGCCTATTTAAAGAAAGGAAGAAGAATCCCAAATGAATAGTGTGAAGTCACAATTATTTTATATAAAAAAAGAAGAACAAATGAGGCCCAAAGTCAGCAGAAGGAGGGACATAATAAAGATCAGACAATAAATAAATAAAATTGAGAAGAATAAAACAATTGAAAAAATCAATGAAACCAAGAGCTGGTTCTTTGAAAAAATAAACAAAACAGATAAACCCCTAGCCAGACTTATTAAGAGAAAAAGAGAATCTACACACATAAACAGAATCAGAAATGAGAACGGAAAAATCACGACAGACACACAGCTATTCAAAGAATTATTAGAGAATACTAAGAAAATCTATATGCTAACAAGCTGGAAAACCTAGAAGAAATGGAAAACTTCTTAGAAAAATACAACTTTCCAAGACTGACCAAGGAACAAACAGAAAATCTAAACAGACCAATTGTCAGCAATGAAATTGATTCGGTAATCAAAACACTACCCAAGAACATAACTCCCGGGCCAGATGGATTCACTGCTGAATTTTATCAGGCATACAGAAAAGAAATAATACCCATTGTGCTTAAAGTTTTCCAAAAAATAGAAGAGGAGGGAATACTTCCAAACTCATTCTATGAAGCCAGCATCACTCTAATACCAAAACCAGGCAAAGACACCACAAAAAAAGAAAATTACACAATACCACTGATGAACATAGATGCAAAACTAGTCAACAAAATATTAGCAAACCGAATTCAAGAATACATCAAGACAATCATACACCATGATCAAGTGGGATTCATCTCAGGGATGCAAGGATGGTACAACATTCGAAAATCCATCAACATCATCCACCACATCAACAAAAGGAACAATAAAAACCACATGATCATCTCCATAGATGCTGAAAAAACATTTGACAAAATCGAACATCCATTCATGATAAAAACTCTCAACAAAATGGATATAGAGGGCAAGTACCTCAACATAATAAAGGCCATATATGACAGACCCACAGCTAACATCATACCTAACAGTGAGAAGCTGAAAGCTTTTCACCTAAGATCGAGAACAAGACAGGGATGCCCACTCTTCCCACTGTTATTCAACATAGTACTGGAGGTCCTAGCCACGGCAATCAGACAAAATAAAGAAATAGAAGGCATCCAGATTGGTAAAGAAGAAGTCAAACTGTCACTATTTGCAGATGACATGATATTGTACATAAAAAACCCTAAGGACTCCACTCCAAAACTACTAGACCTAATACCTGAATTTAGTAAAGTTGCAGGATATAAAATCAATACACAGAAGTCTGTTGCTTCCCTATACAGTAACGATAGCTAACAGAAAGAGAAATCAGGAAAAGAATTCCATTCACAATTGCATCCAAAAGAATAAAATACCTAGTAATAAACATAACGAAGGAAATGAAAGACCTATAGCCAGAAAACTACAAGACACTCCTCTGAGAAATTAAAGAGGACACTAACAAATGTAAAATCATCCCATGTTCTTGGGTAGGAAGAATAAATATTGTCAAAATGGCTACACTACCTAAAGCAATCTACAGATTCAATGCAATGTTCAATGTTTTGATAGGGATCAAAACACCAAAAGCATTCTTCAACAAACTGGAACAAATAGTTCTAAAATCCATACAGAACCACAAAAGATCCCGAATAGCCAAAGCAATTCTGAGAAGGAAGAATAAAATGGGGAATTACGCTCCCTGACTTCAAGCTCTACTACAAAGCAACAGTAATCAAGACAATTTGGTACTGGCACAAGAACAGACCCATAGACCAATGGAACAGACTAGAGAGCCCTGATATAAAGCCAACCATATATGGTCAATTAATATATGATAAAGGAACCATGGACATACAATAGGGAAATGACAGCCTCTTCAACAGCTGGTGTTGGCAAAACTGGACAGCTACACGCAAGAGAATGAAACTGGATTATTGTTTAACCCCATACACAAAAAGTAAGCTCAAAATGGATCAAAGGCCTGAGTGTAAGTCATGAAACCATAAAACTCTTAGGAAAAAACATAGGCAAAAATCTCTTGGACATAAACATGAGCGACTTCTCCATGAACATATCTGCCTGGGCAAGGGAAACAAAAGCAAAAATGAACAAGTGGGACTATATCAAGCTGAAAAGCTTCTGTACAGCAAAGAACACCATCAGTAGAACAAAAAGACATCCTACAGTATGGGAGAATATATTCATAAATGACATATCCGATAAGGGGTTGACATCCAAAATATATAAAGAGTTCACTCACTTCAACAAAGAAAATGCAAATAATCCAATTAAAAAATGGGCAGAGGAGAACAGACACTTCTGCAAAGAAGAAATTCAGATGGCCAACAGGCACATGAAAAGATGCTCCACATCGGTAAACATCAGAGAAATGCAAATTAAAACCACAATGAGATATCACCTCACACCAGTGAGGATGGCCAACATCCAAAACACAAACCACAACAAATGTTGGCGAGGATGTGGAGAAAAGGGAACCCTCCTACACTGCTGGTGGGAATGCAAATTAGTTCAACCACTGTGGAAAACAGTATGGAGGTTCCTCAAAAAACTCAAAATAGAAATACAATTTGACCCTGGAATTCCACTCCTAAAAATTTGCCCTAACAATGCAGGGGCCCAGTTTGAAAAAGACATATGCACCCTTATGTTTATCACAGCACTATTTACAATCGCCAAGAAATAGAACAACCTAAGTGTCCATCAGTAGATGAATGGATAAAGAAGTGGTACACATACACAATGGAATATTATTCAGTCATAAGAAGAAAACAAATCCAGACATTTGCAACAACATGGATGCAGCTAGAGGGTATTATGCTCAGTGAAATAGGCTAGTCGGAAAAAGACAAGTATCAAATAATTTCACTTATATGTGGAGTATAAGAACAAAGAAAAAAAACTGAAGGAACAAAATAGCAGCAGACTCACAGAACCCAAGAATGGACTAACAGTTACCAAAGGGAAAAGGGACTGGGGAGTATGGGTGGGAAGGGAAAGATAAGGGGGAAAAAGGAGCATTACGATTAGCAGAACATAACGTGTGTGTGGGGGCACGGCGATGGCTGTACACCTCAGAGAAGACAAGTAGTGATTCTATAGCATCTCACTACACTGATGGACAGTGACTGTAATGGGGTATGTGTGGGGGACTTGATGATGTGGGGAGTCTAGTAACCATAATGTTGTACTTGTAATTGTAGATTAATGATATCAAAAAAAAAGAAAGAAAATTAACTGACATAAATGTGAAAGCTAAAATCATCAAACTCTTAGAGGGAATGGGTGTAAATATTCATGACTTTACAAGTGACAACAGGAAAAAGTGAAGTTGGCTTCATCAAAATTTAAAACTTGTGCTGCAATCCATGTCATTAATAAAGTGGAAAGATAACCCACAGAATGGGAAACAATGTTTAAAAATAATATATTTACTAGAGATTTGTATCCAGTATGTACAAAAAACTACCACACGTCATTAAAAAAAGAAAAAATTTTAAAAGTGAGGAAAATAAATTGAATAGATATTTGTCCAAAGATAAAAAAAAAAACTGTCAATAAGCACATGAAAGGCCATGCAAAACTGTCATTAGATTCATCCACATTAAATAAATGCAACCTCACACCTACTAGGATGCCTAAAATTAAAAATACAAACAATAAAGTGTCAGCAAGCATGTGGAGAAACTGGTTGTACATTGCTGGAGGGAATGTAAAATGGTACAGTCACACTGGAAAACAGTTTTGGTTGTACCTCAAAATGTTAAGCATGGAGTTATCACATTATCAAGGAATTGATAATTCCTTATCAATTACCAACATTACTTCTGATTCCACTTTCTAGAGAAAACAAAAACAAAACTTCATGTACAAGAAATACTTGTACATGAATATTTGTAGCAGCATTATTAATAATAGCCAAACGTGGAAAAAACACAAATGTCCATGAACTGATGAGTAGTTACACAAAATGTGGAAAATTCACACTATCAGGAAATAAACAGGAAGGAAGTACTGATACATGCTACAACAAGGATAGACTCTGAAAACATTATGCTAAGTTAAAAAAGCCTGTCACAAAAGGTCAAATACTATATGATTCCTTTCACATGAAATGTCCAAAGAAAGGCAAATCTATTGAGAAAGTGTATGAATGGTTGCCTATGGCTGGGTGTGGGTGTGGGTGTGGGTGTGAGGACTGACTGATAATGGGGTTTCTTTGTAGATGATGAAAATGTTGTACAGTTAAACTTTAGTCATGGTTGCACAACTGAATTGTTTACTTTAAATGGGTGGATGTTATATGAATTATAGCAACAAAGCTGTTAAAAAAGTACTTTGAAGGCTAGAGGCATAGAGGAACTCAGGGTTGAGAAATAAATATAAACAGCATGTAGCATTCCAGTGGTAATTTTGCTGAATACAGATGAACTAAAGAAATAACATATACAATAATAATAAGTAAAAAAAAGTCATGAAAGCAAGTTTCTCTTGCTTATAATGGGCTGTAGACAGCAGGGGTGTTTGTTCATAGGCTAAAATGCAAACGCTATTCCTTGAAGAAAGCCAATTCTACATGCCTAGAGTGTGGAGGGGTTGACAGGGAATCAAAGCAGAGCCTCAGGCAAATCCAGACTTATGAAACACAGAAAACATGGAAAAGCAGATTCGCGTAGGAAATAAGTGAACTGAAGTGCTTGGAAGCTAGATTAAAGCTTTCCTAATTCAGGCTGATTAGGGAGAGAAGGGACTGCGGGGTACAGCAGCTGTTCCAGCTAGCCAGCCTATTCTGCCCCAAATCAAAACTGTTCTCGTACATTTATAGGATTCTTCCCAATCAAGGGGTAAGGCTTGCTCAGGAAATACAGATGAATAATCTACTCATCAAGTCAAGTCATGACATACATCTTAAATTAATATAGTCTGTATGTCAATTATATCCCAACACTGCCAGGAAGATAACCTCATTATGTCAGGAACCCACACTGCAGAATTTTATCCTAATGTACTGTATTTTTCTGCTACTATTATTACACTATCATACGTTTCTGTTTCAAAAATATGCACAAATGGAAATTGATTTTTTCTTGGATTAAAGGCTGTAAAATTAATTTCTAATATAATAATTGTACAGTATATACAAACATTTTTTCACATTTAATGTAAAATAAATGTAAAAAGAATGCTTCTTTTGGGTGGATGTGGTATTTAAAATTATTTAATTAAAAATATATTAATTTATGGATCTATTACTTACTGAGATAGGTTTTATAATCAGTTTTATTTGTCCTTCATTTTTATTGATGTAAGAACTGAGAAGCCTTGTTCATATAAATAATGAATAAATAAAAGGTATTTTATTATAGCAAAATCACTAAATTCTGAAAATATTTAAGTTATCTATGAACAAAAACAGAAGACACTGCTACCAGCATATCCTCAGAAATGGAAATTGCAAAGGACACACTTTAGTCACAAACAATGTAATTCCCAAGAGAAAATATGAGGTGCAAGAAAGAATGGCAATATGGTAAAAATATAAGTAAATCTAAACAGACACTGACTACTTAAAACACTGTTAATAAATCTCTTTTGCATTAGAAAACAAGGTATTAAAATACATGGCAAGAATAACATTAAAGTTAGGGGGTGGTTAAATGGAGTTCTAGTGTGCAAAGTCTTTATATTATCCAGAAGTAGAGTAAGTTATTAACAGATTTGGCAAAGCTTAAAATGCATACTGTAATTCCTATAACAACCAGGAAAAAAACAGAAATATTTCATCAAAGTAATCAAGAAATGGGAAAGTAGGTAAAGATAGGAATGAAACAAGACCAACATATGGATAACTAAACTCAAGTGATACATAAACTAGTTTAATTATAACATCTTCATATCTTAGTTTGTGTTTGTAAATTTCAATTTAAAAAGGTTTGCAAACTTCTTTATAATAAAAAATGTGTAACTTCCAAATTAGTAGAGGAAAAGCGTATCTATACTGTATGATGCCCTTTATATGAAGTTTTGAAAGAAGCCCAACAAAAGTATGGTGTTTAGTGTATAAATGCACACACAGGTGGCAAAATTATAAAAGAAAAAAGCAAGGAAGTGATTACAATCCAACTTAGATAGTGGTTAGATCTAGATGAAATGAGGAGTTTAATTTAATACTCGGTTTTTTTGTACTTTAAACAACTACTGCTTAACACCAAAAATTATCTGCTTTCCCCATACTCTTGGAACATTCTACTGGTTTCAGCACATAATGTTCCACTGTCCTAAATGGTTTGTCACATCAATTTTTGATTCCTTTTCAAGCCCCGAATTATTTGGAAAAAATTATTAGAGTTATTTAGAAGTTTTAAAGTAAAAACATATTTTCATTCTTTGTTCCTTTCTTTTTTTCTTTCTGCTATTCTTCTATGACATTACTGCATTGTGGTGAGGGAATATGGTTTAAATAATGTCTGCATTATCAAGTTTATAGATATTTTATGTGTGTTTTCCTTATGTGTTATATTTCCACATGTGGGTTTTACTTAATAAGAAAAAATTGTTCCGAAAGAAAGAAAAAAAATGAAAAATATACTAAGAATGCTAACAATAACAATATTAATTAGCATGGCAATATTAAAAAGAGAAATAGGAAATTAGGAAAAAGCTTATAATATGATAAAAGTAATTTACCTATAAAAAACTCTAAAGAATCCACTCCAAAACTACTAAAACTAATATCTGAATTCAGCAACATTGCAGGACACAAAATTAATACACAGAAATCTGTTGCATTCCTATACACTAACAATGAACTAGCAGAAAGAGTAATCAGGAAAACAATTCCATTCACAATTGCATCAAAAAGAATAAAAAACATAGGAATAAACCTAACCAAGGAAGTGAAAGACCTATACCCTGAAAAGAACAACACACTCCTAAGATAAATTAAAGAGGACACTAATAAATGGAAATTCATCCCACGCTCTTGGCTAGGACGAATTAATATTGTCAAAATGGCCATCCTGCCTAAAGCAATCTACAGATTCAATGCAATCCCTATCAAAATACCAACAGCATTCTTCAACAAACTGGAACAAATAGTTCTAAAATTCATCTGGAACCACAAAAGACCCCGAATAGCCAAAGCAACCTGAGAAGGAAGAATACAGCAGGGGTAATCTTGCTTCTCAACTTCAAGCTCTACTACAAAGCCTCAGTAATCAAGACAATTTGGTACTGGCACAAGAAAAGACCCATAGACCAGTGGAACAGAATAGAGAGCACAGATATAAACCCAACCATATATGGTCAATTAATATACGATAAAGGAGCCATGGATATACAATGGGGAAATGACAGCCACTTCAACAAACCGGTGGACAGCTACATGTAACGGAATGGAACTGGATTACTGTCTAACCCCATACAAAAAAGTAAATTCTAAATGGATCAAACACCTGAATGCAAGTCATGATACCATAAAACTCTTAGAATAAAACATAAGCAAAACTCTTTTGGACATAAATATGAGAAACTTCTTCATTAATATATCTCCATGGGAAAGGAAAGCAAAAGCAAAAATGAACAAGTGGGACTATATCAAACTAAAAAGCTTCTGTACAGCAAAGGACACCATCAGTAGAACAAAAAGGCATTCTACAGCATGGGAGAATATATTCATAAATGACATGTTTGATAAGTGGTTGACATCCAAAACATATAAAGAGCTCAAGCGCCTCAACAACTAAAAGCAAATAATCCAATTAAAAAATGGGGAGAGGATCTGAGCAGACACTTCTCCAAACAAGAAATTCAGATAGCCAACAGGCACATGAAAAGATTCGCCACATCGCTAACATCAGAGAAATGCAAATTAAAACCACAATGAGGTATAACCTTACACCAGTTAGGATGGCCAACATCCAAAACACAAACAACAACAAATGTTGGCAAGGATACGGAGAAAGTGGATCCCTCCTACACTGCTGGTGGGAATGTAAATTAGTTCAACCATTGTGGAAAGCAGTATGGAGGTTCCTCAAAAAACTCAAAATAGAAATACCATTTGACCCACGAATTCCACTCCTAGGAATTTACCCTAAGAATGCAGCAGCCCAGTTTGAAAAAGACATATACACCCCTATGTTTATTGCAGCACTATTTACAATAGCCAAGAAATGGAAGCAACCTAGGTGTCCATCAGTAGATGAATGGATAAAGATGTGCTAGATATACACAATGGAATATTACTCACTCGAAAGAAGAAAACAAATCCTACCATTTGCAACAACATGGATGGAGCTAGAGGGTATTACACTCAGTGAAATAAGGTAGGCAAGGAAGACAAGTATCAAATGATTTCACTCATCTGTGGCGTATAAGAACAAAGAAAAAACTGAAGGAACAAAACAGCAACAAACTCACAGAACCCAACAATGGACTAACAGTTACCAAAGGGAAAGGGAGTGGGGAGAATGGGTGCAAAGGGAAAGATAACGGGGAAAAAGGGGCATTACGATTAGCACACATAATGTAGGGGTGGGGGGCACGTGGAAGGCAGTATAGCATAGAGAAGACAAGCAGTGATTCTATAGCATCTTACTATGCTGATGGACAGTGACTGTAAAGGGGTGTGTGGTGGGGACTTGATAATGGGGTAGTCTAGTAACCATGTTGCTCATGTAATTGTATATTAATGATACCAAAATAAAAAATAAAAATGCTGTTAAAAAAAAGAATTTAACTATACTAAAAATTTATGGATATCCAAATACATGGGTTCAAAACATATTAAGCAAATAGTATCAGAAAAAATTATAAAATAAAACACAGTTGGAAACTTAAACACACCTTTTTCAGGAATCAACAGATTAAGCAATCTAAAAACAAGTGAGAATTTTAAAACTTATTAAAAATTTCAAACAAACACAAAGAATACAAATCCTCACACCATGCATAACCCAGCTGCAAGAAACACAAACATTTGGGTATACTTTTCATCTATCTGATACCCCTTTTATATTTGCTGGAAAAGTTTAAGACAAATTCTAGACCTGTTATTTACTGCAACATATACACATACATTTTCTTACATAACCTAATGTCACTTATTACTAAACTCTTCTTAAACAACAAATAAAAGATATAAAGGATTTTAACAGTATTACCAAATAAAATCTATTTCTACTTAGTATTCATGGGATATTTATAAAAACTGGTCATTTACAAAGTCACTAACAAAATTTCCATGAATTTCAAAATGCAGGCAGTAAGTCATTTTCCCTCGACCACAAGTCAATAGAGCCATAAGTCAGTAACAAAGGATACCACCACCAACAACAAAAACTACTGGAAAACAGGCAAATACCACCATTCTTAATAACTCTAGGATTAAAAAGGAAATCAAAACTGAAATGACAAACCAATTAGAAACGACAGTAAAAGCATTGCAAACTGAAACCAGATGGATAGAGCCAGAGTGTGATGCAAAGACTAAAATTTAATTTTAATGACATTCACTAGAAAGCAAGCAAGTACAAAAACAGATTATTAAAATCAAGAAGCCTGAGAGAGAATATAAAATTGAACCCAGGGAAGATAGGGGAAAACAACAGATAGAAGCAGAACTTAAGGGATTGGATTAAAGATGGCAACGTGAGAGGTGAGACACAGGCGTCCTCCTAAAACCGCATACAATACGAAAATATAATACAACTAACCCTGAAAGAGCAACAGGAAAGACGACCGCACCAGACTGCATACAACTAGAAAAAAGAGCAGACCTCACAGAACAGGAAAAGTACCAAAGCTGTGGCCTGTTGGGACCCAAGCCCTTCCCCCACCCCAGCATACCAGCGGGGAGGAGGAGAAACGGAGTAGGGAGGGAGTGGAGGCCTGGGACCTCTGATTACCTAACTCTGGAGATCTGCACTGGGAGCACAAACCTACACTTCATGGTGCTTGCATGATACTCTCGTGATTACGGGGTTGAAAAGCTAAGACAAGCAGAATTCATGTAGAGACTGAGATGCCAGCCACTTGTGGAAAGAGGGATCCATATCCGGCTGCTCTGGGACAAAAGAAAGGCGGGCAGTCTGAGAGATGTCCGAACAAGGAAGCCCTTAGCAAGACAGCTGCTAAAAGGGCAAGGATTGCACAGATCTTACTGCTCAGGAGGCAGGACAGGTAGACAAAATTGTCCAGGTGCATTCTGACGAGCAGGTTGGGAGCTTTGCCATATAGACTCTCATATTTAAGGAGGAAAAAGAAATCTTCCCCTTAGATGATCTTCAGGTGCTCCAGCTCCCTGGCTGGCTACACAGCTCGAAGGACCCCCTCCGTGATACATAGCCTACTGAGCCTTTCTCCCGGCCAGCCCCACCTGGCTCATAAACCAGCAAACCCTACCCTGGTGTTAGAACAGCCAGAGGGAAGATCTGTCTACAGCAACTACAAATGCAAAGCACAGAGGCTTATACCTGTATGTTTGGCCCACTGCTTCAAGCAGTGGAGACAGGCTTAGCAGCTGGGAATCAGGAAACACCTATTTCCTCCCCCCAGGCACCAATACCACTACCCTGTGACCCCTGACATTGCATCAGGGGTGAGCAGCTCCAGAGAGCACAGCTGCTGGACACTAGACGGCACTGTTTGCAAATATGAAATGCCAAAGGAACCTGGTTCAGAGTAAAATTATTAATACAACTCCTGAGAAAGATTTAAATGACATGGACCTCATTACTCTCCCTGAAAGGGAGTTCAAAATAAAAATCATTAACATCCTCATGGAGGTACGGAAAGATATTCAAGAACTCAGGAATGAATTCTGGTCAGAGATGCAATCATTGAAGAGCACAATGGAGTGTATTAAAAGCAGATTGGATACGGTGGAGGAGATGATAAATGAAATAGAAACTAGAGAGGAGGAATACAAAGAAACTGAGGCACAGAGAGAAAAAAGGATCCCTAAGAATGACAGAATATTGAGAGAACTGTGTGACCAATCGAAATACAATAATATTCGCATTGTAGGGGTCCCAGAAGAAGAAGAAGAGAGAAAAAGGGATAGAAAGTGTGTTTGAGGAGGTAATTGCTGAAAACCTCCCCAATATGGGGGAGGAGAGAGTTTCTCAGGCCATGGAGGAGCACAGATCTCCCAACACAAGGGACCCAAGGAACACAACACCAACACATATAGTAATTAAAATGACAAAGATCAAGGATATGGACAGACTATTAAAAACAGCCAGAGAGAGAAATAACATCACAAAGGAAAACCCATCAGGTATCATCAGACTTCTCAACAGAAACCTTACAGGCCAGAAGGAAGTGGCATAATGTATTTAATGCAATGATGTAGAAGGGCCTTGAACCAAGAACACTTTATCTGACAAGATTATCATTTAAATTTGAAGGAGAGATTAAACAATTTCCAGATAAGCAAAAGCTGAGAATTTACTGCCAACAAACCATCTGTACTGGGTATTTTGGAGGGACTCCTATAGATGGAGGTGTTCCTAAGCTTTAATAGGTAAAGAGTGTAGAACAGCTAATTACTAAGCAAGTGCAAAATTAAATTAACTATCACCAAAGTCAATCAAGGGATAGACAAAGAGTACAGAATATGATACCTAAAATATAAACAATGGAGGAGGAAGAAAAAAAAAAGAACCTTTAGATTGTGTATGCAATACAATATTAAGTGAGTTAAGTTAGACTCTTAGATAGTAAGGAAGTTAACACTGAACCTTTGGTAACCACGAATCTAAAGCCTGCAATGCCAGTAAGTACATACCTATCGATAATCACCCTTAATGTAAATGGACTGAATGCACCAATCACAAGACATAGAGTCACTGAATGGATAAAAAAACAAGACCCATCTATATGCAAGTTACAAGAGACTCACTTTAAACCCAAAGACATACACAGAGTAAAAGTGAAGGGATGGAAAAAGATTATTTCATGCAACTAATAGGGAGAAAAAAGCATGTGTTGCAGTACTTGTATCAGACAAAAGAGACTTCAAAACAAAGAAAGCCACAAGAGACAAAGAAGAACATTAGATAATGAAAAAAGGGTCAATCCACCAAGAAGATATAATTATTGTAAATATCTATGCACCCAACACAAGACCACCTACATATGTGAAACAAATACTAACAGAATTAAAAGGGGAAATAGAATGGAATGCATTCATTCTAGGAGACTTCAACACACCACTCACTCTGAAGGGCAAATCAACCAGACAGAAAATCAGTAAGAAACAGAGGCACTGAAAAACACAATAGAATAGATGGAGCCAACACACATCTACAGAACTCTACACCAAAAAGCAGCAGAATACGCATTCTTCTCAAGTACACCGGGAACATTCTCAAAAATAGATCATATACTAGGCCAAAAGAAGAGCTTCGGTAAATTCTAAAAGACTGAAATTGTACCAACCAGTTTCTCAGACCACAAACGAATGAAACTAGAAATAATTATGCAAAGAAAATGAAAAAATCCCACAAACACATGGAGGCTTCACAACATGCTCCTAAATAACCAGTGGATCAATGATAAAATAAAAACAGAGATCAAGCAATATATGGAGACAAATGACAACAATAATTCAACACCACAAAATCTGTGGGATGCAGATAAGGTCATGCTAAGAGGAAAGTATATTGCAATACAGGCCTACCTCAGGAAAGAAGAACAATCCCAAATGAGCAGTCTAAACTCACAATTAACAAAATTACAAAAAGAAGAACAAATGAGACCCAAAGTCAGTAGAAGGAGGGACATAATAAAGATTACAGCAGATATAAAAAAAATAGAGAAGAATAAAACAATAGAAAGAATCAATGAAGGCAGGAGCTGGTTCTTTGAGGAAATAAACAAAATAGATAAATCCTATCCAGACTTATCAAGAAAAAAAGAGAGTCTACTCACATAAACAGAATCAGAAATGAGAAAGGAAAAATCACTATGGACAACACAGAAATACAAAGAATTATTAGAGAATACTATAAAAAATTATATGCTAACAAACCGAATAACATAGAAAAAAAGGACAGCTTTCTAGAAAAAGACAACCTTCCAAGGCTGACCCAGAAAGAAACAGAAAATCTGAACAGACCAATTACCAGCAACAAAATTGAATTGGTATTCAAAAAACTACCTAATACCAAAACCGCTGGACCAGATGGCTTCACCGCTGAATTTTATCAAACATTTAGTGAAGACCTAATACACATCCTCCTTACAGTTTTCCAAAAAGTAGAAGAAGAGGGAATACTTCCAAACTCATTCTATGAGGCCATCATCACTCTAATACCAAAACCAGGCAAAGACACCACAAAAAAAGAAAATTACACAACAATATCCCTGATGAACATAGATGAAAAATACTCAGCAAAATAATAGCAAACCGAATTCAAAAATACATCGAAAAGGTCATCCATCATGATCAAGTAGGATTTATTCCAGGGATACAAAGATGGTACAACATTTGACAGTCCATCAACATCATCTACCACATCAATGAAAAGAAGGACTAAAACCACATGGTCATGTCCATAGATGCTGAAAAAACATTTGACAAAATTCAACACCAATTCGTGATAAAAACGCTAAACAAAATGGGTATACAGGGCAAATACCGCAACATAATAAATGCCATACATGATAAACCCACGGCCAACATTATACTTAACAGCAAGAAGCTGAAAGCTTTTTCTTTAAGATGGGGAACAAGACAAGGGTGCCCACTCTCCCCACTTCTATTCAACATAGTATTGGAGGTCCTAGCCACAGCAATCAGATAACACAAAGAAATAAAAGGAGTCCAGATTGGCAAGGAAGAACTTAAACTGTCCCTATTTGCAGATGACATGATATTGTACATACCCTAAAGGATCCACTCCAAAACTACTAGATCGACTATCTAAATTCAGCAAAGTTGTAGAATACAAAATTACTACGCAGAAATCTGTGGCATTCCTATAAACTAACAATGAACTAGCAGAGAGAGAAATCAAGAAAACAATTCCATTCACAGTTGCATTAAAAAGAATAAAATACCTAGGAATAAACCTAACCAAGGAAGTGAAAGACCTATACTCTGCAAACTGCAAGACACTCATGAGAGAAATTAAAGATACCAATAAATGGAAACACATACCGTATGCATGGGTAGGAAGAATTAATACTGTCAAAATGGCCAGCCTGCCTAAAAGCAATCTACAGATTCAATGCAATTCCTATCAAACACCAACAGCATTCTTCAATGAACTAGAGAAAATCGTTGTAAAATTCATATGGAACCACAAAAGACCCCGAATAGCCAAAGCAATCCTGAGAAGGAAGAATAAAGCTGGGGGGATTATGTTCCCCAACTTCAAGCTCTATTACAAAGCTACAGTACTCAAGACAATTTGATACTGGCACTAGAACAGACCCATAGACCAATGGAACAGACTAGAGAGCCCTGATATAAACCCAAGCATATATGCTCAATTAATATACGATAAAGGAGCCCTGGACATACAATAGGGAAATGACAGCCTCTTCAACTGCTGGTGTTGGCAAAACAGGACAGATACATGCAAGAGAATGAAACTGGATTACTGTCTAACTCCATACACAAAAGTAAGCTCGAAATGGATCAAAGACCTGAATGTACGTCATGAAACCATAAAACTCTTAGAAGATAACATAGGCCAAAATCTCCTGAGTATAAGCATGAGCAACTTCTTCCTGAACGCATCTATTCAAGCAAGGGAAACAAAAGCAAAAATTAACTCATGGGACTACATCAAAGTAAAAAGTTTCTGTATGGCAAAGGACACCATCAACAAAACTAAAAGGCATCCTATAGTATGGGAGAATACATTTGTAAATGACATATCTGACAAGGGGTTAACATCCAAAATATATAAAGAATTTACATGACTCAAAACCCAAAAAGCAAATAACCCAATTAAAATATGGGCAGAGGATATGAAGAGACAGTTCTCCAAAGAAGAAATTCAGATGGCCAACAGACACACAAAAAGATGTTGCACATCACTATCATCAGGGAAATGCAAATTAAAACCACAATGAGATATTGCCTCACACCAGTAAGGATGGCCAGCATCCAAAATACTAAGAATTAACAAATGCTGGTGAGGATGCAGAGAAAGGGGAACCCTCCTATGGTGCTGGTGGTAATGTAAGTTAGTTCAACCATTGTGGAAAGCAATATGGAGGTTCCTCAAAAAACTAAAACTAGAAATACCATTTCACCTGGGAATCCCACTCCTTGGAATTTACCCAAAGAATACAACTTCATAGATTCAAAAAGACATATGCACCCCTATGTTTATTGCAATACTTTTTACAATAGCCAAGATATGGAAGCAACCTAAGTGTCCATCAGTAGATGAATGGATAAAGAAGATGTGGTACATAGACACAATGGAATACTATTCCGCCATAAGAAAGAAACAAATCCTACCATTTGCAACAACATGGATGGAGCTGGAGGATATTATGCTCAGTGAAATAAGCCAGGTGGAGAAAGACAAGTGCCAAATGATTTCCCTCATTTGTGGAGTATAACAATGAAGCAAAACTGAAAGAACAATATAGCAGCAGACTCACAGACTCTGGGAAGGGAGTAGTGGTTACCAAAGGGGAAGGGTGTGGGAGGACGGGTGGGGAGGGTGGGAGAAGGGGATTGAGGGGTATTATGTTTACTACACGTGGGGGTCAAGGGGGAAAAAGTGTAGCACAGAGAAAGCAAATAGTGAATCTGTGGCATCTTACTACACTGATGGACAGTGACTGCATTGGGGTATGGGTGGGGACTTGATAATATGGGTAAGTGTAGTAACCACATTGTTTTTTCATGTGAAACCTTCATAAGACTGTATGTCAAAATACCTTAATAAAAAAAGGCAGAATTTAAGGAAATGTGAATACAACATGGTAAGATGAGCAAAACAGGAAAAGGACATTACTGATTTTTTAAAAAGAACCACGATCCACTAGGTAGGCAAACCTTTCAGAGACTTATTAAGAAAAGTGTTTAAATAATCATTTAGGGCAAAAAAGAGAACATAACTACAGAAACAGAGAAGACTAAAACCTTATTAGGGAATACTATGCCTAATTTTATGACAACAAATTTAAAAACCTAAACAAAGCGATGATTTTCCAAGAAAATATATCTTTCTTAAATTAACTCAGACACTTTAGAACAAAACTGGAAAACTCCTAACATATTCTTAGGAAGTTCTCCATAATATATGTGGTAAAGTTTTTCAAAGCTTGGACAAATATAAAAACTTTCCAAATTCAATTTATAACACAAGCATATTTCTGATTATAAAGGTGAACAAGATTAATACAAAAGACACTATAATTACTCTCATTTTATGAATCTAGGTGTGAAAATTCCAAATAAAATACTAGTAACTTAAATCTTGCAACGGATTAAAGTTATTCACCACGACAAAGCAAAGTTCACGGTAAAATTCTTTTTGAAAAGGTTAAGGATTAAGAAATCAAGTAATAGATCAATGTGGGGAAAAAAGCAGATTCATCAGAAGCTCAAAAAACATCAGACAAAATTCAGTACCAACTGATAATTTTAAAAAATTTGGTTAAGAACCTCACAACACATTTAGCATGAGGTAATCAATACACTAGTGTGGAAAGAAGCCAATTTATAAGTAGTTCAAAAGAACAACTGATAAAATGCAATACATATTACCCATTTTTTAAAAATCTTAACCTCAAAACAGAACGAAATTTTCTTAAATAGTAAGAGTATATACTACAAACTTTAAAACAGAGTATATAACAAATATATTTCATATAAAAACACGATATATTTTAATATCAAGCAAGAGATCAGGATGCTATCATTGTTACTACTAAACAAGAAGCCTCAGCCAATAAGTTACAAAAAAATGGGAAAGAAAAATATAAAACCACCATTATTTTTAGAAGATCTAATAATCTACTAAAAATGCAAGAGAATCAGATGGAAAAACTGTTAAGGTAAAAATTTAACAAAAATGCTAAACACAAAATGGATATGAAACTAAATCATTGCCATACATTATCAGTAGCCAGTCAAAAAAAAAGTTTGGGGTGGGGAGAGAACAAAAAGGAGGATATTCATATTTAAAAACTGATAAAACTATAATATATCTATATGGAAAAAGTGATATAATACTAAAATACAATGTAGTAAGTAGATAGGTGGATGAGAAGACAGTAATGTAAAGACACCAATTCTCCATTAAAATTAACTTATGAAGAGATTCTAGATGGCAGCGTGAGAGGCGACATGGAGAACTCCTCCCTAAATCACATATAGTACAAAAATACAGTTAATTAATACAACTAACCCTAAAACAGGAACAAGAAAGAAGGCTGAACCAGACTGCATACACACCTCATGAACAGAGCAAACCTCACGAAACAGAGTAACGTATGAAAGCCTTAATCTGGAGGGACCCAGGCCCTTCTCCCACCCCAGCTCACAGGCGGGAGGAAGAGAAATTGAGTGGGGTGGGGGTGGAAGCTTGGGACTGCTGGGCGCCGAGCCCTGGATATCTGCTTTATGAGCAGAAGCCTATATTGTGTGGTGCTCTGGACGTTGGGGAGCTCGGACACACGGAGTGCTTGGGACACTAACATTCGACTGTTTGTGGAGAGGGGGATCCACATCTGGCCACTCTGTATCAGAGGAGGGGAGGGCGTTGTGAGAGGCTTCCTAGCAGCGAGAGGGAAGCTGAAGGGACGGGGTTTACACAGAACTTGCTGCACGGGAGAAGGGAGAGTTGGAAAAGGTTGTATGGCCCCACTCTGCCCAGCTGGTATGACCTTTCAGGAGGTTCAGGTGCTCCATACCCTTGGCTGCCTATTCTGATCCAAGGCCCCCCACTGTGACACGCAGCCTGCTGCACCTTCCTCCTAACCTGCTGACACCAGATCGCAAACAGGCAATCACTGTGCTAGTGTCAAGCCAGTCAGAGGGAGGGCCCGCCTTCAACAGCTAGAAACACAAAAAACAGAGGTTTAAACGTGTGTGCTTGGCCCACTGGCTCTGACACTGCAGACAGGCACCACAGATGGGAATCAGGATACAGATTTTTCCTCCCCCCTGGCACCAGCTCCACTCCCCTACAACCCCCAACCTCACTCTAGGGGCTGAGCACCTACATGGACAAGTTTCTGCACACCAGTGGGTACCACACAGAAATACAAAATATCAAAAGAACATGGTTTAGACCAAAATCTCACAAACCCCAGAAAAAGGACCAAATGAAACTGAACTTACCAATCTTCCTGAAAGAGAGCTCAAAATAAAAATTATAAACATGCTTATGGAGGTACAGAAAAATATTCAAGAACTCAGGAATGAATTTAAGTCGGAGATTCAACCACTAAGAAATTCAATATCTGAAATGAAACATACAATAGAGAGATTTAAAACAGTAGATGTAGTAGAAGACATGGTAAATGGAATAGAAATTAGAGAAGAGGAATACAAAGAAGCTGAGGCACAGAGAGAAAAAAGGATCTCTAAGTATGAAAGAATATTGACACAATTGTGTGACCAATCCAAACAGAACAATATTCGCATTATAGTTGTACCAGAAGAAGAAGAGAGAGAAAAAGGGACAGAAAGTGTCTTTGAGGAGGTAATTGCTGAAAACTTTCCAAATCTGGGGAAGGAGATAGTCTCTCAAGCCATGGAGGTGCACAGATCTCCCAACACAAGGGACCAAAGGAAGACAACACCAAGACACATAATAATTAAAATGGCAAAGATCAAGGATAAAGACAGGCTTTTAAGAGCAGTTAGAGAGAGAAAAAAGATCACATAAAAAGGAAAAACCATCAGGCTATCACCAGACTTCCAAACAGAAACTTTACAGGCCAAAAGGGAGTGGCATGATATATTTAATGCAATGAAGAAGAGCCTTGAACCAAGAATACGCTACTCAGCAAGGTTATCATTTAAATTTGAAGGAGGGATTAAACAATTTTCAGATAAGCAAAAGCTGAGGGAATTTCCTCACACAAGCCACCTCTACAGTGCATTTTGGAGGGACTCCTATAGATGGAAGTATTCCAAAGGCTAAATAGATGTCACTCAAGGGATAGACAAAGAGTACAGTATATGATTCATAACATACAAAGAATGGAGGAGGAAGAAAATGGAGGAAAAAAAAAAAGAAACTTTAGGTTGTGTTTGTAATAGCAAACGAAGTGAGTTAAATTAGACCGTTAGATAGTAAGAGAATTACCTTTGAACCTTTGGTAACCACGAATCTAAAGCCTGCAATGACAATAAGTACATACCTATCGATAACCACCCTTAAATGTAAATGGTCTGAATGCACCTATCAAAAGACACAGAGTTACTGAATGGATAAAAAAACAAGACCCATCTATATGCTGCCTACAAGAGACTCACTTCAAACCCAAAGACATACACAGACAGAAAGTAAAGCGATGGAAAAAGATATTTCATGCAACTAATAGGGAGAAAAAAGCAGGAGTTGCAGTACTTGCATCAGACAAAATAGACTTTAAAACAAAGAGAGTCACAAGAGACAAAGAAAGACATTACATAATGATAAAAGGGTCCATCTAACAAGAGCATATAACTATTATAAACATCTATGCACCCAACACAGGATCACCTACATATGTGAAACAAATACTAGTAGAATTAAAGGGGGAAATAGAATGCAGTGCATTCATCTTAGGAGACTTCAACACACCACTCACTCCAAAGGACAGATCAACCAGACAGAAAATAAATAGACAGAGGCACTGAACAACGTATTAGAACAGATAGACCTAACGGACATCTACAGAACACTCCATCCAAAAGCAACAGGATACACATTCTTCTCAAGTGCACATGGAACATTTTCAAGAATAGATCATATATTAGGCCACAAAAAGAACCTCAGTAAATTCAGAAAGATTGAAATTGTACAAAGCAGCTTCTCAGATCACAAAGCTACAAAACTAGGAATAAATAACACAAAGAAATTGAAAAATCACACAAACACATGTAGGCTTAATAAAATGCTCCTAAATAATCAATGGATCAATGACCGAATAAAAACAGAGATCAAGCAACATATGGAGACAAATGACAACAATAATTCAACACCAAAAAATCTGTGGGATGCAGCAAAGGCCATACTAAGAGGGAAATATACTGCAATACAAGCCTACCTCAGGAAATAAGAACAATCCCAAATGAACAGTCTAAACTCACAATTAATGAAACTAGAAAAGGAAGAAAAAATGAGGCCCAAAGTCAGTAGAAGGAGGGACATAATAAAGATTAAAGCAGAAATAAATAAAATTGAGAAGAATAAAACAATAGAAAGAATAAATGAAAGCAGGAGCTGGTTCTTTGAGTAAATAAAATAGATAAAACCATAGCCAGACTTACCAAGAAAAAAAGAGAGTCTACACACATAAATAGAATCAGAAATGAGAAAGGAAAAAGTACTATGGACACCACAGAAATACAAAGACTTATGAGAGAATACTATGAAAAATTATATGGTAACAAACTGGATAACCTAGAAGAAATGGACAACTTTCTAGAAAAATACAACCTTCCAAGGCTGACCCAGGAAAAACAGAAAATCTGAATAGACCAATTACCAGCAGAGAAATTGAGTTGGTAATCAAAAAACTACCTAAGGACAAAACTCCTGAACCAGATGGTTTCACTGCTAAATTTTATCAAACATTTAGTGAAGACCTAATACACATCCTCATTAAAGTTTTCCAAAAAGTAGAAGAGGAGGGGATACTCCCAAACTCATTCTACAAAGCCAACATCACTCTAATACCAAAACCAGGCAAAGACACCACAAAAAAAGAAAATTACAGACCAATATCACTGATGAATAGATGCAAAAATACTCAACAAAATATTAGGAAACCGAATTCAAAAATACATCAAAAAGATCATCCATCATGATCAAGTGGGATTCATCCCAGGGATGTAAGGATTTTACAACACTAAAAATCCATCAACATCATCCACTACATCAATAAAAAGAAGCACAAAAACCACATGATCACCTTCATAGATGCTGAAAAAGCACTCCATAAAATTCACCATCCATTCATGATAAAAACTCTCAACAAATTGGGTATAGAGGGCAAGTACCTTAACATAATAAAGGCCATATATGACAAACCCACAGTCAACATTATACTTAACAGCGAGAAGCTGAAAGCTTTTCCTTTAAGATCGGGAACAAGACAAGGATGCCCACTCTCCCCTCTTTTATTCAACATAGTTCTGGAGGTTCTAGCCACAGCAATCAGACAACACAAAGAAATAAAAGGCATCCAGATTGGCAAGGAAGAAGTCAAACTGTCCCTGTGTGCAGACGACATGATACTGTACATAAAAAATCCTAAAGAATCTACTCTAAAACTACTAGATCTAATAACTGAATTCAGCAAAGTTGTGGGATACAAAATTAATACACAGAAATCTGTTGCATTCCTATATACTAATGATGAACTAGCAGAAAGAGAAAGCAGAAAAATAAATCCATTTGCAATTGCATCATAAATAAAATAACTAGGAATACACCTAACGAAGGAGTTGAAAGACATATATCCTGAAAACTACAAGACACTCAAGAGAGAAATTAAAGAAAATACCAATAAATGGAAATACATCCCGTGATCATGGGCAGGAAAAATTAATATTGTTAAAATGGCCATCCTGCCTAAAGCAATCTACAGATTCAGTGCAATCCCTATCGAAATACCTACAGCCTTCTTCAATGAACACATAGAACCACAAAAGACCCCGAATAGCCAAAGCTATTCTGAGAAGGAAGAATAAAGCAGGGGGAATTACACTCCCTGACTTCAAGCTCTACCACAAAGCCACAGTAATCAAGACAATTTGGTACTGGCAGAAGAACAGACCCATAGACCAGTGGAACAGAATAGAGAGCCCAGATATAAACCCAAGCATATATGGTCAATTAATATACGATAAAGGAGCCATGGATATACAATGGGGGAGATGACAGCCTCTTCAACAGCTGGTGTTGGCTACATGTAAGAGAATGAAACTGGATTACTGTCTAACCCCATACACAAAAGTGAACTCAAAATGGATCAAAGATCTGAATGTAAGTCATGAAACCATAAAACTCTTAGAAAAAAACATAGGCAAAAATCTCTTTGACTTAAACATGAGCCACTTCTTCATGAACATATCTCCCCCGGCAAGGGAAACAAAAGCAAAAATGCACAAGTGGGACTTTATCAAATTAAAAAGCTTCTGTACAGCAAAGGACACCATCAGTAGAACAAAAAGACATCCTACAGTATGGGAGAATATATTCATAAATGACATATCCGATAAAGGAGCTCATGAACATCAACAAACAAAAAGCAAATAAGCCAATTAAAAAATGGGTAGAGGAGCTGAACAGACACTTCTCCAAAGAAGAAAATCAGATGGCCAACAGGCACATGAAGAGATGCTCCACAATCATCAGAGAAATGCAAATTAAAACCACAATGAGGTATCACCTCACACCAGTGAGGATGGCCAACATCCAAAAGACAAACAACAACAAATGTTGGCAAGGATGTGGAGAAAGGGGAACCCTCCTACACTGCTGGTGGGAATGTAAATTAGTTCAACTATTGTGGAAAGCAGTATGGCAGTTCCTCAAAAAACTCAAAATAGAAATACCATTTGACCCAGGAATTTCACTCCTAAAAATTTACCCTTGTAATTTAGGAGCACAGTTTCAAAAGGACATATGCACCCCTATGTTTATTGCAGCACTATTTACAATAGCCAAGAAATGGAAGCAACCTAAGTGTCCATCAGTAGATGAATGGATAAAGAAGATGTGGTACATATGCACAATGGAATATTATTCAGTCATAAGAAGAAAACAAATCCTACCATTTGCAACAACATGGATGGAGCTAGAGGGTATTATGCTCAGTGCAATAAGCCAGGCAGAGAAAGACAAGTATCAAATGATTTCACTCATCTGTGGAGCATGACCAAAGAAAAAACTGAAGGAACAAAACAGCAGCAGACTCACAGAACCCAAGAATGGACTAACAGTTCCCAAAGGGAAAGGGAGTGGGGAGAATGGGTGGAAAGGGAGGAAGAATGGGGGAAAGGGGACATTATGATTAGCACACATAATGTAGCGGGGGGGGGAACACTGGAAAGGCAGTATTTACAGAGAAGACTAGTAATGACTCTGTAGCATCTTACTACGCTGATGGACAGTGACTGTTATGGGGTCTGTGGTGGGGACTTGATAATAAGGGGTCTAGTAACCATAATGTTGTTCAAGTGATTGTACATTAACGATAACAAATTTTTAAATATTAATTAATTAAAAAAATTAACTTATGAATTCAAAAGAGTAACAATCAAAATCCCAAAATACTTAAAGGGCTTCCACTGGCCATAACAACAATTTGAGCATCAGAAATGATGACTTTAATTGATAAGACAATCAGTATTTTAAAATTCATGAAAGGCTTTTGGTGCCAATCAAGATGAAGTAAGCTAACTAGAGTCTATTATCACTCACTAAAATGATATAAAACTTACACAAATTACAAATGAAGACTACACAAAATATAAAATGCAAGTACTTGAGGACTCTGAAAAGTTAGTAAAGCAGGCAAATTGGGAAGGGAATCCCAAACTTAAATAGCAATCTTTATATGGAGATGTTTCCTCAATTTCTTCCGTCTCTTATCACCAGGCAATCACCAGAGAGCATGGCCCCTATGCAGAACTACAAATACGGCATACAGGGCACAGACGTCAAAAATTCCAAGAAAACCTGTCTTTCTGGACAGAGGAATAGGAAAAGGAGCCCCACGCAAGTTAAGAGCATGGGTGCAACTGCCATTTCTTTTTTTTCCTCTTTCCCTCTCCCAGCCCTGCCCAGAGGGCAACCCAAGTTACAAAGCTGCAATGCTACACATCTTCACCCTGACAGAACACTTGTCTTTGGGAAACCTGGAAACAAGGCCCCTATGGCATGAAAAGTGTAGGGAATGTCATATGTTAATTATATCTAATAAAGCTGCTCGGAAATAAGTGTAGGGGTAGTCCCTGTCCTTTCTTTCTCTTCTCTCACTGCACTGCCCCAAGGGCAGCCCCAGTTGCACAGACTTGTGTTAAAACATGGGCAGCTAAAATGCCAAGAAAAATTCCAGCAGTCCAGTCAAATGACTAGGAAAGGGAAATGTGGGAGCTGTATAGAGTGGGGAAATTCCAAGGGAGTAGAGAGCTGGAGAATGGTATCCTCTAATTGTGAACAAACCCACAAAAATCCCAGTTTCATGCCCAAGCTGAACATATGCAGAACACACCCAAAAGCAAGACAAAGGCTTTGAGACCTAAATTACAGCAAAGTCTACAATCCACCCAAGTTCCAGACTAGCCAGGGACACATGTGAGCAGCAAGCCAAGGCTTCAAAAACTGAATTATGGAACCACCACACAAAGGTGAGACAGAACCCCTGCTCTGTCTGCTAAAACAAATCAACATTCTCCAGAGGATTTTAATAGAACCCAGAGTCTTACAATTCAGTACTCAAATGTCCAGGATACAATTAAAAATTACTAATATATAAAAAACAAGAAAAATGTGACCAATTCTCAAAGGGAAATAATAATTAACAGATGCCACTCCAAGGTGACTCAGATATAGGAATTATAAAAGACTTGAAAGCAGTTATTACAACTATGCTCCATGAGGTAAGATGAACATACTTTTGAAATTAATAGAAATATGCAAATTCTCAGCAGAGAAATAGAAACTAGAAAAAAGAACCAAATACAAATATTTAAATTGAAAAAGTATTTGAAATAAATTCACTGGATGGGCTGGATAGCAGAATTAAAAAAACTGAAAAACCAATGAACTGGAAGATAGACCAATAGAAATTATACAATCTGAAGAACAGAGGGAGAAAAATAGATTAAAAAAATGAACAGAACCTCAAGAATCTGAGGAACAGTATCAAAAGGTTTTTCATTTGTCACTGGAGTTCCGTAAGGAGAGAAAGAAATTGGTGGAGAAAAAATAATGCCCCTAAACATCTCAAATTTGATAAATGCCATACATTTTACAGGTTTATGAAGCTCAATGAACTCCCACCAGGATAAACCTTACCCAGATAAATGATTATATTGCTGAAAACCAAAGAAAAAGAAAACATCTTGAAAAAGGAAGTACTTTTGGCTGAAGGGAATTGATACCAGAGGGAAACTTGTAACATCAGGAATAAAGGAAGTGAGACAGAAATTACAAATATCTGGGTATATATAACAGAATATTTTTCTCTTAAATTATTTAAAATACATATGACTGTTGAAAGCAAAAATTGCTACTTCATCAGGGTTTTCGATTTCTGTAATGTAATATATAGGGCAAATATATATAACATAAGGGCAAGGGCAAAGTGACCTGTATGGTTGTTAGCTTTCCATATTTTATTTGAAATCATTAAAATATTAACTCTAAGTGGACTGTAATCGCTAACACAAAAAGATACAGCCCAGAAACACAGAGATAAGTTTAAAAATAAAACACTAAATAAAGTTCAATTTTTTTTTAAGTAGGGAAGAGGACACAAACAAAAACAGGAAAAAAATAAAATGGTTGATCTAGCTATATCAAAAGTTACATTAAATGTAAATGGTACACCAACTGAAAGATAGAGATTGTAAGATTAGAATTAAAAAAAATACAAAATGAAATATATTGTGTCTACCAAATACCCAAATTAAATATAATGTCACAGATAAGTAAAAGGATAGAAGAATAATCCTTAAAAATAAGGATTATTGCCAAGGATAAAGAAGGGCATTATATACTGATAAAAGGGTCAATTCACCAAGACTTAACAATCCTCAGTGTACAACACAATTAAAAACAGACCTCAAACTACACAGAGCAACATCTGATAGAAATGAAAGATGAAACAGATGAATCCACAAATACACTTGGAGACTTCAGAACTCCTCTTTCAAAAATTAATAGAACAATAAACATAATCAGAAAGGATATAGAAAACCCAGATAACACTAAAAAACCAACTTGATCTAATTGACATTTATAGAATAATCCACACAACAGCAGCAGCAAACACATCCTTTTAAAATGCACATGGAACATTCATTAAAATCAACAATACTGTGGGCCATAAAGGTAACTTTCATAAATTTTAAATAAATGAAATTACACAAAGTAAAAATCAATAAAGGAACTCAATAAAGGAAAGATGTCTGAAAAATCCCCAAATATTTGAAAACTAAACAATATAATTCTAAATAACTCATGATTAGAGAGGAAACATCAGAAGGAATTTTTTTAATTCTAAACTGAAAGAAAATAAAAAATGAATAATAAAAATAAAATATGTGGGATGTAGCTAAAGCAGGGCTTAGAGATAAATTTCTAAGATTTTATGCTTATAGCACAAAAGAGGTCTCAAATCAATGATTTAGGTTTCTACCATAAGAAACTAGAACAAATAAAGTTAATAAACCCAAGTCAAGCAGAAAAAAGGAAATAATGAGAACAGCATAAATAAATGAATTTAAATAAATAAATAAAAACTGTCAACAAAGGAGAAAAATCAATGAAACTAAAAGCTGGTCTTTCGAAGAGATCAATAAAACAAATTTCTATACAACCTGATCAAGACAAACAGAGAAGACACAAATTACCAACATTAGGAAATGCTACTAGTGAACCTATACCCATACATTTGATGACTTAGATGAAATGGACCATTCCTTCAAACATACAAACTACCAAAACACAGTCAAGAAGAAACAGAAGAAATAGACAAATTGTTCTATATTGAAGACAAATTGTTCTAAAGTTCTAACTTTCTGACAAAGAAAACTCCAGGTCCAGACGGTTTCACTAGCAAATTCAACCACTTGTGGAAGAAACACTTGTGGAAGAAATATAATACTACCTAGTCTCTTGCAGAAAATAGAAGGAAACACACGAACACATTTATGAGGTAATTAATAACCAGACTACAAAACCACACAAAGACATTAGAAAAAGAAAACTACACACCAATATCCATTGTGAACACAGATGAAAAGTTAGAAAATTGAATCCATCTATATATTTTTAAAAGGTAATATATCAGTCAGTGATATTTATCCTGGGAATGCAAGGCCACAAATATATTTGAAAATACATGTAATTCACCACACTGAAAGACTAAGGAAATTACATGATCATCTCAACAGATGAATAAAAAACATTAGACAAAATTCAACCTCCAGTCATTATAAAAACTGCCAGCAATTTAGGAAATGTAAGGATTGTCTCTAATGTGATAAAAGGCATCTACAGAAACCTTACAGGTAACATCATACTTAATGGTGAAAGATTGATTTCTTTCCCCCAAAGAACAAGAATATGTTCAGGATGTCCACGTTTACTGCTCTTATTAACCCTTGTATAGGCAGTCCTAACCAATGTATTAAGACAGGAATGAAAAGGTGTAACACTGGAAAAGAAGAAATGGAACTATCATAATTTGCAGATGATGTCATCTTCTGCATAGAAAATACCACATAGTTTTTTAAAAATCCTAGAATAAATGAGTTGTACAAATTTGCAGGATTGAAGATCAACATATAAAAATCAGCTGCATCATTTTTATAATCTACCAATGAATAACTGAAATTTGAAAAATTTGTAAAATATCAATTACAATAGATCACAGAGAGGAAAATGATGGCGGAGAGAGAACTGAGGCAGAAAACTCCTCCCAAAATCACATAAAACATGAAAATACAAGAAATACAACTAACCCTGAAAAAGTGACCCAAAGACTACAGAACAGGCTGCCTACATCTGGGGAAAAGATAAGACCTCACCAGAAAAGGGTAAAGTAGCAAAGATGCACTCTGGTGGGACTGAAGCCCTCCCCCTACCCCAGTCCAAAGGCAGGAGGAAGAAAAACAGAGCCAAGAGGGAGTAGAAACACCCACTCCTGAAGATCTGTTCTGGGAGCACAAACCCACATTACATGGTGCTCTGGAGATTAGTGGGGTTGGAAAGCAAACATGGGAGGGATACTGGGAGAGACTGAGATTCCAACCGCTTGTGGAAAACAGGTACGCACAACTGGCCTCACGGGACAAAAGAAAAGTGGGCACTTTGTAAGTCTTTCCAGTAGAGAGAAGGGCACTAAAGGAGCAAAGCTTATGCAGAACTAGCTGATCAGGAGAAAGGGCAGGAGGACTAAATTGTCCAGGCACACACAGCCCAGAAGGTTGGGAACTCTCAGGAGCTTCAGGCACTCCATCCCCCTGGCTGGTAATGCAGCCCAGAAGCCCCCCACTGTGCACCACAGCCTGTGCACATTCCTCCCGGCAGGCATCTGTCCCACTCACCTGCTGCCTTCACTACTGTGCCAGCCGAGCAGGAGGGTGGCACCGCCTACAGCAGCTACAGGAGCATAGCACAGAGGCTCCTCCCTGCACACCCAGCCCACTAGACCTGGCAGTGGAGGCAGACCTTACAGCTGGGAAGGCAGGAAAGAGCTCTTTCCTCCCAGCAGGCGCCTGTTTCACTTGCCTTTGACCTCGCCATTGCTGCAGGTGCTCCACAGCTCCATAGAGCAAGCTTCAGGGCACTAGAGGGCGCCACCTGCACAGTTATTATTCCATAAGGAACACTAAAAAAATGAAACACCAAAAGAATTTGGTCCAAACTAAACTGCAGGAAAAACACCAGAAAGCAAGCTCACTGAAACTGAAATCATCAATCTTTGTGACAAAGATTTCAAAATAAAAGTCATAAGCATGCTCATGGAACTACAGAAAAATATTCAAGATCTCAAGGAGTACTTCAACAAAGAGACAGACACTTTGAAAAATATAGTATTTGTAATGAAACACAATGGAGGCATTTAAAAGTAGATTAGATGAGGAAGAGGAGAGGTTAAATGAAATAGACATTAGAGAACAGGAAAACAAAGAAGCTGAGGCACAGACACAAAAAGGATCTCTAGGAATGAAAGAATAATAAAAGAGCTGTGTGGCAAATCCAAAAGGAACAATATTTGCATATAGGGAAACAAGAAGAAGAAGAGAAATAAAAAGGGATAGAAAGTCTCTTAGGAAATAATTGCTGAAAACTTCCCCAGTCTTGGGAAAGAAATAGTCTCTCAGGTCATGGAAGAGAAGAGATCTCCCAACACAAGGGGCCCAAGGAAGACAATAACAGGACATACAATAATTAAAATGGCAAAGATCAAAGACAAGGAGAGTGTATTAAAAGCAACAAGAGAGAGAAAAAAGATCACTTATAAAGGAAACCCCACCAGGCTATCAGCAGACTTCTCAGCAGAAACCTTACAGGCAGAAGGGAGTGACATGGTATATTTAATACAATGAAACAGAAGGGCCTCCAACCAAGAAAACTCTACCTGGAAAGATTATCATTTAAATTTGAAGCGGGGATTAAATAATTTCCAGATAAGCAAAAGTTGAGGGAAATCATCTCTACAGTGTATCTTAAAGGGATTGCTCCAAATGGAAGTGCTCCTAAGGCTAAATAGCTATCACCAGAGAAAATAAAACCACAGTCAAGAAAGTAGTCCGATTAATTACAAGCAAATACAAAATTAAATCAGCTACTCAGTCAGTCAAGGGATACACAAAGAGTACAGAATATAACACCTCACATATAAGAGTGAAGGAGGAAGAAGAAGAAGGGGACCTTTAGATTGTGTTTGAAATAACATAAGTGAGTTAAAACAGACTGTTAGATAGTAAGGAAGCTTCCCTTGAACCTTTGGTAACCATGAATCTAAAGCCTGCAATGGCAAAAAGTATATATCTATCAATAATCACCCTAAATGTAAATGGACTGAATGCACCAATCAAAAGACACAGAGTTACAGAATGGATAAAAAAACAAGACCCATCTATATGCTGCCTACAAGAGACTCACTTCAAATCCAAAGATATACACAAACTAAAAGTGATGGGATGGAAAAAAATAATTCATAAAAATAACAGGGAGAAAAAAAGTAGGAGTAGCAGTACTTTTATTTCAAAACAAAGAAACTAACAAGAGACAAAGAGGACATTATATAATGATAAAGGGGTCAGTCCAACGAGAGGATATAACCATTATAAATATCTACGCACCCAATATAGGAGCACTTAAATACATAAAACAAGTACAAACAGAATTAAAGGGGGAAACAAAATGCAATGTATTCATTTTAGGAGACGTCAACAAACCAACCACACCAAAAGACAGACCAACCAGACAGAAAATAAGGAGACAAAGGCACTGAACAACACACTAAAATACATGGACCTAACAGACATGTGCAGAGCACTCCACCCAAAAGCAGCAGTATACACATTCTTCTCAAGTGTACATGGAATGTTTTCCAGAACAGATCACATACTAGGTCACAAAAAGAGGCTCGGAAAATTTTAAAATATTGAAATTGTGTCAGCCAGCTTTTCAGACCACAAAGGTATGAAACTAGAAATGAATTATGCAACGAAAACAAAAAAGCCCACAAATACATGGAGGCTGAACAACATGCTCCGAAATAATCTATGGATCAATGAGCAAATAAAAACAGAGATCAAGCAATATATGGAGACAAATGAAAACAACAACTCAACAGCCCAAAACTTGTGGGATATAGCGAAGGCAGTTCTAAGAGAAAAGTATATATATATGTGTAACAATACAGGCTTACCTCAAGAAATAACAACCCCAAAGGAACAGTCTAAACTCACAGTTAGTGAAACCAGAAAAAGAACAAATGAGTCCCAAAGTCAGTAGAAGGAGGGACATAACAAAGATCAAAGAAATAAAATTGAGAATCAGTGAAACCAGGAGCTGGTTCTTTGAGAAAATAAACAAAATATATAACCTCCTAGCCAGCCTTATCATGAAAAAAGAGTCTACTCACAGAAACAGAATCAGAAATGAGAAAGGAAAAATCACTGTGGACATCACAGAAATGCAAAGAATTATTAGAGAATACTATGAAAAATTATATGCTAACAAATTGGATAACCTAAAAAAAAAATGGGACAACTTTCTAGAAAAATACAACCTTCCAAGGGTGACCCAGGAAGAAACAGAAAATCTGAACAGACTAATTACCAGCAGCAATCTTATATTGGTAATTAAAACCTACCTAAGAACAAAACCCCTGGGCCAGATGGCTACATGGCTGAATTTTATCAAACATTTAGACAAGAGCTAATACTCATCCTCATAAAAGTATTCCAAAAAGTAGAAGAAGAGGAAATACTTCCAAACTCATTCTAAGAGGCCAGCAGTACTCTAAAACCAAAACCAAAGACGCCACAAAAAAGAAAATTAAAGACCAATATCCCTGATGAACACGTTGCAAAAATTCTCAACAAAATATTAGTAAACCAAATTAAAAAATACATTAAAAAGATCATCCATCATAACCAAGTGGGATTTATTCCAGGGACACAAGGATGGTACAATATTTGAAAACCAATCAACAAAATCCACCACATCAACAAAAAGGGACAAAAATTTCATGATCCTCTCCATGATGCTGAAAAAACATCCGACAAAATTCAACTTCCATTCATGATAAAAACTCTCAACAAAATGGGTATAGCAGGTAACTACCTCAACATAATAAAGGCTATATACAACAAAACCAAAGGCAACATCATACCTAACAGTGAGAAGCTGAAAGCTTTTCCTCTAAGATTGGGAACAAGACAAGCAAGCCCTCTCGCGCCACTTTTATTCAACATAGTACTGGAGGTCCTAGCCATAACAATCAAACAACACAAAGAAATAAAAGGCACCCAGATTGGTAAAGAAGAAGTTAAACTGTCCCTGTTTGCAGATGAAATGATATTGTACATAAAACCCTAAAGAATTCACTCCAAAACTACTAGAACTAATAACCGAATCCAGCAAAGTTGGAGGATACAAAATCAGTACACAGAAATCTATTGCATTCCTATATACTAATGATGAACTAGCAGAAAGAGAAATCAGAAAAATAATTCCATTTGCAATTGCATCATAAATAAAATACCTAGGAATAAACCTAACAAAGGAGGTGAAAGACATATATCCTGAAAACTACAAGACACTCAAGTGAGAAATTAAAGAAAATACCAATAAATGGAAATACATCTCGTGCTCATGGATAGGAAGAATTAACATTGTTAAAATGTCCATCCTGCCTAAAGCAATCTACAGATTCAATACAGTCCCTATCAAAATACCAACAGCATTCTTCAATGAACTAAAACAAATAGTTCTAAAATTCACATGGAACCACAAAAAAAAAACCAAATAGCCAAAGCTATCCTGAGAAAGAACAAAGTTGGGAGAATTACCCTCCCTGACTTCAGGCTATACTACAAAGCCACAGTAAACAAAACAATTTGGTACTGGCACAAGAACAGACCCACAGATCACTGGAACAGAATAGAGACCCCAGATATAAATCCACACATATGGCCAATTAATATACGATAAAGGAGCCATGAATATACAATGGGGAAAAGACAGCCTCTTCAACAAATGTTGGTAAAACCGGAGAGTTACATTAAGAGAATGAAACTGTATTATTGTCTAACTCCATACATGAAAGTAAACTCGAAATGGATCAAAGAACTGAATATAAGTCATGAAACCATAAAACTCTTAGAAGAAAACATAGGCAAAAATCTCTTGAGTATAAACATGAGCAACTTTTCCTGAACACATCTCCTCAGGTAAGGAAAACAAAAGCAAAAATGAACAAATGGGACTACATCAAACTAAAAAACTTCTGTACAGTAAAAGGACACCATCAACAGAACAAAAAGGCATCTTATAATATGGGAGAATATATTCGTAGATGACTTATCCAATAAGGGGTTAACATCCAAAATACATAAAGAACTTTCACTCAACATCCAAAAAAACAAATAACCTTATTAAAAAATAAGCAGAAGATCTGAACAGACACTTCTCCAAAGAAGAAATTCAAATGGCCAACAGGCACATGAAAAGGTACTCCACATGGCTAATCATCAGAGAAATGCAAATTAAAACCACAATGAAATATCACCTCACACCAGTTAGGGTGGCCAACATCTTAAAGACAAGGAACAACAAATGCTGGTGAAGATGCGAAGAAAGGGGGTAACCCTCCTACACTGAATGCTAGTTCAACCATTGTGGAAAGAAATATGGAGGTTCTTAAAAAAACTAAAAAGAAGTATCATTTGACCAAGAAATTTCACTCCTAGGAATTTACCCAAAGAAAATAAGATCCCATATTCAAAAAGAAATATGCACCCCTATGTTTATCACAGCACTATTTACAGTAGCCAAGATATGGAAGCAACTTAAGTAACTATCAATAGATGAATGGAAGAGATGTTACATATACACAATGGAATATTATCCAGCCATAAATAGAAAACAAATCCTACCATTTGCAATAACATGGATGGAGCTAGACGGTATTATGCTAAGTGAAATAAGCCAGGAGGAGAAAGGCAAGTATGAAATGATTTCACTCATTTGTGGCGTATAACAAAACAAAAACTGAAGGAACAAAACAGTAGCTGACTTGCAAACTCCGAGAAGGGACTAGCGGTTACTGAAAGGAAGGGTTGGGGAGTGTGGGTGGGGAGGAAGGAGAAGGGGATTAAGGGGCATTACAATTAGCAACCACAATAAAGGTAGGTCATGGTAAGGTAGTACAGCACGGAGAAGACAAATAATGAATCTACAGCATTTTACTACACTAACAAACAGTGACTGCAGTGGGGGTGGAGGGTGAAGACTTGATAATATGGATGAATGTTGAAACCACAAGGTTGTTCATGTGAAACTTTCATAAGATTGTATATCAGTGATACTTTAATTTTTTTTAAGTAAAATATTTATATATATCAATTACAATAAATGGCACCAAAAATATTTAGGAATAAATCTAACAAAGCATCTGCAGGATATCTATATGCCAAAAACAACAAAAGACTACTAAAAAATCCAATGTATTCATCAACTGTTAAGACTCGATATACTGTTATAGTTCAGTTTTTCTCAAACTGGTACAGATTCAAGAAAATCACAATCAAAATCCCAGCAGGATCTCATTTTTGTAGCTACTGACAGCTGACTTGAAAAGGTAGATGGAAAAGGAAAGGAACTAGAATATGCAAACAATTTTTAAAAAGAACAGATTTAGAAGACTCCAGCACCTATTTCAAAACTTACTATAAAGCTACAGCAATTAAGGGAGTGTGGTATTAGTGGAGGTGAAAGACACATAGATCAATGTAATAGATTCAGAATCCAGAACACATTCATATAATGGTCAATTTTTTTATAAAGGTGGAAAGGCAGTTAATGGAGAAAGGAATGCCTTTTCAACAAATGGTGCTAGAAAAGCTGGACTTATCTGCACAAAAAAAACAAAATTCAACCCATAACTTCACAAAAATAAAACAAAAGAGATCACTGGCCTAAATGTAAAATGCAAAACTTTAAACTTCTAGAAGAAAGCAGGAGAAAATTTTGTGACCATGGGTTAGTCACAGATTTCTTCGGCTACAGAAAGGACAAATCATAATGGAAAAATGGGTAAATTAGACCTAATCACAATTTAAAATTTTTGTTCTTCAGAGATATTTAAGGACTGTGGGGAATTCTGCCTGTAATTCCACAAAGTGACTTTCAAAATGCTGTTCACAAGGTATCTAATTGTCTGCTGGGCTAAAAAATGGAGAGAAGGGCATTCTATGTAGAGAAAAAACTGTTCAAAGGCTCACTACTGTCAAAGGGGCTCACAGGTCCAAGGAACAAGAGGAGGGAAAAGTGGAAAGAGGATCAAGGAAGTAAAATATGGGAGAATTTTGTATGTATTTTTTTTTCCCCACTAAGCACCAAGAAGTATTGCAAAGCAGGGAAATAACAACTGGTTTTCCTTTTTTATAAATAAAAATCTAATGACAATATGGAGGATGGACTTATACAGAGATTGGTGGGAAGGATTCTGATGAGAAGTCTGCTGCAGTAGTCCAAGCAAGAGATGATTTCTTGCAGATGAGCAGGCAATGGGAAGGGTAGGCAGAGAACTTCAAAGACCCAAGAGGAAGGACTCGGTTGACATTGACAATTTTAATTAAAAATGAGATAACAGTTGTTTGGAAGAAACAAAGTTTAGATTCATGTTTTTGAACATAGGTTATAAAAGGTTTGTTCTTGGAACATAAGAGGAAGTGTAACAGTAATTGCAAAGCACTCTGAATTGGGGGAGAATATAAAATCTTACTAGGATTAGCCACAGCCATGTTTTTGACTCTTTGGCCTTCCATTATGCAAATTTCCGTGTATAACAAAATGAGAATCCTTTAGAAATGTATTAGCATACATTTATGCTAGTAGATTATTTGGGATACCAGTTGTTCCATATCCCATTAGTAATTAAGGGTATTCTCAAGTCCAGAGAGAAGCTAAGAAGTATATCACAAAAAAAAGGTTTAACTCTTTAAAAAGCACCACTCTACTTAAAAGAGCAAGGCAGAAATATAGGCTCCAAAATCAGACAAAACTGAGTTCAGACTCCAGCTATGTCACTTACTAGCTGTATAAACCTGGGCAATTCATTTAGTCTGTTATATTATCTGTATATTGGAAATGTAGCTCACAACATTGCTACTAGTTCCTGGCACAGAAATGGTAGCTATTTTATTGCTATATATACTTTTCCATATTTTAGCATGTTCCTTAAAATAGTAACTTTTATATCTATTTGTCAATTGTTCACTGATTCTTAAAACAGTTCCTTTAAATGTTCCCCAAACTATGGAGTAAAAAGTAAAACATATACCCAAAGATTTGGACGTACCGTTGGGAGCCAGCACAAAATCCTAAAATTTTACCTTAATTACATCAGTGTGCATGCTGCACACAACATAACCATAGTTAAGAGTAAAATGTTAATCTTTAGGTAAAACTGGCATATCAAGAAAAGATGCCAGTTTATATTACAACAGAGCCCTTCATACAGTTCCTCATACCCATAAGCCACCTCAAGATATCTCAGATAAGAGAAGTCTGGATAGCATACTATGGAAATTATGCTGCATGTGGTAAAAAGCCATGGAAAAACAGAACTACTCAACCTAAGACCCAGAACTTTCCTATAGGCAAGAAACATTTAAAAAAATAAGCACCTAAGATACTTACTTATGCATTTTGTACTGAAAATTTGCAGACCTGCTTCAAAATCCAATCTATAGCCAAAGAAGTAATAGTGGAAAGTCAGTTTTTTAATCTAAATTTTAAAATTTTTACCTGTTTTCTTGTTTTTATCAGAAGTAGCATCCAAAGTAGTTAAGGTAGTAGAGGAGGTACTTTTATAGATATCATGACTGCATACTCCAGGATCTTCATCATCAGAAGAAAATGAAGATAAATGTTCCAAGTTTTTAAATTCATTATCAACTTTTTCTGATAGACTGTTACCCACCATTTCAGACACTAAAGGTGTGGGTGCTGTGGATAAAGTCTTCGGAAGTGGTGGGGGGCAAAATGTACGCACAGCCTGGGTCCCCGGTCGTCTAGTCCTATTAGGCATTCTTACAGCAAGAGTGGAAAACTGCTGCTTGGGCCCAGATTTCAGAAAATCTAAGAAAGAGGCAATAAATCCTGTTTTCACTTCTGGCTGTTTTTCCTCTACTTCTTTGATCTTCTGTCTCATTTTTTCTTGATGCTGATAACCATCATGGCTGCTCTCTGAGGAAGGAGGAGTATATGGTAAACATATATCTGCTCCCCTTGGATTCTGGCGTTTCCCTTGGGAAGGTCTTTTTAGCTGTTTCTGATTACTGTTGTCTTCCTCTTTAGTGTGCCCTTTCCCATTTTTTTTCTTCTGGAGGTTACAGTGCATGAAATCTTGGTTTTCTTCTTCAGCCTTGATACTGACTGCCTCTCCAGGCTGGGCCACGACCAACAGTGCAAGTGCGCTCTTACTTGGGTTCACACACACACCACTATCATCAACCCCGAAGGTGAGCTCACTCTCCGATGCAGCACTCTCTCCACTTACACTTCTACTGCTAGAAACAAACTCTTGGTTTCTGTTATTACTTAATGTACTATCAACAGGAACTTCGCTGTCTTCTTCAGATTCATGATTGGTAGCAGACTGCTTCTTGAATGGGCCAGAACTTTGCTCCTGGACTTCATGACTTGGTCCAACCACTGGTGAAGCTACTTTAGATGCTTTATTTTGACCCGAAGTTTCAATATGCTGATCAAGAGTCATTTTTGACTGAAGGGTAGGTACTGGTGAAAGGTTTACAGTAATATGGTTTCCATTTAAGGAAATATCACTTAGATTCTGTGACTTTCCTATGGTAGCTGTTATGGAGTTAAAATCTGAAGTCACATGCCTGACATCTAATGTCTGCTGAAAATGAGACTTAGAATCACCATCTTCAACAGCTGGAATGGTTTCATTTGAAGTTGACTTGGAAAAATCAGAAGGTGTAACCCCACAAGCTGCTGCTGTAGCTGCTAAGATATCATCTACATTTGACAAAATATTTCTTTCGTCACTAAGAAGCATTGCCTCTGGGAAACATATTGATCCAAGAGAGACAAAATGATTCTTTGAATCATGTTGATTTGTTTCACTAAAATGGCCTTTTGTTGTTAGATGCTGTAATGATTTTGAAGACTCAGAGAGGTCCATTTTCATAATTTCAGAATTCTGAGGATGCAGCTGCTGAGGATGGTTACCATTGCTCTGAATAATATGGCCATCCATTTGAAGGAAAGGATGTACTATTTGTTGAGGACTCTGGACACGCTGCACTTGTAAAGGTGCCTTTACTTGTCCTAAACCTGCCTGTAGTATTGACTGCTGAAGAATTTGTAAATCACAAGCAGAATCTAAAAGGACCTGTGTATTAGGAAGAGATGCCTGATGGTCATGCCCTAAAGCTTGATTTGGAATTTGAATCTGTGATGAGGCATTAATTATTTGATCATGCTGCTCCTGGACCTTGGTCTCAGGTACCTTATGTATAAGGGAATGCTGCTGGTTTAGATCTTTAGTATTCAGCCTTATTTGTGGAGTTTGCATTAAATTAGTTGCCTTCTTAATATCCAGGGTTGCCACATTATTGACTTGGCCAATTTGTTGGTTAAGTTGTGTCACTGAACCAACCAAGCTTTCTTCTTTTTTTGATCCTTGTAGAGCAATCCCAACAACTTGATCTTCAAGATGGGAATTACTTCTGATTATACTCTGAGAATATCTGCCATCTGCCTTTGATACCTTATATGTAGATTCTTGAACATTAATTTCTTCATCAGACAGCCTTTGGGTTGATGACTCAAGAGATACTTGTGGCTGTAATACCTGTAACTCTTGCATTGGAAAATCATCTTCTTGCTTGGAAGATGAATACACATTTGAGTCAAGTTTTCTTTCAGCGTAAGACTTTGGATCAGGGGAAGGTATGTTATTCTGTAATGTCTGACAATGAGGAGAGGATACAAAAGATGATGATTGGACAGCAGGCAAAAACTTTTGGGACTGGGGAGATGATGATCCTTGAGTCTGAGCATTTTGGGAAGAATGCATAGAAATGTAATTCTGGGTTGGGCTAGACTCTGGCAAATTTTGAGCCCGCGAGGCAGAAGAATAAGAAAGAGAAGGGGCTGTCAGTGTTAGGGGATGCCCTGAAGCATAGCTTTCTGAAGGACTAACAACTGACAAAATTTGTGATTGAGATGAGTAACTAACCTGTGTCTGGCTAACTGGTGATAAACCCTGAGAGTGACCAGATGAGTAACTTTGAGACTGGCTAGCTGAAGCGAGATCTCTTGTTTGAGCAGGGTAATTTTCACTTGTAACTGAAGATAATACCTCTCCCTGATTAGAAGAATAAGTAAATGTTTGACTCTCAGAAGTTATAGTCTGAGATGACCCAGAGAAAGTCAAAGGTTTATATAAGGATGGCAACTTCTCAACTTTGCTTGATCTATAAACCTGTGAATGTACAATAGATGGCACATTATGTGGCTGTACTAAACCATAATTCTGGGACTGACTAACTGATAGAAGGCTTGGTAGCTGTGCTGTAGAATAAATTTGTGCTTGGCCTGATATTACAGAACTCTGGTTATGTAAAGGTTTGGAATAGCTTAGTGTTTGAACAGGAGGAATTATACTTTGAGGTTTGGGGGTCTTAGCTGATGTTAGTGGTTGTTTTGTGGAACAGCTTTTTACTTTTGTAGTAGAAGGAGGATACCCTGATGATGGAATTGCAGATGAATAAGACTGAGCAAGTTCCAGTGAGACCGGAGAGGTCTTCTGTTGCAACCCTCCATTGCTCACCTGAGTAGAATCTCCAACTGGGCTACAGGATAAAGATGACTGCCTGCTTGTTTCCTGAAAATTAACTACACTTGCATTTGATAGATAACCATGTAAGGAATGCTGTGAGCCAGTCAGTTGAGCCTGAATAGACTGGGTACCTGAAGGCCGCTGATGGTGTTTAATAACACTACATTCTCGAAGAAGAGCTCTTTCAATGGAAGCAGTAGAACTAGTAAAGAGAGTTGAACTGTAGGCTTGAGGAGTTTGCTGGGCTCCTCCAAGTGCTGAAGGCAACAAACTAAATTGAGGTTGTAAAAGATGGGGTGCAGATTCTTGAGCAGAGCGGTATGTTGAAGACTGAGGTGGTATGCTGTTATTTAATGCTGAACTGCCCAGACGCTCAAATGCCAAAGCAGTTGGAACAGTTCCCTGGGAGGTCTTGATTTGTAGCAAAGGGTCATGAGGATTTAAAATTCCATTTGATGTAGTGTTAAAAGTTGAATCCTGAAGCACCAAAGGTGAGGTGGTAGCAAAGTTTCTATTGCTGAAGGTGGTGGGATGTTGATAAGCAGAGAGGGCAGAGGGTGGAAGTGTTGCAGTGGTTGGCAAAGGTCCAGTAACAAACAGCTCAGCTGATGCTGAGGAATGCATACCTATAATGAGAAAAAGATTTTTATGCAATTACAGCACAAATACTTATATATGTTTTCATAGTGGAGACTTAATATAATTTAACCTTCAACCCATCAAAATCTCTGCAAGATTGAAAAGCCTGACAAATTAGTGCTTTATATAAATTTTGAAAATTACATTTCAAAATAGCTAGCTTTTTTAAAGCAAAAACAAAGTCACAAAGGTATCAGCAATTCGTATCTCTGTTAAATGCATTTATATAGTTAGATAAGGCCATTTGAAAGTTAAGAAGCCAATAAAAATATGCATAATCTCTAGTAATTAACTCTGAAATCTCAATGCAAAATATCAACAAGCTAAAATGTTCATAACATTTAAATGAGAAAGAAATTGCCTACATTTAACATAATATGTCTAAAAATAAACTGAGTTTTACAATGTAAATTTCTTTTATCAAAATACATGCATTTTAGAAATCACTTGTATTTCAAGTTTTGACTCTCCATGAATAACTTCCAATAACAGTAGATGCATACTTATCACAAAACCCTGACCAGACATTAACAAAGTGTTGTCAAGAAGAGATTATCAACATTTCTGGACAATTAAGAAACACAGCAAAAGTAAAAAAGTGTGATCCACACTATTTTTTGGATCCCTTGTGATCCAAAAGTTTCACTTCTAGAAATTTATCCTATGGAAATAAGTGTATGCAAAGATATTTGTACAAAATACTCCTTATAGTTACTGTGTTTAATATTAAGCAGAAACAACATAATTCATAAACAGAGGATTGATCAAATAATTATGGCATATCCTAATAATACTGTAGATTAGGTAGGTATATATATGTTTTGATATACAAAGGTAATTTATCTCTACTAAGTGACACTGTACTTAGGAACTATCACTTTCCATTTTATACTCATTTTTTAGTCAGCTTGCAAGGAAAAAACTTTTTTTCATTTTGGAAAAATGGGAGAAAAAATAATCTCTAGCCCTTTTAAAAACGTTCTTTTGAAAAGATTTATGTACCCATGTCTACATTACTTACAATAACCAAGATATGGAAGCAACACAGTGTCCATCAATAGATGAATGGATAAAGAAGATGTGGTACATATACAAAATGAAATGTTATTCAGCCATAAAAAAGAAAGAAATTGTGACATTTGTGACAACATGGATGGACCTAGAGGGTATTATGCTCAGTGAAATAAGCCAGGTGGAGAAAGACCTGGAGATACAGTATTTGTATGATTTCACTTATTTGTGGAATCTAAAAACAAAACAAAACAAAATGAATAAAATAGCACTAGACTCATAGACATTGAGAAGGGACTGGTGGTTACCATGGAGTAGGGGTTGGGGTGGGTAGGTATGTGGCAAGGCTGAGGGTAATAAAGAGACACAAACATTCTCAATCACAAATACATGTTGGTCATGAGGATGGCAGTGCAGCATGGAGAATATAGGCAATGATTCTGTATCATCTTCCTATGTTAACAGTAACTATACTAGTGAGGGTGAGGATTTACAATATGGGTAACTGTTGAACCATTGTGCTGTATAATTTAAACCAATATAAGATTGTATATACCTATACTTCTAAAAAGTTCTTCTCGCTTACTTCCATTAAATGTCAAAAAAGTATTACCACAAGGACAGAAAATATCTAGGTTATACTTGAAAGAGTAAGTAACACTTAGAATTAATGTTTAAAATAATACAATCTTAGGAACTGAAATAGCAAGTCTAACATATAATATACAATTATTTCATGAAGCAAAATATGAAGCTATTGTGTTTTTTATATTCTTTTATTTCACACCTAGACATTAATTATCTCCTATGAAGCAGGGGGAAAAAATGCTGCTAACTAAGGCATATTGAGAAGCTCTAGTAATGGAATTTATATCAGAATGATAAAATATTATTTCCTATAGCTACTACTTAAAAATATCTTCTGAAATATGCTATGACATTTCTTATTCTTTAAAATAAAACCTAAAAAAAACCCTTAACATTCCTGTCATCCTGTAAAAATAAAAATATATACAAATAATTTTGAGGGAGAAACAGTTGAAAAATAAAGTGAGATAAATAAATAGAAAAGTACATATATATGGGCACAATATAATATCAACTTGTAACAGCTTTTACTAAATAGTGATTTAATCTGTTCAATTAAGGATAATTTTACATAAATCTGATAAAAATTCTATTATTTTTTTCCTATACTACCTGCTGAGCTTGAGGTCACTAAAATAAATGAGATTTAATCTTTTGCCAAAAAAAGGAAGATAAATATGTGAGATAATGGATGTGTTCATTAACTAGATGAGGGAAATTAATTCAAAATGTAAACATATATCAAATCACCACAATGAACACTTTAAATATCTTAACATTTTATATGTCAATTATAGTTCAATAAAGCTGAAATGGAAAAAAAATTACTTTTTGTGCTTCTCAAGCAGACAAGTAACTACTTAAGTTGCCAGATAAGATCTTTACACCTAAGGTTTACCTTTAATAATTATTTACCTTCTTCAACTTGTTCGTTTTCATCAGAGTGCTAAAATGGAATTTCTGCTAGTAACAATTTCTTGAATTTTGTCTACATTAAAAGAAGTTGTGAAAACTTTCAGGTTTTAAAGTTCACTAGAAAATCAATAATTAATGTCACTCTCAGCCACACTATCATAGTGGCAAGGCCATAAAAAGTACATTTTTTCTGAATTTAAAAATTCTGAAAATATAATCACCTGTCTGCCAGGATGGAGCCCTGAATTGTGGTAAAAGAGTAGATCCTGAAGAAGCAGCCTGAGCAGTTCGGGATTCAACATCAGAGAGAAAATTCATCACTGAAGATTCTTTAGTGTTAGTGCCGCCACTGTTCATACTAGTATCAAATATTCCAGAAAGACCTATTTGAAGGTAAAATATATCCCAAAGTAAAATATATATTAATATAAAATTATGTTCCTGATACTATTTTAAAACAGAATCTCTGAAATTTGAGGCCCAAATTCTACAACCCTAAACTGTTTTGAAACAGCAACAAATATTAATTTGACCAAGCATAGTCAACAATTTAAAATCTACAAAGATGCACAAAAAAAAGATCTCCCAACTAATTAATTATACAGACATTTCTTATCATTAAGAGACAAAGCTTTTAATCTCATTTTCATTTTAACATTTTCCATGGCATTATGTCCCACACATATTGATAACCCAACATGTGAAAATTAATTTTTCTTTTTATTCACTGAGTGTATCCAGAGTCACAATATACATCACAAGAGCATTTTTACCAGTTGGCTGAGGTGTGGTCGCTGCATATCCAGGAAGCTGATGAGAGGCTGCAAAAGGCTGTCTCTGAAGATCTGTTTCAGAGTGTGAGGGATGTCTTTCTTCATAGCTTAAACTAGAGGACAAAGAAATAAGTGACCAAAAATACACAAGCCCAAACCAGATCAAAAAATTTCTAGGACAGCAATTAGCAAAAGTAGAAGTCTTTTACTAAATTCCTGACCCATAGATCAACTGATCAAACACAGTTGGACATACTGTCAAAATAGGGAAAATAAAGATATGCTAGGAAGAAAAATGATACAGAGCATTTTCCTTAATTCAACTTTACCTCTAACAAAGTCCTTTTACTGGGAATGGTAACATGGTACAGTGGGAAGACCCATATCCCAGAAAACAGGAATGCTGAGCTCACTGTCCAAGCTCTACCACTGGCTTACAGTGTAATTTCCATAAACGACTTAATTACTGTTGGTTTAATCACCTCGTATGTATGAATAAGGGACTAGACAAAATAACCCCTAAGGTCTAATTCTAAAATTCTGTGGAATATCAGATAATTCAAATAAATTGATAATTAATGCTATTTCCAGTAAGTCACCTAGAAAATTCCAAGCTTGTACATTTTGAGAGTAATTCAAACCTACGTATTCTTTCTCCCTTTGATCTTTGAATATTTTAAACCCATAGAAAAATGGAAATAGTACAACGAATAACCCATTTACCTATCACTTAAGATTCAACAATTGTTAACATTTTGTTAACTTCTTTTATTCTTCTCTATACAGACATATATATGCTTTTATTTTTTTACTAAACCACTTGAAAATACTTGCAGACATCATGCTGTGTCTTTAATACTTCAGTTGTAACTCCTAGTGAATAGGACACTCTCTATATAGCCAAGTATCATCATCAGAATTGAAGAAATTTAATATTAAGTCAATAATAACATGTAATACAGAGTTCATATTCCACTTTCACCTAACTGTTGCTAAAATATTTGTGATTTTTAAAGCTCTTTCATGCAGGATCTAATCAGAATTCAGGAATTGCATTTGATTATGTCTTTAAATTTGTAAGAGTGCCTCCACCCTGCCCCTAGTCCCAGGTCCCTTTTGTCTTGATTTCATGATAGATATTTTTTGCTTTCTTTTGAGGAATCCAAGTCAGTTGAACTGTATAGGTGATCCCAAATTCTGGATTTGTCTGATTGCTACCACGTGAGAAGTACACAAGTAATGTTTTGTACTTCTTACAGCACCACACGAGGACGCACATAACGTCAGTTTGTCTCATTACTGGTGATGCTAAAATTGAAGTGGTCATAAGGTGCATCTGTCAGATCTCTCCATGCAGTTATCTTTTCTCCTCTGAAATTAGAATGCAATTGTGAGGTGTTAACTTTAAGACAATGAAAGTATCTTGTTTGCAACAGCCCATGGTTTTAAACATCATCCATCATGATCTTTAATTACTGCACTGGAAACTGGAAATGGTAGTTTTCTCATTATGTCATTCTTTCAGTATTTAAAAGAGCATTCTTCTGTAAAGTAGAAATGAGCTTTTCTTTTCCTTTTTCTCTTTCATGTGTATATATTTATACTTACATGTTTTAGTATATTTTTCAAAAATGTATATGTATATATATATTAAGATACAGTATTGCAGATACTTGATGCTCAACTTGTCCCTTCAGTCCCATCTCCTTTTGACATGTCCTCATTGGTGCTCAAACACATTCTTACCTTCTAGAACAAAATGTTCCAAACTGACCTTGTTATTTTCCCTGAATCTGAAATCGACCATTTCTATTATAATCCCTTTTAGTGGGCAATGGCATTTAGAAACCAAGATCTGGGTGTCAGGTGTGTTCAATGCTGGGGTGTCTTCTAGGCCCTTTCAGTGGACAAAGCTAGGAAATATATGTCTTTTAAACATGAGTTCATACTGACAACTCTAATTTAAACCCAATATAGTATTCCTCATCTTCCCCCATTTTACGTGTGTATTCCCCTTTTCCTACAGTCAGAATCCTAGTTCACAAATACATCAATATATTTACTCATTAGCTCTATCCAAAAATACTGTAACACAACCTCTACCTAATAACAAATCTACTAAATAAAGGTCAATATTTCTTCAAGGTGCTTTTTGTCCCAAGGTTATATCCCACTAGAGTATACACATAGAATACTATTTCAAAAGTAAGTTAATTATATTTTGTGTGGCTATGTTATTACATATAGGAGTAGTATTTGTTTCTGTTTGAAAATTCAATTTTAGAATTACAGTTGACCCTTGAACAACACCGGTTCAACTGCACAGGTCCACTAACAAGAAGTTCTTTTTTTCAATAAATTTATTGTTAAATTTGTTTTGAAGCTCTGTGGCTCTTTGAAAAAAAACATTTTCTTTTCTCTAGCTTTACTTTAAAAATACAGTATATACTACATCATACAAATATGGGTTAATTGGCTGTTATCAGTAAGGCTTCAAGTGAACAGTAGACTATTATTAGTAGTTAAGTTTTTCTGGAATCAAAAGTTATATATGAATATTTTACTACAGAGGGGGTCAAATATCCCTAACCCATGCATTGTTCAAGGGTCAACTGCATTTTTAAGCTGTAAACTATAAAAGTCAATTTTATTAAGGTATAATTTACATAAAGTGCACTCACTTTAAGTGTACAGTTCAATGTGTACATTTTTAATAAAATTTTGATAAATGTGTACACCAGTATAACCACAATCCTAACGAAACTGCAGATTACCATCACAACAAAAGGTTTCTCATGCCCCAGTTGTGATATCATTTTCATCTCACCTCTAGTCCCAGACAAGCGCTGACAGGCCTACATCGCTAAAATTTAGGCTTGCCTCTCCAGAACTTCATATAAATGGAATCATACTCTGTACTTTTTTCTGTCTGGCTTTTTTCATTCAGCATGTTTCTAAGATATATTCACTTTGAAATACATACATGAATAGTTCATTCCTTTTTACTGAATTGTATGACTATATCACATTATGTTTATCCATTCACCTAATGATGGACATTTGGGTTGTTACCAGGTAGAAGCTACTGTGGATAAAACTACTATGAAAATTTGTATTTTAAGTCTATTGTGGTTATGTATTTTCTTTTTTTATTTTATTTTATTTCTTTTTATATAATTTATTTGGTGTATATCTACAAATACATGTGCAATATTATGGTTATTCAACTACCCCTTTCATCAGGTTCCCACCAACTGCATTACAGTCACTGTCCATCAGCGTAGTGAGATGCTACAGAATCATTACTTGTCTTCTCTGAGTTGTACAGCCTTCCCCGTGTCCCCCCAACATTAAGTTTGCTAATCGTACTGCCCTTTTTTTCCCCCTTGTCCTCCTTCCCACCCATCCTCCTCAGTTCCTTTCCCTTTGATAAGTATTAGTCCATTCTTGGGTTCTGTAAGTTTGCTGCTGTTTTGTTCCTTCAGTTTTTTTCTTTTCTCTTATACTCCACATATGAGTGAGATCATTTGATATTTGTCTTTTTCCGCTTGGCTTATTTCACTAAGCATACCACCCTCTAGCTCCATCCATGTTGTTGCAAATGGTAGGATTTGTTTTCTTCTTATGGCTGAATAATATTCCACTGTGTATATGTACCACCTCATCTTTATCCATTCATCTACTGATGGACACTTACGTTGCTTCCATTTCTTGGCTATTGTAAATAGTGCTGCAATAAACATAGGGGTGTATATGTCTTTTTCAAACTGGGCTGCTGCATTCTTAGGGTAAATTCCTAGGAGTGGAATTCCTGGGTCAAATGGTATTTCTATTTTGAGTTTTATGAGGAACCTCCATACTGCTTTCCACAATGGCTGAACTAATTTACATTCCCACCAGCAGTGTAGGAGGGTTCCCTTTTCTCCACATCCTCACCAACATTTGTTGTTGTTTTGTGTTTTGGATGTTGGCCATCCTTACTGGTGTGAGGTGATACCTCATTGTGGTTTTAATTTGCATTAGCGATGCGGAGCATCTGATGATTAGCGATGTGGAGCATCTTTTCATGTGCCTGTTGGCCATCTGAATTTCTTCTTTGGAGAAGTGTCTACTCATGTCCTCTGCCCATTTCTTAATTGGATTATTTGCTTTTTGTTTGTTGAGGTGTGTGAGTTTTTTATATATTTTGGATGTCAACCCCTTATCAGATATGTCATTTATGAATATATTCTCCCATACTGTAGGATCTCTTTTTGTTCTACTGATGGTGTCCTTTGCTGTACATAAGCTTTTCAGCTTGATATAGCCCCACTTGTTCATTTTTACTTTTGTTTCCCTTGTGTGGCTATGTATTTTCATTTCTCTAAGTTAAATATCTAGGAGCAGAATTACTGGGTCATAAGGTAAGTGCATGTGCCATTTTACATTACTATCAGTAATGAATCAAGATTCCATTTCATTTTTACATCCTTGTCACTACTTGATCTTTTCAGTCTTCTTAATTTTAGCCATTCTAGGTAGGTATAGTAGTATCTCACAGTGGTTTATTTTGCTTTTCCCTAATAACAAATGATGAGGAGCATTGTTTTATATGCTTATAAGTTATTCTTTCAGCTTCTCTTGAATGGTTTGTACACATTTTTTGCCTTAGAAACTAAGTGTTGCTGCCCATCTTTTGGATTCTAAGGGGTTTTTAAATCATGTTCTGGATTAATTTATTTTTTGCCAGTTGTATGTATTGTGAATGTTTTCTTACAGTCTGATGGCTTGCCTTTTCATTTTCTATTGTCTTTAAACAAAGTTTTAATTACTTAATTTTATTGTAAGAGCACTTGAGATCTACCCACTTAAAGTGTACAGTATTGTTAACTATGTGCACCATGTTGTACAGCAGATCTCCAGAACTTAATTCACCTTGCATTAAGTCAAATTTTATATCCTTTCAACAATTCCCATTTCATCCTTCCCCAGCCCCTGGCAACCACCATAATAGTATCTGCTTTTAAGATTGACTAACAAGGTTTTAATTTTTGATCAACCCGAATTATCAGTATTTTTTTCTTTTATACTCAGTGCTTTTAATGTACTAATATGTTCACCTGTGTTTTCTTCTATAAGTTTTAGAGCTTTAGCTTTTATGTTTAAGTCTACGAATTATTCTGAGATAACTTTTAATGTATGGTGTGAGATAAGAGTCAGGTTCACATTTTTTAAAATTTATTTTGGTATCATTAATCTACAATTACATGTGCAATATTATGGTTATTAAACTACCGCCATCATCATGTCCCCCCCACCAACCCCATTACAGTCATTGTCCATCAGCGTAGAGAGATGTTATAGAGTCACTACTTTTCTTCTCTGAGTTGTACAGCCCTCCCCGTGCCCCTGCTACCTTACGTCTGCTAATCCTAATGCCCCTTTTACCCTCTTATCCCTCCCTTTCCCTTTGGTAACTATTAGTCCGTTCTTGGGATCTGTGAGTCTGCTGCTGTTTTGTTCCTTCAGTGTTTTTCTTTGTTCTTATACTCCACATATGAGTGAAATCATTTCATACTTGTCTTTTTCGGCTTGGCTTATTTCACTGAGCATAATACCCTCTAACTCCATCCATGTTGTTGCAAATGGTAGGATTTGTTTTCTTCTTATGGCTGAATAATATTCCATTGTGTATATGTACCACCTCTTCTTTATCCATTCATCTACTGATGGACACTTACGTTGCTTCCATTTCTTGGCTATTGTAAATAGTGCTGCAATAAACATAGGGGTGTATATGTCTTTTTCAAACTGGGCTGCTGCATTCTTAGGGTAAATTCCTAGGAGTGGAATTCGTGGGTCAAATGGTATTTCTATTTTGAGTTTTTGAGGAACCTTCATACTGCTTTCCACAATGGCTGAACTAATTTGTATTCCCACCAGCAGTGTAGGAGGGTTCCCCTTTCTCCACATCCTTGCTAACATTTGTTGTTGTTTGTCTTTTGGATGTTGGCCATCCTAACTGGTGTGAGGTGATATCATCTCATTGTGGTTTTAATCCGCATTTCTCTGATGATTAGCGATGTGGAGCATCTTTTCTTGTACCCGTTGGCCATCTGAATTTCCTCTTTGGTGAAGTGTCTGTTCAGATCTTCTGCTCATTTTTTAATTGGATTATTTGCTTTTTGTTTGTTGAGGTGTGTGAGCTCTTTATATATTTTGGATGCTAACCCCTTATCGGATATGTCATTTATGAATATATTCTCCCATACTGTAGGATCTTTTCTTGTTCTACTGATGGTGTCCTTTGCTGTACAGAAGCTTTTCAGCTTGATATAGTCCCACTTGTTCATTTTTGCTTTTGTTTCCCTTGCCTGGGGAGATATGTTCATGAAGAAGTTGCTCATGCTTATATTCAGGAGATTTTTGCCTATCTTGTCTTCTAAGAGTTTTATGGTTTCATGACTTACATTCAGGTCTTTGATCCACCTTGAGTTTACCTTTGTGTATGACGCTAGACAGTAGTCCAGTTTCATTCTCTTACATGTAGCTGTCCAATTTTTCTAACACCAGCTGCTGAAGAGGCTGTCATCTCCCCATTGTATATCCAAGGCTCCTTTATCAAATATTGACTGTATATGTTTGTGTTAATGTTTGGATTTTCTATTCTGTTCCACTGATCTGTGGGTCTGTTTTTGTGCCAATACCAATCTGTCTTGATTACTGTGACTTTGTAGTAAAGCTTGAAGTCAGGGAGCATAATTCCCCCTGTTTGATTCCTCCTTCTCAGGATTGCTTTGGCTATTCGGGGTCTTTTGTGGTTCCGTATGAATTTTAGAATTATTTGTTCCAGTTCATTGAAGAAAGCTGTTGGTAGTTTGATAGGGATTGCATTGAATCTGTAGATTGCTTTAGGTAGTATAGCCATTTTGACAATATTTATTCTACCTGGCCAAGAGCATGAATTTCCATTTGTTAGTGTCCTCTTTAATTTCTCTTAGGAGTGTCTTGTAGTTTTCAGAGTATAGGTCTTTCACTTCCTTCGTTAGGTTTATTCCTAGGTATTTTACTCTTTTTGATAAGGTTCACATTTTTAACTTCTATAAAAATAAAGGCATAATTTGCATACAATAAAATTTACCCTTTCTAGTGCACAAGTCAGTGGGTTTGGACAAATGTGCAAACACTACAAAAACCAAAGGAGAGCACCGTTCAGTCACACCAAAAGATTCCGGCACATTCCTCTGTGTGAACCCTTCGCACCACCTCTAGTCCCCAAGCAAACCACTGATCTGTTCTCTGTCCCTATAGTTTGGCCTTTTCCAAAATATCAAATATGTAGAATAATTTAATATGTAGCCTTTTATGTCTGGCTTCTTTCACTTAGCTTAATGCCTTTGAGGTTCATCCATGTTGTTATTTATATCAGTAATGTATTATTTTTCATTGGTGATTACCATTGCACTGTATGGATGCACCAAAAGTTGATGGTTGTTTTGTTAATCAGTTGCATGACCTTTGAGCTTCTTTCCTGTTTTTGGCAATTAGGAGTAAAGCTTCTATAAACATGTGCATAAGTTTTTGTGGAAACATAAATATTCATCTCACTTGAGTAAATATATAGGAGTGGATGGCTGAGTTACATGGTAATATGCAGAGAGAAACTTCCTGTTTTTCAAATTGACTGTCCCTTTTTGCATCCCCACTAATCATGTACATCTGGTGGAGGTACAAAGCATCTTCTCTGGCACTGAGTACCATCAGTTTGTAAGTGTTTCCTTTCTTTTTAAAACGTTTACCCATTCTAACTGGTGCACAGTGGGTAACTCATTGTGGTTTTAATCTGTATTTCCACACTAACAATGTTGAGCATCATTTGCTCATCTACTGTGCAGAATTCTTTGGTAAACTACTCAAATCTTCTGCCCAGTTTTATTAGGTTGTTGGTTTCAGTATTGAGTTTTAGGAGTTGCTTGTATATTCTGGAATCAAATCCATGGATAGTTATATATTTTGCAAATGTTTTCTCCCAATCTGTGGATTTTAATTCCCACAACAATGTACTTAGAAGAGCAAAATGTTTTATTTGACGTATTGTACTTTTGGTGCTCAACCTAAGAAATCTTTCCCTAATCCAATATCTCAAAGATTTTCTCTTACATTTTCTTCTGGAAATTTTATAGTATTAATTTTTCCATTTAGGTCTATGATTTATTTAATTTTGTAAAAGGCTTGGGAATCATTTTTTTTTTTAAACTGGGTCTGCAGTTGTCTCAGTATGATATATTTAAAGGATTATTCTTTACCTATTGAATTGCCATGACACCTCTGTTGAAAAAATTAATTAGACATATATTTGTGGTTCTACTTTTTTTTATTAAGGTATTATTGATATACACTCTTATGAAGGTTTCACATGAAAAAACAATGTGGTGACTACTTTTACCCATATTATCAAGTCCACACCTATACCCCAATTCAGTCACTGTCCATCAGTGTAGTAAGATGCCACGGATTCACTGTTTGCCTTCTCTGTGCTACACTATTTTCCCAGTGACCCCCCACACCATGTGTACTAAACATAATACCCCTCAATCCCCTACTTGCTCCCTCCCAACCTGCCTTCCCAAACCCCTCCCCTGTGGTAACCACAAGTCCTCTCTTGGAGTCTCTGAGTATCCTGCTGTTTTGTTCCTTCAATTTTGCTGCGTTGTTATACTCCACAAATGAGTGAAATCATTTGGCACTTGTCTTTTTCTGCCTGGCTTATTTCACTGAGCATAATATCCTCCAGCTCCATCCATGTTGTTGCAAATGGTAGAATTTGTTTCTTTCTTATGGCTGAATAGTATTCCATTGTGTATATGTACCACCTCTTCTTTATCCATTCATCTACTGATGGACACTTAGGTTGCTTCCGTATCTTGGCTATTGTAAAAATTGCTGCAGTAAATATAGGGGTGCATATGTCTTTTTGAATCTGAGAAGTTGTATTCTTGGGGTAAATTCCAAGGAGTGGGATTCCAGGGTCAAATGGTATTTCTATTTTTAGTTTTTTGAGGAACCTCCATATTGCTTTCCACAATGGTTGAACTAGACTATATTCCATTAGGACTGTAGAAGGGTTCCCCTTTCTCCGCATACTCGCCAGCATTTGTTGTTCTTAGTCTTTTGGATGGTGGACATCCTTAGTGGTGTGAGGTGATATCTCATTGTGGTTTAATTTGCATTTCCCTGATGATTAGTGATATGGAGCATCTTTTCATGTGTCTGCTGGCCATCTTAATTTCTTATTTGGAGAATTGTCTCTTCATATCCTCTGCCCAGTTTTTTAATTGGGTTATTTGCTTTTTGGGTGTTGAGATGTGTGAGTTCTTTTTTTGGGATGTTAACCCCTTGTCAGACATGTCATTTGCAAATATATTCTCCTGTACTGTAGGATGCCTTTTTGTTCTGTTGATTGTGTCCTTGGCCCTACAGAAGCTTTTTAGTTTGATGTAGTCCCATGTGTTCATTTTTGCTTTTGTTTCCCTGGTTCAAGGAGATGCGTTCAGGAAGAAGTTGCTCATGCTTATATTAAGGAGATTTTTGCCTATGTTATCTTCTAAGAGTTTTATGGTTTCATGACTTACATTCAGTCCTTTGATCCATTTCGAGTTTACTGTTGTATATGGGGTTAAACGAGAATCCAGTTTCATTCTCTTGGATGCAGCTGTCCAGTTTTGCCAACACCAGTTGAAGAGGCTGTCACTTCCCCATTGTATGTCCATGGCTCCTTTATTGTATATTAGTTGACCATATATGGTTAGGTTTATATCAGGGCTCTCTAGTCTGTTCCATTGGTCTATGGATCTGTTCTTGTGCCAGTACCAAATTGTCTTGATTACAGTGGCTTTGAAGTAGAGCTTGAAGTTGGGGAGGGTAATCCCCCCAGCTTTATTCTTCCTTCTCAGGATTACTTTGGCTTTTTGGGGTCTTTTGTGGTTCCATATGAATTTTACAACGATTTTCTCTATTTCATTGAAGAATGCTGTTGGTATTTTGATAGGACTTGCATTAAATTTGTAGATTGCTTTAGGCAAGATGGCCATTTTGACATTAATTCTTCCTATCCATTAGCACAGAAGGTGTTTCCACTTATTGGTATCTTCTTTAATTTCTCTCATGAATGTCTTGTAGTTTTCCAGGTATAGGTCTTTCACTTCCTTGGTTAGGTTTATTCCTAGGTATTTTATTCTTTTTGATGCGATTGTGAATGGAATTGTTTTTCTGATTTCTCTTGCTGTTAGTTCATTGTTAGTATATAGGAATGCCACAGATTTCTGTGTATTAATTTTGTATCCTGCAACTTTGCTGAATTCTGATATTAGATATAGTAGTTTTGGAGTGGATTCTTTAGGGTTTTTTTATGTACAATATCATGTCATCTGCAAAGAGGGACAGTTTAACTTCTTCACTGCCAATCTGGATGCCTTTTATTTCTTTGTGTTGTCTGATTACTGTGGCTAGGACCTCCAGTACTATGTTGAATAGAAGTGGGGAGAGTGGGCATCCTTGTCTTGTTCCCAATCTTAAAGGAAAAGCTTTCAACTTCTCACTGTTAAGTATAATGTTGGCTGTGGGTTTGTCATATATGGCCTTTATTATGTTGGGGTACTTGCCCTCTATACCCATTTTGTTGGGTTTTTATCATGAATGGGTATTGAATTTTGTCAAATGCTTTTTCAGCAACTATGGAGATAATCATGTGGTTTTTGTCCTTTTTGTTGATGTGGTGGATGATGGCTAATATTTTGTTGAGTGTTTTGCATCTATGTTAATCAGGGATATTGGTCTATAATTTTCATTTTTTGTGGTGTCTTTAACTGGTTTTGGTATTAGAGTGATGCTGGTCTGATAGAATCAGTTTGGAAGTATTCCCTCTTCTTCTGCTCTTTGGAAAACTTTAAGGAGGATGGGTTTAGGTCTTCACTAAATGTTTGATAAATTTCAGCAGTGAAGCCATCTGGTCCACGGGTTTAGTCTTAGGTAGTTTTTTGATTACCAATTCAATTTCGTTGCTGATAATTGGTGTGTTCAGATTTTCTATTTCTTTCTGGGTCAGCCTTGGAAGGTTGTATTTTTCTAAAAAGTTGTCCCTTTCTTCTAGGTTATCCAGTTTGTTAGCATATAATTTTTCATAGTATTCTCTAATAATTCTTTGTATTTCTGTGTTGTCCATAGTGATTTTTCCTTTCTCATTTCTGATTCTGTTTATGTGAGTAGACTCTCTTTTTTTCTTGATAAGTTTGGCTAAGGGTTTATCTATTTTGTTTATTTTCTCGAAGAACAAACTCCTGCTTTCACTGATTCTTCCTATTGTTTTATTCTTCTCAATTTTATTTATTTCTGCTCTAATCTTTATTATGTGCCTCCTCAACTGACATTGGGCCTAATTTGTTCTTCTTTTTCTAGTTTCGTTAATTGTGAGTTTAGACTGTTCATAAGGGATTGTTCTTCTTTACTGAGGTGGGTCTGTATTGCAATATACTTTCCTCTTAGCACGGCCTTCGCTGCATCCCACAGATTTTGTGGTTTTGAATTACTGTTGCCATTTGTTACCATATATTGCTTTATCTCTGTTTTTATTTGGTCATTGATATATTGGTTATTTAGGTGCATGTTGTGAAGCCTCCATGTGTTTGTGGGATTTTTCATTATCTTTGCTTTATTTATTTCTAGTTTCATACCTTTGTGGTCTGAAAAACTGGTTGGTACAGTTTCAATCTTATCTAGGTCTTTAATTTCTCTCAGCAATCTTTTGTAGTGGTTAGTATACAATATTTCCAATTATCATTATATTTATCCATAAGTATTTCATTTTTGTTATTTTGTTCTAAATGTTTTAAAATAAGAGCTTTATTGACAAAACTGAAGGACCAAAGCAGCAGCAGACCCACAGATCCAAGAAGGGACTAGCAGTTTCCCAAGGGAAGGGGTTGGGGAGGGAGGAGGGGATTAAGGGGCATTATGACTAGCACACATAATGTAGGTGGGTCATGGCAAAGGCAGCATAGAGCAGAAAAGACAAGTAGTAACTCTATAGCATTTTTACAATGACAACAATAATTCTACACCACAAAATCTGTGGGATGCAGCGAAGGCTGTCCTAAGAGGAAAGTATCTTGCAATACAGGCCCACCTCAGTAAAGAAGAACAATCTCATATGAACAGTCTAAACTCACAATTAATGAAACTAGAAAAAGAAGAATAAATTAGGCCCAATGTCAGTTGAGGAGGGACATAATAAAGATTAAAGCATAAGTAAAATCGAGAAGAATAAAACAATAGAAAGAATCAATGAAAGCAGGAGCTGGTTCTTTGAGAAGAAAATAAACAAAATAGATAAACCCCTAGTCAGACTTATCAAGAAAAAAAGAGAGTCTACTCACATAAACAGAATCAGAAATGAGAAAGGAAAAATCACTATGGACAACACAGAAATACAAAGAATTATTAGAGAATACTATGAAAAACTATATGCTCACAAACTGGGTTTGTCAAAAGGAAGATTCCAACTCAAAGAGCTCCAAATGACTATGTCTAAAACATTTTGAGCAAATTAAATAGTATATATCCATGAGTCCATACTGATATAATGAAATAGATATTTGAGTGAATGAATGAATGAATGAATGGGAGGAGAAAACAGAAATCTCCCCTGAAGAATTCCAAAAATTTATGTAGAAATTCTACCCTCAAGGAGATGGTCCATAACACCCCACTTCTTAAGTGTAGGCTGCACATAGTGACTTTCCTCCAAAGAAGACAGTATCAAAAGGGGAGGGGGAGAGTAATTTTACAATGTAGAAACCTACAAATGCTACCTCGGCCAAGTGATAAAGATCAATACCATCAGTAATAAATCATGTTGGTAAGATGCACCTTTGATGTGATGTAATGAAAATAACACTTTACTTCTGTGATCTCCCTCTAGAAAACCCTTACTCCAGTCTGACTATGAGAAGAAACATCAGCAAATTCCAAGAAAAGGGCATTCTACAAAGTACTTCACCAGTACACCTCAAATCTGCAAAGGTTATCAAAAACAAGGAAAGCCTGAGAAATTGTCATAGCCAGGAGAAAACTACTGAGACACTGGAGAGTCAGGAAAAAGACATTAAGTAAAAACTAAAGAAATCTGAATAAACTATGGATGTTAGTTGATAACAGTTTATCAATATTGGTTCATTAATTTTAACAAACGTACCAGAAGGCTGTAAGTTCATAATAGGGGAACTGGGTGAGGGAGTATGTGGGAGCTCTGTACTGTCAATCTAAAACTGTTCTCAGAAATAAAGTCTATATTAAAAAAAATGTCAACTCTGAACAGAACTTCTTAAGAGGTATTATAATGATCAAGATAATCTGCAAATATCAAAAAGTTCTATTGCTGGTTTGTTTTATTTCTTATAAATCCATGCTAACTTCATTTCTTTAACAGGCAAGGAATAATCATACCTCCTAAGTGATCTCTGATTCTGCCCTTGCTCCCTCCACTCCCCATTCCTTAGCCTGAGTCACTCTCAAAAAGTAAAGTCAAATGGAATCTTTCCAATGGCTTCCCCATTTTACTCCAAGTAAAAGCCAAAGTTCTTAAAATAATCCTCAATGAACTGATCTAATTATTGCTCCCTTAACTCTCTAATTTTTATTTTCAGCTCCAGCTATGTAAGTCTCTTGGCTCTTCCCTCAAATGCACAAACCTACTTCACTCCCTCATTTCCCCTGAGGTCTCTGTTCAAATTTCATCTCACTGAGGACTTCCCTGACCACTTCATGTAAAATAACATTCTTCCTCTGAATCTTCTCTCTCCACTCTGCCTAACCCTTTTCTTGCTTTATTTTTCTCCCACATCACTAGTAAACAGGACAGATTTTACTAGTTTTGTCTATTATCCACTAAAAGGAAAACTCCATGTGGACAGGGTCTTTGCTTTGTTCACTGCGACCTAGCATATAGCAGATACTCACAAAATAGTTGCAACCTATGTTCAGTTTCTGAAGAGAAATCACCTTTAAGTCAGAGCTTAACTAACCACCTCTTAACCAAACATTTACTGAGTGCCCTCTTGATTGCCAGGCATCCTGATGAGGGTTAGGGGCTCAAAAAAGATTAAGCTAGGAGGTCAGCTCATTCAAATAAAACTGAATACCCTGAGACCTTTATTTATTTTAGACATTGTATGAGAGAGTTTTCAGTATAAGCAGAGATCTAACTGGGCTACCATCCAATGGATTTAATTATTAAAGTCCAAATTAAGAGTGTTCTATATCATAAGTCATAAAGAGAACAATAGAGAGAAATACCCTCTCAGTAATGATAAAAAAGGTTTTTTTACAACATATATATGCACAATGGGATAAGGATTACTTGTGATATAAAATTAGCTTTGAGTGAAGCAACAGTAGTTCACAATTTTTTTAAATTTAAATCCCATGTTCCCCTAAAAAAATTGACATTTTAGATGAGATTTCTGTCTTGGGTTTTTATCTGTTAAACATATTAGATTAAAGTTAACAAAGAAGTTATGGAAAGAATGACCATAAGAAAAAAATGCTTGACTGTATTACTGAAAATAAGCTGCCTTATGGTTGTGAGAGTAAATGAGAAAGCATATATATCTAGCAGTTAACACAATGCTGTTTGGCCCATAATGTTCAATCAACGCTCTTATTATTGCAACTATAGGTAAGGTCTGCATTTATACAACTGACACTGATTAAGTGCCAAGTATTATGCGAGGCACCAGACGACACAGGAAAAAAAAAGGCCAAGTAAACAAACAAGCAATACTAAGTATGAGAAGGCTTATTACCTCTAGGAAAACACAGTTGAGTACTGAGAGGAAAAGGGAAACTACACAAGAAAAGTTTTTCAGGAAGAGACAATACATATGTAAAGACCTGGAAATGTGAATAAGATGGAACATTAGTAGACCTGTAAGTAATTCTACTTGTTGTATTAGGGGATGGGGATGAGGATGGGAGTCAGACAGGAGCCAGATTATGGAAAATTATATACCAAAATAACATTTTATCTTCTAGGGAATAAGGAGCCTCTAATGAATTTTAATCAGTTAAATGATTAAATCTGTATTTTAAAAGAATGGTTTTCAACCAGAGGTGCTTATCATTTGGTGGGTTTTTTCAAGCTGTACAGTCCTACTTCTCACTTGAAGTTATTTACTGGTTGTTCTGAGACAGGACCCTGTAAGTCACTTTGGAAAAGCTCTTAAAGCAAGTCTGCCATGCAACTGCAGTAAAGAATCACTATCTCAGGAATCTCAGAAAAGTAATTTGATAAACAGTATGAAAAGAGCAAGCCTCAAAGCAGGAAGGCCAAGATCCTACTGCAGAAATCCAGGTAAAAAATTAGAACAGAACAGTGACCATAGTCAGCCAAGAGAACTCTTAAAGAACTGACAAGACTTGGCCAAAAATGATTTGTGGGGGAAGACAGAGGAATCATGAATGATAGGAATGATTTCTCATACTGTTATTTACTTAGGCCTTTTTATTTCTGTGTCTTCTAGTGCCTAGCATAATACTTGGTGGTTAATAAATGTCTGTTGTATTAAATGCAGACCTCACCTTTAGATACAATGAATGACAGATTTAAAAGAGTTCAACTTTGGATGCATTAAGTTTGAGGTGAGGTGTTTATCAGAGATAGTGAAAAATATTTAAAAGAGTCTAATGAACATTTTCATTTGGAAGTCTCAAAGATATCTGAGCTGGAAATTTAAAATTAGGATATTATTAGTTGGATATTTTTGAAGTCATGAAAAGTGGGTGAAATTGCTCAAGAGGGTCTTACAAGAGAAATGGGCAGATGACAGAAGCTATGGGGACACTAAGCTGACCCTGTGCCAAACCAGAGAAAGAGAGGACAAAAGAGTTATACAGAGGCCCGAGGTGGGAGAGAAACTGCTATACAGAGAAGCTGAAAAGAGACAAATATGCTTTGAACATACTGAGGGAAAGGCAGAGTGGCAGGAGATTCATTCCCCTGGCGAGGTAGTAGGCAAGGGGCAGACGTGAAAAGCATTGTGGGCACAATAAGAGGTTTGGATTTTATTTAAAGTACAGTGGAAAATAACTAAAGGATTTTTAAGCATGGGAGTGATTACATTTTTTAAAGGTAGCTGCTACATTCTACAAAACTTCCCTCAGTTCCCAAACTGAAATCAAAAGTAAAGTGAATTCTTAAATCAAATACAACTGTCAATGTCATAATCATCCCCCCCATATACACATGACTACCCAAGTAGTTCCAAGTTTCACTAAAAATTGCTTTAAAAACATAGGTTAAAGTATACGTAGTTTAATGAAGGTGGCTACCAAGTACTGAGTAGTTCCACAATAGTGTCCTTTAGTTTAAAAAATAGTGAAAGTAACAAAGCTGTTCAGGATAAAAGATACTTCCCTTGGACCTGACTTTGCAGAAACTCATGGGAGAAGAGACAAATCTATGTTTTAAAAATGGTGAACTTTTCAGGATATTAATGGCTATACTATAATCAAAAAGATAATCACAAATGTTGACAAGGATGTGGAAAACTAGAACCTTCATACACTGCTGATGGGAAAAAAAAATGTGATGTACATCTCCTTTACAAAACAATTTGGCAGTTCCCCAAAATGTTAAACATAGAATTAGCATGTGATCCAACAATTCCACTCCATGATTGATATCCAAGGAAAATGAAATATGTGTTCATATACTTTAACTCCATTTTTTTATATGGTTAATGCACCATTACTCAAACAACATGATGGTTACTAGACCCCCTATTATCATGTCCCAACCACATACCCCATTAGTCACTGTCCATCAGTGTAGTAAGATGCTATAGAATCATTACTTGTCTTCTCTGTAAATACTGCCTTTCCCATGTGCCCCCCACCCCCGCTACATTCTGTGTGCTAATTGTAATGCCCCTTTTCCCCCTTATCCCTCTCTTCCCACCCATCCTCCCAGGTCCCTTTGCCTTTGGTAACTGTTAATCTCTTCTTGGGTTCTGTGAGCCTGCTGCTGTTTTGTTGCTTCAGTTTTTACTTTGTTCTTATACTTCACAGATGAGTGAAATCATTTGATACTTGTCTTTCTCCGCCTGGCTTATCTCACTGACCGTAATACCCTCTAGCGCCATCCATGTTGTTGCAAATGGTAGGATTTTTTTTCTTCTTATGGCTGAATAATATTCCATTGTGTATATGTACCACCTCTTCTTTATCCATTCATTTATTGATGGACTCTTAGGTTGCTTCCATTTCTTGGCTAATGTAAATAGTGCTGTGATAAACGCATATGTCTTTTTCAAACTGGGCTCCTGCATTTTTAGGGTAAATTCCTAGGAGTGGAATTCCTGGGTCAAATGGTATTTCTATTTTTAGTTTTTTGAGGAACTGCCATACTGCTTTCCACAATGGTTGAACTAATTTACATTTCCACCAGCAGTGTAGGAGGGTTCCCCTTTCTCCACATCCTCACCAACATTTGTTGTTGTTTGTGTTTTGGATGTTGGCCATCCTAACCAGTGTGAGGTGATATCTCATTGTGGTTTTAATTTGCATTTCTCTGATGATCAGCAATGTGGAGCATCTCTTCTTGTGCCTGTTGGCCATCTGAATTTCTTCTTTGGAGAAGTGTCTGTTCAGCTCCTCTGCCCATTTTTTAATTGGCTCATTTGCTTTTAGTTTGTTGAGGTGCATGAGCTCTTTATATAATTTGGATGTCAACCCCTTATTGAATATGTCATTTATGTATATTCTCCCATACTGTAGGATGTCCTTTTGTTCTACTGATGGTGTCCTTTGCTGTACAGAAGCTTTTTAATTTGATATAGTCCCACTTGTTCATTTTTGTTTTTGTTTCCCTTGCCTGCGGAGATATGTTCATGAAGAAGTTGCTCATGTTTATGTCCAAGAGATTTTTGCCTATATTTTCTTCTAAGAGTTTTATGGTTTCATGACTTACATTCAGGTCTTTGATCCATTTTGAGTTTACTTTTGTGTATGTGGTTAGACAATAATCCAGTTTCATTCTTACATGTAGCTGTCCAGTTTTACCAACACCAGCTGTTGAAGAGGCTGTCATTTCCCCACTGTATATCTATGGCTTTTTTTTGTGTATTAACTGACCATATATGCTTGGGTTTATATCTGGGCTCTCTATATTCTGTTCCACTGGTCTATGGGTCTGTTCTTGTGCCAGTAACAAATTGTCTTGATTACTGTGGCTTTGTAGTATTTGTTCATATACTTTTACGCAAATGTTCATAGCAGCATTATTCCCAAGAGCCAAAAAATGAAAGCAACCCAAATGTGCATCAACTAGCAAATGGATAAACAAAATTAATTGTATCTATACAACAGAGTATTATTCTGCTGTAAGTATTTATAAGTACCAACACTGCTACAACATAGATGAATCTCAAAAACATTATATTTACTCAAAGAATGCACACACAAAAGAACACATATTTTATGATTCCGTTTTTATGAAATTTTCCAAAAAGGCAGATCTATAGAAACAGAAAATGGATTAATAGTTACCTAGAACTAGGGATGAGAATGTGGTGTGATAAATGGGCATGAGGTTTCTTTTTGGGTAATGAAAATGTTTGAAGATTAGATTGTGTTAACAGCTTTTCTGAGATTTAATTTATATACCACAAAATTCTCCTGTACTAAGTGTACAATTCAATGATTTTTAGTATATGGTATATAAATTAAACCTCAGTAAAGCTGTTCATTTTTATTTTTAAATGCTGGAGGAATCAAATGACCTGAATTCGCTAGCTGTAAGGGGACCCTGGGCATTAATTTACTCATTTTTAGGACAACCTCAGAGCACAGGTAAACTCCTATATACTGTATCACCTATGCTCTCTATGGGCCATTAGAGATAGGTTCTGCAGAAGATCAGAAAGCAGAAGAGAGGAGTATTATTTGTCCATTCCCTCTCCGTATCACAACCATGGTTTTAGCCATGCGGCATCCCTTCATGCCTATAGCTCCTTCTGGGCTCTGGTAACTGTTGCCCCTTCACAGGCCTAGAAGTGGCTTCACACTGCTGCTACTCAGTCACTGTTTCAACACCCTTTTTGGTTCCCTTAAACTTCACCCCCAACTATAAAACTGAGCCCTTCATTAAAGTGGCCTAAGATGAATCAGTGAAATTATGTTTCATGCAGGGCCCCCAACTGATAATTGGTGTAAAGGAGGTACAACTGGTACTTTGTACCAACGAGTTATTGTTAAGTTGAATATGATTTCTTCAGATAATTTGTTTTAACTGTTATATACATCATTAATGATCTTTACCAAGAAAATCCTACTTCATTTTGTACAAATGATATACTTACGTTGGTTAAACAGAAGGTATTTCTGTTTTCACTAAGAAGGTGAAGTGAAGAGTAAGTAGACTGTTATTTCCTGCCTAGTGAAATTAGAGTATATTTAAAAACCAATCTATCAGTTCCAAACATCTACAACAAAGAAACAAACAGGCATTTGTAACAGATGCCCAAGAAAAAATGATGCTGAAGGCGAGGCTGCTAAGAGTTTCCGTCTGTTATTCTGTTGGGAAATGGTATGCTCAATATGAGGAATGTTTTAAAATGTTAAGCCATCAAATTAAGCAGATCCAAGCAAAAATATTTTAGCTTATCCACATTTTTGTGTTTGCCATGCTTCACTGCATCAGACAAATCTGGTTTCAAGTTATTTAAATAGGATCAATGATTGCAGAGTAATGAGAATCATGGCCATTAAGTTATGAGAAAATTTCATTATTTTATGTTTAGTTACACCGCACAAATACCTAAAAGGCCTACTAGCATAGGACAAACTACACGGTTGGGAATCCCAAAGAACCTCAGTTTATGGAGGCCAAATTTAAACTCTAAAATATTAAATAATAAGTCAAAGCACATTATATTTAATTAAATATATTCTTTATTAAATCAATATTTATTGAAGTTATTATATGACAGATATATGGAGAAAAAAAACAAGCTCAACTGAACTGTCAAGAAACACCTGCCATTATGAACATGGACCAATAATAAATAACAAGTATTTAATATCAAGGACTGGTAAGTGCTATGAAGGAACTTAACAAAGGACATTGGGCTAAACACTGATGGGGGAAGTAGCAGATACCTTTCCATTGAGGATTCTAAGGAGAGGACTCTCAAACAATGTGACATTTTGAACTGAATGAAATGAGGGAGAAAGCCATGCAGATCATCAGAGGGAAGAATGGTCCTAGCAGAGGAAAGAGCCCAAAGACCCTGAGGTAAGAGTATTCTTGTTGTCATTCAAGCAACAAGGAAAAATGATGTTTCATCCAGAGGTAAAAGAGACAGAGGGCAAAGGAGACTCTGTGGTCATGGTTCTATGGAAAATGAGTGGATATGCTCAAACCAAGCCTGTGTCCTCCCATTTTCCTCTTCATATTATACAATATCCTCACACACATTCACATACAGCTAGCACACTGATTAACAAATGCTTATTACTGACCAAAAAGAAAAGAGGATTCATTACAAAAAGGCCTAGACTGCAAAGGCTTAGCTAGATCATTCTGAGTGAAAATTAGGAATCTGGGTTAGCAGCAGCCCAGTAACAAGGAGTCATCTAGCATCTTGCTAAAACTTAAAACAGCAGCAGAAGTAACAAAGGATAAACATTTAACAAAAAAATATTATTTTTTATGTAAGCAAGTTTAGCAAAGGAGTAGGCATCTTTTTGTTTTTTTACAAAATTTGTAGTCTCATTTAAATTCGTGGCAAAAAAAAAAACAAGCCCAATTTATTTAAGTTCTCCATTTCTCAATAGAATGTATTTCCCTTTTTTTTCCCACAAGATTACCACCGTCAAGTCCTTGTTCAAATGTCACTACTTCATTTAGCCTGCACAGCCCACACAAAATCTGCAATGCCCACCGGCCTGCGCCTTCCATTCTTACCCCACTTTTTTTCTCATACCACCTCCCAACATACTTGGTAATTCACAAATCTAGTAATGTCTACCTAGTAATCTCACTCCACATACCCAGTTTAAATTCCACGAGGGCAGGAGGATCTTGGTTTTGTTCACTGATGTATACCAAGCTCCCAAACAGTGTTTTATATGGTTAATATAGGAGAGATGTTCAGTGAACATCTCTGAAACTCCCATAATTTATGGTAACCATTCAATCTGATATAAACCAATTTATCCAAGTTTTCTTCAAACCTTTTCATGTAAGTATGCTCTGGGGAAATAATTCTAATTTTAAAATAATTGAGAAAGTATAACCTTCCAGCACAGATACTAACTCCCAAAAGATCCAACATCCTTCTTAAAAGGCTCCAATCACTAATACCAATGGTACTTCATCCTAAATCCCCACCCTCAAAAAGTTTTCTCTGAGAGTCAGAAAACTTTGGGATTTAACAGCAGTCTTCTTTGAAGTCACACTTCATGGGTTCAAATCATGCCTCTGCCACTGACTAGTATGACCTTAAGCAACATAATTAACAGCTCTTTGCTTTGGTTTATTGGTCTATAAGACGGACTAACAATAGTACCTATCTCAGAGTTGTTGAGAATTAAATGAGGTAACACATAATATCAGAATAGAGCTTAGCACATGGTAGGTATTCAAAAAATGGTAGTATCACCAACAGGTAAAGCTCAGTTCTCAGCACCCCCACTCTTCATTCCCAGAAATTTTAATCCCTGAGATTCCACTATTTTTCCAAACAAATGTCTATTTAGACTCCTAAATTCAATCTCCTATCCCCTCTGTGATAGTTAATTTTGTGTGTCAACTTCACTGGCCAGGGGGTGCCCAGAGTAAAAATAAACATTATTTCTGGATGTGTCTGTAAGGATGTTTCTAGAAGAAATTAGCATTTGAATCAGTGGACTCAGTAAAACAGATTGTCCTCCCCAGTATGGGTGGGCAGGTCCAATCCACTGAAAGCCTGAATAGCAGAAAAGGTAGGAGGATGACTTTATACCTTTTTGCCAGTTTCATGGTTGACCTGGGACATCTCATATTCTCCTGCTGTGGAACTGAGATTTATACCATGGGCTCCCCTGGTTCTCAGGTCTTAGGTCTCAGGATGAATTATGCCACCATCTTTCCTGGGTCTACAGGCTGCAAATAGCAGATCATGGGGCTTTTCAGCCTCCATAACTGCATGAGCCAATTTCTTATAATAAATTTCCATTACACACACACACACACACACACACACACACACATATGTATTTCCTATTTGTCTGCTTCTCTGGGAAACACAAACCAAGACAGATTTTGGTACCAATAGTGGTTCTAAAGGAATAGAATTCTATGGATTTTATTAACTGGTTCTGGGATTCTGGAATTGGGTCTCTAATCTAACTAGCTGTAAAGGTGCAAATGACTATTTCCAGTAGTAAAGATAGCACTGGTAGGCCACAGCATTAACTATAGAGATGTAAAATAACTGCACTGGAGAAATAAGCCAGACAGAGAAAGACAAGTATCAAATGATTTCCCTCATTTGTGGGAAAACAATGAAGCAAAACTGAATGAACAAAACAGCAGCAGACTTACAAACTCCAAGAAGGGACTAGTGGTTACCAAAGGGGAGGGGTGGGGGAGGGAGAAAGGGATTGAGGAGTATTATGATGGGCACACATGGTGTGAGGGGGGTCACAGGGAAGACTGTGAAGCACAGAGAAGACAAGTAGTGACTGTAGCATCTTACTACGCTGATGGACAAGACTTCAATAGGGTATGGGGGGGACTTGATAATATGGGTGAATGTAGTAACCACATGTTTTTCATGTGAAACCTTCATAAGAATATGTACCAGTGATACCTTAATAAAAATAAATAACTGCCCTGGGTATTTCTCATAAACCCCTTGTAAGAAGCAAGGATCTAAATGACCCTGTATGTCTTACTCTTAAACATTTTTTAAAAACTAACACATAGAGAACTGGATTAAAGATGGCGGGGTGAGAGGTGAGACAGAGGCTTCCTCCTAAAACCGCATATAATATGAAAATAAAGCTACTACAACTACTCTTGAAAGGGCAACGGGAAAGAGAACTACAATAAACTGCATACACCTGGAGACAAGAGCAGCCCTCACAGAAAACGGTAATGTACTAAAGCTGTGGTCCTGCGGGATCCAAGCCCTTCCCCCACCCCAGCTCACTGGCAGGAGGAACAGGAACAGAGCAGAGAGGGAGTGGAGAACTGGGACTCCTGAATACCTAACTCTGGAGATCTACTCTGGGAGCACAAACCTACATTTCATGGTGCTTGCATGATACTCTTGTAATTAGGAGCTTGGAAAGTTAAGACAGGCGGAGTTCCTGGAGAGACTAAGATTCCGGCTGCTTGTGAGATCAGGGATCCATACCTGGCTACTCTGGGATGGGGGAGAGGCAGGCAGTCTGAGAGACTTCCTGGCAGGGAGGACCTTGGAAGGAGGCCTGCTGAGGGGGTAAGGACTGCACGGAGCTTGCTGCTCGGGAGAAAGGACAGGTGGACAGGATTGTCGGGGTGTACTCTGCCCAGAAGATTGGGAGTTTTCTAATCTTCAGGTGTGCCAGCTCCCTGGCTGCCTGCACGGCTCCAGGAACCCCTTCTGAGACAGGCAGACTAGTGCACCTTTCGCCTGGCCAGCCCCACCGGGCTTGCAAACCTGGAAGCCCTTCCCTGGTGTTGGGCCAGCCGGAGGGAGGGTCTGTCTACAGCAACTAAAAAGGCAAAGCACAGAGGCTTATACCTGTGTGCTCAGCCCACTGGTTCAGACAGCGGAGACAGGCATAGCAGCCAGGAACCAGGAAACAGCCCTTTCCTCCCCCGAGGCACCAATACAACTCCCCTACAATCCCTGACATTGTTTCAGGGGCTGAGCAGCTCCAGAGAGTAGAGCTTCGGGGCACTAGAGGGCTCCATACACAAATATGAAACGCCAAAGGAACCTGGTCCAGAGTAAAATTATGAATACAACTCCTGAGAAAGATTTTAATGATATGGACCTTATGACTCTCCCTGAAAAGGAGTTCAAAATAAAAATCTTTCACATGCTCATGGAGGTACGGAAAGATATTCAAGAATTCAGGAATGAATTCCGGTCAGAGATCCAAACCTTGAAGAACACAATGGGTGGTATTAAAAGATTGGATATGGTGGAGGAGACGATAAATGAAATAAAAACTAGAGAAGAGGAATACAAAGAAGCTGAGGTACTGAGAGAAAAAAGGATCTCTAAGAATGAAAGAATATTGAGAGAACTGTGTGACCAATCCAAACGGAACAATATTCGCATTATAGGAGTACCAGAAGAAGAAGAGGGAGAAAAAGGGATAGAAAGTGTCTTTGAAGAAATAATTGCTAAAAACTTTCCCACACTGGGGAAGGAAATAGTCTCGCAGTCCACGGAATCCCACAGAACTCCCAACACAAGGGACCCAAGGAAGACAACACCAAGACACATAATAATTAAGATGGCAAAGGTCAAAGATACAGACACAGAATTAAAGGCAGCTAGAGAGAGAAAAAAGATCACCTACAAAGGAAAACCCATCAGACTATCATCAGACTTCTCAACAGAAACCTGACAGGCCAGAAGAGAATGGCATGATATATTTAACGTAATGAAACAGAAGGACCTCGAAGCAAGAATATTGTACCGAGCACAATTATCATTTAAATATGACGGAAGGATTAAACAATTTCCAGACAAAGGAAAGTTGAAAGAGTTTGCCTCTCAAAAACCACCACTACAGGATATCTTAAACGGACTGCTCTAGAGGGAAGCACCCCTAAGGCTAAAAAGATGTCAACAGAGAAAATAAAATCATAGCAAAGAAAGCAGACCATCCAAATACTAACTAAAGGCAAAGAATAAAACATCCAATATATAAAGAATGGAGGAAGAAGAATAGGAAGGGAGAAATAAAGAAACATCAGACGGCGTTCACAATAACTTAAAAAGAAAGTTAAGTTAGATTCTTAGATAGTAAAGAAGCAACCCTTGAACCTTTAGTAACCATGAATCTAAAGCCAGCAATGGCAATAAGTACATATCTATCAAAAATCACTCTAAATGTAAATGGACTGAATGCACCAAACAAAAGACACAGAGTAACAGAGTGGATAAAAAAGCAAGATCCATCTATATGCAGCTTACAAGAGACTCACCTCAAACCCAAAGATATACACAGACTAAAAGTGAAGGGATGGAAAAAGATACTTCATGCAAACAAAAAAAGAGAAAATAGCAGGTGTTGCAGTACTTGTATCAGACAAAACAGACTTCAAAACGAAGAAAGTAGCAAGAGATAAAGAAGGACATTACATAATGATAATGGGGTCAGTCCAACAAGAAGATATAACCATTATAAACATATATGCACCCAACACAGGAGTGCCAACATACGTGAAACAAATACTAACAGAATTGAAGGAGGAAATAGACAACAATGCATTCATTTTAGGAGACTTCAACACACCACTCACTCCAAAGGATAGATCAACCAGACAGAGAATAAGTAAAGACACAGAGGCACTGAACAACACACTAGAACAGATGGACCTAACAGATATCTACAGAACTCTGCACCCAAAAGCAACAGGATACACATTCTTCTCAAGTGCACATGGAACATTTTCCAGAATAGACCACATACTAGGCCACAAAAAGAACCTCAGTAATTTCAAAAATACTGAAATCCTGCCAACCAACTTCTCAGATCACAAAGGTATAAAACTAGATATAAATTTTAGAAAGAAATCAAAAAGGCTCACAAATACATGGAGACTTAACAACATTCTCCTAATTAATCAATGGGTTAACGACCAAATCAAAACAGAAATCAAAGAATATATGAAGACTAATGACAACAACAACACAAAGCCACAACTTCTGTGGGACGCAGCAAAGGCAGTTCTAAGAGGAAAGTATATTGCACTCCAGACCTATTTAAAGAAGGAAGAACATTCCCAAATGAACAGTCTAAAGACACAATTACTGAAACTGGAAAAAGAAGAACAAAGGAGGCCCAAAGTCACCAGAAGGAGGGACATAATAAAGATCAGAGAAGAAATAAATAAAACTGAGAAGAATAAAACAAGAGAAAAAAATCAATGAAACCAAGAGCTGGTTCTTTGAAAAAATAAACAAAATAGATAAACCCCTAGCCAGACTCATTAAGAGAAAAAAAGAATCTACACACATAAACAGAATCACAAATGAGAAAGGAAAAATAACGACAGACCCCACAGAAATACAAAGCATTATAAGAGAATATTATGAGCATCTGTATGCTAACAAGCTGCAAAACCTAGAAGAAATGGACTTCTTAGAAAAATACAGCCTTCCAAGACTCACCAAGCCGGAAACAGAAAAACTAAACAGACCAATCACCAGCAACGAAATTGAATCGGTAATCAAAAAACTACCCAAGAATAAAACCCCCGGACCTGATGGATTCACCTCTGAATTCTACCAGACATATAGAGAAGAAATAACACCCATTCTCCTTAAAGTTTTCCAAAAAATAGAAGAGGAGGGAATACTTCCAAACTCTTTCTATGAAGCCAGCATCACTCTAATACCAAAACCAGGCAAAGACCTCACCAAAAAAGAAAATTACAGACCTATATCCATGATGAACGTAGATGCAAAAATACTCAACAAAATATTAGTAAAGCGGAACTTCCGGGAATATGGCGACGTGAACGGACCAGCAGAAAAATTCCTCCCAACATTATATTTATTCACGAAAATACAGCAAATACAACTATCCCTAAAAGAGAGACCAGAATACACAGTAAAGTGCACAGGGTACAGCTACACCTGTGAGAACGTAGCAACCAGTGAGGCGGACGGGATACGGAGCGGCGACCCGGTGGGACCAAGCGCTCCCCCCCCCCAGAGCTCCGGCGGCCAGACACTCCGGACAGAGGACTCGGCACCCGGTGAGGCGCGACGGAAACGCGATCCAGAGAGACCAAAGCGCCCCTCCACCCCAGCACTCCGCGGGAGTCCCGGCAAGGCGGGTAAGGTACCGAGCCGCGAGCAGACCAAGCGCTCCTCTCGCCCACCGCTCCAGCGGGAGGAGAGGATTCAGAGCCGGGAGGGAGTGGAAGTCTGCTAGGAGCGCCGACACACAGCCTGCGGTGTAGCGGAGATAGGAGAGACAGAGGGCACAGGGTCCCAGCCCGGAACGTGCAAGTTGCCCGCGGCAGGCTCCGGGAAGGAAAAAGAAAGGAGAAAAAAGGGAAGAAAAGTGCGCGCTCTGCCTCAGCGGTCTTAAAGAGACAGGAGCTCAGTAGAGGGGCCGGATAGCCCCACAAACTGAGCCCAGCACGCTGGGAGTCCTGGGGAGCTTTGGATCCCTTGGCTGGCGACTGGGAAAGGGTGCCTGCCATTGAGAGCCCCACGGAGATCAACAGTTTCCCATTGTTCCCAACCCAGCCAGAACTATAGAGTGGCGCTGGAATAGTGGAGCAACAGCGCCACCTACAGCATTCGCGCGGAACCCACTCTCAGTGGCTTTTTTGTTGTTGTTATTGTTTTTTCTCCCCTTTCTTTTCCTTTTTTTCTTTCCCTCTCTTTCAACAGCCTCCCATTCATTCTCACCCTGGCCACAGCTTTAAAGGGCCGTGTGGAGCGTCGTGGCCACGGCTCTGGAATAGTGGAGCAATAGCGCCACCTACAGCATTCACACAGAAACCACCCCCGGAGGGCGTTTTGGTGTTTTTTTTGTTTGTTTGTTTTTTGTTGTTGTTGCTGTTTTCTTTTACATGTTGCTGCTTTTTCTTTTTCTTTCTTTTCTTTACCTTTCTCTCTCTCCTTTTACTTTTTTATTATTAGTAGAAATTTCTTTTTATTTTCCTTTCTCTCCTTTCTTATCTCTCCTTGCTACCAACAACAAATTCTATAGTCATGAGAAGACAGAAGAATATGATACAGACAAAGCTTCAGACAAACACCACCCCAGAGAAAGAAGCTGAAGAAATGGACATGCACAGTCTTCCAGAAAAAGAATTCAGAATAAAAGTCATAGCCATGCTGACAGATCTACAGAAAAATGTGCAAGAGCTGAGGGAGGAAGTGAGGGAAGTGAGGAAAGACAATGCAGAAATGAGACAAGCCATCGACGGGCTCAACAGCAGATTGAACCAGGTTCAAGACACGATCAAGGAATTGCAAGACAGGGACCAGGAATACAAAGAAGCTGAGGTACTGAGAGAGATAAAAGAATCTCTAAGAATGAAAGAATATTAAGAGAACTGTGTGACCAATCGAAACGGAGCAATATTCGCATTATAGGAGTACCAGAGGAAGAAGAGAGAGAAAAAGGGATAGAAAGTGTCTTTGAAGAAATAATTGC
>JAQQAC010006904.1:64529822-64580324 GCA_029783875.1 Phataginus tricuspis | reverse complement strand
GGGGGGGACCTGATGAAGGGGGTAGTTTAATCATCACAATATTGCTCATGTAATTGTAGGTTAATAATACTAAAATAAAATAAATTGTAAAGAAAAAAATATATATTAGCAAACCGAATTCAAAAATACATCAAGAGGATCATACACCATGATCAAGTGGGATTCCTCCCAGGGATACAAGGATGGTACAACATTCGAAAATCCATCAACATCATCCACCACATCAAGAAAAAGAAGAACAAAAACCACATGATCATCTCCATAGATGCTGAAAAAGCATTTGACAAAATTCAGCATCCATTCATGATTAAAACTCTCAACAAAATGGGTATAGATGGCAAGTACCTCAACATCATAAAGGCTATATAGGACAAACCCACAGCTAACATCATACTTAACAGTGAGAAGCTGAAAGCTTTTCATCTAAGATCAGGAACACGACAGGGATGCCCACTCTCTCCACTGTTATTCAACATAGTACTGGAGGTCCTAGCCACGGCAATCAGACAAAACAAAGATATACAAGGCATCCAGATTGGTAAAGAAGAAGTCAAATTGTCACTATTTTCAGATGACATGATACTGTACATAAAAAAACCCTAAAGACTCCACTCCAAAACTACTAGAACTAATATCTGAATTCAGCAAAGTTGCAGGATACAAAATTAACACACAGAAATCTGTTGCTTTCCTATATACTAATGATGAACTAACAGAAAGAGAAATCAGAAAAACAATTCCATTCACAATTGCGTCAAAAAGAATGAAATACCTAGGAATAAACCTAACCAAGGAAGTGAAAGACCTGTACTCTGAAAACTACAAGACACTCCTAGGGGAAATTAAAGAGGACACTAACAAATGGAAATGCATCCCATGCTCTTGGCTAGGAAGAATAAATATTGTCAAAATGGCAATACTACCTAAAGCAATCTACAGATTCAATGCAATCCCTATCAAACTACCAACAGCTTTCTTCAATGAACTGGAACAAATAACTCAAAAATTCATATGGAACCACAAAAGACCCCGAATAGCCAAAGCTATCCTGAGAAGGAGGAATCAAACGGGGAATTACGCTCCCTGACTTCAAACTCTACTACAAAGCCACAGTAATCAAGACAATTTGGTACTGGCACAAAAACAGACCCACAGACCAGGGGAACAAAATAGAAAATCCAAACATTAACCCAAACACTTACAGCCAATTAATATTTGATAAAGGAGCCTTGGATATACAATGGGGAGATGACAGCCTCTTCAGCAGCTGGTGTTGGAAAAACTGGACAGCTACATGTAAGAGAATGAAACTGGACTACTGTCTAGCCCCATACACAAAGGTAAACTCAAGGTGGATCAAAGACCTGAATGTAAGTCATGAAACCATAAAACTCTTAGAAAAAAACATAGGCAAAAATCTCTTGGACATAAACATGAGTGACTTCTTCATGAACATATCCCCCCGGGCAAGGGAAACAAAAGCAAAAATGAACAAGTGGGACTATATCAAGCTGAAAAGCTTCTGTACAGCAAAGGACACCATCAGTAGAACAAAAAGACATCCTACAGTATGGGAAAATATATTCATAAATGATGCATCTGAGAAGGGGTTGACATCCAAAATATATAAAGAACTCACGCACCTCAACAAACAAAAAGCAAATAATCCAATTAAGAAATGGGCAGAGGACATGAATAGACACTTCTCTAAAGAAGAAATTCAGATGGCCAATAGGCACATGAAAAGATGCTCCACATCACTGGTCACCAGAGAAATGCAGATTAAAACCACAATGAGATATCACCTCACACCAGTGAGGATGGCCAACATCCAAAACACAAACAACAACAAATTTTGGCGAGGATGTGGAGAAAAGGGAACCCTCCTACACTGCTGGTGGGAATGCAAATTAGTTCAACCATTGTGGAAAGCAGTATGGAGGTTCCTCAAAAAACTCAAAATAGAAATACCATTCGACCCAGGAATCCCACTCCTAGGAATTTACCCTAAGAATGCAGCAGCCCAGTTTCAAAAAGACAGATGCACCCCTATGTTTATTGCAGCACTATTTACAATAGCCAAGAAATGGAAGCAACCTAAGTGTCCATCAGTAGATGAATGGATAAAGAAGAGGTGGTACATATACACAATGGAATATTATTCAGCCATAAGAAGAAAACAAATCCTACCATTTGCAACAACATGGATGGAGTTAGAGGGTATTATGCTCAGTGAAATAAGCCAAGCCGAAAAAGACAAGTATCAAATGATTTAACTTATGTGGAGTATAAGAACAAAGAAAAAAACTGAAGGAACAAAACAGCAGCAGACTCCCTGAACCCAAGAACAGACTAATAGTTACCAAAGGGAAAGGGACTGGGGAAGATGGGTGGGAAGGGAGGGATAAGAGGGTAAAGGGGTATTACGATTAGCAGACGTAAGGTAGCGGGAGCACGGGGAGGGTTGTACAAGTCAGAGAAGACAGGTCGTGACTCTATAGCATCTCACTACGCTGATGGACAGTGAGTGTAATGGGGTTGGTGGGGGGGACGTGATAAAGGGGGTAGTTTAATCACCATAATATTGCACATGTAACTGTAGGTTAATGATATGAAAATAAATTGTAAAAAAAAAAAACAAAAAAACTAGCACATAATAATGTTGGTTGGAATTACTACCCAGAATGAATTCCCAGCTTCCAGGGTATCTACACTGAGTTGCAAAGAATGGGATCCTATAAAAGTTGGGATGGGATGGGGATATGCGGGAAAACCTGAAGAAGTTGGGTCACTGAGCCTCTAGATTCTGATGAATCTTTTTACCATTGGAAGAGGTCTCCTCAACCCCAGCAGAAGCTCCCTTTCTGCCTCCATTTAAAGGGATGTTAACCCTGCGGTGCCTGATGAAACCGTAATAGCTTCCTCTGAGGAGCTTGCCGTGTAAGAAGCTGATTCTCCTAGGACCCCATTCCCTACCACCCTTCTTTGCTTCTAGACCTATAACTAGAATCAAGTCCCAGGAGGCCCCTAAAGCTAAGGTACAATGTGTGGTCCATGAGGAGGCATATTACACTCCTAAAGAACTACTTGGCTTTTCTAATTCATACAGAGAGAAAACTGAGGTCCATGTATGGGGACGAATACATGTGTGGGCTAATAATGGCAGATACCTAACGTTTGGTCAGGCCAAATTTAATGACATGAGCTTACTAAGCAGAGATTCTGCATTTAATGTTGCAGCTTGAGGATTTATAAAGGACTCTAACAGTCTGACTGGTTGGCTGAAAAATGGACTAAGAGGTGACTACCATGAGTGAATGGAAATGTCAACATATCTCAGTTTAATGTAGAAGAAGGGATTCAAAGTCTTTTGGATATTGGAATATTTGAGTAAATCTGTCATTTTAGACCTACTCCCCCACACTGGGAAGTTCAGAAGACATACCTTTTACCAATACAGTGAGGAATAAATTTGTGAGGGCAGTCCCAACATCCTTAAAGAGGTCTGTGATCAACCTTCCCTGTAGGACAAACCTCACAGTGGGAACTGCAGTCAGTTGTTAACTGGGAAACCTAAATACAATAGCAGTAATTAGACTCCAGGGTGGCATGTGCCAAGAGCCAACCATGAAAGGCAAGGCGGACATGATTAATGTAATGGACAGCACAGTCAAAGCAGCAAATCAGATCAGTCTGACTCACAAAGCCCTAAGATGTTGATTCTGGTGTTTCTAAAAGTGAAACAGATAGCCTACTAAATTCTTACTTGTGTATAAGCACAAAACTTCTAGGTCAAGTGAACAAGAGTCTAACTCAGATCATAAAAAGAGCCCCTAAGTCAATTCCCAGACTTGAGCCAGTTTAGACTCAGAACGCTTTGAATGAAGGAGAGGCCTGGTCCCCTTGCAGAAGGACCATAGCACACTATTGAAAATGTATATTGTTGATCTTTCTCCCAGCCTTCCCCAAAGGGACCTATGGCCTTTTACCAGGGTAACTGTACTTTATAGAAAAGGAAATAATGTCAGACTTTCAGGGAATACTGTGTACAGGTTCTAATCTTACACTAATTCCAGGAGACCCAAAATGTCACTATAGCCACTGCCAGTGTAGGGACTTAGGGATGTCAGGAGAAGGGAGTTTGGGCTGCGGTCCATCTCACAGTGAGTCCAATGGGTCCTTGAACCCATCCTGTGGTTACTTCCCAAGTCTAAGAATGCATAATTGGAATGACATACTTAGCTAGCAGAATCCCCGCACTGAGTCCCTGGTTTGTGGAATGAGGGCTATTATGGTGGGAAAGGACAAGTGGACACCATTAGACTGCTCTCTACCTTGGAAAATATAAAACCAAAAGCAGTAACAAATTCCTGGAGGGACTACAGAGATTGGTCCCAACATCACGGACTTGAAAGATGCAGGGGTGGTGATTCCCACCACATCCCATTCAACTTACTTGGCCTGGGGAGAAGACAGATAGGTTTTGGAGAATGACAGTGGATTACTGTATGCTTAACCAGGTGGTGATTAATCGGCAACCAGGTAGTTGCTGCTGTTGACAGATATAATTTCACAAATTATAACACATTGCCTGGCACTTGGTGTGCAGCTATGGATCTGGCAAATTCTCTTCTCTTCATACCTGTCTGTAGCAGTTTGCTTTCAACTGGCAAGGTCAACAGTAAACCTTCACTGTTCTACCTCAGGGTTATATTAACTCTCTAGCCCTATGTCATAATGTAGTTGCAGAAATCTTGATCACTTTTCCTTTCTACAAGATATTACAATGGCCCATTACATTGATAACACAATGTTGACTGGACATAATGAGAAGAAGCAGCAACTGCTCTAGACTTATTGGTAGGACACTGCATGTCACAGAGAAGTAAATCAGACTAAAATTCAGGGTCCTTCTACCTGAAATTCTAGGGGTCTAGTGGTATGGGACATGTACAGATATCCCTACTAAGGTGAAGGTAAGTTGTTGTCTCAGATTCTCCCACAACCAAGAAAAGAAGGGCATTAACACCTAATGGGCCTCTCTGGAGTTCAGAGGCAACATATTCCTCATGTGGGTGTGTTACTCTGGCCCATTTACTGAGTGGCCCAAAAGCTGCTAGGTTTGAGTGACAAGAGAAGGCTCTGCAACAGGTCTGGGCTGCTGCAAGCTGTTCTGCTACTTGGGCCATATGATCCAGTTTACTGGGCTTTAGTAGAAACTGAATGTTTAACCATGAGCCACCAAATTAACATGAGACCTGGGCTACCCATCATAAACAGAATTATCTGATCCACCAAGCCATAAATTGGGGCATGCACAGCAATACTCTATCATAAAAGTGGTATATATGACTGGGCCCAAGAAGGCTTCAAAGACACAAATTACATTAAGTGTCCCAAATGATTATGGTCCCCACTCCTGCTACACTGCCTTCTCTTCCCCAGCCTGCACCCTTATGATCAGGTGACAGATCATAAGAGAATAGACTTGGGCCTGGTTTACAGGTTAATATATGCAAACACCAGCTGAAAGCAGATAGCTGCGGCACTTCAGCCCCTCTCTGGGACATCTGTGAAGAACAGTGGGTGAAGGGGAATCCTTCCAGTGGGCAGAACTTCTGCAGTGCACCTGATTGTCCACTGTGCTTGGAAGGAGAAATGGCCAGATGAGCAATTATATACCGATTCACATGCCGTGGCCAATAATTTGGCTGGGTGGTCACAACCCAGAAGGAACATGATTAGAAAAATGAGGACAAAGAAATCTGGGAAAGAGGTATATGGATAGAACAGAAGAAAAACAATGAAGAAATTTGTGTTCCAAGTCAATGTTCATCAAAGGGTGACCTCAATAGAATATTTTAATCATCAAGTGGATAGAATGACCTGGTCTATGGATACCAGTCAGCCTTTACCCCAGCCACCCCTGGACAAAGGGGCCATGGTGGCAGAGATGGAGGCTATGCATGGGCTCAGCAACATAGACTTCACTCACCAAGGCTGATCTGCCAGCAACAGAAACCAACAATGAGCCCCTTATATGGCACCATTTCCCAGGGTGACTGGCCAGCTACCTGGTGGCAAGGAAGATTACACTGGACAGCTTCCACCATGGAAGGGACAGTGCTTCGTTCTTACTTGAAAAGATATTTATTCTGGATATGGATATGCCTTCCCTGTAATCAATGATTCTGCCAAAACTACCACCTATGGACTTACAGAATACCAATTCTTCATACACCATTATGGTATTCCAACATAGCATTGTTTCTGATCAAGGAACTCACTTCACAGTAAAAGAAGTATGGCCATGGGCCCATGCTTTTGGAATTTAGTGGTCTTACCATGTTTCCCCACCATTCTGAAGCAGCTGGCTTCAGAGAACACTGGAATGGCCTTTTGAAAACTCAGTTATAGTACCAACTAGGTTGTAATATCTTGCTGGACCGGGCCAAGTTTCTCCAGAAGGCTGTTTGTGCTCTGAATCAGCATCCTGTTGCCTAGTACTGTTTCTCTGATAGCCAGGATTGATGGGTCCTGGAGTCAAGAGGCAGAATCAGAGTGGCACCACTCACTCACACCTGAAGTGACCCACTAACAAATTTTTGCTTCCTGTTCCAGTAACTTTATGCTCTGTTGGCCTAGAGGTCTAAGGTCTAGAGGGAAGAATGCTTTAACATGAGACCCAATAATGATTCCACTGAACAGGAAGTTAAGACTGCCACCTGGCCACTTTGGGTTCTTCATGCCTCTGAATCAATAGGCAAAGAAGAGAGTTACAGTGTTGGATGGGGTGAATAATCCTGACTACCAAGGGAAAATTGAAATACTCCACAGTGTAGGTAATGAAGAGTATGTCTGGGGTATAAGAGATCCCTTAAGATGTCTCTTAGTACTACCACACCCTGTGATTAAAGTCAATGGAAAACTACAACTCAATCCCGGCTGGACTAATGGCCTAGATCCTTCAGAAATGAAGGTCTGGGTCACCATACCAAATAAAGAACCACAACCAACTGAGATACTTGCTAAAGGCAAGGAGAATGGGTAGTAGAAGAGGTAGTTATCTCAGCTATGAGCATGTAACCAGTTAAACATGGAATGTAATTGTCATGAGTATGTATCCTCCTTAAATTATGTTTGCTTACATGTGTATGTGTGAAAATCCATATAATTTTTGACTCCCCAAAAACTTCACTGTAAGTCAAAAGTTGTATGTGGATTGTCACACACATACACATATACAGCTGACCCTTGAACAACAGGGGTTTGAACTACATGAGTATTTACATGTGGATTTTTTTCAGTGTATCGGTCAATTTTTTGGAGATTTGAGACGATCTGAAAAAACATTTTTTTCCTTCTAGCTTTACTTTATTGTCAGAATATAGTATGTAATACACATAACATACAAAATATGTGTTCACCTGCTGTTTATGTTCGGTGAGGCTTCCAGTAAACAGTAGGCTTTTAGTAGTGGTTTCTGGGGATTAAAAGTTATATGTAGATTTTCAACTATGCAGGGGGTTGGCACCCCTAACCCATGTTGTTCAAGAGTCAACTGTATATACATACATTTGTTTTTTCTTTCCTCTCTTATTCCCTATCATGTGACATAAAATGCATTGGTTTTATATCACAGTACTTAATTATTGTTAATTTTACATTATAGTATTTACATTATGAGATAGCAAGGAGAAGAGTAAACATCACTCAAGGACTCTACCTGCTCTCCTAGGGAAGGGATTGGCATGTTTTCAGTTTTATGCAGGATAGCTGTATCATGTTAGGAGAAATCATGACCTTGTTATTGCCTTTATTTGGAGATTAAGTATGGTTTAAGGAGATACCTATGGGTGCAAAGTTGACAAGGGGTGGACTTGTGATGGTTAATTTTATATGTCAACTTCACTGGCCAAGGGGTACCCAGATTAACCATTGTTTCTGGGTGTGTCTGTGAGCGTGTTTCTGGATAAGATTAGCGTTTCAATTAGTGGACTCAGTAAGTAAACTACCCTCCCCAGTGTAGGCAGGTATTATTCAATCCATTGAGAGCCTGAATAGAACAAAAAGTAGAGGACAGATTTTGCCCCTTTTTAACTGCCTCACTCCTAGAGCTGGCACATCTCATCTCATTTTCTCCTTCCCTACAGTCCCTATTACTTCTGTTTCTTAGGACAGCCTAATACAACCTCCTTCCTGTCTGGTCTGATGAATTGCCTCTCATTTGGTATCCTGTTTTCTACTTCTGCCAGTTCTAATCCATTCTGTAGCTGAATAACAAATCTTATTAAAAATATGTTGCTCATATCATCATCATTCTTCTCAAAAACCTTTCAAAGCTCCCTACTTAAGTATAGTGACTAGACTCTACAGCCTGTCATCAAAAGCCCTCTAACATCTAGTACTAATACACTGTGGTAGTCACTCTAATAATCTTCCCAATAAGCACACCTTTGTACAGTCTCCCTCCCCTAACTCTGCACTGGACCCAGGACTGCTCTGACCAGTAGACTGTGGTAGAAGTGATGTTGTGCCAGTTCAAGGACCAGCCCTTAACCAATCTAGCAAATTCTGCTTCCTCTTTCTTTGGAACACTTGCCATTGAAAGCTCCTCCTTTCTGCTGACCCATGATTCTGTTTATGCAACATTAACAATAACTGAGATAAGTTTGTATGCAATATACCTGACAAATGCTTCCATGATCCCCTTGAACTTGATTTAATTTTTCTAAGTGCCCAAAGCATTTATGTTATCTCTTAAAAAGAAATATTCTGCTTCATAGTACAGTTATTTCATTCATTCACTGAATGTTTAATGGGCACTTACAATGTTCTCAGTGCAGCAAATAAAGCTAACATCCTATATGCTACTGTATATACTATTCCACATGTGGACACAATTCTAAACACTCTTTCGAGTGGTTTCATTCAATTCTCAAGAACTCAGTGTAACATCCTTGTTTTATACACAGAATCTCAAGCACAGACAGATTTTAAAAATCATTTAAGATAATATTACAAGTGGTAGAGTAAAAATATAAACCCAAAACTTCTGACTACAGGGCTTTTGCTACCAACCACTACTCTAAACTGCCTTCTGCAAATGGGAACAAGATAGACAAGATCCTGTTCTCATGGAACATGCATTCTATTAGTGGTGATTAGTAGTATAGGGAAAGGTACAAAACTTCTTCAGAGAGTGATAAGTTATCAAGAAAAAACTGTGATATGATGTAGCGATAAGAAGTTACTTTAGATAAGGCAGTCAGAGAAGGCCTTTCTAAGGAGGTAACATCTGGGAGAAGACCTGGATGTCCAGAAGCAGCAGCAAAGCAAAGCTCTGTAAAGAGAATGCCAGATGAAGAGAACTGCCAGGGCAAAATTCCTAGGACAAATAATCTCAGCATGTTTCAGGAACAGAAATAAAGCCAATCCGGTTAAAGGACTCTGGTAGGAGTGGTGGTGAGGCTGGAGAATGAGCTGAGGCTCAGATCATGTAGGGCTTGGGAGGCCATGATAAGGACTTTGGCTTTTCCTCTGAGTAACATTGGAAGATTTTAAGCAGAATAATAACATAACCTGATACAGATTTTTAAATGTTAACTTTGGCTGTTGCATGCTTAATCAACTCTAGAAGGGCAAAGTGAAAGCAAGGAAAGCAATAGGAAGCAACTGCAATAGTCTATATGGGAAACTGAGACCAAACCAACAGGATTTACTGAAGGAGTGAATATGGGAGGAAAGAAATGAATTATAGATGGCACATCAACCTTTTGGGCCTGCACTACAAAGTAAATGGTGATGTTATTTACAGTGGTGGGAAATACTGAAGGTGGACCAGGTTGAGGGTTAGAGTGATAATTATGTCTTGAAAATATTATGTCTCAAGTAACTATTAATATACAAGTGGAGATGATTGGGAGGCAGCTAGATATAAACCTAGAGACACAAATTTGTAAGTCATTTGACATATGTGGGAACTTCAACTTGAGTGAGTGGAGAGAGAAGAAAAAAGGATGAACTCCAAGCTCTTGGGCACTTTGGTATTTACAAGCCAAGTAGAGAGACAGTGTATTACCCTGTCACTCTTGTAGATCACAAGTACTTTGAGAGGCAGGGCAGTGTCTTTGTCATTCTTGTGGTACCCTGGAGAACTTAGTAACAGAAATTCAGAGATGCCAGCACATTCTAACAAGTGAATGAATGCTTGCCATTTGAGTTCTCAAGGCTTCACTGCAGAAATGTAATACTTGAGAATAAAGGCAACCGTACCATGCATACAGTGGGTACTCAAATACTTAATGAATGAAAGAAAAAAAAAACTTGATTTTGCTAGGCATATTTTAGTATTCACTTTGTTATAGAGAACACAACATGGGAAGGTAGAAAGTAAGCAGCAGCCTATCCCCAGACTTCTAACCTATGAAAATCACAAACACACTAAATCCTTCATCTGGTCCCTATTACAGGGAAGAGGAGGAGGAGGATGGGGAAAGGCCCTAGAGGCTACAGCAGGAAAAAAAAGGACTTCCAATTCCCTCACTAAAGCAGAGTTCTGGCTTTCATGTCATAAATATATATTAAGTTAACAACTGCATGCCAGGCACTAAAGTACTAGGTATACAGCAGTAAGTAAAAGAGACAGTGTCCCTCAGAGAACTTCCATTCTAACATATGATTATATAAACAGCATATAGGCATAATTATATTTCTAAGAATTACAGTCAACCCCCTACAGGGGTTGAGGTGGTTGGGATGCTGACCCCCCAACCCCATGCAGTTGAAAATCCACATATAACTTTAACTCCCCCGAAGTTTAACTACTAATAGCCTACTGCTGACCAGAAGCCCTATCAAAAACATAAACAGGTGATCAACACATATTCTGTATATGTATTATATACTATATTGTTACGATAAAGTAAGCTTGAGAAAATGTTTTTTTTTTCAAATCGTTGCAAATCTCCAAAAATTTTTCCAATGTATTTATTTTTAAAAATTAGGGCATAAACGGACCTACACAGTTCAAGCCATATTGTTCAAGGGTCAATTGTATATGAAAGGACAGTAAAATGCACTGTGAAAACATATCATTGCACAAACGAACAGGGGTCAGAGGTTAGAAGGCACTAGGTTTCTAACATGAGATACCCTTAGGTTAGGAGGTGAGGAAAGGGTGAAAGTCATCTAGGTGGAGGAACAGCATATATGAAGGTTTTAAGGTTAGAAAGGGATTTAGGATGATCCAAGGAATTTTAAGCGGGCCAATAAACACAGGGCCATATTACTTCACATTACAGATTTTTTAAAACTTTATCCTAAGATGTAGGAGTAACAATGGAATGATTTTAAGCAAAGAAGCAACATGATCAAAATGGTAGATCTATGTTTTTTTAAAAAAATCATCTGGATCATATGAGGAGAATTAATTGAAGGAAGGAAAGAAAACACTCAGGATTACTTAGGAGGCTTCTGCAGTTATCCAACTGAAAAATAATGTGGCTTGGATCAAGGTGGAGCAGTGGAAACAGAAATAAGTAGACAATTCCAAGATTATTTAAGAGACAAAAAGACAGTAGGGCTTGATGACTGAGCACAAACAACTCCTGCGTTCTGACCTGAGCAATGCATTGGATAGTGGTGTGACATACAGAGACAGCCTCACTAGACAAGCAGAGGTGCGGTGGATGAGGAATGCATGAGCTCATCACTAAATGCTCAGTACATACCCAAATAAAAGCTCAAAGAGGCAGCTGGATATGCAGATTAGGTGCTCAGAAGAGGCTTGGGCTTTAGACATATATATGGGCATCTCCAGAGACAATATTTAAAGCATGGACATGGATGCAATGTCCTCAGGAGAAAGCACAGAATGGACAAGAAATCATATCAATCCCAAGCCCTGAGGAAACAACATGTACAGATTAGAAGAGTAAGACATAGTAAACAAACAAGTGGGCCAGAGATAGGAGGGAAACCAGGAAAATACAATGCTATGGAAATGAAAGGAAGCATGTTTCAATTAGAAAAAAAATGGTCAAGAGTGACCAAGAAGACTGAAAAAATAAGAGTATTAATGATGGTTAAGTTTTCAGGAAAGCTACAGAAGCTCACGTAAGCCATATAACTAGGGAGATTATAGCATTACAGTATCTTACCATGAAATAATGCAGTATGGCAATTCAACATGCAGGCTCCAGACCCACAATGGCCAGGTTTAAACCCCAGCTCACTCCTTACTAGCTGCATGGTTCTAAGTATATTGCTTAATGTGTCTATGCCTTAGTTTCTTCATTCACAAAAGGTAAAAATAATACCTACTTCAAAGACTACTGTGAGGATTAAATAAATGAAAGCATAAGAGTGTGTGTGTATCAAAGCAAGAGCTCGCACAAATTAGTTGCTCAGTAAGCGACAGCTACTATTACTTACAAAATTGTTTCTATGGGAAAATACTTTCTGAACACAGTTTGCTTGAAGTAACTTTTCACTAATCCTCATAAATTGTGATCTTACAAGGTCTTTTTCCAAAAGCCTTGAGGGAAACTCTAGATTTAAAATCTATTCAAAATGACCATTTTTAGAGAAGCTAAATCACTGCTTTGTTTTATGGCAGGATGCCTGTCACACTCACTGCATACTCACACTATAATCAGAAAGAACTTATATACTAGGAAATTCTAAAAACTGGTGGCAAAAAAAAAACAAACTTTCAAGTTATAAAGACAAAAACCAAATATAAATCTTTAAAACAAAGTATTTCCATTTAGTCACTTTCTGGTGTATACTCAAATACAAATAAAACATCTATCATCACCATAATGAATCAACCTGTTTCTTCCTATTCTGTACGATATAAATATCAGGTAGAGAAAACACAGCAGGTCTGCAGCTTCCTGATCATCTCATTTTCAAAAACATGCAAAGGTATTTAGTATCTAAAATAGCTCACCAAAAGTACTTCCAACCACATGGCAATAGGCAAAGATATGCTTATTTGGTCCCTAAAACTAACTAAGAAGAGCACAAATAAGTGGGAGACTTATATAACCAGTTCTTATCTCTGAACTCCCCATGTACCTAGCACATACTGTTTTTAGAAATATTCAGGAATCTCTCTATACACCTTCTTTAAGATAAAATACTAGGGCTTCCCATTAGTTCTTTACTTTTTAATTATTAAAACAGTAGAAATATCTAATATCTGATGGAGCTGTTATACCAAAAAAGTATTATTTCAAAGACACAAAAAATTGTTTACCATGTTCTTTCCTAACAACTGATGTAAACGATCCACTTCAGAACCAACCAAAGACTTTATAAAAGTAGGATGTTAGATCCATGTCAGTACCAACTGAATGTCATTACCATCTGTTAGGCTACTGGAAATAAGGTGACAGACAGGCTTATTCTTCATGGATAAATATTCATATATTATATCATCACAAGGAGTACTCATTTGCACCTTCAAGAAGAAACTGCCACAAAAGGGAACAAAAATTCTACTGATAGATGAATTATGAAAATGCGTTTTTAAATGTTTATAAAAATTTGAATAGGCCTCTGAAAACACAATAAAGACTTACACGGCATATTTCAGATTCTGTATTTTCTATATAACTGAAATAAAAAAAGACTTTGCACAGCTTATGGAATAAAATGAGGTACAATTAAGAAGTGTGTATACCCTGTACAGATGGCCTGATCCTAACACAAGATGTTAACAAAGCAAGTTGGTGGGGGAGGGGGAAAGCTTGCATTTTCTATGCTATGATTTAGCTGACGCACCCCAAAATACATTTTTCTTTAAAGGGGGAGGTTTAGCATTTAAGAATCAATAACTTCCAATAAACAGAAAATAAATCTCTTTTAGATTATGTGTTCCAAATGAATCTACTTACTGTTTTCAAATGTGTTTGGGAAGTCATTCTTTGTTACTTTGATAAATAACATTTGGAAAATATGACAAGTAGATTTTAGTTTCTTGCCTCAGAAGTATTCTGCTAAAAGAAATAACAGAAATAACTAGGTAGCATTTGTTTCATTTACCTAATAAAACATTTTTCATTTAAAATGAAATTTTAATTGTATATAATACAAAGTTATGGCTATTTCTGAAAGGTTTCAGCATTTATTTAGCTCTAAATTTACACATTACATTATTATTATTAAATCCCAGTTCCTATAAACAAAGGATCTAAAATCTAAGAAACCTTATTCCCTTTTCTTGAACCAATTTTTTCTCATTCTCTCACTATCCCAAGGTAGTAAGACAAAGGCCAGCTTCTCTTCTAACGTATTTTCCAAATTATGAACGTGAACTTTCGCAAAAACAAAGATGACAAGCTGGAACACTGTAATATATAAAGTAAAAAAACAAAAACAAAAAACTTATGTGTGACAATAATGAAGAAATCCGATGAGATCATAAAGCCACGAAGCTTCCTGTTGGTAGCTGAGGATGAAGTCATTAGCAACCCAGGATTCCCTGGTCCTTGTAATCAGAAGCTGCACCTACCAGCTTCTGCATTGTTCGGCAGAGGTGGCTTTAAAACACCCGGCTCCCGAACCGTCCAAACCAAACCACGCCTTCCAGTTATCATTCAAATAGGCCGTTTCACAGTGTGGCACTATTACACATTTCCCGAGAGCTTAAATATCTACTAGTAAGAGTCAACATTTTATATTCCCTTGGTCATGCTGGAGCAAAGATGAACTCTTGAACCCCACTCTACATAATGAATCAGGGCTTCAGAAGCCGAGATGGAGAAGCATGCTTCTGTTCTTCAACCTTTACGGCTTTCACTGACCATCCCCCTTCAATTTCTTCCCAACTCTTAGTCACCCCAAGACACAGAAGGCAAAGAGAGATTCCTTACTTCCTGCTGTTAAAAGGGGAGGAAACCCAAGAGTAACTTTGAACGCGGGGAGAAATAGCTAAATCTTGGCCACCAATGCAAACATATGTCACCCAGCCCAGGCGCAGCGTTCGCGCCCCGCCAGACACCCTCCCGGGCCCCACGCCCCGGGGGTTCTCCCGCAGCCCAACCCTCCCGGGTCCCCCAACGTCAGGAACGCGGGCCGGCGCCTCTTCCTCTCCCGCCTCCCCCACCCTGACACTGCCGGAGCCCCCAAGCCCGCACTGTCGGTTCCAGTACAATGGCATGTCACTGCCCCGAACTCCTCGGCGGCCGCTCAGGCCCCCCGGAGCCCGTGTGGGTCTCCCTGATGGCCGACTTCAGCCGAAAACCCAAACTTCACCATGGGAGAGCCCAAGACCCGGAGGCAACGGAGACCCACGACTCCCGCCCTGCACTCCCGGTACCTAGCGTCCCTGGCCAGCCCAGGCGCGGATCCCGCCCTGGGCGCCCCCACCCACCCCGCGCGCGCCGCAGAAGAGTCCTCGGCCGCCTCTCCCGGCGGGGTTGAGGCCGAGGAGACGCGTGGAGGGCTCTCCGCGCGGCTCGCGCCCCCGGGCGGCGCTGCACAGGGGCGAAGGCCCCACACGCATCCCCGACCCGCCACGACCCCGCCGCCCGCCCTCCCTACCTGGCTTTGAGGCTGGGGCTGCTGCAGCTGCTGGCGGCCGCGGCCGCGGCCCGGGGTTCGTAGGCCCAGGCGGGGGTGGGGGGCGGTGCGGCGGCGCGGGAGGCGGCGGGGGCGGCGGGGGGCGCGGACGGCGGCGGCGGCGGCGGCGGGTCGGCGAAGCCGGAGGTCGCGTAGTTCCTGTCCATGGCGGGGGCTGCGAAGGGAGGGCGGGCGGCAGCGGGGGCTCCTCTAGGGCCCAGGGTGTGGGGGGCGGGAGGGGGCGGGGAGGAAGAGGAGGAGAAGGCGGCGGAGGGCGCTGCCCCCTCACATGGCCCCGCGGGGCGGACGGCCGGAGAGCGCGCTGGCCGGTCTGTGCCGGGGACACCCGGGCCGCGGCGCGCGGCGAGGCCCCAGCGGACGTCAGGGAAGCGGCGGCATCTGCGGCCGGGACTCACGGCGGCTGCCGCCGCTTCGCCCCATGTTGGTGGATTTCCCAGGATGCACCTCCAGCCCCCCTCCGCCCGCGGCCTCGCCCCGCCTCCCCTCGGCACCCAGCGCTCGCAGCTCGCGGCCGGGCAAGGCCTCCGCAGCCACCGACCGCTTCTCAAGGGCCAGCCCGGCTGGGGAAAGGCTCGCGGCCTGCCCGGCCCAGCCGGCTCGGGCCCCGGATGGGCGCCCGCCAGCGGTGACCCGCGGACCGCGGGCTTCTCGCCCTCGGCTGCCCCATGGGGAGCTGTCCACGCTCGCCGCGCCCCGCGTGAGAAGGGGCCGCGCCGGCAGTCCCTGTCCTTGGGGGAGGGAGGGGAAATCGAACGGAAACCCAGCGTGGGGTGCTGCGAAGAGGGAGGCTTGTCAACGCTTTGCCTGGAGTTCGTTATTTGACCCTTCGAGTTATTTTGAGTGATTGAAATACTCAGTTCCCACATCGCAAATTCTTTCTCTGAGCCTCGTCCCAAACCAGAAACAGCTGAGCGGGCTGTTTCACAGTTCCGTTTACTCCCTTCCTGCCCAAAGCTTGCTGGGCTACAGGACCCTTTTCCTGCTGTTAGGGGAGATTTATATTCAAAGAGATTCAAATTCAAACGTATTATTTTCCAATCCTCGTTGAAAGCACCTTTCCCAGGGGCTCTTATTAACTGTCACCACCCCCACCTTGGGGACTTTCTCATTCTGGATTTCAGAATCTTCCATCCCAAGATAAATACTGCTTCTTCACTGATGAATTCAACTACCATCTGGATGACTTTAATTACAATAAATTTAGCTCACTGTGTTCACTTTGTGTTGGACTTTTTATTTGAGACTTGGAACTTCAACAAGACTCTATGCAAACATTTCCCATCTGACCTCCAAGTTGTTTGGTGGGAGGTAATTCAATGATTATTTGAGGTTCTATTGTGTATCAGAGTTGTGTTTCTTCCAGTAACTCATGACTACCGAAATGTAGGGATCATAGAAATCACCGTTTGACCCTAAGGCATAAAGTAAAAGTTAAAAATAAAGCTTGTATTTCTTGACCACCACCCTTAAAGAAGTCAATACTGATTTAACACCTATTATGTGCTTAGCACAGAAATCTATCCCTCAAGATAAGCCTAACAAAGGTTTAAGCAAATCAGGCATAGTAGAAGACGTAATAAATGTGATATACTATCTCTGATCACCTAAAAGCTGTTTAAACTTCGGTAATACCAGGTATTGGATCTGCTATTTCTTCTGAGATTAATTTTGTTCTAGGAAATCGTTTTCCTCCTGGCGCCTACATCCTTTTGTTCCTATTCATTCCTTTTTGTAAGTCGTTTCGGCACCTGTGATGCTTGGAGTCCCGTCCCCGGTTGGGGAAGCAAGGAAGTGAGTAGTCGTTATTTACAAATGAATTCAAAGATGTAGGTAGAAGTGATCTCGCCAATTTTATGTTAATTTATGCGTTTACTGAGGATATCTTTGAAAAGTAGTTTTCCCTGAGAAAGGAATTTGCCAGATAATTTGAGATCCTGCAGAGAAGTAACATAAATCTTCCTTACATTTATTTTTCTTACTGCAGACTGGAGATCTGTCATCTAAATGAAATGAACGTTTTCACTACTAACTATTAGATTTATAAGTATTTTTGTGAGCACTAAAGTTTTGTCTCTATGGAAAATGTACGAAGTGGAGTGGTATGCTATAAATGTTTATGACACTTGGTTTGAGATACCCACAACTGGTACTCAGAGTGAGTTATGCAGGCAATACCAAACAAGTGGCAATAAAACCTTTATAGTCCCTCACACCATTATGTAGTTTGTTTATGTCACATAAATCAGAGAAAAGATATTAAGGGAAACTTTTAGTGAGTATTTTAAAAATAATATTACCCAGTCACCATCTGTGATGTTCCTTTGCCCATTAACTGAAATTTCCTTAGTTTACCCTAAGTCAGTACAAGTGTATTTCCAATGTTTCATGTCCACAAATAACATCATTAAATCTTTTTGATAAAATTGATATCTGAAGAATTCTACCCTACTGAAAATATATTCCTAACTGTGCAAAGTTTTCATCATCGCTTTCAAATAATCCCCAACAAAGCTGCTTTAATTTCAATTTAGATAGTCAGAAGTCTACAGTGAGCTTTGTGTTCTTGTTTAAAAAAAAATTCATTCCATTCTCTGCTTGTGAAACTTTATTCATCTTTCAAGATCCAGATAAAATATTGTGTCTTCCATGACATTTCCCAACTTCCCAAGGCAAAAAAACAATTGCTTTCTTTTCGATTGTCCTATGGTGCTTATTATATTTAACACTATCATGTTGCATTGCAAATAGGTGTGTATCAGCCTCTTTAGCTCACAGATCATGAGTTCCTTAAAGGCAGAAGTTGTATTTAATTCCTCTTTGTATACCCAGCATTGAGTGCTATACCTGGCATTATATTAGGCTCTAAATACACGTTTATTAAATGAATAAATACATTTATTATTTTTTAAATACCCATTCAGAAATCTCATTTAGTCATTTACATACCCTTTATATAAAAACAAAACCTACTACTTCTATCTCAATCCTAAAATTGGGAAACAGGGTTTGAAAATTAATTAAATCAATGGTGGTTCAGTTGCAAGATGAATTGAAATCCTACACTTAAGAAGGAGTCTTCCCTGACCCCTGTATCACTTTCTTCTGAGTTTATTGCCTAGGGGTTAATGATGCCCTAAAATATGTCTATGAACAGTGTCCCCACATTTCTTAACCTTCCTCCCATCCTATTCAAAATTCACTCAGTATTTCAACTGGTATTTCAAGGAAGCTTGGAATTAGACTGAATAGTTTATCACTTTCATTTTGTTGTTGAGGAAACTGAGACCCAGAGTTCAGTGACTTGCTTGAAGGTGACAGAGGAAATCAATTGGGAGAAGTAGTACTGGAACTTCATCTCCACTGAGGTAGTCTTGTTTATAGACTTGTTGGGAAATGCAGAATTTGGGGTAGTCTGTATATCCATATATTCCAACGTTGTTACAAATAGACCAACCATTGTTAGAAAAATCCAAGAAGGTCAAGTTTGTGGTTTAACTGAGAATATGAGGCGTATGTTTTGTGAGAAGTGGGTTGAATAGAAAAAGGAGGCTTAACTTTCCATTTTTTCCTTTCTTTTCTGGCACTGGGGTAACTATAAGCCCTGTCTTTGCCAGGACAGCCCTAATTTCAGTCCCTTAGGTCAAAGTCAGAAATGGAATAAGTTTCACTGTCATTTTCTCTGTCTCTCTTGACCCTATCAGTCGTCTTCGGCTGCTCTCTCTGCTGTCTTACCCCACAGGGAGACAGTAATGGACTCAGAAGAACTGCATTTAAGTCTGCTTCTTTGGAAGCTACAGCTCCACACAGAGGTGTCACTGAAAGGCAGTGATAAGTCACATTCCTCCCAATGAGCAAAGCTTCAAGAAATATACTTGATCATTAATTTTGTAAGTATAGGAAGTGGCCTGAGCTATGTATATGGTTGGACTCTTAGGCCCTGGTGAATGATTTAGCGGATCATGGATCTGGAAGAACCAAGGCTGAATGCTTGGAGACCTGGAAGTCTGAGGATGAAGCACAATTTCAGTATGAGCTGGAAAGATAGAGGCATGGCCTGATCATGAAGTCTTCTGCTGAGTGTATCTTTTATCTCCCTGCATAGATTACAGGAAATTTAAACCTCATTCTGTAGATGATAGCTATTCTCATCAGAATAACCAATATGTATTGAATATGTATGTGTTAGGTCCTGTGCTATGGGCTTTACATGGATTGATTCATTTCATCCTCAAAATATCCTTAAGATATGGTTGTGGGTTATTGTTATTCCTAATTTACAAGAAATTAAGGTTTAAGAAATTTAAATTAAGCAACTCCCCAAATCATGCAAGCTAATATAAATGGATGATGGTGCAAGTAAAGCTTCAAAGCATGTAGCACAGAGAAGGCAAACAGTGAATCTGTGGCATCTTACTACACTGATGGACAGTGACTGAATTGGGGTATGGGTGGGGACTTGATAATATGGGTAAATGTAGTAACCACATTGTTTTTTCATGTGAAACCTTCATAAGAGTGTATATCAATAATACCTTTATTAAAAAAAAAAAAACTTCAAAGCAGCTATATTTGACTCCAAAACCCAGAAAGCTCGGTTAAAAAGCTACTGCCAGGTTTCTCTACTGAAGAATTACAATAGTTTCCTTTATAATTAGTAAGTATTTTGTGGGTACTTTAAGACTATGTAAATTCCTGAGGTATTCTTTCACCACTGATTTTAGCATCAGCATTAGTTTCCTATGGCTGCTGCAACAAATTAGCACAAACTGTTTTGCTTCAAACAACAGAAATTTATTGTCTCAATTCTAGAAGCCTCTTCCAGCTTCTGGTGACATTCCTTGGTTTGTGGCCACATCAGTCCAGTCTCTGCCTCTGTCTTCACATTGCCTTCTGTCTTGTATGAGAACACTTGTCACTGGATTTAGGGCCAGGATGATTTCATCTCAAAATCCTTAATTTACTTATATTGGCAAAGATCCTTTTTCCAAATAAGGTCACATTCACATGTTCCAAGGAGAAGGACATGAACACATTTTTGGGAGGTACCAATGAACTCACTACAACATCCATAAATCATTCTTTCTTGAAGCGATTACTGTTATGGTTACCAAATAGTGACTTCTCTAACTCCATTATTTCTTCCATAATCATTATTAATCATTTTTCTGCAAGAAGGAATTTTCCTTATCCTCTATCTATCTATCTATCTATCTATCTATCTATCTATCATCTATCTCAATATAAACTCATGGATTTTTATTTTGTTCAATGGATTTGTGCAGTAAAGGAATAACTCAGCAGCTCCAGGTTGTCCAAACCCTGTCCATTAAAAAAAAAAGATTTGGCCCTTGCTATGCTCCAGGGCAATAACTTCTAAGCACTTGGAATATCCTGCCTATTAAGAGTGTTTTTGTTTACCTGAAGCCCGCGGCCACACCAGAAAGTTTATGCTAACAATGTGATTTATGGTGGAGGCTTCAGAACACAGTATCAGCTTGACCTTTAGAGGGGCTTTATAATTAAGGCCAGCCATTAGGGCAGTCAGCCATGCCCATGTGACAACCAATAAAAACCCTTGGACACTAAAGCTCTGGTGAACTTCCCTGGTTGGCAATACTTCACAAGACTAACGTCTACCACATTCCTCTAGAAGAGGATAATTGCAAGCTTGCACCTGGTCTGCCTTACACTCTACACTATGTGCCTTTTTCCATTGCTGATTTTAATCTATATCCTTTCACTGTAACAAAATATAACCATCAGAATAACAGCTTCTCTGACCTTTGAGTTTCTCTAGCAAATCATTGCGCTAGTGGGGATGATCTTGAGGGTTCTTGAACACAGGATTATAATCCATTACCATATTTATTTTGATATTCAGATAGTCCCATCTTTGGCCCCAAATCAAAACATTGCATTACTTTCATATACTTCCTCACAATAAGGAGCAGTGAGAAACATTTGAGTGGGAGTGACATGATCAAAGTCGTAGAGAACATTCCCTTGCCCTTCCCAGTGTCCCACTAGTCTACATCATCAGCCTCGATGAGTCACTGGTGGACCAACATGAGAAGCACAGTCCCTTCATAGACACACACATACCACCACCACCACCACCAAGAAAAGAAAAAATATTTTACTACTTAGGGCAGTCCCATTATACTCCTATTGTCCTGGCTGTTTGCAAACACCACTTGAGGCAAATATTTTTCAGAGAACTGAACTTCAAGCCAAAAGTGGTAGAGCATGTGTTCTCAAGCCTCCAGCTTCTCTCAGCTACAACCTAGGTGTAAGGCACTAAAGCATACTTCACCTGATCAGAAAGCCCACTGCCTGGCTGGTTTGTATCATCTCCCTTTTCTTGTTACTTCTCTGTTCCCTTTATCCCAAAGCCCTGAATTTGGTGGTGGTAATGGAAGCTTGTTGGGAAAGGTCTAGATTTCACCTACTTATCATGCATATTAATGTTATTATGTGTATATTAAGTACTAAGCATATCATTACTTGTATTAGATTCAATTTTGTCATATGGGGTTTCTCAGTACTTAAGACCCAGATAAGGTAAACTCAAACATCTTATAGAGGTCCAAAACCCTGGCCCAAATTTTTGCAAATTCTGGGGAAACATAGTGTCTTGCTCAACATGTCTTCAAGTTTCTTCTGCTTCCATGAATGCTTTTTCTGTTCAGGGGACAAGTGGAATTTCAGCCACTTCAGGAGTTACACACACACAGAAAATTCACTCATCAAAAGCAGTTATGAAAGTAACAAAGTAAGCATAGGACTATTCATTATGCCAGTTTTATTATATTTATGTATACTCATTTTTCTATTGCTCATGTAATATGGCTGCTTGCCCACAACTTTAAACACTCAGAGGAAACACTGCTCATGACATGTTGTAGCAGACCCCTCTGCTGTCCACATCACATCCCCTGAGATAGTTTTGACTTACTTGATGCCCTCAGCACCCTACCCAAGACCCTGCTGTGTGTGTTTCTGCATTATTCTTTCTTTGACACCATTGGAGCTCCCTGGCTTACAGGAGAGTCTGCATCTCCCCATCAGGAGAAAACTTCAATCAATGGAGAATAGAAGTCAGTGGATAAAGACTCCAGCCTCTCAGCTTCCAGGTGGACTATTACAGGAGGCATTTTGTGCCCTTCCAGTTGTCTTCATGGAAGTGAACCCTTGTTGCCAATAACAGTAACTTTGATAATTTGTCCTTGGCTTGTCCTCCTGTCTTATCTCTCTCCTTTATTTGATATTCTTGCAGCCTCCCAATTAAACTACCTGCACCCAAATCATTGTTTCAGATTCTGCTTTTGGGGAAGCATGTTATGTTTGATAGGACTACTTAGTTTTAAAGTTATAATTTAAGTTTTTATGTATGTCTTTTCAAAAGTGGCTGTCCCCAAGCCTAAGTAGTTATGGAATATGCTCCTGTCAGCTATAGATTGGCTAAGGGACAAGGCAGAGTGAAGGAACACTACTAAAAGGACTAAGTTATATCCTGAGAGCATGTTCAAGAAGTCAGAACTGGGACAAATAATCCCAAAGAAGCTCTTACTTAATACATGAGGTGAAACCAGTGGGTTTGGGTCTTTTTTTTAAACACTGGTGTCCTTCCAAACAAAAGCTTATTTGCCCCTTTAGAACATAGTACCTGATAAAAATGGAATCCTGAGGCTTGCTGGCCCTCTCCCTTGCTTCCCACTCCCAATTCTCAAGGCAACTTGTAGAACTCTGAGGCCTCTATGAAGATAGTTTCACAATGACTAGGAGGGCCTAGAAGCCATGCAAGAGATGGAAAACAGGACACAGAAATGAAAATTGCTGATATGCATGAAATGGGAAGGTGGCTGGATAACTGGGTGCTAACAATTAATCTATAAAAGTTTTCTTATTTCATTAAAATTCTGACAGCTACATCATAGTCTATTATATTGACCTGCCATAATGTAACTAATTTATCTGTCATTGGACATTTAAGTTGTTTCCAATTTTTTGCTTTCTGAAAATATTGTATGACCAACTTCCTGAAAACATAAACCCTTTGATTCCTTAGGGTGCATTCCTAGAAGTGGACTTTCTTTGCTGTGGGACTTGAATGCTACTCAAGGTTCCTTGATGCTCCTTGATATCCCTGATACATATCGTCAAATTATTCTCCAGAAAGATTGTGTGGATTCCTCTCCCACCCACAGTACAGGAGAGCACTATTTTGCATCCACCCATGTCAGCAATGAGGGCATGGCTCCTTTTAGATCTATACACTTGAAAATAAGGTAACAATAGCCACATTTGTGCCGTTTACTTTATAAAATTGATGAGCTTGGATCACTACTGTTCCCTTTTCCTTTTCCTTTTTTTCCCCAAGTTTTAGACAGAATTCCCTTTGCTCCCAGCCCTATACTAGGCATCCTCATGAAATGAGCATCTTCACCTCCTGGGCAATCTTTATTAGAGTGGCAGCTCTCTACTAGTATTTTCAGACACTTATTTGTCAAAATCAATAAAATTCAGTAGCCCAAGAGGGGCTCAATATGGTGGCGTGAGTAGGGTGGCAGAAATCTCCTCCCAAAACCATATATATTTTGGAAAATGCAACAAATACAACTACTCCTAAAAGAGAGACCAGAAGATATAGTACAACAGCCATGCTACATTTACATCTGCAAGAACTCAGCACCTCACAAAGGGGGTAAGATACAAAGCCGCGAACCAACAGGACACGAGCACTCCCCCCACACCAGCTCACGGGCAGGAGGAAAAGAATCAGAGTGGGAAGGGAGTGGAAGCACAGGACTGCTAAATAACCAGCACTAGTAATCTGCACTGCTCCCTGTGTGCAGGTAACTGACACAGGCAGCGGAAGAGGGCAAGGTGACCAACAATCAGGAAGGGACTTTGTTCTGCTAGCTGACACACATGCCACCTGCCTGCGACCACTTCTATGGCTATGAAAAGCCAGAAGAATCTGATCCAGTTAAAAGTCACTCAGACAACCCCAGAGAGAGGGCCTGGTGTGATAGATATAACCAATCTTCCTGAAAAAGAATTCAAAAAAGTCATAACCATGCTGATGGACCTGCAGAGAAATATGCAAGAGCTAAGGGATGAAGTCTGGAGGGAGATTACACAAATGAAACAATCGATAGAAAGCCTTAAGAGCAGACTGGCTGAAGTGCAAGAGACTGTTAATGGAATAGAAATCAGAGAACAGGAACACAGAGAAGCTGAGGCAGCAAGAGGTAAAAGGATATCTAGGAATGAAAGAATATGAAGAGAACTGTGTGACCAATCCAAACGGAACAATATTCGTATTATAGGGGAACCAGAAGAAGAAGAGAGAGAAAAAGGGATAGAAAGTGTCTTTGGAGAAATAATTGCTGAAAACGTCCCCAAGCTGGGGAAGGAAATAGTCTCTCAGACCATGGAAGCCCACAGATCTCCCAACACAAGGGACCCAAGGAGGACAACACCAAGACATATAATAATTAAAATGGCAAAGATCAAAGAAAAGGACAGAGTATTAAAGGCAGCCAGAGAGAGAAAAAGATCACCTACAAAGGAAAACCCATCAGGCTATCATCAGACTTCTCAACAGAAACCTTACAGGCCAGAAGAGAATGGCATGATATATTTAATGCAATGAAACAGAAGCACCTTGAACCAAGAATACTGCATTCAGCATGATTATCGTTTAAATTTGAAGGAGGGATTAAACAATTTCCAGACAAGCAAAACTTGACGGAATTTGCCTCCCACAAACCACCTCTACAGGATATCTTAAAGGGACTGTACTAGATGGAAGCACTCCTAAGGTTAAATAGATGTCACCAGAGAAAATAAAATCACAGCAAAGAAAGCAGACCAACCAAATACTAACTAAAGGCAAAAAATAAAATCAACTATCCACAAAAACAGTCAAAGGAAACAAAAGAATACAGAATAAAACACCTAACATATAAAGAATGGAGGAGGAAGAATAAGAAGGCAGAGAAATAAAGAATCATCAGACTGTGTTTATAATAGCTTAATAAGAGAGTTAAGTTAGATGGTTAGATAGTAAAGAAGCTACCTTTGAACCTTTGGTAACCATGAATTCAAAGCCTGCAATGGCAATAAGTACATATCTTTCGATAATCACCCTAAATGTAGATGGCCTGAATGCACAAATCAAACGACACAGAGTAATGGAATGGATAAAAAAGCAAGACCCGCCTACATGCTGCTTACAAGAGACTCAACTGAAACCCAAAGACATACACAGACCAAGAGTGAAGGGATGGAAAAAGATATTTCATGCAAAAAATAGGGAGAAAAAAGCAGGTGTTGCAGTACTTGTATCAGACAAAACAGACTTCAAAACAAAGAAAGTAACAAGAGATAAAGAAGGACATTACATAATGATAAAGGGGGCAGACCAACAAGAGGATATAACCATTCTAAATATATATGCACCCAACACAAGAACACCGACATATGTGAAACAAATACTAACAGAATTAAAGGAAGAAATAGAATGCAATGCATTCATTCTAGGAGACTTCAACACACTACTCATTCCAAAGGAAATATCAACCAGAAAGAAAATAAGGACACAGAGGCACTAAACAACACACTAGAACAGATACAGATAGACCCAACAGACATCTATAGAACTCTACACCCAAAGGCAGCAGGATACACATTCTTCTCAAGTGCACATGGAACATTTTCCAGAGTAGAACCTCAGTAAATTCAAAAAGATTGAAATTCTACCAACCAACTTCTCAGATCACAAAGGTATAAAACTAGAAATAAACTGTAGAAAGAAAACAAAAAGGCTCACAAACACATGGAGGCTTTAACAATATGCTCCCAAATAATCAATGGATCAATGACCAAATTAAAACAGAGATCAAGCAATATATGGAGACAAATGACAACAACAGCACAAAGCCCCAACTTCTGTGGGACGCAGCAAATGCAGTTCTAAGAGGAGAGTATATAGCAATCCCGGCCTATTTAAAGAAGGAAGAACAATCCAAAATGAATAGTCTAAAGTAACAATTATTGAAACTAGAAAAAGAAGAACAAATGAGGCCCAAAGTCAGCAGAAGAAGGGATATAATAAAGACCAGAGAAGAAATAAATAAAATTGAGAAGAATAAAACAATAGAAAAAATCAATGAAACCAAGAGCTGTTTTTTGAGAAAATAAACAAAATAGATAAACCCCTACCCAGACTTATTAAGAGAAAAAGAGAATCTACACACATAAACATAATCAGAAATGAGAAAGGAAAAATCATGACAGACCCCACAGAAATACAAAGAATTACTAGAGAATACTATGAAAATCTATATGCTAACAAGCTGGATAACCTAGAAGAAATGGACAACTTTCTAGAAAAGTACAACCTTCCAAGACTGACCAAGGAAGAAATTGAAAATCTAAACTGACCAATTATCAGCAACAACATTGAATTGATAATCAAAAAACTACCCAAGAACAAAACCCCTGGGCCAGATGGATTCATCACTGAATTTTATCAGACATAATAATACCCATTCTCCTTAAAGTTTTCCAAAAAAATAGAAGAGGAGGGAATACTTCCAAACTCATTCTGTGAAGCCAGCATCACTCTAATACCAAAACCAGGCAAAGACACCATAAAAAAAGAAAATTACAGACCAATATCCCTGATGAACATAGATGCAAAAATACTCAACAAAATATTAGCAAACCGAATTCAAAAATACAGCAAGAGGTTCATACACCATGATCAAGTCGGATTCATCTCATGGATGCAAGGATGGTACAACATTAGAAAATCCACCACATCAACAAAAAGAAGGACAAAAACCATATGATCATCTCCATAGATGCTGAAAAAGCATTCGACAAAATTCAACATCCATTAATGATAAAAACTCTCAACAAAATGGGTATAGAGGGCAAGTACCTCAACATCATAAAGGCCATATATGACAAACCCACAGCTAACATCATACTTAACAGCGAGAAGCTGAAAGCTTTTCACCTAAGATTGGGAACAAGACAGGGATGCTCACTCTCTCCACTGTTATTCAACACAGTACTGGAGGTCCTAGCCACGGCAATCAGACAAAACAAAGACATACAAGGCATCCAGATTGGTAAAGAAGAAGTCAAACTGTCACTATTTGCAGATGACATGATATTGTACATAAAAAACCCTAAAGATTCCACTCCAAAACTACTAGAACTAATATCTGATTCAGCAAAGTTGCAAGATACAAAATTAATACACAGAAATCTGTTGCTTTCCTATACATTAATGATGAACTAGCAGAAAGAGAAATCAGGAAAACAATTCCATTCACAATTGCATAAAAAAGAATGAAATACCTAGGAGTAAACCTAACCAAGTAAGTGAAAGACCTGTACTCTGAAAACTACAAGACACTCCTAAGAGAAATTAAAGAGGACACTAATAAATGGAAATTCATCCCATGCTCTTGGGTAGGAAGAATATTGTCATATTGGCCATCCTACCTAAAGCAATCTATAGATTCAATGCAATCCCTATCAAAATACCAAAAGCATTCTTCAACAAACTGGAACAAATAGTTCTAATATTCATATGGAACCACAAAAGATCCTGACTAGCCGAAGCAATCCTGAGAAGGAAGAATAAAGCTGGGGGGATTATGCTGAAAAGCTTCTGTACAGCAAAGGACACCATCAATAGAACAAAAAGACATCTTACAGTCTGGGAGAATATATTCATAAATGACATACCCGATAAAGGGTTGACATCCAAAATATATAAAGAGCTCATGCACCTCAACAAATAAAAAGCAAATAAGCCAATTAAAAAATGGGCAGAGGAGCTGAATAGACACTTCTCCAAAGAAGAAATTCAAATGGCCAACAGGCACATGAAAAGATGCTCCACTTGGTTAATCATCAGAGAAATGCAAATTAAAACCACAATGAGATATCACCTCATACCAGTTAGGATGGCCACCATCCAAAAGACAAACAAAAACAAATGTTGGTGAAGATGTGGAGAAAGGGAAATCTCCTACACTGCTGCTGGGAATGTAAATTAGTTCAACCATTGTGGAAATTAGTATGGAGGTTCCCAAAAAACTCAAAATAGAAATATCATTTGACCCAGGAATCTGACTACTAGGAATTTACCTTAAGAATTCAGCAGCCCAGTTTGAAAAAGACATATGCAGCCCTATGTTTATTGCAGTACTTTTTACAATAGCCAAGAAATGGAAGCAACCTATGTGTCCATCAGTAGATGAATGGATAAAGAGGATGTGGTACATATACAAAATTGAATATTATTCAGCTGTAAGAATAAAACAAATTCTGCCATTTGCAACAACATGGATAGAGCTGGAGGATATTATGCTCAGTGAAATAAGCCAGGCGCAGAAAAATAAGTATGAAATGATTTCACTCATATGTGGAGTATAAGAACAAAGAAAAATACTGAAGGAACAAAACAGCAGCAGACTCACAGAACCCAAGAATGAACTAACCGTTACCAAAGGGAAAGGGACTAGGGAGGATGGGTGGGAAGGGAGGGGTAAGGGGGAAAAAGGGGCATTACCATTAGCAGTCATAATGTATGGTGGGGGTGCATGGGGAGGGCTGTACAACACAGAGAAGACAAGTAGTGATTCTATAGCATCTCACTACGCTGATGGACAGTGACTGTAATGGGGTAAGTGGTGGGACTTGATGATGGGGGGAGTCTTGTAATCATAATGTTGCTTATGTAGTTGTAGATTAATGTACCAAAAAATATATATATATATGTAAAAACTTAAAAAAAATGTCCTTGGAGTGTGATAATACTACGTTAACTTTATAAGGTTCTATCTGATCAGCCCTACCTCCCAAATCTCTGTGGTTCTAGTCCCCAAAGTTCTCCTTCTTCTCCAAGTCAGTATCTCTGTTAGAAGCATATTGGTAAGCTCTTGTTAGGATAGGTTCTCCCTCTAGATGAAGTGTGGCTATTCCATCTAATTTTTAAAAGTTCATTTCTCTGTATCTTTCACTATCTTGTCACAATAAAAATCTAGGATTTATTTTTGAATCCCTTGAAATTTTACTTATAGACTTTACCTAGTTAAATATTACATAAAAATCATTGCTAAAACAATTCATTTTTTCCTAGTCTTCAACAGTATATAAGGAAGGATTAAAAAAAAACTTTCAGTTGGCCCTAAGATAACTTTTTTTAATGTAATTTTTTATTAATAAACTTGAGTGGAATGTACATACACACCCTGTCCCCACACATGAACAACGTCCTCTATTAATGACATCCCACACCACAGTGGTACACTCATTGCAATCAATGAACCTACACTGACACATCACTATTACCCAAAGTCCATAACTGGCATTACAGTTCACTCTTGGTGTTGCACATTCTATGGGTTTTGGACAAATGTAATGACATGTATGTACCATTTAAGTATTGTACAAAGTAGTTTCTCTGCCCTAAAATCCTCTGTGCTCCACCTACTCACCATTCCTCTTCACGCACCCCGATCCCTGACAACTTCTCATCTTTTTACTCTCCCCATGGTTGTGCCTTTTCCAGAGCCATATATTTGGAATTATACAGTATGCAGACTTTTCAGATTGGCTTCTTCACTTAATATGTATTTAAGTTTCCATTATGCCTTTTCATGGCTTGATAACTCACTTCTTTTTTGAATAATACTCCATTGTTTAAATGTACCAGTTTATCTGTTTGCCTTCTGAAGGACATCTTTGTTGCTTCCAAGTTCTGGCAATTACAAATAAAAGCAGCTGTAAACATCCATGTATAGGTTTTTGTGTGAACATAAGTTTTCAACTCATTTGGGTAAATACTAAGGAACATGATCTCTAGATCAAATGGTTAAGAGTGAATTTGTTTTGTAAGAAACTGCCAAACTGTCTACCAAAGTGACTGTTACCATGTGCATCCCAACCAGCAATGAATGTGAGGTCCTATAGCTTCACATCCTTATCAACACTTGGTGTTCTCTGGTTTCTGGATTTTGATGTTTTAACAGGTGTGTGTGCTATCCTGTTTTATTTGCAATTCTCTAATGACATATAAGATGTTGAAAATCTTTTCATGTGCTTACTCACCATGTTTGTCTTTTTTGGTGAGGTTACATACTCATTTTTAAAATTGGGTTGTTCATTTTCTTAGTGTTGAGTTTTTTGTTTTTATTTTATTAAGGTATCCTTGATATACAATCTTACGGTTTCACTTGAGCAACATTATGGTTACTTCATTCACCCATATTATCAAGCCCCCCCCACACACCCCATTGCAGTCACTGTCCATCAGCATTCTTACTGTTGAGTTTTATGAGTTCTTTGTATAATTTGGGTAAGAATCCTTTATCATGTTTTCTGTAAATATTTTCTCCTAGTCACTAGTTTGTCTTCTCATTCCCTTGATTAAAGTAAAGGAGTATAAATATTAACATTCATATATAACTCAATTGGCTCCAAAAATTTTAAGATAGTCTCAATGTTCAAAATGAAGCAATATTTAACAATCATCAGTTTCAGAGTTTATGTGTATGATACTTGGTATTACTTAATGTGTTTCTCTTAAGCTGGAAGTACTGGTGCTCCTATCATTTAGTACGCCATTACTGCAGTTTTTTCTGATTTTTAAATTATGTAGATATAGGTCACAGAAATAAATTGGGCTTTAAGGCACAATATAAATTTGCCTCAAAGGATGTATTAAATATTAAAACTGTGTTAAAGAAAATAACACTTTCATAACTGCAATTAAATTGTTTAAATAGAATGCTACCCCACGTTGTCAGGGGAGGGGCAGGGGGAGGGTGATGCAGGGGTGGGGCGGGAGGGTGAAGGGGGAAGATATATACAGCAACATGTTGTAAACGTATCTTTGAAAACATGCAATGTGTTGTTCACATTTAACTCATGTAATTCTGTGCCATTGTATGAGGATGAAGACTGTTTAGTTAGAACAAGCAACAAATATTTACTTAGTATAAAGTTTATTCACATGTGAAAAAAGTGTAATAGGAAATTCATTAAAACCAAAACATAATCAAGGATGTAGGAGAAACATGCCTTGCAAAAAGTAGGTTGCTTTTTGCAGGTAATGAAAATACTGATACATTTGTACTGGATTGCTTTAGCCTCCTTAACTGTTAGGGAAATATTTTTAAACAGGCAAATTAAAATCCTGGAGGAAACAATGCAGAAGACGGAAGGCATTAATGTAGGCCACGCATATTCCAAAAGGCCACATAGGCAGATCTACAGAACAATCCAGTTAAAAAAAAACTACAGAAATTCTAGACACTCCTCTAATAGCATAAATGTCACTGCACAATATTTCAAATCAAACTAATAACTAATAACAATGTAATTCACATTCAATTAGAACAAAACAATATGAAAAATGTGAAATTGAACTTTTCCACAGCGCTAACAAACCTTCCTCATGAAAAAAGTCTCCTGTACATGTAGGAAAAGTATACACACATAAATTATCCGAGAAATAGAATTAAATTGATGAGAAATTTTCAGGTAACAGGACACCATAGACACAGAGGACCCTGTTGCTCTGGTTTTTAATCGTTCTGGGAATTTTCACCCCACTCTCTGTATTCCCTCAGAGTGCACATTAACAGACGCAACACTTTGATAGTTTGTGTGCTCTTCAATTTTTTCGTTTTGAAAGAAAATATTCTGTGTAGAATTATTTGTCCTATTGGAAATATAACCTTATAAATGTGTATTAGTCTTTTTCTAGTCTAATTCTTTTTATACCCATATTTCATCATTTTCTGATTGTAATTTTGTCAATTCTGTTCTATCACATTTCCCTTTTTTATATTTAAAGTATTATGAGCTCAACATTGGATGCTGTACAAGTATCAGTAACTTCACAATCTTAACTCACGTTAGAGCAACAGTTTTACAGTAAATGACGGCGTCTGAGAGATCTAGGCTGCTGCTGGGGGAAAGGGATTATCACATTCATATATATTCCAAAGCTAGTTTTGCAGTTAGACACTTGTGAGTCAGTGGGAGTAAACAAGTTCATGGACTATTTCCAAATTACGATGAATAAAAGATCCATCATAGCTTATGTTTCTATTAATCTTAAGAAATACATATGTAAGAATACATGTACATATATGTAATATATGTACCTCTACCATTTTATGTATATATGACAAATGCTTATAAATTTCTCATACAGACTTAATATTAATTAAGCTCCCTGTTTTATAATTGGAGACTGATGGGCCTAGAAAAATGTGCTTGCTCATTCTAAACCTAGCTCTCACCAACATATTAGATTTGGGGCAAGTTTATCCTTCCATGCCTTAGTCTGACTGTTACAAAGTGAACAGAGTTTGCCTCTGACCTTTTAAAGAGGATTAAAATAAGTGCAAAATGCAGTTACATGAGAAAAAGTGCTCTGTAAGGCCAAGGTATGACTAATAGTAAAATTTTTATAGGTAATGTAGGTGGCTTTAAAAAGCCGACTTTCCCTTATATCTCAATGTTGCTAGATGATTGCTTTATGACAAACAACTGAAGAGATGCCAAGACTCTGAAACAATAAAGTCTCTGGCAGTCTATAATGATTAAGGCCTTGCTTTTATCTGACTTAAGATCATGTTGTCTTAAAAAGAGACACATACACTCCCACACACTATAATGATTTATACTTTCTAAACATTTAATTTGGAAAGAATTATCAAATGCATGTGGGTTTTAGTTTCACCCCAGTGAAAATTATAAAACAAAATACAATTTCATAAATGGACTTAAATAATAGGAAAATGCAATACTGGCAAAAATAAAACACAATGTTCTATCTCTCAGGGGTATGTTATTTCTTGAGCTCCTACAAAGAGGAAACAAATTCACATATACATTCACACCTACTAACATAAATTTGCACCCACACTCACTTTGAAGGTTTATAGCTTATACTCTACTACATTCTTAAGGAGAGACTGGTCATATATAGGATTAGCAGTATAGGGTAAAATGATGACCTGTGGTGTTTTGTCCAGACATTAAGATGTACAAGGGGTTGCTGGTAACTGTAATCAGTATTATTTTAATACCAGAAAAGTAAATTATGTTTTCAAACTATTATTTATCAAGCCTTAACAAAATTTCAAGCTATATATATATAATAGTTATATATAGGTAATTTAGCAATGAAAATGGGTGTTTCTACTTGTCAGTAACATGGGCAACTTTATCAAGTTCTAGTCACTCCTAGATTTGAGGCCTACTTATTTATTTGCTACAATAACAACCGTTTCAAGTCCTTGCCATTGCAATACTGTGCCCACTGAAGACCTAACTCCCTAGCAAGTAGGGTTTTTTTTTTAAAGAAAACTACTGACCCCACTCTCCATAATAAAACATGACTGATAACACGAGTTAACAACTAAAACCTACAAAATATGAATGCAATAATTTAAAATATAAAACCAAGTGATTATATTAAGGCCACCAATTTACACTGAAATGTCAAATTCTTTGAAGTATTACCAACCAAAAAGTGATGCTAGTAAAGAGTGGGTCCAATATAATGACTTGGGATAATCTAATGATTAGAAACTCTTACTTTTAAAAATATTCAGCACAAGAGATCTCCATTCCTTATTTGTACATAGGATCCAGATATTTCACCAGTTCAATCTATGACATCCATGACACAGATTTTTTTGAACCATTAAAATAAACAAAAAAGTCTTCTCTTCTTAATTGAAAGGATATGGAGTCAAAGTTTCTTAACAAGCTGATAATCATCAGGTTCAGGTCCAGGATGCTGACAGAACTTCTGTGGCACAGTACTCGTGCTTATTCCTCCTCTGCTCCCTGCAGTTTGTCATAGAGGGCTGAGTTGACGTGTCCTTTTTGGTTCAGGGAACACAAACCATTCAATTAAGATGAATCTTCCATACCACTAAGACGGCAAAGTGGGCTTAGCGAGATGGGAGCGACATAGACTTTTTAAATACCCTAAGTCCTTCTGCTGGCCCAGGATACGGTGGTGGTGGTGAAACACTGTGTTTCCTGGTCAGTGCCACTGCCTGTTCATAAGAAGGTAAGCCTGTGTCCTCTGCTGAAGGTGGCGATGGAGACAAGACAGCCTCCTCAGGTCTTCTGAAAATGATGGAGGGGGTGTGCCTGCCCCTTACGTATGTGGCTGAAGAACTAAACAGAGAGATAGCATTTAGATCTGGGAAGGGAAGCATTTGTAGGTTAAAAAATCCAACTGACTATTTTGAGAGAAGTTGGATCCAACTTATTAATATAACAAGTTTTATTTTACCTCTAAACTCTTGAGCCTTGGGATAGTGGAAAGATTAGGAGCTTGGATGTCAGACATGGATATGAAACCGGCTCCTCTCATTTCATAGCAATTCACCTAACTCAGTTTCCTCCTCTGTTAAATGGGGATAGTAACAGCCACCTCAACAGTCATTAAGAAAGATGTCATATGTGAAGCATCAAAGCAGTGGCTAGAACACCAAATAAGGTCTCAAAACATGCTAATTCTCTTTTTCTCCCACTCCCGAATTAAAACTTTCTCAAAGTATGGTGTGAAACCAAATCCAGGCTTTGTTGAAAGACAGCACAACTCCAAGCCAAGGAAACTGATGTTAGATAATCACAGCAGCTGATGCCTGTATCCCTCCTCACTTTCCTGCTTCAGTACTGCTACCTGGTCCATCCCTCCTAAACAATATCTCTCAAGTAGCCCTCACTTCACTCTGCTCTGAGAAAGTCTAACCTGCAGCCTACTTCCCCCTGAATCAAATTCTAACTCCAGTGCCTCCTTTCCAAAGCCCCCCTTATTCTGGCCTTGCCTCATTTTTTATAGCTCTCTGTTCTTGCCAAGGGGGCCTCTTTATATACTGTATATGCAATGAATTCTCTGTCCTGTCTCTGTGCTTTCACTGGTATTGTTCCCTTTCTTATATTATTGTCTTTTCCCCATTCCACTGATCTAAGCTCAACAATTTTTTTTTTTAATGGCTTAGCTGAAGTACCACCATTTTCACAAAACTTTGTCAGCTACATCAGTAAATGAAAATTGACATGGAACATTGGTCTGGTGTTTTGAACCTACGTTTTCTCTTCTCACTTGCAAATTACAAATTATAATTTAAGTATTAGTAAATCAATCTGTGACTGCAAAATTGGCTGCCAATGAAGTATTATGCAAAAACTAACCTCCTATAGTTATGGCTAATAAGATAATTACAATTCATACATAATCCCCAACCTCTAGTCAATATTTACAAGTCTTCCTAATTAGAGACAGTTTAGCAGACGCAAATACTGTAAACTTTTCCAAACTAGTCAGTTTGCATGTTAGAACACCTGTCCTTTGGAGGTAATAATGAGATCTGAAATTAGAGGGAAGGAAAACTGCAGAGAGAGAAGACAAGAAAAAGATCTGTGTCAATCTAGGAACTGGATAATCAGCCCTTCAATAGTTGAGAGGTGACTGACAGCATCTATTAGAAGTTTACTTAGCTCAACACAATTCCTCCTCTGCCAGAAATCTGGAACGTATTCATGGTAGGCTAGTCACTTGCCACTTTCATTAGCTTGTGACAGAAAGTTCTATTTGTTTGTTTATAACAGTAGAGACATGTTTTATTTGAACAAATAAATTTTTCCATGTTGACTTCCAAAATTTAAGATAAAGAAACAATATAATAATTTCATCGGTCATTAAATATATACACAATGATTTCTTACACACACCTTAAATGTTTGAAATCAAAAAGTATGCACCAATAACATCTCAAATAAACTGACATCATTATATTATACTTATTTCCATCTGTAAAATATAGAAACTAAGAAATGAAAAGATCCTGTCTACCATTTCTTGGCATGTTTTTACAAAGGAATGAGACAGACAAACTTTTCTGAAAATGATCTTACTTTTTACCCTTTTCTTTCTCAAATATTCCTTCACCCTTCCCTCATCTCTAGCCTTGCAAAATATAGAAAAAGAACAAATAACTCTGCTGGAAGAATTTCTTGGGACAATAGATTATAAAGTACATTAGTAAGTATTTAAAAGTTAATCCCAACATAAGAGAACATATAGCAAACCTAGTTTAAAATGTCTCCCAAAACTCAAAGGGTTGCTGTGAGGATCAAAATGACAGTTGATGTAAAAATGATCTGTGAACTGTACAGCATTATACTGTACTAACATTAAGTATAATTAATCTTACTTTTAAAATAAGAGATATTCAGGGTTTTAAATATTTACAGTAACTCACAGAAAGCATGCATAATAATGGCACCAGTTTGCTCCCTGTGTCTTTGAATTCTGTTTCTCATCTCATGCAGGGAAGAAGCTAGAAGGTTTCAGAGAAGAAAAGACTTAAGAAGATGTAGTAGTGAAGGATGGTAGAAAAATGAAGAAAAACAGGGGAGAAGAGATACGGAAATGTCAAACATGAGGACATTGAATAATGGCTATGCTATCGCAGACCTCTAAGTGAGTGTTGTTACTAAACACGAGGGCATACATGAACTTTTCTGGAAAAACTATGAAGGGGGTGGAAAAGGAGGAAAGATAAAGGGCAAGAAGAGTCTCCAAAGACACATTTTGCTTATTTTTTCATTAACCTGTGAGTTTCTAGGACTCCCCCCAGTTTGTGGAGAAAGCCACAGTGAATAAAATCTTAGTCAAAAGGCCTAGAAAATGGAAAGACTATGCAAATTTCCAATTTGTTCAACAAGATAAGTTGAAAGTTAATCTCTCACCCTAACAGATACAGTGGCTTAAGAAATATTAAACAAATTCTTCCATATTTTCTCACTTTTCAAAGTTTTACAGGATTTACAGAGGTCTCTGACAGACTCCTTAGTCCATGCCCGTAAGTCACGTTAATGCCTCAGGGAGCTGCTCAGGAATGCCAGCTTGGCAACAGAAATACACTTACGTTGCCTCCTACCCTCTGCCCTCTTTGCTGCCTTGTTTCCTCTCTGCACCCTTACTGTGGGCATCCTTTAAAGCTCTGAGTCCTGTCATCACACTCAGAGAACTTGCCTACTCTTTCGGCTTCAGCTTTTATCTCCTAATAGACGAATCCTAATTCCATATCTGTTACCCTAAATGCTCAGCTTAAATTTTTATTGTAGAAAATGTTATGTAATATAAAATTGGCCATCTTAATCATTTTTAAGTGTACAATACAGTGGTATTAATTATACTTGCAGTGTTGTGAAACCATCGCCATTATTTCCATCACACTCTCATCCCCTGGTCACGATCATGAATTTGGTCTCAGAATTTGGAAGTGTGACTAGGGATATGTAAGCATCAACTTCCAATTGCTTGTTTAGCACCTGGCATTTTCTACACTTACCCATCCATAATCACTGAAAAGATAATATAGATAATAAAGAAGATAATGACTTTTTATTCTAGTAAGGATGTTGAGGTTCTTTTATGCAAACAATTTATGGCCTAACGAATTTTATGAAGCTGTATTAATATGCTGTTATCCTGAATGGCAACCATTTTATTAATTGTTATTTAAGTTAAAATATCAATAAAAATAATTGAATTTAAATGCTAGTCACACTATTTCTATTTGGGCAGCTACATGGCCAGATCCGTAAATACTGTGACTCAGAGTGAACTATGGGACTCCTTGCTCTAGAAATATGGGGACACTGGCATCTGCCTCCTGCTTAAGAAGGAAATACTGGAAAATCAGGCTAGCCTTTATGAATTTTCTGGTATTCTCTTGAAGGACCTGAGAAATAGCAACATTAAGTTGTTTATGTAAGTGTTAAATTAGGCAACCAAACAACTACCACAGACTATAGGAGAGTGGAAGACATGACAACTACATGCAGGGAGTATCTTGATTGGATCCTGGGGAGAAAGAGGACATCAATGGCAAAATAGGGGAAATCTAAATACTGTCTGGAATTAAGTCAACAGTAATGTACCAGTGTCGGTTTGTTAGTTTTACAAATGTACAATGTGAGATGCTGACAATGAGGGTGACTGGGTGAAGGATGTAATGGGAACTCTACAATATTTGCAACTTCCCTGTGATCTAGAATTATTCCCAAATATAAAGCTTATTTTAAAAAATAGGCAGCCATTAAAAAAATTCACATTCTATAAGTTAAAATTAAAATTCATATTCTGTTATTCATTAAGGTAGAATAATGAATTAAATACTACTCTTGGTACTTACCCTGGATGTCTTTGCCTGTTACACTTAGTGATACAAAGATAGTAACCAAGTAATCCAAAAATAACCAGAAATACTCCAGCAGCAATTAATCCAGTCAGAAGGCCCATAACATCGATTTTCTCTCTGTTAGCATCTTAAGAGAAATCATTAAGACAACATAAATATAACATCGGTGTTGGGCAATGACTGCAATGGGGTGTGGGGGGGGACATGATAACATGGGTGAATGTAGTAACCACATTGTTTTTCATGTGAAACCTTCATAAGAGTGTAAATCAATAACACCTTAATAAAATATATATATATAACATCTGAAAAGCACCCCCTAAGATTGCAATAAATTTAACACTGGATCTAAGCATATACTATTATGCATTTATTAATAGATTTATTGTATTGTGTTTATTTAACCCTCTTTTTTTGTTGAAGTATAGTTGATATACAATATTACATTGGTTTCAAGTAGATTTACTGTCTATTTAATATTGATTTATTTTAAAAGTCTTGTGCTACAGGGCAAACAGTGTAGCACAGAGGAGGCAAACAGTGACTCTGTGGCATCTTACTACACCCAAGGACGGTGACTGCATTGGGGTATGGGTGGGGACTTGATAATATGGGTAAATGTAGTAACCACATTGTTTTTCATGTGAAACCTTCATAACAGTGCATATCAATAATACCTTAATAATAAAAAAAAATTAATTAATTAAAAAGTCTTGTGCTAGACATATGACTTGAGCAATTTTAAATGACACTTCCTAAAAGGCCTAGCTATGGTTTCACTTATTTTAAATAGGTCATATTAAATGGATAATATTCAAGACTAAGTGGGATAAAGATATTCTTTGTTCAACTAGACACATTTTGGTATTAACAACTAAGGTAAATGCATTCAGCAACTCTAGGGAAGGAGCTATGTTAATATACTCTCCCTCTAGCTGGGATCCTACAAAGGGGAAAGAAAGAAGAGCTGGCAGAAAAAATACCTGACTAAAAAGAGCAGCTAGAGATGATTAGTACAGATAAAATAAGGGATCTCTCTTCCCTTGAAGTTACTTAATTCTAACAATCTTTATTTACTTACTAGCATAAGTATTTCATTTCCTTGTAGTGGTGGGAAAAAAAGTTAAAATACTTTACTACTTCAAACTAATGGAGTCCTACTTTTATCCTGTGCAAGTCTTGACTTAGGTGAGCTGTTTAAAACAACTTTAAACATATTATCTCATTTCCCTAGTATCTCACCAAACTTGATTTTCAGTATGTAAAGATGAATATGGCCTTCTCTGGCTTAGAAAGCCCTGTGTATAATTGAGAAAACTTCCTTGGATTTACAAGGTATGTGGCTGAGCAACAACTAACCCCAGACAATGAAACTAAAATGAATTATAATAGACAAAGGGTGGGAAAAACATTAAATTTGATAGTTTCTTGTCTTACCTGGTTTTGTGGTTGGTCCTTTAATTGAATATTCCTGCCAAAATGTCATCTAAGAGAAAGGCAAATTTTCCGAGTTTAATTTATTATCATTTCACTGGTCCCAATGAGCTAGAGTAGGAGTGGTAAATTCATGGCATGTGCCAAAACTGAAGGAACAAAACAGCAGCAGACTCCAAGAAGGGACTAGCGGTTACCAAAGGGAGAAGGGGATTGAGGGGTATTATGTTTAGTACACATGGTGTAGAGGGTTACGGGGAAGACAGTGTAGCACAGAGAAGGCAAATAGTGAATATGTGGCATCTTACTACACTGATGGACAGTGATTGCAATGGGGCATGGGTAGGGACTTGGTAATATGGGTGAATGTAGTAACCACATTGTTTTTCATGTCAAACATTCATAAGAGTGTATATCAATAATACCTCAATAAAAAAAGAAATATTCACGGCATGTGCCACAGGTAGGACAGCAGTTCATTCAAGGAGGGCATGACTCATTCTAATGAAAGCAGTACCACCCACCACTGTCTCTCCCAACTCTTGACATTGTTGAGGGGACTGCTGCCAGTGCCAGCTCTCCATGACTATACCCTGTTATTTCCCTTTCCCCTGCCCCGAGCCCCTACTCAGGCGCCAGGGGAAACTGTTGCCTTAGAGAGTTAGTGAAAGTACCAAAGGTATTTGAATTGAGGCAGTGGACTCTATCATGTTTGAAAAGGAGTCTGAATTTTGTACACTAGGTGGGTCCTCAATTTGCCATGGGGTTTTAATCAAAGGTATTTATTGATTTGGAAAGATGTCCCTAAGACTGTTTAAGTTCAGGGTTACTTGAGAGAATGGAAGTGGATTTTACAGAACTGTGATAAAAGTAGAAGATGGGTTTGTGAAAAACAGAGTAAAATCTCAACAGGCACAACTACAAAGTATAGACTTCATTTTCCTTCTCTAATAGATGAAGCAGATCTTAGTAGGGAATGAGAGGCCGGGCACAATTTTGGAAGAAAAAAGAACTGAATTCCATTAACACCTGCACTTGAAGGATACCTACAATACGTTGTTGTTAGTCAATAAAATAGGACTTTTGAGGGAGAGGAAAAGGAGCTGGGGTTATTTAATCTACAAAAGTACAGAATTTTTGTTACCTAACAATCTTCAATAATATGCCAGATTATAACAGGGACAGTACTGTCTGCCTGTTTTGAATCTTTTCAAGATTAACAAACAGGATAGGATTTAATTATATTTTTAACATCTAAAAGTTTCTCCCTTAAGCTACCAGATATACCCAACAATAAATTTCTGGATGCAGGAACTAGATTATTTTGTATCCTTAGTCTCTGGCAGTGCACTTAGCACCTAGCAGATTGTTAATAAATACTTGTAATATAAATACGGTAATCAAAAAGGGTAAGGGCACTGATAGAAAAATTGCTCTGAGTCTTGAATGATTGACCTGAATCGTAGAATGAATTCAAATAATACACTGAGGTTTAATTCACTCTGCTTCACAACTGTTTTAAATATAATAAATATTAAACACACAAAATCACAACATAATTGATAATTTGCTAATTACTATAAGCTCAGAAGTATGAAGCCAAGTCTAAATAGGTTAATTAGTATTTTATGGAAGTGGAAAGAGATAATAGGCATACAATCTTGATTTTATTTAAAGCATAAAATTTCTACTCACTGAAAGGGCCATTTTCTTAATTTAATAAATTTCCAGCCAAATAACATCATCAACCAAATTACCGTTTTATCTTCATCCACAAATATCTCTCTGGCTTCTTCATAATTACAAAGTTCTTCTTTGCACTCTCTTTCTAGGTTCCCGGGAGTGAAGAGCTCCAAATCAAATCTATTATATAGGAGGCGTCTACGTATGAAAAAGTTTGCTTCTTCTTTTGATGTAAAGACTAATGAAGAAAGAGAAAGATTTCAACCATTGATAAAAATAAGGCAGAAAATTGCTGTCTTAATTGTAAAAAATAAATAGTTCCCTTGATATTAAATTATACCAAAGTTTCTTGTATGATTTTAAAATCTGGCAAAAAGAGATACCTTCAGTAAAAATAATTTCTGCTAAATATGAAATATAAATAACTCCAGATACTTGTGTCAATGTGTTCAAAATTATTAGCATAAATGAAAGTTACTTAAACTTCCCTCCAGACAATTATTTTGCCAATAAATGACAGGCCACACTATTCTATTTCGAAAGGGTTGGTCCCCTATTACCTTGACTGAGAATAATTAAGTCTGGTGTAATAGAGTATTTGACTAAGTTAGAAGACAGATTCTTGGTTTTGAACTGGCTTAGCCCTTAGCTGTATCCTGAGATAAGTCACATATATCTGGGTTGCCATTTCCTCATTTGTAAAATTGGAAAATGAACTAAGAATCATGAAGATCTCTTTGTTTTAAAATTATAAATTCATACATTCATATTAAAATTTATATCAAGTTTATACTAAAGCTTATCAAATTTTAAACTTCTAAGGTAATAAAATTATAGGATAATTGTTAAGACTAAGTAAAAGATATTCAGCCCTTCTTAAAGGAGTAGCTCCTTCCAGCCATCCCCTACTATGAGCCCTCCTTTATAGGGCTCCCTCTCTATTTGCAGGGAAGGTAAATGGTAAACATGAAGCATTAAACACAGGCTGACACAAAACCAAAATACCCCATCATGGCAGTATTTTCAAAGCCCACAAACTTTGGACTCGTTCTAGTATCACACAAACAAAGCTTAAGTGATCTTGCCCCAGATCGCATTACTGAACTGGAATTCAGGCACTCCCCTGAATGCTTAAAAGAATTTTGAAGTGTTGGTATTTCTCACTTCTAACCATTATTAGAGGAAGAATATAATGAAGTGGGTAACTGGAAGACAGCTCAAGACTGATAAGCGGTCATGGTCTGGAAGACTAATACTGATTTGTAACCTCAGTTTGACCATTTATTCATAGCCCCTTGAGAACAGTTGTAACATGCAGGGGTTTTTTTTCTACTAACCAATCACCTTTCCAAACATGTCTGAATCTTACAGAGCAGTTTTGTACAATAAAGTGGCCACTAGCCACATATGGCTACTGAGTATTTGAAATGTGGCTAGTCTCAATTGTGCTGTATGTGTAAAATACACATGGAAATTCAGACTTAGTTAAAAAAAACCCTGAAATATCTCAATGTTTTTATATTGCTTATATTTGGAAATGAGATTTGGGATATATTGGTTAAATTAAACACATCACTTGAATTGATTTCACCTATTCTTTAAACTTTTAAAAATTTTAGAAAATTTAAAATTATTTATGTGGTTCACATTCTATTTCTATTGCCCAGAACCATTCTAGCATATTCATTTATATGTTATACATAACGTATATGGGCTATTTGAATCTAGGGGGAAGCTAAAATGGGATCATTAGTGATAGTTGTTTTAAGAAACATTCCAAAGGGCAGACCAGTGTGATGAAATATTTGTGTTTAATTCTCCCATGCCTTCTTGTAGATTTTATGCTGCCACCAAATGGAGACAGAATTAAATTTTTCCAAGTCTTCATCATCTCTCATGGGGATTCTTGCAATGGCCTCTAAGAGGTCTCCTCCGTCCTCTACAGTTTGGCTTCCAATGCTCCTGGTTCTCATCTGCCTTTGTACTTTGTTTCCTCTGAACAAAACTTTCAGTTTGCTCTCTCACCTCTTTAAGGATTTTATTCAGTGTTAACTGAACCCCCATCCCCACCCACCCACTCTGGCACTCCCTACTTTACTTTGTTTTTCCCTGTAGTACTTATCACCATCTGGGGTTCTTTACTTACTTACACTTATTTGTAACCCTCACTAGAGTGAAAGTTCCATTAAGTAATGCAGTGATGTTGGTAACTGACACACAAGATGTGCTCAAAAACTACTTACTAAATGAGTGCTTGAACTCACCTTCCCTATAGCAGGAAGGAACTCTTGAGCCTAGATTCTACATGGAAGTGATTCACAGCTAAGGTTTGGTGCTTCTCAGATTGGCATGGGTTTAAAATACTACACCAGCAATAAAGTAATTCAGAGCCTGCCCAATTTAGCTATTCTTACTACATCAAATCTAATATCAGAATGGAGAATTAGATAACTGCCTCTGTACGGCTACTTCTCAGATATGCCCAGATATGTACATTTTATCAGCTAAAAAAACGGTGCCAAACTTCTCATCCTCAGTCTTTTATACAAGTAGGTTATCTAAGTTGGAAATACCCCCTGCCCTCCAAGTGGAACTCAATAAAGCTACTTTCAATTTGAAGGGACAATAAAAAAGAGTCAAACATTTTTATTGTTCTTGAAATGATATTTATGCCAATGAAAGTCTTCCCCTCTGTATTAAACATGCTGCTGTTTGCCACCTCCTTGAGTGTGACAATTCTGATTCACTCAGCGGTTGACCTTAGACCTTCAGAGCCTTATCAAATATTTTCCTGCCTCCCTATGATCTTTGCAGAAATACTGTCCTTTGGTATGTGGGTTCTAAGTAACCCTGAATTTCTTGTCATTGAGAGAAGCAAACCTCTTTGTCTCTGGAGCATCCTGAACTTCCAGCAAGCACTTCCTCTGGCCATTGCTGAAGGATGCATGGCCTCTGCGTTTCTGTATCTGCTTCCCCAGATTCTCTTCCCATTTCTATTTCTCTCATCTTAGACCATCCCACGAGCCTGTCTGTTCTACTATATTAAACACACCAACCCAGATATTTCATTCTCTTCCTCTTCCCCGCCCTCTTATGTTTTCTACATAACTTCCTTTTAAGTCATTTCAACTCCACCCTTCGGTTTTATAAGAATTTAGCTTAAGGTCCCTTATTTTCCTAGTTACTTTTCATATCTCTCACCTATTTATATCACACTGGCAGACAGCATTGGCTTCTGTGCCACATAGCTCTCCTGAGACAGAGGTACTGCTACTCACTCTTTCCTCTGCCCTCGAGCTGTCTCTGTGGGAGAGCTTATGGAGATTATCTCTTTACACCCTGCCTTTCCCACCAGTTGAAGAGGTTCTTCAGGTCAGGGATTATGGTCTTTCATTTCTAAACCACCAGTACCTAGCAGAGGGCTTGGCATATAGTATGTGTTAGTAAAGTGGTTACTAGCTGAACATATCTGCTTTTAAAACACATGATTCTGCATGTACATTTCCCACATGTATCTCCAGCCTTCCACACTCAAGTATGATATCTAAAATCCCTCCACAGTTCGTGATGTCCTTGAGAGTGTCTTTTATGCCTGTATCAACACTCATACGCATTCTGGGAGCAGCATCTGGTCCCACTGAGTATGGACCATCAACCTTATACATGACCATGCACCTCATATACGGTGCAACTTGGGAAGTACCAAGAAGGACCTTGCAGAATCTCTCCCTCTTCCCTCCAGCTGGCCTGTCCAATTGCCATTAAGGTTTGATTCCTTCCTGCTAAGATACTGCCTTATCTTAAAATACACATGCACATACACACACCCTCCTAGAAGGCTTAGCACACTTAACTGTTAATCATTCATAAGTCATCCAGGAGTATTAGTGTAACAGAGCCTTCCCAAATGAAAATGAGCTGAAAGTAGGAAATCTGATAAGAAGGAACAAGGGACAGGAATGGGTGGGAAAGTAGATCCAAAGTACTGGCACTGTGTAGGGGGCACAATGACTGGACAGAGAGAAGGATGCTGAGAGCCAAAGCCAATTTTTTTTCTTTTCCTTTCTGGTTTTTCAAGGTTAGGCTTTTAAAATGTGGGCAGGAACCAGTCTGTTTATAAGATGGATCTCACAAGGTATGGAATGGAATGCTAGTTTGGCAAGCCCCGAACCTAACCTTCTGACAATCATCTGACTTTATCAAGATAACCAAACACTTCGAAGTAAAAAGGAACCTCAGAGATCATTCGACTCTTCCTCATCCCCATCAATTTATGGATGAAGAAATTCAAGCTTAAAGAGGTTGAGGAACTTGCCCAGGGTCTAGTAAGTCCAGACTAAGTCTTGGATTCCCTGTCCATCTTCCCAGGAAAAACAATGACATGCTCCATATAATTACCATACAGTCTCATCTACAAAAACAGCACTCACTGATTTTCAGAAGTTGAAACAGGTTTACCATTCAGTTAACCACAACCAGGTCTTAACTATATACTTATCAAAAATAACTCACAGAAATAAATTTGTATAGATTGTACTTAACAAACAACAACATTACCAAATAAACCCCAAGTTAAACCAAAGGGTATTTCAGTGCTTCTGTGATTGACAGCGGCATGTAATTTCAAATATTACACATTTCTCGTTTGAGATCTCGGGTTTCCAGGAGGATTTTCTTGGACATTGAAGCCATGCTTACCTTCTTTTCCCGCATGCCCAGACTCCGTTGGACTTCTTGTGCAATGAGGAAACGCGAAGGTTACTATGGACAGTTGGCTGAGTAGAACCAGAAGTGTAAACATAGTCTGGCAACTGTCAAACGAACTAAACAAAAATAACAAATAAAAAACACGTCAAAAAAGCGCCTGGCTCAGCACTTTGAGTTTCTTCGGCAACTGAGTCACCAACCTGTTGTGCTCAAAGCCAGGGCACGACTGCGCCCCGCTCACAGTTTCGGTCGCCCCGGTCCGACCCGCGCTGGGAAAGCGGCCCCAAGAGCGCCTAGGGCCAAATGCCAAGTCCCGGGACCCTGCCGACGGTGAGCGGGCACCTGTGGCCGCGGGCGACCGCCTGCTTTGCGCCTGAATCGGACCGGCTCGCCTAGGAGGCCCCCTCCGAGTAACCCACTCCCAGCCGGGGCTAGGCGGCCGGGCCCCGCACCTGCAGCTCCGCGCCCATGTTCCAGCACCTCCAGGGCCGGAGCCCCTCCGCTGGGTCGTCCCTGCGGCCGCCAGACCCTCGGTCTCAGCGGCCCCCAAATCTCGGCAACGCCGCGCTCCGACCGAGGAAGCGCCTGGGATGGGCAGAAAAGCGCCCTGCACCGCGGGCACGCGCGCAGCGAGCTCCCGCCTGGACGCCCGGGGGCCGCGGAGCTGAGCTGCGGCCGGGGTGGGCGGCGGCTGCCTGGGGAACACCTGGCGGCGCTCCTCCCCCGGGGGCCGGCCTACCTGCGGCGGGCGGGCCCCTGGCGGGCGGCTGCGGGCAGCCTGCGCTTTGTTCCCGCAGCCGCCGAAGCTTCTGCCCCGGGCGCTGGGCGAGCCCGGCCGCCTGCCGCCAGTTCTGGCCCCGCCTCGGCCCGCGGGTGGCGGGTTCGGGCTGGTTTCTGGAGCCGGCGTTCTCTGCGGATCCCGGGGAGCATTTCCGGTTGCCACGGCTCGGCGGAGCGCCCTCCGCGTGTTCCGGGATTTTTGTTTTGGGCTCCAGTAGGCTAGGGGTCTGTCTTGTGGATACCTTAGGTCAAGGGTTCTCAAGGGATGGTCCGGCAACGAGAACAAAATGTTCATTACAGAAATCCACTTTATTAGTAATATGAAATGGGAAGTGACCTTAAGATTAATTGATTACATTGGTTCTCAAATTGTGCTTCACCAGATCTGGAACATCTCTAAGATCCTTTCAAGGGGTTTCCGAGGTCAAAACTGTTTCTGTTGTAGTAAGAAGACGTGATCTGTCTCTTTCATTTTCATTCTTTCATGAGCATACAGTGGAGATTTCCAGAGGCTATATGACATGCAATGGCGTCATCATTCGGCTAACAGAATGCCTGCATGTGTATATTCTTGTATGGTAGTAGGTTTACCAACATGTACATTTTAATAGAGATTAATAAAATTTCATCTCAGGACTTATGTACTTCTATTATCTTTGGTCATACCTTTCAGGATATCTACAACCTCATTATTTTGAAATGAATAGTTATCTTGAAATCTTGAACTTTTCTTTGAGTCTACGTGGAAACAAAGGGTAAGTACACTATGTTGTCTTGATATGAAATATTTCGAAATTTTCTCAGTTTTAATATGTAATATGATAAATACCATTAGATATAATTCACATAAATAAAAGCTCTTTGGTGCTCTTGATAATGCTAGAGTGTAGAGGTCCCAAGATCAAAGCGTTTGAGAATTACTGCCTCAAGTAATGAAGAACACCTATGCCAGGTGATGTTCACATGCTTCCTTGTCCAAATAACATGCTTAACAGTTATTTGGGACATTATTTAAGGTTCTGTGTTTTGGCCAAAGAGGCTTGGTACTAGCTGGAAGCCAGAGGAAACATTTTCCCCCTTCCTAATCTTTAATTCAATTTCCACTCAATTCTTTTTTTCTCCCCACAAAGGCCTATTTTATTATACTTCTTTAGAATAAACTGAATTCTTCCTAAACTTTCTGCAGAAATTTTGCCTTCCTAATGCCTCTAGACACTGCAGTTTCTTTTCCCTTCTCTCAGTCTTTTCTTCCTTGCTTTCCATTTGTCCACCTTGTTCTCTAAATATTTTTTGTGATATATCCTCCTCTCCCTCTTCAATCATTTTTTTGTTCTTAAGCTATTGGGATCATACTGAAGTGGCCAAAAATGATTTCTTACAGCTGATATCCTAGAACAGGAAACATCTTCATTAGAACACCCATTCTATTTATTCATTCATTTAGCTAAACTACATCACTAAGCTCTGTGCATAGAGATAAGCAACAGTCCCTGTTTTGGTGAATTTAATCTAAGATCTATATCTAAGAATGTAGGCCTTTAAAGTTCTTATCAAGTTCAAGAACTTACTTATACATCTTTATATCCTCCACAGTACCCAGCAAAGTGCCTTCTATGTTGTTATGCTCCAAACATCTTTTTATTTAGGTGGAAATGATTTATTTTCAGGTAGGAAAAGTGCTTCACATTATATTGGGAGAGGCAAATGGTCAGACACCTCATGCTGTGGAATAAGCAGACATGAACTTTGACGACATTCTTTGGTAGAATGCTCCCAACCACATATCAGGATATTTGGATCAAAAACAAATGAGGCTTTGTGCTCACATCAAATATCAGAGTTTATAGAGTCAAATATAGAAATGAAAGTCTGTTTCGTGATGCTGAATTATATCCCTGCATGTTTCTCTGTAATATTGGATTCTAAAGAATATTATAGCATCTGGCAGTATACGTACAAATTTCAACCACTGTGGAACTGCAAGATATACTGAGATTAGATAGCAAAGAAAGAAAAAATAATAGCCAGTTAACATTATTGTTCGTGACTGATTTCTTCTGTTATTTACTTGTTGTAGTCATCTTTTTGTACCACTTGCTTTTTTTTTTATTGACGTGTCATTGATATACAATCTTATATTGGTTTCAAATGTACAACACAGTGGTTCAAGTTACCCCCTGCAGTGCAGCTCACCCCCTCTAGTGCAGCTACTATCAACATAGAAAGATGTTACAGAATCATTGACTGTATTCTCCATGACGTACCACCGTCCCCATGACCAACTTATATTGTGATTACAAATTATTGTGCCCCTTTATTCCCCTCACCCTTCTTTTTCACCCACTCCAGCCCCTCCCCCCTGGTAACCACTAGTTACTTCTCAGTGACTATGAGTCCACTACTGTTTTGTTCATTGTTTTATTTTTATATTCCACAAAAAAGTGAAGTCATAGGTATTTGTCTTTCTCCACCTGGCTTATTTCACTGAGCATAATACCTCTAGATCCATCCATGTTGTTGCAAATGGCAGGATTTATTTTCTTTTTATGGCTGAATAATGCCCCATTGTGTATATGTACCACATCTTCTTTAGCCATTCATATATTGATGGACACTTAAGTTGCTTCCATATTTTGGCTATTGCAAACAGTGTGGTCATAAACATAGGGGTGCATATGTCTTCTTGAATCAGAGATTTTGTTTTCTTCAGGTAAATTCTTAGAAGTGGAATTACTAGATCGAATGGTTCTTCTATTTTTAGTTTTTTGGGGAACCTCCATACTGCTTTCCACAGTGGGTGCATCAATTTACATTCCCACTAACAGTGTAGGAGGGTTCCCATTTCTCTGCATCCTTGCCAACATTTTGTTATTTCTTCTCTTTTGGATAGTGGCCATTCTAACTGGTGATATCTCATTGTACCACTTGCTTTTTTTTTTTTTTTTTTTTTAAATAATTTATTTTATTTTAGTATCATTAACCTACAATTACATGGGCAATACCGTGATGATTGAACTCCCCCCATCAC
>JAQQAC010006904.1:64472319-64524822 GCA_029783875.1 Phataginus tricuspis | reverse complement strand
TTCTCTTTTTCTCTTAATGAGTCTGGCTAGGGGTTTATCTATTTTGTTTATTTTTTCAAAGAACCAGCTTTTGGTTTCATTGATTTTTTCTATTGTTTTATTCTTCTCAATTTTATTTATTTCTTCTCTGATCTTTATTATGTCTCTCCTTCTGGTAACTTTGGGCCTCATTTGTTCTTCTTTTTCCAATTTCAATAATTGTGTCTTTAGACTGTTCATTTGGGAATGTTCTTCCTTCTTTAAATGGGCCTGGATTGCAATATACTTTCCTCTTAAGACTGCCTTCGCTGCGTCCCACAGAAGTTGTGGCTTTATGTTGTTGTTGTCATTAGTCTCCATATATTCTTTGATTTCTGTTTTGATTTGGTCGTTAACCCATTGATTCATTAGGAGAATGTTGTTAAATCTCCATGTATTTGTGAGCCTTTTTGATTTCTTTCTGAAATTTATTTCTAATTTTATACCTTTGTGATCTGAGAAGTTGGTTGGTAAGATTTCAATATTTTTGAATTTACTGAGGTTATTTTTGTGGCCTAGAATGTGGTCTATTCTGGAAAATGTTCCATGTGCACTTGAGAAGAATGTGTATCCTGCTGCTTTTGTGTACCACTTGCTTTTTAAAGTCACAATATTCTTATGCTTTTCTTCCAAAGCACTTTAAGAGATTTTATCCTGACCATCTATGGAGTTGGGCCAGATATTATGATTCTCATTTTACAAAGTGGGATACTGAAGCATGAAGTAGAGTCCTGAAGAGTCATTGGCCAAGTAGCAGCCTGGCTCTTGATTTTTGCCAGTGTTTTTGAGTTATTACCACACAGTGGAGGGCAGTAGGTAAAGAATTACTTAATTTAAAAATAAATAAGAAAAAAATCAGAGCAATGAAATTAATGGACTTGGATTGTGATAATGCATCTCTGAGTGTGAGCATATACCCACCCACTTACCTGTGTGAACTCAAGAATGAAATGGAAACTCACTTTATTGTGTGGGCATGAGGACTGACTCAAAGACTGCGACAGGAAATGTTAAGGTTGGGGCCATGAAGCTTTGTGTTTTAAGGTCACATCCACATCCTTAAAGACACACTGATGACTGTGCCATTAGGCTACTCAGAACAGGAGATGCAACTTTACTGAACTTGGTGTTTCTGTGACATTTTAGCCATGACATTTCAACAATTGTTTACTGTATTTATTTGTCCCAGTAAAATCAGTAGGTAGAAAATGAAAGACTCTTACTGTTGAGGGTTGACTTTATTATATCTGTATGCAGGTTATTTTCAGATTCAACAAATAGGTAAAGGGATTAAAGATTTTATTTTAAACATTTGCCTAAAAGCCCTCTGTAAGTCCAGGGAAAGGAAATCCCAGGGCAAAATACCTCTAAAAACTGAAATCAGTCAAAGGGAGAAAAAGTTTAAAGCCCGTTTACTGCTTACAAAACTGCGGTCCAGCCTCTCTCTCTCTTCTGCTCCAGCAGCAGGAAAACCGACCCTCCCCCTCACCTCTCAGGTACAGATAAGCCCTCCTGGCCCAGGTAATTACCCACTGATATGTAGACAACTTCTCTCCACCCCTGAGGAATGATGCAAATGCACTAAAGCCATACTTCTCTCCACCTCTGAACGCCTATTGATAGGCAGATATACTAAAGCCAGGCGAGATATTCTGGAAATGTTACAATTTTACCCACAGGCCACCCCTCCAGGAATCTCACCTTACAATTTACTCGTTCCCCTTCTTCCGACCAATCTAATAACATACAGTAGCAACAGCAATAAAATCATGATAATCCTCAAGCCAGAGGATTCAGCCTATGCAGATTAAGTAAATGTACTTTACAGCACAGTCTCTCACTTAGCGCAAAATGTTTCTACAGTTGTTTACTCATTCCTAACAACCATGCTAGATTGTTCACAAAACTTTTACCACACATTAGACAAAGTCAAGCCTCTCTTTAAGCATTTTTTTCTTGAGAACAACAACCCAATTATGATAATTCTCAAGCATGAGAATTCAGCTAGGTTCAAAGTCCCATGCAGATTAGGTCCAAAGCTCGTCCATTCCAGCCATAAGGTGGCAGCTTCAGCCAGGGGGTGCATCCAGGACATGAGGACTGTAGAAGCAAATAACCGTGATTGTGGGGGGCTACTTTGCTGTTATTCCAGGACTACACGGGAGACCAGCTTCCAGGCCTTTTCCCCAAGGTGCCAGAAGCGCCAGCCATCGCCTATCTATGTGTTGAAATGTCCAGGGCCACGTCCATTTTATTCCTAATTGCTGCACCCATCCTTGCAACACATATCCAACAAAGTGTGTGCTTTGATTGCTCTTAATCACCTGTGGCCGGCCATAGGCTGCATAGAGATGCTCTAGGACCCTCTTGGTGGTTTGCTGATCTGCACAACATGCAGGGCTTGGCTGACTTCTTCAAAGGGCAATGGCAAGCCCCACTGACGGGCTACAGCCCAATGGTCTTTTGCCCCACGTGCAACAAACGCTGATGTAGCCATTGGGCCACAACAGAGGCAGGCTTTCCTTCTAGCCAGCGCACCTGGGCCAATACATATGCTTCATCATTCCCTGGGGATGCCAAAGGCAAATGGCCAGTCACATGATATACAGTGGGTGTCTGTGCCACACCACTCCGTGGCCTTTGGGTCCAGTCTCTCACCCACCCCGCAATGGGATGGGTGGTTATTATTACCTTGGTCAGAGCTGTTCCGGTGATGGGCTCTGTAGCCAGCAAGGTGTGGTGCACAGCAGCCAGTTGCTTCTCTATCAAGGTGACCCGGACCTCTGCTCCTTTCCATAGTTGTGACCAGGCTCCGGCCGGCAGCAGGAGCAGCAGCAGTGGCAGAAGCAGTAGCCTTAGGCTCGGGCCACAGGCCGGGGTCGGCGCGGCCAGCGCTGTGGTCGCGCCTCCACGATCACATGGGTGTAGACACACACCCCTCGGAGCGAGGGCCACTGCTCCCCATCATTTCTTGGGGCAGCCCTCCCAAAGGTTGCACCCATTATGACAGATTTCAGGTTCAGAGGAATCCTACCAACTGTGCCAGGATGTAAGTCCGAGGAAAGGAAATCCCGGGGCAAAATACCTCTAAAAACTGAAATCAGTCAAAGGGAGAAATAGAGCTTAAAACCTGTTTACTGCTTGCAAAACTGCAGTCCGGCCCATCTCTCTCTCCTGCTCAAGCAGCAGCAAAACCGGCCCTCCTCCTCCTCACCTCTCAGGTACAGATAAGCCCTCCTGGCCCAGGTGGGGCCCTCCTGACCCATTGATATGGAGATGAACTTCTCTCCACCCCTGAGGAATGATGCAAATACACTAAAGCCATACTTCTTTCCACCTCTGAACGCCTGTTGATATACAGATGTACTAAAGCCAGGTGAGATATTCTGGAACTGTTACAATTTTATCCACACCCTCTAATGGCACTTTTGCCCAGAGCTTATGTTTAATTTTATCATCTAAGAACAATGATTGTTAATAACAAAATTAAAGAAAATCAAGAACAGTGTGAGAGGTTATCTGGTTTCATGTCACACTGTGGGTAATAATAACAGCTACATGTCATGCTTTTAAAAATAGTAATCCTTATACTAATCTTTACAAGGCACACGGGAGCGTGAATCAGTGTGGTTCTGAGCTGCCCTCAGGGTCCTGTGGCAGGGACCTGTGTCATAGTTGGTCACAAAATTCTCTTTGTTCACACCTTGGCATTTTTACAACCATAATTAAGTCTTTCACTCATCAGACTCATTTTATCATCATAATCTTACTCTTTGATTACCACACAATTTTTTTGTGTGCCTCCTTTTCGTAAATTCATGTTCGGGTAATCATGACGTTCTAAGTAAACATATTTTTCACATACAAGGTTATTTGGCATCAATTTCAAAACCATATTTTCCACACACAAAGTGTGAAAAGGGAACATAAGCAAATCATGCATTTTCAGCTATATCATTGGTAGTATTTAAGAATCATTCGTTTACTCTGCATCAAAGAAGGATAATAACACCGTGTTGATGTTGCTGGTATTGATTAAAAACACACATTACATGGAAGAGCTGTTAGGAAATGTAGAACCAAGGATCTCATTTATCCTTCTTTGGTGAAGGATTCTCCTTTGTTATTTTATGTCCTTCCCTGGCTTGAAGCCCTCAAAGGAGAATTCTCAGTAACTGTGTTTTAGCATATAAAATGTGGGCTTTTAGGCATTGTTTCTTTTAACGATATACATGAATGGCTTTAGTAAAGTTTATGGCTCTCCTTTATCCACCCTCAACACTGCCACTTCACTCCTTAAGATCCAGGAAAAAAACTCGCCAAACTTTGTACCTCACCTGGCACATAGCAGGATTTCCTGACTGCTAAGTAAAATGAAAGAAAATATACATTCTGGTCCTAAGTCTGCTTCTCTCTAGCTAGATGACTTGGAACAAATCACTTCCCTGAACTCTCTCTGTCCCTTCGGAGACATTGAGGTTTGGTTTGAATAAACTCTGATTCGTTTCTATGCTAAAAATCTGTGGCTCTTTGACAACCCTTAATAACAGAAATGGAAAGAGGGTTCCATTTAAATAATCTGCTAATTATTCTTCCCTGTTCTGGATGGTCTTGGATTACTTGCTGTTATATAATTTATGTAATTTAAAAGGAAACCAATCATATCGAAATATAAATTTTAGAATTTATATAGACATATTATGTATTTTATAATTTGTTCACCCATAATTATACCAAATGGAAAATTAATATAATTTTCTATATGGCAAAAGAGATATTAAAATTTTTTAGATTTACTTTCATTTGTTCCTCTACTCTGATAACTTGATTTATATTTTTCATTCTTCTGTTATCAGGTGACATTGCTGCAGAATCTTTTTTCTATTATCAGGACCTCTATATTGTTTCTTTCCAATTTTGCTATCTTTTTCTTAGATTTGGACATTGTGTATGTTTATATATGTATATGTGTTTTGTATTTCTACTGCCATTTTTCCTGTTTTAGCTCTCCAATTGGCTCATAATTTTTCATTTTTCTCTTTTACCCTTAGAATTTAGAATTTAAAAATAGTAAGGTTAGGCTTCTTAAAATACATTATTATTTCAGTCTCATTAGCAGTAACATGAAGAATCTGTTATTCCCCAAAACATTCACCTCTGATACTCCACTACCCTCAATGGACCTTTGAGAATTTATGCACACTGAAATAACAGCTGAGCCTTGGAAAGGAGACTTATTAATCAAGGAAAAACTTCAGGTTTCCTGAGTTGTTGGTCTGTAAAATTACTGATCTTATCTGAAGATTTTTAGTTTAGTACTGTAGTTAAAAAAATAAAATTCTAATTTATTTCCTTTCTCCATTCTCCTGCCCCTCCCCTGCCTTTTCCACACCCAGGTTACAAAGGAGGTCTTCTCCTACTTAGGTGAGAGGGGGCTGTTTCTCAGTGCCATATAGTTACAGTTCAGAAATTTACAAACAAACAGGGATTAAGAAATACAAATAATGAAAGAGATGAGTAAAGATAAACATGAAGCTAAACTTATAAGAAAACATGGTGTATTGTAGAACTATAAATATTTAAGTCAGCTTAAGACAGTGGAAAGAACTGGGGCTCAGGTGGTTTCCAGACAGTTTCCCTCACAGAGTGGCCTCAAGCAAACCACTTTCTTATTAATTTTTTATTTTTTGGAAGAATTGTTAAGATGCTTTTAATACTTTAGTATGTTAACTTATAAGTCCATCTTTTCTAACAACTAAGATCGCTTAATGCATTGATGCTTAATGGGTGTAGAATTATCAGAAATTTATGTAAGGAAATTTAGTGAGTCAGAGGGAGTATTGAAACTAAGATTTCTGGTTTTACCCAGTAGGATTTCCAGTTCACCTCATTGGCATTAGAATTCTATCCAGTAATTGTGCTTATGATTCACACCACATGATTCATGAAGAGTTCTTTTGTTCTGTTTTAGTCACAAAAAGGTTAAGTTCAAGATCTGACTCTCACATGTAGCATCAACCTTTCATGTAACCTTTCTTTTTTTAAAAAATACATTTCCAATTACTTAATAGCAAAGCAATATGAACCCTTTGAAAAACATTCAAATAATATAGAATTTAATTAGTAAAAAGACACCTTTCCCAAAGGAAAACTGTTAAAATAAGTATTCACACAGCCCAATAACTCTGAAGAACTGTTTAAAAGTTTATGTCGTAGGAAACATTGTTGTATTAAGTGATGACTCCTTGGACATATTTAATATTGCAAATATTTTCTTTGCACAGAATCTGTTGTAATGTGTAATGTTTTAAAATGTGTTTTTAATAGTTGCTTCTCTCACATCTTTCTATAAAATAAACTCCAGATGGCTTTCAGAAAAAAATGACCCCATAAAAGATTTAGAAGAAAATGCAGGGGGAGGGTATCTACCCCTAGAGTAAAGAAAGACTCTCTATTAATAAAAACAAAGGAAAAAATATTTAAAAAGTGATACATTTGATCTCATAAAAATTAAACATTTTTAGATATTATAAGACACTATTAAAGTTAAAAGGCAGATGATAAACTGGAAAAAATACATAAAACATGTATGACAGCATAGAGAAAATGGAAATTTCTGACCAGGATACTCTCCTGGCCTGGATATCGTCCATTGTGTACATTGAGAGCCTGTTTGCATATCTATGGGATGTTTACCAGGGACAGAGCAGCTGGTCAGTCATGGGAGTACCTTCTCAAGGGACAGGTGGAAGGGAAACAGCCATTTTTCCTTCTCCTCAGTTCCTGGCACCTAATTGGTCGGGTGTCCACCAGCCATCACAGAGATCCACCCACAGAGTTCCTCCCGGTGCTAGGGGCCTGAAAGGAGAAAACAGGAGAACGCGAGAGCGGAGAGCTGAGCAGGAGGGCGGTGCAAGTAGAGGAGGGAAACCTAGAGGGAGAGTCAGGAAAGGTAAGACCTCCTGCTGTGAGAATACAGTGGTATGAACCCCTTTTAACACCCGCAACTTGCCCTTGTCTTCATTCGGTCTCACCAAATTCATAGTGAACTTGTCCAGACCGGGGACCGCCCCCCTCCTCCTGGCGCACAGACAGATGAGGAGTTCAAATCTTTACCCTTTAAAACGCTGTAACAAATCAACAAGAAAAAAAAAGATAATTTAAAAAACAGATATAACAGGTGAACAGACAACTCACAAAAGAAGGAACACAAATAGTCAATAAATAACCTTAGTAAATATTCAGTTTCACTAATAATCAAAGAGATGCAAAGTAAAATGAGATTAGTTTTTTCCTAGTTACCTTCAGTATTAAGAATGGTGTGGTAAAAAGGGCATTCTCTGAATAACCATTTTAGAAGGCAATTTAGCTATTCAGTAAGTGGAGGTTCTGTTCTAAAACATTCCAAGAGGTTACTGCCTCATCTATTTTCATCAACCCAACTCTAATATTGTATTTTTGCATTGCTTATTTGCAAAGATAATATCTCAGGAGTCATTCTCCAATTGCAGATCTAAATGTCTTCTCGGTTATTGCTCTATTTTACCTATATATCACTTTATTGGTTTACCACTAAGAAGCTTAAAAGGGTTCTAGTCTATTCATGAAAGTTTTTAAAAAGTTAACAAGTTGATTTAAAAAGTGAACTGGTTCCCCTTGCCCCCATGACTTTTCAAAAAGCTAAGAAATACTATCAGTATTTCCTATTACAAAAGCAATACTTATGTTTATTATAGAAAAATTTACTGGAAAATGACAATGGAGAAAAATCCCTAATTCTACCTTCAAATTATCACTTGGAGTACATCATCCCAGGCCTTTTTGTGGCCATTAATATATGTATGTATCATACATGTTGTCAAATTAACCTCCAGAAAGTAGTATAAATGTATATGCCCACCTATGAATAAGGGGAAATGACAAGTGAGACCATAATTTCTCCTTGTCAATGGTGGATATTAACATTTTCAAAAAGGGTTCAAAAACAGCCATATATTCTAATTAGCTTTTTAAATATATATCAATGATATTTATAGTTCTTTTTTGTGTTCCCATTAGTATTTCTTGCTGGATTGTATTTTAGCAAAGTGTAATCACAAGACTTGGAAATATTTTGTTTTAGTTAGGCCTAGTCTATTCTTAGAATTTCTACAGAGCAATAAATTACTATTTATCTGTGGTTTGCTCTGCATGTCAATTGTAATCACAACAATTTATAGAAGTTACCTGAATAATTTCACCTTTGTATTTAAGGCCATATTAAATACCTTTCCTTTAAAAAAATCACATTTTTAATGGTATCTTATTAGGTACTTTAGGGGACACAGATGAATAGCAATATAAGTAAAATTTTTTTATTGAGAAATAATTTATGTAACATAAAATTCATCGTTTTAAACATTTCAATATTTCACACTATGCAGGCATCACCACCATCTAATTCTAGAACATTTCATCAGTCCAGAAATAAGTCTAATACACACTAGTAGTTACTACTCCCTGCTCCCCTGAGCCCTCACCCTGGCAACCACTACTTTACTTCTGTGTTTATGGATTTCTCTATGCTGCACATTTCTTATAAATGCCACCATATATATATACAGTCTTTTGTGACTGACTTCTTTCACTTAGCATATAATATTTTAAAGTTTCAACCATGTTGTAGCATGCATCAGTAGTTCATTCCTTTTTTTTTTTTCTTTAACAGTTCAGAGGTCTTTTTTTTTTTAACACATATCATGCCATGGTTTCATTGGGAACGGGTTCCAGCAGGTCAGGCTCCTTTCCATTTGTTCTCACAAAGTGTGCTTCTCTGGCGTGAGGCAGGCTGGTGCTTCAGGGGACCCCAAGTACCTTTCTCTTTGGTTTTCTTCTTTTTCTGATCATTTTCCTTCATGTGCTTCAGGAAGCTATCTTGGCTCTTGGAGTGCTTATATGCTCAATAGGTACATTAATTATCTTCACAAGAATCTTGCCCTTTACTTTTTTGTTTATAATAATGCCAACAGCATGCCAGGGAACATTGTAGATGCTTTCAGTTTTGCCATGGTAACATTTATGGGGCATTCCTTTTTGAACGGTGCCCATTCCCTTGATGTCTACTGTAACACCTTTCTTGTAAATTTGCATGTATGTGGCCAAAGAACAACTCCATGGTTTCTAAAAGGTCTAGAAAACATATATGAGGTCTCCTCTTTCCCTTTGTGTTGGTCATTTTGATGAATTACTGGAAGATGGTGGTTCTGGCTGAAAGTTTCCATTCCTTGTTATGGCTGAATAATATTCCATTGTGTTGATATACCACATTTTGCTTATTCATCAGTCGATGCACATTTGTGCTGCTTCCATTTTTTTACTATTATGAATAATGCTGCTATGAAATTCATGTACAAGTTTTTGTGTGAACATGCTTCCAATTCTCTTGGGGTTACACCTATGAATGGAATTGGTAAATCATATGGTAACTCTATGGTTTAAGTTTTTGAGAAATAGGTAATATTTCTGAAGGCTTAATATGTATATGGCACTTAGCTAAGCACTTGACTTACATTTTCTCATTGAATCCTCACATTCTGCTGTAGGTCCAAATATTATGTCCCCTTTACAGATATGAACACTGCAATGAAAAGTGTTAAATAACTTGCTCAAGTGCTCACAGTTAGTTGAGACAGATCCAGGATTTGAACTAAGGCAGTCCAGCTCCAGAATCTGAACTCTTTACTACTTTTAATACTTTAAGACACATATGGTTCAAAAAAGGGCAGCAAATAGCACATGAGTAACAAGGCAAAATGAAGTAAGAAGCCTAAGAGCCATGTAATGTGCTTAGAGAATTGGAGTCAGGAAAGGCTTTCTAAAAGAGGGAACATTTGAAGTGAACTTTTATTTATGGGAACAAATTCAAGAAGACGAGCTGGGATAAAGGCCAAGTAGGTGAAAGGACCATTGTGGGGATGGCAAGTTCATTGCCATCCAGTTTATTGGCACATTGCCTCATGTGCCAATTCCAGTTCATTAGTAGTGGCTATCAGTGGGACTGTGCTGAAACACTGAATCCCAGCTCAGTGGGAAAGAGTATGATGACTGATGACCAGTATCTGCTAAGCACAGGGGAGGGGAGGTTTGAAACACTCATCATACGAATTTTCATCACTGGACTATTACAACATAGAGATGAGAAATTGTGGGTCATGTTCTAGAAAACAATGACTATATGATTTTTTCTGGCTTATAGGGTATATGTATGAAAGTGGCAATATTTGATAAGGCCATATTGCAGGGTACCTTAAGTGACAGACTGAAGAGTTTGTACTTAATTCAGTACATAATAAGGAACCATTGTAGATTTTTGAACAAGGGAATAGTATCATAGGAAACCTACTATAAGATTTACCTGGCAGTGGCATACAGAATGAATTGATGTGGAGAAAGATGACAAACAAGGAAACTGCTTAAGGTGATGTTAAAAAATTTAGTGGATGATAAAGCCATCGTAAAACAGGGAGGTACCATTTTTCCCGTTAATTTGATTAAAGACTAAAATGTAGGTGTGAGGAAATGAACACTAATACTCTGCTGGTGTATTTCAACTTTTCTGGAAGGCAATTTGGTAATGTGTATAAAAAGCCTTAAAAAATATTCCATTGTTTTTAATCCACTATCTGGAAATTCATGCCAGGGAAGTAATCCTGAACATATGCAAACATATAGCTCCAAAAATGTTCATTGCACTGCCATTTTAAAAACACATGTAGCTCAGATACTGGCTGTGTAGTTTTTGTTTTTGTTACCAGCCCACTTGTGTCAGGACTCATCATTTAATTCACTGTCTTCCCAAACTTGAAAAATGGCAGTACCATCTGAAAAGTAACTAAAATCAGAAACTTAGTAGGCATCTCAATTCTTTTCCTTCTTTCCTACCCCATATCCAATTCATTAGCAATTCCATTTAGTACTGCTTCCAAAATATAGCCATCAACACCTTTTTATCCATTGCTACTCCTACTCCATGAAAATCATTTCACTGCATGAAAACCACTTAGTCAATAATGTTGAATTTACTAAATATTATGTAAAGGAGATGAAAGAGGAGCTTTTTAAAAAAAAATTCAAAAGACTCTGCAATTTGATAAATTCCCCTTCACATTTCTGCTTTTCTCCATAGTGCCACGCAGGCATCCTCCTCTCTTTGACCCTTCCACACAGTTCTACTCTCCCAACTGTTCTTTTAATGTTCAAGAGTTACTTTTTATGCTTGATTTTGGAAATCATAATCTATTCTGAGTAGTCCTCTTTTTGAAAAGCTGGCTTTTAATCTTACTGTGATGATGGACAGTGACGGCAATGGGGTCTGTGGGAGGACTTGATAATATGGGTGAATGTTGTTACCACAGTGTTGCTCATGTGAAACCTTCATAAGAGTTTATATCAATGATATCTTTTTTTATTAAGGTATATTTGATATACACTCTTATGAAGGTTTCACATGAAAAAACAATGTGGTTACTACATTTACTCATATTATCAAGTCCTGACCCATACCCCAATGCAGTCACTGTCCTTCAGTGTAATAAGATGCCACAGATTCACTATTTGCCTTCTCTGTGCTGCACTGTTTTCTCCGTGACCCCCCACACCATGTGTACTAAACATAACACCCCACAATCCCCTTCTCTCTCCCTCCCCACCCGCCCTTCCACACCCTCCCCACCCGCCCTTCCACACCCTCCCCTTTGGCAACCCCTAGTTCCTTCTTGGAGTCAGTGAGTCTGCTGCTATTTTGTTCCTTCAGTTTTGCTTCGTTGTTATACTCTACAAATGAGGGAAATCATTTGGCACTTGTCTTTCTCTGCCTGACTTATTTCACTGAGCATAATATCCTCCAGCTCCATCCATGTTGTTGCAAATGGTGGGATTCATTTCTTTCTCATGGCTGAATAGTATTCCATTGTGTATATGTACCACTTCTTCTTTATCTATTCATCTATTGATGGACACTTAGGTTGCTTCCATATCTTGGCTACTGTAAAAAGTGCTGTGATAAACATGGGGGTGCATATGTCTTTTTAAATCTGAGAAGTTGTATTCTTTGGGTAAATTCCAAGGAGTGGGATCCCTGGGTCAAATGGTATTTCTAGTTTTAGTTTTTTGAGGAACCTCCATATTGCTTTTCACAGTGGTTGAACTAGCTTACATTCCCACCAACAGTGTTCAAGGGATTCTCTTTCTCCGCATCCTCGCCAGCATTTGTTGTTCTTAGTCTTTTGGATGTTGGCCATCCTTACTGGTGTGAGGTGATATCTCATTGTGGTTTTAATTTGCATTTCCCTGATGATTAGTGATGTGGAGCATCTTTTCATGTGCCTGTTGGCCATCTGAATTTCTTCTTTGGAGAACTGTCTCTTCATATCCTCTGCCCATTTTTTAATAGGGTTATTTCCTTTTTGGGTGTTGAAGCGTGTCAGTTCTTTATATATTTTGGATGTTAACTCCTTGTCGGATATGTCATTTACAAATATATTCTCCCATACTGTAGGGTGCCATTTTGTCTGTTAATTGTGTCCTTTGACATACAGACCCTTTTTAGTTTGATGTAGTCGCATGAGTTCATTTTTGCTTTTGTTTCCCTTGCTTGAGGAGATGTGTTCAGGAAGAAGTTACTCATGCTTATATTCAGGAGATTTTTGCCTATGCTGTCTTCTAAGAGTTTTATGGTTTCATGACTTACATTCAGGTCCTTGATCCATTTAAAGTTTACTTTTGTGTATGGGGTTAAACAATAATCCAGTTTCATTCTCTTGTTAAAGAGACTGTCACTTCCCCAGTGTATATCCTTGGCTCTTTTATCATATATTAATTGACCATTTATGGTTGGGTTTATATCAGGCTCTCTAGTCTGTTCCATTGGTCTATGGGTCTGTTCTTGGGCCAGTACCAAATTGTCTTGATTACTGTGGCTTTCTAGTAGAGCTCAAAGTTGGGGAGCATAATCCCAGCTTTATTCTTCCTTCTCAGGATTGCTTTGGCTATTCAGGGTCTTTTGTGGTTCCATATGAATTTTAGAATGATTTGCTCTAGTTCGTTGAAGAATGCTGTTGGTATTTTGATAGGAATTGCATTGAATCTGTAGATTGCTTTAGGCAGGATGGCCATTTTGACAATATTCATTCTTCCTATCCATAAGCATGAGATGTGTTTCCATTTATTGGTATCTTCTTTAATTTCTCTCATGAGTGTCTTGTAGTTATCAGAGTATAAGTCTTTCACTTCCTTGGTTAGGTTTATTACTAGGTATTTTATTATTTTTGATGCAACTGTGAATGAAATTGTTTTCCTGATTTCTCTCTCTGCTAGGTCATTGTTAGTGTATAGGAATGCCACAGATTTCTGCATATTAATTTTGCATCCCGCAACTTTGCTGAATCCAGATATTAGATCTAGTTGTTTTGGAGTGGATTCTTTAGGATTTTTTATGTACACTATCCTGTCATCTGCAAACAGGGACAGTTTGACTTTTTCCTTATCAATCTGGATGCTTTTTATTTCTTTGTGTTGTCTGATTGCTGTGGCTAGGACTTCCAGTACTATGTTGAATAGAAGTGGGGAGAGTGGGCATCCTTGCTTTGTTCCCGATCTTAAAGGAAAAGCTTTCAGCTTCTCGCTGTTAAGTATAATGTTGACTGTGGGTTTGTCATATATGGCCTTTTTATGTTGAGTTACTTGCCCTCTATGCCCATTTTGTTGAGAATTTTTATCATGAATGGGTATTGAATTTTGTTGAATGTTTTTTCAGCATCTACGGAGATGATCATGTGGTTTTTGTCCTTCTTTCTGTTGATGTGGTGGATGATGTTGATGGATTTTCGAATGTTGTACCATCCTTGCATCCCTGGAATAAATCCTACCTGATCATAACGGATGACCTTTTTGAATTTGGTTCACTAGTATTTTGTTGAGCATTTTTGCATTTATGTTCGTCAGGGATGTTGGTCTGTAATTTTCTTTTTTTGTGGTGTCTTTGCCTGGTTTTGGTATTAGAGTGATGCTGGCCTCATAGAATGAGTTTGGAAGTGTTCCTTCTTCTTGTACTCTTTGGAAAACTTTAACAGGGATGGGTATTCGGTCTTCACTGAATGTTTGATAAAATTCAGGAGTAAAGCCATCTGGTTCAGGGGTTTTGTTCTTAGATAGGTTTTTGATTACCAGTTCAATTTTATTGCTGGTAATTGGTCTGTTCAGATTTTCTTTTTCTTTCTGGGTCAACCTTGGAAGGTTGTATTTTTCTAGGAAGCTGTCCATTTTTTCTAGGTCATTCAGTTTGTTAGCATATAATTTTTCATAGTATTCTTTAATAATTCTTTGTATTTCTGTGGTGTCCATAGTGATCTTTCCTTTCTCATTTCTGATTCTGTTTATGTGAGTAGACTCTCTTTTTCTTGATAAATAAGGGTTTATCTATTTTGTTTATTTTCTCAAAGAACCAGTTCTTGCTTTCATTGAGTCTTTTGATTGTTTTATTCTTCTCGATTTTATTTATTTATGCTCTAATCTTTATTATGTCCTTCCTTCAACTGACTTTGGGCCTCATTTGTTCTTCTTTTTCTAGTTTCGTTAATTGTGAGTTTAGACTGCTCATATGGGATTGTTCTTCTTTCCTGAGGTAGGCCTCTTTTGCAATATACTTTCCTCTTAGCACGGCCTTCACTGTGTCCCACAGATTTCGCGGTATTGAATCATTGTTGTCATTTGTCTCCATGTATTGCTTGATCTCTGTTTTTATTTGGTCATTGATCCATTAGTTGTTTAGGAGCATGTTGTGAATCCTCCATGTGTTTGTGGGATTTTTCATTTTCTTTGGATTATTTATTTCTAGTTTCATACCTTTGTCGTCTGAGAAACTGGTTGGTAAAATTTCAATCTTTTTGAATTTACCAAGGCTCTTTTTGTGGCCTAGTATTGATCTATTCTTGAAAATGTTCCATGTGCACGTGAGAAGAATGTGTATTCTGCTGATTTTGGGTGTAGAGTTCTGTAGTTGTGTTAGGTCCATCTGTTCTAATATGTGCCTCTCTCTTACTTATTTTCTGCCTGTTTTATCTTTCCTTTTGGGTGTGTGGAGTGTTGAAGTCTCCTACAATCAATGCATTGCATTCTATTTCCCCTTTTCATTCTGTTAGTATTTATTTCACATATGTAGGTGCTCTTGTGTTTGGCACATAGATATTTATAATGGTGATATCTTCTTGTTGGATTGACCCTTTTATCATTATGTACAGTCCTTCTTTTTCTCTTGTGACTTTCTTTGTTTTGAAGTCTATTTTGTCTGATACTAGTACTGCAACTCCAGGTTTTTTCTCCCCATTAGTTGCATGAAATATCTTTTTCCATCCCTTCACTTATAGTCTGTGTATGTTTTTGGGTTTAAAGTGAGTCTCTTGTAGGCAGTATATAGATGGGTCTTGCTTTTTTATCCATCCAGTGACACTATGTCTTTTGATTGGTGCATTCAATCCATATACATTTACGGTGATTATCGATAGGTATGTACCTACTGCCATTGTAGGCTTTTGATTCGTGGTTACCAGAGGTTCAAGGTTAACTTCCTATTGTCTAAGAGTCTAACTTAACTCACTTAATATGCTATTAGAGACACAATCTAAAGTTTCTTTTTTTTTCTCCTTTTTCTTCCTCCTCCATTCTTTGTATATTAGGTATCATATTCTGTACTCTTTGTCTATCCCTTGATTGACTTTGGGGATAGTTAATTCAATTTTGCATTTGCTTAGTAATGAACTGTTCTACTTTCTTTACTGTGGTTTTATTACCTCTGGTGACAGCTATTCTATTAAACCTTAAGGACACTTCCGTCTATAGCAGTCCCTCTAAAATACACTGTAGAGATGGTTTGTGGGAGGTAAAATCTCTCAGCTTTTGCTTATCTGGGAATTGTTTAATTTCTCCTTCAAATTTAAATGATAATCTTTCCGGATAAAGTAATCTTGGTTCAAGGCCCTACTGCTTCATTGCATTAAATACATCATGCCACTCCCTTCTGGCCTGTAAGGTTTCTGTTGAGAAATCTGATGATAGCCTTTTGGGTTTTCCATTGTATGTGATCTTATTTCTCTCTGGCTGCTTTTAATAGTCTGTCCTTATCCTTGATCTTTGCCATTTCAATTATTATATATCTTGGTGTTGTCTTCCTTGGGTCCCTGGTCTTGGGAGATCTGTGCATCTCCATTGCCTGAGAGACTATCTCCTTCCCCAGATTGGGCAAGTTTTCAGTAATTACCTCCTAAATCACACTTTCTATCCCTTTTTCTCTCTCTTCTTCTTCTGGTACCCCTATAATGCGAATATTGTTCCGTTTGGATTGGTCACACATTTCTATCAATATTCTTTCATTCTTAGAGATCCTTTTTTCTCTCTGTGCCTCAGCTTCTTTGTATTCCTCTTCTCTTGTTTCTATTTCATTTATCGTCTCCTCCACCATATCTAATCTGCTTTTAATACACTCCTTTGTGCTCTTCAATGATTGGATCTCCGACCAAAATTCATTCCTGAGTTTTTGAATATCTTTCCGTACCTCCATAAGCATATTAATGATTTTTATTTTGATCTCTCTTTCGGGAAGATTCATGAGGTTGATGTCATTTAAATCTCTCTCAGGAGTTGTATTAATAATTTTACTTTGAACCAGATTCTTTTGGCTTTTCATATTTGTATATGGTGCCCTCTAGTGCCCAGAAGCTCTATTCTCTGTAGGTGCTCAGCCCCTCAATGTTGTGGGTTGCAGGGGAGTGGTATTGGTGTGGGGGGAAGGAAAGAGCTGTTTCCTTATTCCTGGCCACTATGCCTGACTCCATTGCCTGAACCAGTGGGCCGAGAACAGAGGTATAAGCCTCTATCCTTTGCTTTTGTAGTTGGTGTAGACAGATCTTCCCTCTGGCTGGCCTAACACTAGGGTAGGGTTTGCAGTATTGCAAGCCAGTTGGGGCTGGCCAGGAGAAAGGCATATTAGGCTGTGTATCACATAGGGGGTCCTTGGAGCTGTGTAGCCATCCAGGGAGCTGGAGCACCTGAAGAACATGATAGCTGCCAACCTGCTGGGCCGTGTGCACCTGGACTATTTTGTCTTCCTGTCCTTTCTCCTGAGCAGTGAGCTCTGTGCTATCCTTGCCCCTTTAGCAGCCCTCTAACTAAGGGCTTCCTTGTTAGGAAGTCTCTCAGACTTCCTGTCTTTCTTTTGTCCCAGAGCAGCCAGATATGGATCCTTGCTTTCCACAGGCAGCTGGAATCTCTTCAGGGATTCTGCCTGTCTTAGCTTTCCAAGACCCTACTCACAAGAGTACCATGCAAGCAACATGAAATGTAGGTTTGTGCTCCCAGAGCAGATCTCTGGAGTTAGGTATTCAGCCATCCAAGGCCTCCACTCCCTCCCTGCTCCTTTTATCTTCCTCCCACTGGTGACCTGGTGTTGTGGAAGGGCTTCGGTCCCACCGGGCCATGGCTTTGGTACGTTATCCTGTACCATGAGGTTTGCTCTTTTCTCCAGGTGTATGTAGTCACTCTTTTCTGTTCCTGTTTCAGGAGTAGTTGTATCAATTATATTTTTGTGTTATATGCAGTTTTAGGTGGAAGCCTCTGTTTCACCTCTCACACCACCATCTTTAATCTCTTTCAGCTCCTCACTATTATCTCAATAAAAAAAAAGGATGACTTTTTCTAGAAATAAATTGTTGTAAATATTTGTAGATGTTACACAAGTTACTCATGAGTTACATAAAACATTAGGAACACATTTATAAAAAAGGGATTTGTTAAATAAATTATGGTACAACCTGTTACTACCTAATACTTATTGAGTATTCTTTGGAAACTTTCTTTCCTAGGTGATGTGTTCATCTCCATGGGTTTAAATATTACTTATGTGGTGACAACTCCCAGCTTATACCTCTAGCACAAATCTTCTGTGTTCCTGATACATATTATCTCACTCCAAAGTAAGATATCTCCATTTGATGTCTCATAAAAAACTCAAGATTGTCATGTTAAAGCTGGTCCTCCCCTACCTTGGTCTTCCCAAACTTGGGAAATGGCAGTACCATCTGAAAAGTTACTAAAGTCAGAAACTTAGTAGGCATTTTTGGTTCTTTCCTTCTTTCCTACCTTATATCCAATTCATTAACAAGTCTGTTTAGTACTGCCTCCAAAATATATCCATGAACCCCTTTTTATCCACTGCTACTCCCACTCCACATGAGTTTCCCTAAAGAGAGCACATCATATATAAAGGCACAGAGACCTAGGAGGGCATGATTGGTTGAGGGAACTAGGTGTATGAGGGCGGTAACTGGGGAGGTTCCAAAGGTTTTAAGGAGATGAAACTAGAAAGGAAAGGAGGTCCCTACACAGTTGGGAGAAGATGGGATTCACAGCAAAGACAGCAGGTTGGGGTGAGAACCTAATCAGGGACCTGGAAGAAACATTCAGTCCATCTTTTTTTAGAAATATTAGTAAAGAAAAAATCATACTAACCCAAGGCAACATAAATCACAGTGTTTTAATAAGCAAAGAGATGTTACAAACATTTTCCATCCCCTGTGGAAGAACAGGTCTTGCTAAATGTATGATGTCAAAGGTGTTACCATCAAAAGAAGTTATGAAAAAGGGAAAATTATACAAACAGAAATGTTCACTTTTAGTTATGGGTGAATTTATTTAATCTCAAAGTCACAACTAACTTTATGTTGGCAGATTTTACCTCTGAAGGAAGGTCCGATACATATTTGCTTACTTTTTCTTTTTTATGTTAAAAATTTTGAAATTAAGATGTATTTGTATGCCATTAAATTCATCCTTTTAACACATACAATTCAATGTTTTTAGTATCTTCACAAGGTTGTGAAACCATCTCAACTATTTAATTATAGGACATTTTTATCACTCCCAACGTAAGCCCCATACCCATTAACAATTACTCTCTATTCTCCCTCTCTCCAGCCCCTGGGAATTACTAAACTACTTTCTTTTCCTATGGGTTTGCCTATTCTTGATATTTCATGAAAATGAAGTTATATAATATATAGCACTCTGTGACTGGGTTCTTTTGCTTAGCATGTTTTCAAGGTTCATCCATGTATTAGCCCTTTGTCCCTTTACATGGCCAAATAATATATATATCACATCTTATCTACGCATTCATCAGGTGATGGGCATTTGGGTTGTTTTCCATTTTTTGACTATTATGAATAACGTTGCAATGAACATTTTTATATAAGTTTTTGTGTGGATGCATGTTTTTGCTTCTTTTGTGGATGTATCTAGAAGTGGACTTGCTGGGTCAATGGTACTCTGTGTTTAACTTTTTATGAACTGCCAAAGTGTTTTCCAAAGTGGCTGCATTCCCACTAGCAATGGATTCCAATTTTTCCACATCCTTGTCAACCCTTTTTATTGTCTTTTTTTTTTTTAATAGCCATTCTAGTGGCCTCTTTTCCTTGCTGCTCTCTGAAGTCCTATCTTGCTGGCTGAAACCTGATATTTCACTTATCATTCTTTATTTTAAAGTATCCGAGGATGATTGAAACTGGAAGCCTACACAGTGTTTTAAAAACCAGGAAATTTCTAGCAAGTCTGGAATATCCGGAGGTTCTGGTAATATTTGGTAACAATTGGCTGGAGCTGAGTAGAAGCCCTTCAATCTTCATTACTGTCTACTATCTTACATTTGGGCTGTTTTTTTTTATAACAATTTTTTTATTAAGGTATTATTGATATACACTATTATGAAGGTTTCACATGAAAAACAATGTGGTTACTACATTCACCCATATTACCGAATTCCCCCCCATACCCCATTGCAGTCACTGTCCATCAGTGCAGTAAGATGCACTTGGGCTGCTTTTTACATTGATCTTCTTTTTTTTTTTTTTTTTTTAATAATTTATTTTATTTTAGTATCATTAACCTACAATTACATGGGCAATACCGTGATGATTGAACTCCCCCCATCACCAGGTCCCCCCCACCAACCCCACCACAGTCACTGTCCATCAGCGTAGTGAGATGAGAATCGCTACTTGTCTTCTCTGAGCTGTACAGTACCCCCCGTGCCCCCCCACCCTATGTCTGCCAATCGTAATGCCCCTTTTACCCTCTTATCCCTCCCTTCCCATCCATCTCCCCAGTTACATTGATCTTTTATACCTGGCTTCATAATTGAATTTGCAGCTCCTGGCTAAAGTAATTTGGCATAACTTAATTATGACTGTGTATTCTCAGAGCAAAATATAAGGTAATCCAACCAAGGAGGTATGTAAACTTTATGGGGAAAATTATGAAATTTTGCTGAAAGACACCAGAGAAGAGCTAAATAAGAAAAATAACATGTTCAAGGAAAGAAAGGTTTGATTCTCCCTCATATAATCTAAAGCACAATACAATAAAAATTCCAACAGTTATTTTTGGAATCTTGACAAAATAATTCTAAAATTCATTTGGCAAAGCAGAAGGCCAAGATTAACCAAGACACTCCTGAAGAAGAATATGGTAGAGGGAGGATTGTGCTCCAGATTATCACGTGACTTACAAAGCTATAGTGATTAAGATGGTATAATAGCAGACTAATAGATTAATGGAAGAAAAAATAGAGTCCAGCAACAGAAACATGAGAAAGTTATGACTTAGTATATGAATAGATGTGGCATTGTCAGTCATAAGGATAAAAGGACTCTTCAGTAAATGGTATTATGACAATTTGTTATCCTAATGGGAAAAAATTCAGTCCTCACATGATACATGAAAATGAAGTTTAGGTTGTTTAAAGACTTACATGTAAAAAGGAAAAGTTTACTACATTTAGAAACAAATAGAGAAGAATATACAATATTAAGGAAGGGAAGGATTTCTTAAGCAAGAAACAAAAACACTTCTCAGAGAGGAATATTGATAAATGGAATAAAATAGTATTTTCAGCAAACATAATGAAAAAATTTGAAAAGACAGCCACAAATAAGAAGAAATATTTTCAAAACAGATAATTGACAATTGATGTTCAGAATATGTTTTAAAATCTCTTACCAATCATTAGAGGGGCATTCAGAATGGCCAATAAATATGTGACAATATGCTCAATATCATTATTAATCAGAGAAATGTAAAATAAGACTATCTGATTGGAAGAAATGAAAAAAAATATGACACTTTCAAGTGTTAGCAAGGATACAAATCAATGGGAACTCATAATCACTGCTAGGTAGAGTAAAATTGGTAAAAATAATTCCAGAACACAATTTGGCATTATCTCAAATTTGAAGGTGCCCATACCTTACCGCTTAGTGATTTCACTGGAGGATAGAGGGACAAGAATATGCTTGGCAGTTTCATTTGTAACAGCAAAAAATTGGGTTGGCCATAAAAAGAAGAATGGATAAATACATTTTGCAGTATTCATCTGATGGCATGCAATATAGCGCGGAAAACATACACAGTAAAGCAACATATAACAATTTTCAACAAATGAAATGTTGAGTGAAAACAGAAAGTTATAGGAACATATTTATGTTTATGCCAATTACGTAAAGTTTGAGAGCATACACAAACTAAACCATGTAGTAAAACTATACAGGAAAGCAAAGAAATGATAGAGAAGAAAGAAATGACAGGAGAGTGGTCAATTACTTCTGAGCGTGGGAGAGAAGATGCAATCCAGGGGAATTAAAGAAGAGGTGGTATACCAATGGTATGTTTATTTCCTAAAGTAGGTGTTCGGTACACCTAAGCATGTGTGACGGTATGACATATATTGTTAATGCATGACAGAATAAAATAAAATCTCAGAGGAATTTTCATGAAAAAGGGTTGGGGGAAGAGGAATTATTTAATTGGGAACAATGGGGAAGGCCTAATTGAAGAAAGACTCAACTTCACAGTTTTGCCCAAGGTTGTTCTTTTCCAAGATAGGGGTTCTATTTATTTCCACCTGAACCTCCAAAAAGAAAATTGGGAAAAGGCACACATTTTCTTTATTATTGTGCATAAGGTATTACTATCCATCAGGGCCTAGGAATTGAAAACATTACATGTACTAACAAGGTGAAAAGTACAATCAAGGAATTTTCTTTTTCCTTCCTTTAAATGACTTGAAGAATTTGAAAGTACTCGATTAAAAGTCAGAGACCCATGTTTTCAGTTTTGCTCTGTCCTCAATTAATTGTGTGACCTTGGGTAACTAAGTCTCACTGAATCTCCATTTCCTTAACAAGATGATTTCTAAGGCTCAGTTTTTAGTTCCATCATTCTATCAGTTCGAGAGCTCTCAACCAAAAAGAAAGTAGGCATATACATTTATTATTTTAATAAAGATATATCCTATTAATTTGGAAAAGCTGAAGAGAGTATTAATTTTCCTCCCACAGTCTTAATGAAGAAATAAAGAAACTAATTTTCCATTATCATTCAAGGGGCAATCCACTCCTTCACAGATTGTGAAATTAATGTAACAGATCCAGCCAAGTGAGCAGTCTACACATATTTCTTCCCTTCTCCAATTCCAAGGTCTGGAACTGTATTTTATATAAACAAGGTTTAAACAGTTAATGAAATATGCAGTTTTAAAGCTTAAGTTTATATAAAGTAATGTAATTACAGCAAAATGATCTTCAGTCAAAATATCTTTGACTTTGTAACAATTTTGAGTGTTATCTGTCTGAAGCACAGCAGATATTATGATCTGTATTAATTCGTTTTAATAGTTTTTCTAATTAAAATAACCTGTATCTATAATGCATTCTTTTCCTAAGGTGTTCAGTGTAGCTAGCAGATATTAAATCATTTATCTTTACAGCACATCAATGACTCTAGTAGGAGCAAGCATTGTTCTCATAATTTAGAGGAGAATATTAAAAGTCAAGGAGTAGGTTGTGATCATATAGTTATTTTTTTTTGTCATGAACACTAAGATTAGCTCTTTCTCTTTATATACAAATACATATATTATATATACATATATATATATTCCTCCCCCATCCACATTCTTTGTTTCTATTTAGGAGCAATTCCCTGTTATGTGCAACCCTAGTGGGATGCAGGGGCCTGCCTTCCACTTTCCAAAACCAAAGAGGGGTGATCTTCTGTCTCTCCAGTCTGGGAGCAGCCAGGGTAAGGGCATCTTACCTAGGTTCCAGGATTTGAACACTCCAGCTTAGGGTCTCAGATCTTGAGGGAGTAACACACAGATGCAGGAACAATTTAGGAATTACTGGTAATAGCAAAGACAGCAAGAGTCTACAATGGGTTTGCATGTCTGATGTCAGTCGTCCCCTGACGTGCGACTCATCTCAGCATCCTCAACAAACTGCCTCTTTGGTACTTTCTGGGTTGTGACTTCTGCTGCTCAGACTTCGGTGGCTCTGATTCTCCCCCTGCAGGTGCTTGTGGGCTGCCCAATACTCTTCCAATAAATTCCTCTCCTGCTTATGTTGGCCAGACCTGATTTCAATTGCTTGCACTTAAGAATACAGATTTCCTTAATCTTACCTCTATTGAAGGCACCATATTTTAATCCCTGAATTGTCCTATATGCTTATGATGTTAAGTGTTGCATTAATTAAAAATTTTCTCTACCATTTTAGTCTAGCTGCAAAACCATAATAAGCCTGTGTATATGGCCTTTAGGATAATGTCAAACACATGTTTTTTTACTGGACCTAAATCAAGAACGTTAAAATGAAAACAAAGATCGAAAATATTCCCATTATATCAAGCAAGGAAAAACAAGATACAAAGCAGTATCTAAAAAGTTATCTACAGGTTATAAACATATATGTGAATAGAAAAAAAGTACTGAAAGGATAAATAATGAAAATATTGATGGGGTAATATTTGGTAGTGGAATTATAGGCTAGAGTTCTTTGTGCTTTATTTTGAAAATTAAAAAATTATCACATATAATTATGAAAAACCCACAATAATGTAAAATTCTGTTTCTTATGGAAATTTACAAAAATAGAAAAAAAAGTTTGATATGGAAATTCCAAAATATCCTAAATTTATTGACGTAAGAGTCAGAGAATGAGGAAGAGAGATAAGGTCATGGTCAGTAGCCTTGGACCATAGCTAACCAGAAACTCCATGTTCCTGGATGAAGTCATTTCAACAATCATCTAGAAGGTCCCCAGGACCACCCCAACCCCCTGGCTCACGACCAGTGTCTGACCATGAGCGGCAGCTAATACATAAGCCTTCTCTATGGACTAGCCACCTATCCCAGGACTTTCCTAGGTTTGTGTTAGCCCACCTTCCCTATCTATAGCCAGTGTGAATTTAAAGAGCTTTCCTTCCTTGAGACCCCTCATAAATGTGCCCTGTTTCTTGAGTCTGGTGGACAGTTGTTTCTGTTAATTGGCCTTGGTGCTTGTGAAGCAGAAACTCGCTGTCTCAGTACTGGGGAGATCACCCTGCATGCTAGGTGAGACCTCAACCTGCTGGAGGGTTCTTGTCTCTGATTGAGAAAGAATTCATGAACAGGTTGAGCAGGTACAAGCAAAGAGTAGTTTTATAAAGCAAAGTGCACACTTAAGGAGGGAGTGTGGGTATGTGCCAGAGGTGAGTGGCCCGGTAGGGGTTGGTGGTCTTATGGCTGGAGTTTAAGCAGGGGTGGAATATTCATCAGGTCAGTTGGGGTTTTCTTGGAATAGGGAGGGGATTTCTGGGAAATAGGGCGATACCCTCTTTTTGTCTTTAGATGGTCTTCCTTGGAACTGCCATGGCATGAAGGGGTGTGGTTTTTAGTATGCTAATGGGTTTATAATGTACTCTAAGGTGAAGTCAGAGTCAGCTTCTCTTCCATGTGGGAACCAGTTTTGGCAGTTCTGGTATCTATACCCTCCCTCCCCACAAACCACAAGAACAGTTTACATGGAATGTTTAGAATATAAACAAACATCTAGCCAAATGTAAACAGCCAAAGTCCCCAATGCCCTCCCTGTGTTAGAGTAGGCGATTAGTTAGACATAAGCAGGAAAAAGGGGCCAGCCGGTCACAAAGGCTGCCCTGACCAGCCCCTAAGCCCTCCTTGGTTCCCAGGTCCACAGTCAAGGATGCGTATCTTATCAGGAGGCCCAGATAGTCAAGGACACCTAGATTCTCAAGAGACCCAAGATCATAGGGGCTTCCCTGATTACAGGGCATATGCAAGGTCCGAAGACCTTGTTTGAAAGTAACCCCACCGCATTAAAATAACATCCAACTCTAATTAACGTTGTGGTTTTGGCCCCCCTGTGGGCTTCGCTTAGGTACTTATGGATAAGGTGCCTGAGAGCTGAGAAAATGGTTACATAACCTGGAGCTGTCAATCAACATGTCAATCAAATGACATAAGATGCTAGGCAGGGCACCTTAAGAAAAAATAAAAGTCAACCTAACCCTAATAGCAATGCTGCTTCTGGTTTCTAGAGAGCCCACTCTCCACCCTTGTTGAGAGTGTACTTATGTTTTGCTTAATAAACTCCTGCTGTTTAAAACAATCTCTTGATTGAATTCTTAACTTAAAGAAGACAAGAATCAGGGAAACACAAAATGTTCTGCCAGTAACACCTGCACATATCTGGCTTCCCACCTACTACAACACCAGGTCTCGGGGCTTATTCTGGCTAGTATCTGTAAAGTTTCAATAAACGCTTTTGTTTCAAAGATTTCTTGGTCTCTAGAGCTTTTTGATTTTTTAAAAAATTTACTAAGCAGTTTCTTACACACTACTGGATGTAGCAGCCCTACAAGGCCTCTATGATGATTCTCATATTGCAGGTGAAGTAGGTGTCTCTGAGAGAGGCAGCCAGCTCAGAATTATACAGCTAGTAAATCCCAGGGCCATTTATAATAAACTCTTTAAATCCTAAACTGCTTCCTAACTGAGCTTCACACCAGCATGCTTACAAAAGGAAGGCATAGAGAATTTGTAGATTACAGAAAAAAGTAACATGAAATGAAGAAACAACAGAAGCCTGTATTGGCATATTAAATTTTCAAACTGAGAAATATCAGTTAAACATAAGATGGGAACAACTACTTAGGCATCTGAGGCTTTCTGAATAATAAAAAACTAAAGATTAACTAATAATACCAGATGCAGTTTGGTCTTATCCAAATGTACCCATTTACCATTTTTAGAGAATCCTATAAAAAATAATGAATTGGTGTTCTAATCTAGAGTTTTTTTATTTGTCAAGTTCTTACAACCATAGAAATATGGTCATCAACAATTATCAACACAAGGCCTATCGTGTTTCATCTCATAGGCGCCCTCATAGTGCTAAATTATCAGCTCAGAAAGGTTTTTTCATTTCCTTGATTATGCCTTCTCTTCCATGTTACTTTCCCTTTTAGGAATTCTCATGCAACATCTTTCTTCCATGAGTTCCTTATTCTCATATTTTTCTTTCCTTTATCCTTTATTTCCTTATTTTGGTTGAATTTCTAACTTTGCTTCCTGCTTTACTAATTCTGTTAGGGAGAAAGATAGGCATGAGCTGCTGGGGAAGGGAAGACAAAGTTCAAGGAAAAAAACTGCCCCAACTCTGCCCAGGTAGGGGGTCCCATGTGAAGACAACAAAGGCTTTGCAGGGAGATGACTTCCCAACCTGATCTCAACTTGGGCACAATGGAACAAGATGAAGAATTGCCCAAAACATACGGCATAATGGGAGAGGACATGCGCACTGAGAGGATGGCTGTATAGGGGGACTATCAGTCAAATAACCCTACCTGGTCAATCAAAGAATTGCCTCTTGGCCAGAATGCAATGTACAGGCCTCCCGTCCAAGGTACTGACTTTGTCTACTTTGACTCCGGCTGGCACCTCCCTTGGAGTGTATTCAAATAAAACTCACTCTCCTTCCCTGTTGTGTCTCTGCTTTTTAATTCATTGTGGTGGTGGGGACAAGAACCGAGGAGAACAAACTCAACCTATAATAATTCTGTTTCCAATTTTGTGTACTGCCTTCAGTGCAGTTTTAAATTTGGTAATCATATTTTAAATCCAATCTTTTCTATTCTCAAACTGTTTGATTTTTATGAATGGTTATTTTGATCTCATAAATGCAATCTGTTCTTGGATCTTATTAGGAATAAGATTCAGAAAATTTTCTAAACTTTTTTCTTGTTGCTGTAGAAAATTTATTTTCCAGGCAGTCATTCCTCTGATTATTCCAGGACATGGGTGAGCAAACAGCTTTCAGCTGCCTGTTTTTTGCAAATAAAGTTTATTGTAATACAGTTACACCCCTTCATTTACATAGTGTCCATGGCTGTTTTTGCACTATAAAGGCTACGGAAGCTGCTTTCCTGTAGAAAGGCAACCTTGCCTCATTGCCACAGACTAGGTAAAACCTGGTATTTACTATCTGGCCCTTTACAGAAAAAGTGTGTTAACCCCATTTCTAGGTGATTTCTTCCTTTGGAATTTCCGAATGTTCATAGAGGCCAAGACATTTTTCTTTATTTGCATACCAATAAGGATATGGACAAGGGGTTAGTACCAGAATCAAAGAGGGAACGTTTCAAATTTTGCCTGCCTGGGGCCCCACATTGGACTCACCAAATCAGAATTCTCTGTTGTGCCAACCCTCTTCCTCATACTACTCTGACCCCACTGCTCATACTTTGCTGAAGATACCCTTAACCATTCTGCCTCTGTGACCAGCTTTGTGATTTGCACCCAGGGAGGCTATTGCCTAGAAAAAGTCTACTTGGGAGACTAGCTCTTTTTCTCCATGCTCTTACTTGTTTTTCCTGTCAACATAAGCTGATAGAAATTAGTGTTATTTTAAGCTATTTTGGCTTGATATAAATAGCTACAATCAAAAACTAAAATTTGCATTTTTAAAATCTAAATATCGTTGATCTACAATTTATATTGTTTTCAAATATATTCAACACTATGGTGCAACAGTTACCCGTATTATTAAATCCTTACCCCTACTAGTACAGTTACTATCTGGTAACATAGGGAAATGTTACTGAATCATTGGCTATATTCTCCATGCTGTACTACCATCCTTGTAACCAACTTATATTACAATTGAGAATTTTTGTGCTCTTTTATCCCCCTCACACTTCCCAACAGTCCCCCACCCCACAACTCCTTCCCCATGTGTAACTCTGGGAGAAAATCCTGGGCAAATACCTTTGAAACTGAAATCAGTCAAAGGGAGATATAAAGTTTATTTCTTACAAGCAGTCATCCACGCCCGCTCCCCTGTGTCTCTCCCGACTAGGCTGCACTGGAAGAACCCCTGACCCAACCTCTCCTGTCCAGATAAGCCCTCACTTGCCCTGTAATTACCTATTCATATGGCCATGGACTACTCTTTTCCACTCCCTGGAAACACCTATTGTATGGAGATGCACTGAAACCAGGTGAAAGATTCTGGAAATATTGCAGTTATTGCAATTTTACCCACACCATGGTAACCACCACTCACTTCTCAACGTCTATGAGTCTACTGCTGTTTTGAATAAACTTTCATTTTTAACTTTCTTTACCTGGTTTCCTGCTCACAGCATGGATCATACACATACTAGGAAGTTCACATAGAGCCATGTGAGTTAAATACCATTACTACCCCGGGTAAATTAGTTTACTACTTCATAACAAGAAAAGAGGACTTTCCTTAGCCCCTGATAAGGCCACAAAATTAATCACAGACTTGGAATTATTATTAGCTTATTTGACTTTGGGAAAAGTATTTGAATTTTTCTGGCCTTTTGATTCTTCAACTATCAGAATTATAGTTAGAATTGAGAATTATTTGCTTCCAGCTCTAAAATTCTTTACTGTTATTCTTGAGTACAATTCTAGAGTCTGTAACAGTGGTCAACCCCAGTGAGTCTCCACAGAGACACAGAGACTCCACAGAGACCCCCTTAGTGGCTCAGAGGGCTGGTGAGGAACAGGGGTGAAAGTCATAACTGAATTTATACAATACCACAGAAATTAACTGAAAAATAATACTGTAGTTTTTCCCAGGACTGGTCCACAACTTTCTCGCTAGGCCTTGTGGAATTGTTTTTAACTGACTTGATGAGGATGTCTTTTTTTTTTTTTTTTTTTTTGTGGTTCCAAAAAATTTTTATTTTTTAATTTTTTAATTTTTTTAATTTTGGTATCGTTAATGTACAATCACTTGAACAACATTATGGTTACTAGACCCCCTATCATCAAGTTCCCCCCACATACCCCATTACAGTCACTATCCATCAGCTTAGTAAGATGCTATAGAATCCCTACTTGTCTTCTCTGTATATACTGCCTTTCCCGAGTCCCCACACCCTGCCTGCTACATTATGTGTGCTAATCATTATACCCCTTTTCCCCTGCTTATCCCTCCCTTCCCACCCATCCAGTCCCTTTCCCTTTGGTAACTGTTAGTTCCTTCTTGGGTTCTGTGAGCCTGGTGCTGTTTTGCTCCTTCAGTTTTTGCTTTGTTCTTATACTCCACAGATGAGTGAAATCATTTGATACTTGTCTTTCTCCGCCTGCCTTATTTCACTGAGCATAATACCCTCTAGCTCCATCCATGTTGTTGTAAATGGTAGGATTTGTTTTCTTCTTATGGCTGAATAATACTCCATTGTGTATATGTACCACATCTTCTTAATCCATTCATCTACTGATGGGCACTTAGATTGCTTCCATTTCTTGGCTGTTGTAAATAGTGCTGCGATAAACATAGGGGTGCATATGTCTTTTTCAAACTGGGCTGCTGCATTCTTAGGGTAAATTCCTAGGAGCGGAATTCCTGGGTCAGATGGTATTTCTATTTTGAGTTTTTTGAGGAACCTCCATATGCTTTCCACAATGGTTGAACTAATGATGAGGATGTCTTAAGCCACAACTGGCCAGAATACAAATTTGCATGTCAGATAAATCTGATTTGAGGAATTTCTTCAGAAAATTAGCTCAGGTTGGCCTGTATTTTATATTTTTATTTACTTAGATCCACATTTTGGTTAGTTTCTTACTCTTGATTTGGCTTACTGAACTCTGCGATAAAGGGGTCCAATAAGCATTTTGGTATATTTTATAGCAGTATAAGTTTTAAGAGCTCTTTCATCCTTTTCCTACTTATGTGGAATTCCTATTAATGTCAGAGGGATTTACTGTAATTGAAATGAAGGGAGTCTGTGTCCATGAAAAGTTTGTAAGCAGTCTTTAGGTATATAAATGGTATTACGTATTTATGAACATCATATAAAAGTTTAAATAGCATTAACTTGAACAGAATAAAATGAGATGTTGAAGATATGTCCATATTAGCAATTGCAGAGAATTGGAGGGGAAATTGAATTAATTATTTGGGTAACTGTTTCATTTTTTCAGTTTAAGGTTAGGACGGAGTATTGGGAGAGGCTCACTACTCAAGTTGGGTAACGGAAATGTCTTCTTTCAGAAAAAAGGTTCATGTATGTTTGAATTAATATATCAACAGTTTCAAGGATAGAACTACTTTCTTCCTGAGGAAATATTTTTCCCTGTTCTCTTAAGATGGCTTATCTCTGCATCCTTTCCTTTATCTCACAGGCTGAGTCAGGGAAAAACAAGTAGGTGTTTAACCTATATTCTATAACTAATTCTGGAGGAAGGAGGGGGCAGAGGTTGGGCAGAGATCAATATTACATTACATAATTGAACATAACTGAGGTCTCTTTTTTAGCTCAACGTAAATACTCAATGAGGAATATTCCTGCTTCATTCATTAAAGGTATTGAGTATAGACAGGGCTTAAGTAAGCCTTTGTTTTCAGGTTACATACTAAATCTTTAACCACAGTATAAAAGAAAGGGAAGAAAGTGGAAGGCTCAGGACAACCCACAAACACTATTTGTGGTAAAATACTTGGCTTATTGAACAGAGAAATGGTTCAGAATTTGAAGCCCTAGGCAAAAGGTAACTCCAGTCTGGGTCAGTTGGCTGTTAATATGAAGATGGAGCTAATTCAAATCCCCTGATCCTCTCTGGTGTTTCAAACAATTCTAGTTGGTAAAGAAAACTCATAACCATGAAGAGAAGAGATACTAGAAATGGTAGCTTCAGTTTGACAAGAATATCTATCATAACTAGTGGTCACAGATCACAGAATGGTCACATACTGGACTTTGAGATCATACTTGAATTAAAGAGAGTCAGTCATAATTAGAAGTCTAATCTTCAAATGTAAAGAAAAATCTATAGCATTATGACACATTATAGTATCTAGGATAACTAATGGGCACTATTTTACTCATGGCAACATGTAATAGTTGCAATTTGATGGCAACATACAAAGTTCAATGTCCAGTTCTTAAGTTAAAGGTATAAAAATTCAGTTTTATCTCTTCCCTCGTGAAATTGATTTGACTGAAGAACTGAGTAATATGAACCATATTAATAAGTGAATTGTTAATATTCAATAAGAAGTTCATGTGGTTTAGTGTGTTGGTCTCTTGGTAAAGACAAATTAGGATCAGAAGTCGTTATGGTGAATAGAATTTCAGGAAAAAGGGATGATTTGAAGCTGGGATAGCTAGATACAAGAGTAATTATTATAGCAGTGGTTATTAGTGAGTGGTTCAGAAATTTTAGTTTAATCATCTCTAGGAATTGTTTGTTAGAACAAGTTTATAAAGTAGCATGAGTTTTTGTTAGGAAGAATATGGACATGTGTAAGCCCATCAACTATTTATTGATGCTTATAACTTGCTTTTATATTTTGGTATTCAACTTTCTCCTTGATCATCTATCACTTCTTTATAGAAATGCATAATCCTAGCATAACTGTGTTATGTCATTGTGGGGGAAATAGAACTTTCTGACCAGGATTCATGTCTGGCCTTAATAGCTTCCATTGTGTGTATAATAAGACATGTTTGCACATTAATGGGATGTTTACTGGGCAACAGAGCTGCTGGTCAGTCATGGGAGTACCTGCCCAGGGGAGGGGTAGAGAGGAAACACCCATTCTCTCTGCATGTGTTCTTGGTACATAAGTGGTCAGGCGTCCACCAATCACCAGGGATAGGCCCACAGAGTTGTTCCTGGAGAGTGAGAGCAGGGAACTGGGCCATGGGAAGAGCAGAGAGGGAGCCGTGGAGCCCTAGTGCTCCTGTGGAGTTAAGCCCGAGTGTGGGAGCAGGGAGCTTGGAGGGTGGGAGCAAGGAGAGACTGGGGTCTACTGCCTAGAGGATTAAGCTAGTGTTGGGGAGCAGAACCTTTAGCTAGCCTGGGGAGTGCATTCAAGCCAGCTGCATACACTGAACTGCCTATAACTGCAGTGAGAATAAACGTGGTAACCCCCATTTCCCCCCAGTTTTCGCCCTTGCCTTTCTTCAGTCTCACCAAATTCATAAAGAACCTGCACTGGTCAGGGAACCCTTCCTCCTGGAGCTACAGTCATACTAACCAATATTATCGCAATTGGTGATATTCATGAAGACTAGGAGATGTCATGATGGTCACAAACTTTTTGAGTCATTAAGTAAGATTAAGGTACAATTGATGTGTTCTGATATTTAGCACATTTTGCTGTATTTGAAAATTGTGAATTTATGATATTTGTAACTCTTTAAAAATAGAATACTGAATTAATTAGACATTCCACATAGCAATATACCAGAGAGAACAATAAATGTTAAGTATAGTAAGCAATCACACATAAACTGGTATTTGGAGGCCAGCCTAATGGAAAATATCTCCCTATTGTCATGTTATTGTGACCCCAATTTGGCCATCAGAGATATTGGTTAACATATGATTAATAGATATAGAGTGTTTAGTGTGTATCCAGTGCTTTATACTCATTATCTCAATTGAATCTCATAATAATCTGGAAAGGTAGGTTTTGTCATCTCTGCTTTAAAGGTGATCAATTTAAGGCCTTCTTCTTTATATTGTCTTTATGGATGATCTAGTCTATTTTCAAAGATAAAGCAAATTTGATTGCCAAATTCATACCTCTAGCTGAGACCTTTCTCTGAGCTTCTGACTCATATTTCCAATTGCTTTCTTGACTTTTCCAATGTGGACGTTTCACAGCTATAATCATACATTTGCAAAAACAAAATCATTGATTTTTGTAGCAGATGGTGTTGGTTGTTCATTCAACTCTGTTTCTACCTTCTTTCTTGGCAGAATTTTGATTTTGCTAGGTCTTTTACACACCCCTCCTCACCATGTAGCTCAGAGGAAGATGGATGACCCCAACTCTAGGGGTAGATCTTTATTATCTAAGCCAATTATGATTATCCCATTCCTCCCATCAGTTATTGGTTTGAGATAGGCATGTGAGTGAGTTTGAGCCAATGAGAGAATGTGTGCTGAGAACTTCTGGAAAAGATTCTTCTCCCTTCTAAGTATTTACTGAGGTTCTTTTTGTGGCCTAATATATGATCTATTCTTGAAAATGTTCCATGTGCACTTGAGAAGAATGTGTATCCTGTTGCTTTTGGATGGAGTGTTCTGTAGATGTCCGTTAGGTCCATCTGTTCTAATATGTTGTTTAGTGCCTCTGTCTCTTTACTTATTTTCTGTCTGGTTGATCTGTCCTTTGGAGTGAGTGGACTGTTGAAGTCTCCTAAAATGAATGCATTGCATTCTATTTCCCCCTTTAATTCTGTTAGCATTTGTTCCACATATATAGGTGATCCTGTGTTGGGTGCATAGATATTTATAATAGTTATATCCTCTTTTTGAACTGACCCTTTAATCATTATGTAATGTCCTTCTTTGTCTCTTGTGATTTTCTTTGTTTTGAAGTCTATTTTGTCTGATACAAGTACTGTAACTTCTGCTTTTTTCTATTAGTTGCATGAAATATCTTTTTCCATCGCTTTACTTTCTGTCTGTGTATGTCTTTGGGTTTGAAGTGAGTCTCTTGTAGGCAGCATATAGATGGGTCTTGTTTTTTATCCATTCAGTGACTCTATGTCTTTTGATTGGTGCATTCAGACCATTTACATTTAAGATGATAATCGATAGGTATGTACTTATTGCCATTGCAGGCTTTAGATTTGTGGTTACCAAAGGTTCAAGGGCAATTCCCTTACTATGTAACAGTCTATTTTAACTTACTTCATATACTTTTACAAACACAACCTGAAGTTTCTTTTTCTTTTTTTCCCTCCTTTTTCTTGCTCCTCCATTCTTTGTATGTTATGAATTATATTCTGTACTCTTTGTCTTCCTTTGGGTGACACCTGTTTAGCCTTAGGAAAACTTCTATCTATAGGAGTCCCTCCAAAATGCACTGTAGAGGTGGTTTGTATGAGGTAAATTCTCTCAGCTTTTGCTTATCTGAAAATTGTTTAATCCCTCCTTCAAATTTAAATGATAACCTTTCCAAGTAGAGTATTCTTGGTTCAATGCCCTTCTGCTTCATTGCATTAAATACATCATGCCACTCTCTTCTGGCCTGTAAGGTTTCTGTTGAGAACTCTGATGATAGCCTGATGGGTTTTCCTTTGTATGTGATCTTTTTTCTCTTTCTAGCTGCTTTTAAAAGTCTGTCTTTATCCTTGATCTTTGCCATTTTAATTATTATATGTCTTGATGTTGTCTTCCTTGAGTTCCTTGTGTTGGGAGATCTGTGCCCCTCCATGGCTTGAGAGACTGTCTCCTTTCCCATATTGGGGAAGTTTTCAGCAATTACCTACTCAAAGACACTTTCTATCCCTTTTTCTCTTTCTTCTTCTTCTGGTACCCTTATAATGCAAATATTGTTCCGTTTGGATTGGTCACACAGTTCTCTCAATATTCTTCCATTCTTAGAGATCCTTTTTTCTTTCTGTGCCCCAGCTTCTTTGTATTCCTCTTCTCTAATTTCTATTCCATTTACCATCTCTTCTACTACATCTAATATGCTTTTAAATCCCTCCATTGTGTGTTTCATTTCAGATATGGAATTTCTTAATGATTGAATCTACAACTTAAATCTTTTCCTGAGTTTTTGAATATTTTTCTGTACCTCCATAAGCATGTTTATAATTTTTATTTTGAACTCTCTTTCAGGAAGATTGGTGAGTTCGGTTTCATTTGGCCCTCTTTCTGGGGTTTGTGAGATTTTGGTCTGAGCCATATTCTTTTGAAGTTTCATATTTCTGTGTGGTGCCCACTAGTGTGCAGAAGCTCCAGTCTGTGGAGCTGTTCAGCCCCTAGAGTGAGGTTGGGAGTTATAGGGGAGCGGAGCTGGTGCCTGGTGGGAGGAAAGATCTGTTCCTGCTTCCCGTCTGTGGTGCCTATCTCCAGTGTCAGAACCAGTGGGCCAAGCACACACGTGTGAGCCTCTGTGCTTTGTGTCTCTAGCTGTTGTAGGCAGGGCCTCCCTCTGGCTGGCCTGACACTGGCACAGTGACTGCCAGTTTGCCAACCGGTGCTGGCAGGCTAGAAGGAAGGCTCAGCAGGCTGTGTGTCACAGTGGGGGGCCTTGGAGCTGACCAGGCAGCCAGGGGGATGGAGCACCTGAAGCTCCCCAAAGTTCCCAAGCAGCTGGGCAGAGCACACCCAGACTACCTTAACCTTGTCCAGCTCTCCCTTCTCCCATGCAGCAAGCTCCAGCTAAATCCCGCCCCTTCAGCAGCCCTCTGGCTGCTAGGAAGCCTCTCAGACTGCCTGCCTTTCCTCTGACACAGAGTGGCCAGGGTGTGTCACAAACAGCCAGAATGTCAATTGCTCAAGTACTCTGCCGGTCTGAGCTCCCCAACGTCCAGAGCACCACACTCTATAGGTTTCTGCACACAAAGCAGATCTCCAGGGCTAGGTGTTCAGCAGTCCCAGGCTTCCATCCCCTCCCGTGCTCCGTTTCTCTCCCTCCCACTGGTGATCTGGGGTGGCGGAAGGGCCTGGGTCCCGCCGGATTAAGGCTTTTGTACGTTACCCTGTTTTGTGAGGTCTGCTCTGTTCGTGAGGTCTGTGTGAAGTCTGGTTCAGCCTTCTTTCCTGTTGCTGTTTTAAGGTTAGCTGTATGAATTAACTATATTTTTGTACTGTTTGTGGTTTTGGGAGGAGTTCTCCGTCTCACCTCTCATGCCACCATCTTCTATCTGCATTACATTTTTGGCTAAATTTGTCTGGTTTCTGTTGGTAATTCTGACCGGTTCACTCTTTGACTTTGCTGCCAAGTCCCTTCTAAGTAGATTCTAAACAATATGGCCCTTTTCTTTCTCTTAATGTTGTTGTACGTGGATATGATGCTCAGAACTGAAAGCCATCTTGCTGCCAATGTGAGAATGGAGCCAACACCAGAGTAGGACAAAACAAAGAATAACTGGGAAATAGAGCATAAGACTAACAAACCAAGTCTGGAGTCCTCCCTTTCTTGACTTCCTGTTACTTCAGATAATATATTTGCTTGCTGGGTAATTCAATTTGAGTTGAAGTTTTTGTTATTCTTTGTTATTTATACTGATAAAAGTTTTCACCCCAATAGGGTTGACCTTTCTTTCTTTTCCATTTAACTGAAATGGTCACACCATCTACGAAGTTGCTCAAGTAGGAACGTCAGAATTCATGATTTCACTTTCCTTTGCGTACTTCATCCAAAGTAGGTGTAACTTGGAGAATATAGACTGAAAGAGAAGAATACTGTTACTCTGAAGTTTTGATCCTAATTAACTGGTAGAGTGATGTTATAATAGGGTAACATAAATTTATACTTATTTATATTTTATAATATAGATTGTATTATATAAATATAATACAATTTATATTTTATAATATAGATTGTATTATATAAATATAATACAATCTATATTACAATAGAAACATATTTATATTTATATTTGTAATATAGTTAATTAATTTATATTTGTAATATAAATATAAATATAGGGTGACATAGGAGCAGGAAGAGGATCTGGTTGAGGGGGCAAAGAAGGTAAGTGTCATAAATTTGCTGAGTTTGTCTTAGTGCTTTTCATTAAGATTTTAATTGGAAGTTAAACTCAGTATATTAAGAAAAAAGTAAAAGTCTTAGGAAGAATATGTTTAGCACAAATTTTAACAAGAATAACATTTAATTTTTTTTCTCCTGTAGTGTATATGTAACATAAGGTTAAATAAAATCAACAAATCATAGCTCAAAATAAAACCTCTTCCATAGTATATGCAATATATATAATACATCTTCCAGTTGATATTTGGTAGTTAATTAATCTGATACTGACACCTAAAATTCAATAGCTAATTGATATTTTACATTCTTATATATGTCAAAGTGAAAAACCAGAGTGAAAATCCAATATATTCAGCAAATTTCAGAGACGTTTCTACCACAATTTGTGGCACTACCAACTAGTACATAAAATTCTTTGAGGTATAGGCAACTTTGGCTTCAAATTTACATATATCTCTATAAACATTTATTAAACGTATATCAGGTGCCAAGCACTGGGCTGAGGTTGCAGATAAAAGGATGAATAAGATACAATCCCTTCCCAAAGGTGTAGAAACAAATAACTATAATGAAATGTGGTAAGTGCAATAACTGTAACAAGCTATAAGCACTTGTTTTCACTGTAGCATTTACTATGTAGGCTGTAGAAACCTGTTCATTTACTTTGTGCATATAACATTATTCTTCAATGTAGATATTATCTCCTGTTATTCTCCCCGGGAGTCGTTGTGCTTATTAATGACAAATTCTAGGTAGCTCCAGGCCTATTACTATAGGATATGAAAACTGTGATTATAGAGAACCTAGTTTGGGAGACTTGTAAATATGCTCACTCCCTTTACTACATCAAGTAAAAATGACATACTTTAGCTGTCTGACAATTATGGTTAGGATTAGATTAAGACATTTTAAGACCTTAATCTATGTCAAGTATAAAAATCTACATTATAATAAAGATGCACATTCTAGTCATAAAAAAGAACACAGACTTATAGTGAGGAAAACTTTTACTTGTGTATACATAAATGAGGGAGAAATGAGGATGGTGGTGAGCTAAAAGGGGAACAGTGGAGAGTGGGAGAAAGAACTACTCATCAACTGGCTTTGGACTTAGATGCCTGATAACCACGTAAAATATAGCTCACTTGGTTCATTAACTCATTCAGTCAATTATTACTTATTGAGTTCCTAAAAACAATAGTCACAATAATAATAATAGTCACCAGTTTTTGAATGCTGACTACCTTCCAGATTCAGTACTATGCACTTTATGCACCTTATTTATAATATTTGTATCCTTGAGGTAGGTTGTATCATTATCCCTAATTTTACCTATGTGTATTTTGAGGTACAGAGAGAGTGAATGCCTTGTCCAAGGTCATCAGCTAGTAAATGGCAGCGTCAGGCTCTTTATCAAGCCATTTGCTCCTAACTCCTACATATATGCCATCCACAGTGCTGGCCTTTAAAAGATTCAAGAGTCAATAAGACCAGAGTCCCTGTCCTCAAAGAGTTCATAGTTTATTAGTAGAAAGAAAGTACAAGTAATTACAGAGCATTGTGATAAATATTACAATAAAGGTATGTAGAATACAGTGATTGTACCAAGGACAGAATGATTAATTCTGCTTAGATGGCAGTGGAGGGTTGATGAGATTTCAGAGAGGAGAACTGTGAGCTGGAATTTAAAGAAAGAGGAGTTTTTAGGCAGGCAGAGTGACAGGAAAGGTAGAAGAGGGAGCAGAATGCACAATGGCTAAGGGAACTTTGGGTTGGGGTGTGGTGCTGGGGAGGGAGAGCCCAGAAAGGAGGACTACAAGGATAGGCCAAGCAAGTGTAAGAAGTATATGGAATTCTAAACATTTTTAATATGTTAATTAATTTTTAGATAAGACATGTCTCCATTAGCAACTTACTCAGAAACAAAATAGCCACTCCATTAAATAGAATTAACTATAAAATGTAACAACTTGTAATAAAAATTTAAAAAATTAAAACATTTACCCAAACATTATTTTTGCTTTGGGGATTCACTTTCACGTTGGGGATATCACTTTTAGGCCATTGTACATGTGGAGATTGTAAAAATGTAATTTCCATCTTATTATACTACATTAAAATAACTTTTAGGTATTTTGACACAGCTTTCTGGACCAGGTAGTTTCTATCTGGTTATTAGAATTAAAGTTCTGGTGTTCAGAGAGGAAAAAGCACAGTAGGCAATGTACCTTATGGTATGAAATCTTAAGGCTTCAGTCTGTGAGGTAAATGAGGGAAAACCTCTACTTGGAGAAGGGGGTCTAGCTTAAAATGAGTCCACATTTAAATTCTCTGAGTTTTACAGGCCCTTTCTTAAGGAATCCTGGGGTGGGGTCATATGGACATAAGTAAAGCCATCCTTCAGGATTTTCCCTTTGTCTTTAGGTTCTTCTTTTCACCTTTTCCACACATAATTGCCTAATATCATGAATTACATCACTGATGGATACAGAGAGGTAGGTAGTATTATTTCTTTAAGAGTCCATTAAATAATCATATAATAATTATGTAATTAAGTCATTATGGTACTCATATAAGTAAACATTCTATATAGTAACAATATTATGATTATGATAAAAACAGGTTTGTTCCCTGATGTGAGCATCCAATATGGAGTTACTTATGTCAGGTTTGCCTACTTTCGTGCTGACTACCTCTGTAAACATACACCACCCTGAAAGGTGTGCTAGTAAACAGGGGAACCAGATAACACCACATGTGCTTAGTCATACCTCCCCTTAAAGGGAGTGCCAATGAACGCCCAAACCAGATGTGGACTGTTCCCTCTTATCCCTGATCCCCAGATGGATGCACTGGACTATATAAAGGACAGGACACAGAGCCCCTGTGGCAAGCTCGTCCCGGAGGTCCCTGACACTGGACAGCAGATGTGTGCTTCCAGGCTTGCTCCTGCTCATCTTCCCACAGCGCTCCTGCATCAGGGATTCATCACTCCACTGGAAATGCCTGCGGCATCGCTTTCCCCTTGGGAAAGATGAGAGGCTGATGGGAACAGCCTGGACCCAAACCATGCTTTGTGACGGATATGAGATGTATTGAACCGTGATATGTGTGATCCCCCTTTGAATGTTGTGTGAAAGGAAAGTGCAAAATAAACAGTGTGATTCGTGCAAAGTTAAGGGTGTTAAGTTCATTACCCCACACCCTGCGGATCCATACTTCCTGACCCGCTCATGTCATTCCCTCACAATAATTTCCCTATTATTTTTTGTCTAATTTTCAAAACATCATTTAGTGCACTATAATTTATTAAATTATTTTTATTTTGATATTTAAGTTATTTCCAATTTCATTCTACTATAGATAATGCTGTGATAAATATTTTTGCATACATATTTTTTCCCTCATGTTATTTCCTTAGTACAAATTCCCACGAATGAGAGAAAAAAATATTTTCATAGCTTTTCTTGTGCATTAACACATTGCTTTCCAAAATATTTGTTCCTTATATGAGTGACCAGGTTAATTACATAATTCACCAGCATTAGTACTATGATTCAACCACAACAAAAATTGCTAATGTAACAGGAGTAAAATAGTGCCTTAAATTAATTTGGACTTAAATTCTTTGAGGAACCACAAGAATGGTCTTTTCTTGGGTTATCTTATTATATGTAAAAGAAAATTTCAGTTATAGCTTAAGGCAAGACTGCGTGGCTATAACTTGAAAGAACAAGGTGTTAGAATTTATCAACTTTAGTTAAATACATTAACAGTAGAAAAATTCCATGAATTTAAATGAGGCATAGTGCTAGTTTTCTCTGAACCTTGTCAGATAAAGATAGTTTTGATCATTGTGCCCATTGCTTCCTTCTTTTTCATTTGAAATTACATTTTTATGCATTGAAACAATATACTATTTTTTAATTTTATTTTTAATTTTTTTAACAATATACTTTTTTAAGGTTATGAAGCTTTTGAACTTATTTTAATGTACTGTAGCTTTCTAAAATACACAACTATTTCAGAATGCCTTTTTCAAAATTTTCATCACTGTAAATAGGATTGCTATTAACACCTTTGTACAAATTGCTGTTCTTCCTTCTCCTGTCTCCATTTAATTATTCCCCTTGGAATGTTACCTCAAAAGTTGGATTACTGGGTCAAAGGATATTTTCAGTTTTATTCTTGTTTACATAACATGAAGTTATTTTGAAGTGATTAACTCCTTGTTTTAAAGTAGGCACTTCATCTGAAACCAAGATGGTTTCTACTGAATTGGACAAACCTGTAATTAATATTTTAGAGGAGAAATTGCAAAAAAAAAAAAAAAAATCTGGAAATTATCTTAAATCTCTCTTCCAGGAACAAGTTTTTATTTTATATTTACAGATCACTGGGAAATTTGCACTGAATTAGAAGGGGATCAGAGGTCACCAAGCTAACTCCTTAACCTCTCAACACCTAAGTTTCCTAATATGCAAAATGTATACACACAGTCCCTGACTTAGTGATGGTTAGACTTACTATTTTTTTTTGCTTTATCATAGTGTTAAAATTATACATGTCCAGTAGAAACACTACTACAAATTTTGGATTTTCATCTTTTCCCAGGAGAGCCATATGTGATATGATACTCTCTCCTAATGCTGGGCAGGGGCAGCCAGCTGCAGCTTCCAGTCAGCTACATCATCGTGAGGGTTAATAGCTATACACTTTTGACCATTATGGACCCATACAACCACTTTTTTCACTTGCAGTACAGTTTTCAATAGATTACATGAGATATAATTTATTAGAAAATAGTCTTTGTGTTCGATGATCTTGCCTAGCTAGAGGTTAATGTTAAGTGTTTCAAGCACGTTTAAGGTTTGCTATGTGAAACTCTGATGTTCCGTAGCTTTGGTGTGTTAAATGCAGTTTTGACTTAGGTATTTTCAAATTACAATGGGTTTATCAAGATGTAACCCCAGCCTAAACTGAGAAAGATATGAATAAAAATAGGGGTGTTGTGGGGACTAAAAAGAGGCAAGTAAAAGAGCTCATTGTTTGACACATAGTAAATGATCAGTAAATATTAGTTATTATTAGAGTACAGCAATAATAGCATACAACAAATTGAAAGGCCATATTCATCCATTGATTTATTCAGTATTAATATGTCAGCCATTACGCTAGAATTTGATGTGCAGAAGTGAATGAAACTAGTCGTTTATTCTAAGATATAGATGATATACCATATCAGGTGGTGATTGTGTGGTGATTATAGAGACTAAAGCAAGGTTGGGGAGGGAATAGAGTATTTGTGCGGGTGTTATTATTTTATATAATGTACTAAGAGAAGATCTCCCTAATGTGGTTACATTTTGGCAAAGATATGAAGGAAGTGAGGGAATAAAAAGAGAATTCCAGATAGACTTTTACTTAGAATACAGTTAAAAATTTGACAACGGGGGAAGTGGGCTTAAAGATGGTGGAGTGAGAGGTGAGATAGAAACCTCCTCCCAAAACTACATATAATATGAAAATACAGCAAATACAACTAATCCTGAAAGAACAACAGGAAAAAAGGCTGCAACAGAGTGCGTACATCTGGGGAAAAGAGGAGAATTTACTGAAAAGGGTAAAGTACCGAAGCTGCAATTCAGCAGGACCCAAGCCCCACTGCACCTCACTGGAGGAAGAGAAACGGAGCAGGGAAGGGGTGGAGGCCTAGGACTGCTGAGCACCCAGCCCTAGAGATCTGCTCTGGGAGCACAAACTTACATTACATGGTGCTCTGGAGATTAGTGGGGTTGGAAAGCTAAGACAGGTGGAATGCTGAGAGAGACTGAGATTCCAGTCACTTGTGGACAACAGGTACCCACAACCGGCTGCTCCGGGACAAAAGAAAGGTGGGCACTCTGAGAGATTTCCCAACAGTGAGAGGACTGCTAAAGGGGCAAGGACTGCACAGAGGTTGCTGCTCAGGAGAAAAGACAGGTGGACAAAATTGTCCTGAGGCACTCACCCAGCAGGTTAGGAATTTTCAGGAGCTACAGGCACTCCACCCCCCTGGCTGGCAATGCAGCTCTGAGGCCCCCCACTGCGATATGCAGCCTGCCACTCCTTCTACCTGACCAGCACTGGCTCTTGAACATGCTGGCAGCACCATTGCACCAGGCCAGCTAGAGGGCAGCCCTTCCTATGGCAGCTATAAGGATGTAGCATAGAGGCTCCTCCCTGTGCGCTTGGCCCACTGGCCCTGGCAGTGGAGGCAGGCACTGCAGCTGAGAAGCAGGAAAGAGCTCTTTCCTCCTGGCATGCACCAGCACTGCTCACATGAGATCCCTGCTATCATCCCAGGGGATGAGTAGCTCCAGAGAGTAGAGCTTTTGGGCACTAAAGGGTGCAGCCTACAACAAGTTATTATTATAAATATTAAATGTCAAAATAACATGGTACAAACCAAAATCTCACAAACACCAAAAAGAGGGCCAAGTGAAACTGTACTCACAAATCTTCCTGAAAAATATTTCAAAATAAAAATCACAAACATGCTCATGGAGCTTCAGAAAAATATTCAAGACCTCAGGGAGGAACTCAGGAAAGAGATAGAAACTTTGAAAAATACAGTATCCAAAATGAAACATACCATGGTAGGATTTAAAAGCAGATTAGATGAAGTAGAGGAGATGGTAAATGAAATAGAAATTAGAGAACAGGAATACAAAGAAGCTAAGGCACAGAGATAAAAAAGGATCTCTAGGAAAGAAAGACTGTCAAGAGAACTGTGTGACCAATCCAAATGGATAAATATTCACATTATAGGGTTACCAGAAGAAGAAGAGAGAAAATGGGATAGAGAGTGTCTTTGAAGAAATAATTGCTGAAAACTTCCCCAATCTTGGAGAGGAGATAGTCTCAAAGGCCATGGAGGTGCACAGAACTCCCACCAGAAGGGACCCAAGGACAACAACAAGCCATATAATAATTAAAATGGCAAAGGTCAAGGACAAGGACAGAGTATTAAAAGCAGCAAGAGAGAGGAAAAGGATTACTTATAAAGGACACCCCACCAGGCTATCAGCAGACTTATCAACAGAAACCTTACAGGCCAGAAGGGAGTGGTATGATATAGTTAAAGAAATGAAACAGAAGGGCCTCCAACCAGGAATATTCTACCCGGCAAGATTATCATTTAAATTTGAAGCAGGGATTAAATAATTTCCAGATAAGCAAAAGTTGAGGGAATTCACCACCCACAAACCTTCTCTACAGTGTATCTTAAAGGAACTGCACCAGACGAAAGTGCTCCTAAGGCTAAATAGCTGTCACCAGAGAAAATAAAACCACAGTAAAGGAAGTAGTCCAATTAATTACCAAGCAAATACAAAATTAAACCAACTACTCACAAAGTCATTCAAGGGATACACAAAGAGTTCAGAACATGACACCTTATATATAAAGGTGGGGGAGGAAGAAAATCTGTGGGACACAGCGAAGACCCTGCTAAGAGGGAAATATATTGCCATACAGGCTTACCTCAAGAAAGAACAACAATCCCATATGAACAGTCTAAACTCACAATTAATGAAACTAAAAAAAGAAGAAAAAATGAGGCCCAAAGTCCATAGAAGGAGAGTCATAATAAAATCAGAGCATTAATAAATAAAATAGAGAAAAACATAACAATAGAAAGAATCAATGAAAGCAGGAGCTGCTTCTTTGATTAACAAAATAGAAAGCCAGACTTATCAAGAAAAAGAGAGTCTACACACATATAAGAAATGAGAAAGGAAAATTCACTATGGACATCACAGAAATACAAAGAATTATTAGGGAAATCACGAAAAATTATATAGTAATAAATTCAATAACCTAGAAGAAATGGACAATTTTCTAGAAGAATACAACCTTCCAAGGCTGACCCAGGAAGAAACAGAAAATCTGAACAGACCAATTACCAGCAATGAAATTGAGTTGGTAATCAAAAAACTATCTAAGAACAAAATCCCTGATCCAGATGTCTTTACTGTTAAATTTTATCAAACATTTAGTGAAGTCCTAAAACCCATTCCTCCTTAAAGTTTTCCAAAAACTAGAAGAGGAGGGAATATTTCCAAACTTATTCTATGAGGCCAGCCTCACTCTAATATCAAAACCAGGCAAAGACATCACAAGAAAAGAAAATTACAGACCAATATCCCTGATGAACATAGATGCAAAAATACTCAACAAAATATTAGCAAACCGAATTTGAAAATACATCAAAAAGATCATCCATCATGATCAAGTAGGATTTATTCCAGGGATGCAAGGATGGTACAGTATTAGAAAATCCATCAACATCATCCACCACATCAACAACAAGAAGGACAAAAACCACATGATCATCTCCATACATGCCAAAAAAGCATTCCACAAAATTCAACATCCATTCATGATAAAACTCTCAACAAAATGGGTATAGAGGGCAAGTACCTCAACATAAAAAAGGCCATTTATGACAAACCCACGGCCAACATTATACTTAACAGTGAGAAACTGAAAGCTTTTCCTCTAAGATCGGGAACAAGACAGGGATGCCCACTCTCCCCATTTTTTTTTCAACATAGTTCTGGAGGTGCTTGCCACGGCAATCAGACAACACAAAGAAATAAAAGGCATCCAAATTGGTAAAGAAGAGTTTAAACTGTCACTATTTGCAGATGACATGATATTGTACATAAAAAACCCTAAAGAATCCACCCCAAAACTACTAGAACTAATATTTGAATTCAGCAAAGTTGCAGGACACAAAATTAATACACAGAAATCGGTTGCATTCCTATACACTAAAGATGAACGAGCAGAAAGAGAAATCAGGAAAATGATTCCATTCACAATTGCATCAAAAAGAATAAAATACCAAGGAATAAACCTAACCAAGGAAGTGAAAGACCTATACCCTGAAAACTACAAGACACTCATGAGAGAAATTAAAGAAGATACCAATAAATGGAAACACATCCTGTGCTCATGGATAGGAAGAATTAACATTGTCAAAATGGGCATCCTGCCTAAAGCAATCTACATATTCAATGCAATTCCTATCAAAATAGCAACAGCATTCTTCAACAAACTGGAAGAAATAGTTCTAAAATTCATATACTACCACAAAAGACCCCGAATAGCCAAAGCAATCCTGAGACAGAAGAATAAAGTGGGGGGTGGAGGAGGGATTATGCTCCCTGACTTCAAGCTCTATTACAAAGGCACAGTAATCAAGACAATTTGGTACTGGCACAAGAACAGACCCAGAGACCAATGGAACAGACTAGAGAGCCCTGATATAAACCCAACCATATATGGTCAATTAATATACAATAAAAGAACCATGGACATACAATGGGGAAATGACAGCCTCTTTAACTGGTGTTTGCAAAACTGGACAGCTACATGCAAGAGAATGAAACTGGATTATTGTTTAACCCCATACACAAAAGTAAACTCGAAATGGATCAAAGATCTAAATGTAAGTTATGAAACCATAAAACTGTTAGAAGACAACATAGGCAAAAATCTCCTGAACATAAACACGAGCAACTTTTTCTTGTATGCATCTCCTCAAGCAAGGGAAACAATACCAGAAATGAACACATGGGTCTACATCAAACGAAAAGGCTTCTGTACAGGAAAGGACATCAACAGAACAAAAAGGCATCCTACAGTATGGGAGAATATATTTGTAAATGACATATCTGACAGGGGTTATCATCCAAAATATATAAAGAACTCACACGCCTCAACAACCAAAAAGCAAATAACCCGATTAAAAAATGGGTGTAGGATTTGAAGAGACACTTCTCCAAAGAGGAATTTCAGATGGCCAACAGGCACATGAAAAGATTCTCTATATCACTAATCATTAGGGAAATGCAAATAAATACCAGAATGAGTTATCACCTCACACCAGTTAGGATAGCCTGTATTGTAAAGACTAAGAACAACAAATGCTGGCGAGAATGCTGAGAAAGGGGATCTCTCCTACACTTCTGGTGGAAATGTAAACTAGTTCAACCATTGTGGAAAGCAAAATGGAGGTTCCTCAAAAAACGAAAAGTAGAAAAACCATTTGACCTCGGAATTCCACTCCTAGGAATTTACCCAAAGAAAACAACGTATCAGTTTCCAAAAGTCATATGCTCCTGTATGTTTATCGCAGCACTATTTACAATAGCCAAGATATGGAAGCAACCTATGTGTCCACCAGTAGATGAATTGATAAAGAAGAGGTGGGACATATACACAATGGAATACTATTCAGCCATAAGAAAGAAACAAATCCTACCACTTTCAACAACATGGATGGAGCTAGAGGGTATTATGCTCAGTGAAATAAGCCAGGCAGAGAAATACAGTACGATATGATTTCCCTCTTTTGTGGAGTATAACAAAGAAGCATAACTTAAGGAACAAAACAGCAGCCGACTCACAGACTGCAAGAAAGGACTAATCGTTACCAAAGGGGAGGGGTGAGAGAGGGAGAAGGGGATTAAGGGTTGTTATGATTGAAACACATGGTGTGTGTGTGGGTCACGGGGAAGGCAGTGTAGCACAGAGAAGACAAGTAGTGACTCTGTGGCATCTTACTATGCTGATAGTGTTTGCAATGAATGGGGTGTGTGTGTGTGACTTGATAATGTGGGTGAATGTAGTAAAAACAATGTAGTAAATGTAGTAAAAAAGAATGCTTTTCACGTGAAACCTTCATAAGAGTGTGTATCAATGATACCTTAGTAATGAAAAAAAGTTTGACAACCGGGACCATTTCTTTCATATTTTGATTGCACAGCACAAATCTATGTATGGGGCCTGAAATACACGTCATTCCATTTTAGTTAGGTGCTGCAGTAGGTGTGATCATCAGTACGATTAAAGCTACAGTTTTTTCTATTATTTCACATAAAACATAATCAACACTTAATTTTTTTGCATGGATAACACTTCACACGATTCAAACATAAAAAATCACAAAAAGACATTCAGTGAGTTTCTCTTTGTTGTCTCCTCAAAGTTCCCATCACTTCCAATAGGTGACACATTAGATTTTCCTTTTCTTTCAAAAGATTTTTTTTAACATGGATGTATAAACCAATAACTGTTTGCTAAGGTAAACAAAAACATCGAACATCCAGCAATAACTCTCCAGCAGTTTGTATTTAAAGAAAAAAAAGCAAAACGAATTACATTTTGCCCCAAGGAGCTCAAGACTCCCCACCGGTGCCCTGCTCGGGGACCTTTGGCCGGAAACCGGAAGTGCTGCCTTAGGGAGGGAAAATGTGAACCGGAAGCGCCGGCGAGCGCAGGGCCCTTGACGGAGGTGTCAGGGGCCGCTGGTTTGCGGGTGAGTACCTCAGAAGCAGTCCCAGTTTTTTATCCAGGGTCGATTTAAGGGTTTGATCTGCATCTGTCGCTGCCTGACCTATCCCTCCCTCCTTTCAGCCGCTCAGGGTTTGACCTGCCCCGGGGTCTCCTGCGGGTTGTGTGGGTGGTGGCTGGAGTCCGCCGGCGAGAGGCCGGCGCCCTCGGACCTCGCACCTCACTCTCTCAGCTTGGAGTTATCCTGGCTTTTCTGGAAACAGTACCCACGCTGCCGGTAAGTACCGCGGGTTTTGTCTGTTCAATATAGAGGGGCACCCTGTACAGGTGCTTTTAGGTTTTCTTGGTTTCCAAACCTCATGTTTGGGTTACGAATAAATGTAATAATGTTTGGTCATTCTTGTGAAGCGTTTCGAATGGTGCTCAAAGTGTGCAACAGTCCGAACTGTTATTGGTGAATCTCTACTTCCTTTTGCGGATGTTACTTTGCGGAATGTTTGAGGTATAGCGCAGAAATTCTTCTAGAGCAGTGAGCAGTTGCAGAAAAGTATAAATCCCCAAAGGAAAAAGTGTCCGGGTTTCTTTATTCGTATGGTAATTTTATTCCTCCACAAGTGCCTTGAATAAGCGAAGTGAAAGGGAATTTCCCTGGGAACGGAAAGACTTGTTAATCCCCATAATGCTGAATTATACATTTAAATTATTCATGTCATTATCTTAATCTTCCACTTAGCTTTGCTTTTGTAAGTAATTAGTGATGATAACTCTTAAGGCTTTTGTGAGAACCTTTTTAATCACTACACTCTATTTAGGAAGAAAATGTGAAGATTCCACTAATAATCTTCGATTTAGATGAATGAAATCCTTTAACTTGATTATCTGCTGTTTTTGCCTTAGTTGCGATAAATGCGTCTTGCTGTCTTTGTTTTGTACCCTGAAGAAAACCCCCTTACTGTAATATTCCAACCCGAAAATCACATACTGTGTGGCTGGAATTTATTTTGCAATCCTTCACAGTTTTTTCATCGCTAGCCATGTTTTAACCTATTTGAGTGTTTTAGGATAACCCTCCCTGGTTTCAGGGTTGGCTTGATGTAGTTATTGCATTTAAAAAAATTATATTCCCCACTTGGTGATTTGTAAAGTGTGCTAGTGTAACTTGAGAGAATATTTAAAATTTGATATTGCTTCATACCGTAGTATCAGGAAGGAACCTAGTATCAATTTTTATATCACAGTGCCCACTGGGTGGCAGCATAGTGTTTTTACTTTCTTTAGCTTTGACTGGATTTCGTGACTACTGGTGCTGTAATAGTATTATTCTCATAGTAATAGATATCTCATGTTGAATATTTATTTCGTGCTAGGTGTTGGACTAAATTTTCTTCGTGCCTTCTCTCATTTAATCCTAAAAAACAAATCCTAAACCCTGTGATGTAAGTATTCTCATTATTCTCCTTAAGACCGTATGGAAGCTGTGAGAAAGAGATTAAATAATATTGCAAGGCTGACAGCAACACATCAAAGAAGTGGTAGAGACAGAAATGAAACACAGGTGCTTAACTACTGCTTCATGTTAATAAAATTAAAGCTATTGTAAGATTGACCAGTTATTGAAGAGCCAGCAATTAAGATGAGAAATCGGTGGATATTTCCTAAATTGTATTACAATGAGCACTTGTCCTGTGAGATGCTTCAATAAAAAAGGGTTCCTGTGGCCAGGAATGCTCTTGGAGATTCATTAAAGGCTCTCAAACGTCCTGCAATAAAGAAACCTGTTCAACCCAACTTTCTGGAACTCATAGCATTGTTAAGCTTTTTGATTACAGCCCACATTAATGCAATACATTTTACACAAAGGCCAGAATAAACATGTATATACACCTGAAATAAAATACACAAGATAATACTTACCTTTAGTGTGAGCAATGTACTCTTTAACTTTCTTAATTTATTTTATTTTATTATTAAAAATTTTTTTATTAAGGTATTATTGATAGACACTCTTAAGGATATTTCACATGAAAAACATTGTGGTTACTACATTCACCCATATTATCAAGCCCCCCCATACCCCACTGAAGGCACTGTCCATCAGATCAGTGTAGTAAGATGCCACAGAGTCACTACTTGTCTTCTCTGTGCTACACTGCCTTCCCCGTGACCCCCCCCACACACCATGTGTACTAATCATAGTACCCCTCAATCCCCTTCTCCCTCCCTCCCCACCCCTCCCCTTTCGAACCACTAGTACCTTCCTGGAGTCTGTGAGTCTGCTGTTGTTTTGTTCCTTCAGTTTTGCTTCCTTGTTATACTCCACAAATGAGGGAAATCACTTGGTACTTGTCTTTCTCTGCCTGACTTATTTCACTGAGCATAATACCCTCTAGCTCCATCTATGTTGTTGCAAAAGGTAGGATTTGTTTCTTTCTTATGGCTGAATAGTATTCCATTGTGTATATGTAACACATCTTCTTTGTCCATTCACCTACTGATGGACACTTAGATTGCTTCCATATCTTGGCTATTGTAAATAGTGCTGTGATAAACATAGGGGTGTATATGTCTTTTTGAATCTGAGAAGTTTTCTTTCAGTAAATTCCTAGGAGTGGAGTTCCTGGGTATTTCTATTTTTAGTTTTTTGAGGAACCTCCATATTGCTCTCCACAATGGTTGAACTAGTTTACATTCCTCTGCCCATTTTTAATAGGGTTATTTGCTTTTGGGGTGTTGAGGTGTGTGAGTTTTTTATGTATTTTGGATGTTAACCACTTGTCGGATATGTCATTTACAAATATATTCTCCCATACTGTAGGATGCCTTTTTGTTCTCTGGATGGTGTCCTTTGCTGTACAGAAGCTTTTTAGCTTGATGTAGTTCCATTTGTTAATTTTTGTTTTTTTTCCCTTGCTCAAGGAGATGCGTTCAGGAAAAAGTTGCTCATGTTTATATTCAAGAGATTTTTGCCTATGTTTTCTTCTAAGAGTTTTATGGTTTCACTCTTTCCTGGTCTATTTTCAAATGGTAAATATCTTTGTTGAAGATAATATTCTATTAGTCCCGGTAATAGTTGAATGAATACAGTGCTGCTTATGGGACATATCCTTTATAATTAATTCAGGCCACCAGCAAAGTAAGAACATAGAACAAGCTCAGAGTTAGAATTTCCTAAAATATATTCTCTGGGTACATGTTCCCTATAATATTAATTTGAATTATGAATATTAAAAAAAAAGGTGTTCCATGGTCAAGATAAACTTGGGAAATTTGGGTTAAACGTGTTTGAACTATGCTAACCTCTAAGATGGGGAGTGAGTATAAAGCATTTCCCAGCTTTATTTGACCATGGTACCTATTTTTAGAGATGTATCTTGTGGACCTTGTGCCCTTTACAACACACTTTGGGAAATAATCATGTGGCTGAGGGAAAAATGTTTTTGTTGTAATGGATATATTTTAGGTGAAAATTTTTATTGTAGATCATTCACCCAATTTTCAAAATTGATTTATTCTATTTGACAAATCAACGTGGCAGAGAAGTATGCCAGAAAGCTGTTCAGATTTTTTTTTTGTTTTCTTATGATCCTTGGAAACTTTCTGTTAAAAATAAGAAAAACCTTTATGAAATTCTCCGGCAATGATTAATTTCATATAAACTAAAATTTATTTTCAGTCTAAATGTAGTGAGCAGTAAATTTCCAACTGTGTTGGAATCACCCTATTAAGACATTTTGGCCACTCTTATTTCATATTTGGAAAATTCTGGAGTTTAGTTAAAGGTTGTAAATGTTTAAGAAATGTTTAAGGGATTTTCATGCATTTTATATATAAGATTGCCAAAATTAGTGTTTATGTACTGGATCCAAAGATGTCTATGTTGCTTTAAATTAGTTGACTTCATTATAGTACCTTTCATAGTTTATGTCATGTTTGGATCTATAATGATTGTTATGGAGTAAATTTCTAATTCTCTCATTGCCTTCACACATTTCAGGCCATTCATTTTTAGAATTAAGTATTTCTAAATTTCTAAAATTAGTATATGAAATCTTTACTTCTTTTCTTAAAACAAGGAGAAATTTGACAAAGATCTTACTGTGAATAGAGAATATTTTACTCATAATGTATACATTTTTTTCAAGAAAATCAGTTTTAACATACATAATTTATAGTTAATTGAAGAAAATATTACAGGTTCTTAAAGTATATTTCCCACTGG
>JAQQAC010006904.1:64452319-64467319 GCA_029783875.1 Phataginus tricuspis | reverse complement strand
TTCTCCCTCCCTCCCTACCCACACTCCCACACCCCTCCCCTTTGGAGTCTCTGAGTCTGCTGCTATTTTGTTCCTTCAGTTTTGCTGCGTTGTTGTATTCCACAAATGAGGGAAATCATTTGGCACTTGTCTTTCTCCACCTGGCTTATTTCACTGAGCATAATATCCTCCAGCTCCATCCATGTTGTTGCAAATGGCAGGATTTGTTTCTTTCTTATGGCTGAATAGTATTCCATTGTGTATATGTACCACATCTTCTTTATCCATTCATCTACTGATGGACACTTAGGTTGCTTCCATATCTTGGCTATTGTAAAAAGTGCTGTGATAAACATAGGGGTGCATATGTCTTTTTGAATCGGAGAAGTTGTTTTCTTTGGGTAAATTCCAAGGAATGGGATTCCCAGGTCAAATGGTATTTATATTTTGAGTTTTTTGAGGAACCTCCATATTGTTTTCCGCAATGGTTGAACTAGCTTACATTCCCACCAGCAGTGTAGGAAGGTTCCCCTTTCTCCGCATCCTTGCCAGCATTTGTTGTTTTTAGTCTTTTGGATGCTGGCCATCCTTATTGGTGTGAGGTGATATCTCATTGTGGTTTTAATTTGCATTTCCCTGATGATTAGTGATGTGGAGCACCTTTTCATGTGCCTGTTGGCCATCTGAATTTCTTCTTTGGAGAACTGTCTCTTCATAGCCTCTGCCCATTTTTTAATCAGGTTACTTGCTTATTGGGTATTGAGGTGTGTAAGTTCTTTATGTATTTTGGATGTTAACCCCTGGTCGGATAGGTCTTTTACAAATATATTCTCCCATACTGTAGGATGCCTTTTGTTCTGTTAATGATGTCCTTTGCTGTACAGAAGCTTTTTCATTTGATGTAGTCCCATGAGTTCATTTATACTTTAGTTTCTCTTGCTTGAGGAGATGCGTTCAGGAAGAAGTTGCTCATGCTTATATTCAGGAGATTTTTGCCTATCTTGTCTTCTAAGAGTTTTATGGTTTCATGACTTACATTCACGTCCTTGATCCATTTTGAGTTTACTTTTGTGTATGGGGTTAAACAATAATCCAGTTTCATTCTCTTGCATGTAGCTGTCCAGTTTTGCCAACACCAGCTGTTGAAGAGGCTGTCAATTCCCCATTGTATGTCCATGGCTCCTTTATCATATATTAATTGACCATATATGCTTGGGTTTATATCAGGGCTCTCTAGTCTGTTCCATTGGTCTATGGGTCTGTTCTTGTGCCAGTACCAAATTGTCTGGATTACTGTGGCTTTGTAGCAGAGCCTGAAGTTGGGGAGCATAATCCGCAGTGTTATTCTTCCTTCTCAGGATTGCTTTGGCTATTTGGGGGTCTTTTGTGGTTCCGTATGAATTTTAGAATGTTTTGCTCTAGTTCGTTGAAGAATGCTGTTGGTATTTTGTTAGGAATTGCATTGAATCTGTCGATTGCTTTAGGCAGGGTGGCTATTTTAACAATATTAATTCTTCCTATCCATGAGCATGGGATGTGTTTCCATTTATTGGTATCTTTAATTTCTCTCATGAGTGTCTTGCAGTTTTCAGAATATAGGTCTTTCACTTCCTAGTTAGGTTTATTCCTAGGTATTTTGTTCTTTTTGATGTGATTGTGAATGCAATTATTTTCCTGATTTCTCTCTCTGCTAGTTCATTGTTAGTGTATAGGAATGCCACAGATTTCTGCATATTAATTTTGTATCCCACAACTTTGCTGATTTCAGATATTAGATCTCGTGGATTCTTTAGGGTTTTATTTATTTATTTATTTTTGTTTTTAGTTTTTAATATTTTAAAAAATTTTGGTATCGTTAATATACAATCACTTGAACAACATTATGGTTATTAGACCTCCTATTATGAAGTCCCCACGACATATCCCACTACAGTCACTGTCCATCAGCATAGTAAGATGCTATAGAATCATTACTTGTCGTCTCTATAAATACTGCCTTTCCTGTGTCCCCTGCCGCTACATTAAGTGTGCTAAATTTAATGCCCCTTTTCCTCCCTTATCCCTCCCTTCCAACCCATCCTACCCAGTCCCTTTCCCTTTGGTAACTGTTAGTCCATTCTTGGGTTCTGTGTGTCTGCTGCTGTTTTGTTCCGTCAGTTTTTCCTTTGTTCTTATACTCCACAGATGAGTGAAATCATTTGATATTTGTCTTTTTTCCGCCTGGCTTATTTTACTGAGCATAATACCCTTTAGCTCAATCCATGTTGTTGCAAATGGTAGGATTTGTTTTCTTCCTATGGCTGAATAATATTCCATTGTGTATATGTACCACATCTTCTTTATCCATTCATCTACTGATGGACACTTATGTTGCTTCCATTTCTTGGCTATTGTAAATAGTGCTGCGAGAAACATAGGGGTGCGTATGTCATTTTGAAACTGAGCTGCTGCATTCTTTTTTTATATTTTTTTAATTAAAAATTTCTTTTGGGTATCATTAGTGTACAGTTACATGAGCAACATTGTGGTTACTAGACTCCCCCCATTATCAAGTCCCCACCATATACCCCATTACAGTCACTGTCCATCTGCATAGTAAGATGCTGTAGAATCACTACCTGTCTTCTCTGTGTTATACTGCCTTTCCTGTGCCCCACCCCCTACATTATGTGTACTAATCGTAATGCTCCTTATTCCCCTTCTCCCTCCCTTCCCACCCACTGTCCGCAACTCCCTTTCCCCTTGGAAACTGTTAGTCCATTCTCGGGTTCTGTGAGTCTGCTGCTGTTTTGTGCCTTGAGTTTTGTCTTTGTTCTTATGCTCCACAGATGAGTGAAATCATTTGTTACTTGTCTTTCTCTGCCTGGCTTATTTCACTGAGCATAATACCCTCTACCCCATCCATGTTGTTGCAAATCCTTCTTTCAATTCTTAAAGCTCTGAACTTTAATACTGTATGGGTTTAGCAGAATACTTGGTAAATCACTTAAAAGATCCCTACTTCAGGTGAAAATATCTTCTGTCTTTAAAGCATAGGACTATAGTAGGTTTTTTTTTTTTTACAATTTATTTTATATTGTAGGTTTTGTTACTTTTTTTTCATTGTACCAATAAACTGTATCAGCTGAGCTCAAAGAGGTGTACCCAGGAAACCTCCTTGATGATATAACTTGACCGATAAAGATGATTAGATTAAAAAGACTTGTTTTTTTGTTTAGTCCCAGTAGCTGAGTGGTAACAACAAAATTCAAAACTTCGGTGACAATACTAGATCCTTGATTAGTACATTTATTTGAAAAGGTGAACATTCAGGTTCTTAAAACGTTTGACTTTGGGTGTATATTTCTGATGACTTAGCATAAAAGATTGAAGGATTCTTGTAAAATTTCTCCCTGCATGTCCTTACACACACTTTTCTTCCACTGTAGTTTTCCTTGTGTGGGCAGGTTTTCAATTTCCCTCTCAAAGTTGTTGAATCTATTGTAGGGACAGCTGTTAAGTAGCTGCCACTTTCTGCCCTTAGATGGAATGGGGGAAATTTGCCATAAAAATGCTGTGTTTTGTGTTGCTTAGAGGCTTAAGCTCTCTGGAAAATAACTGAACTCACATGTTTTTTTTTTAATTTTGTTATCATTAATCAAAAATTCATGTGCAACATTATGGTTACTAGACTCCCCACATCATCAAGTCCCTACCACATACCCCATCACAGTCACTGTCCATCAGCATAGTGAGATGCTATACAATCACTACTTGTCTTTTCTGAGTTGTATAGCCCTCCCCGTGCACCCCCTACATTATGTCTGCTAATCATAATGCCCCTTTTTCTCCCTTGTCCCTCCCTTCCCACCCATTCTCCCTAGTCCCTTAACCTTTGGTAACTGTTAGTGCATTCTGGGTTCTGTGAGTCTGCTGCTGTTTTGTTCCTTCAGTTTTTTTCTTTGTTCTTATACTCCACATATGAATGAAATCATTTGATACTTGTCTTTTTCCGCCTGGCTTATTTCACTGAGCATAATACCCTCTAGCTCCATCCATGTTGTTGCAAATGGTAGGATTTGTTTTCTTCTTATGACTGAATAATATTCCATTGTATATATGTACCACATCTTCTTTATCCATTCATCTACTGATGGACACTGAGGTTGCTTCCATTTCTTGGCTATTGTTAATAGTGCTGTGATAAACATAGGGGTGCATCTGTCTTTTTCAAACTGGGTTGTTGCATTCTTAGGGTAAATTCCTAGGAGTGGAATTCCTGGGTCAAATGGTATTTCTATTTTGAGTTTTTTGGGAACCTCCATACTGCTTTCCACAATGGTTGAACTAATTTACATTCCCACCAGCAGTGTAAGAGGGTTCCCCTTTCTCCACATCCTCATCAACATTTGTTGTTTGTCTTTTGGATGTTGGCCATTCTAACTGGTGTGAGGTGATATTTCATTATGGTTTTAATTTGCATTTCTCTGATGATTGGTGATGTGGAGCATCTCTTCATGTGCCTGTTGGCCATCTGAATTTCTTCTTTGGAGAACTGTTCAGCTTCTCTGCCTATTTATACTGGCTTATTTGCTTTTTGTTTGTTGAGGTGCATGAGCTCTTTATATATTTTGGATGCCAACCCCTTATCGGATATGTCACTTATGAATATATTCTCCCATACTGTAGGATGTCTTTTGTTCTACCGATGATGTCCTTTGCTGTACAGAAACTTTTTAGTTTGATGTAGTCCCACTTGTTCATTTTTGCTTTTGTTTCCCTTGCCCAGGGAGATATGTTCATGAAGAAGTTGCTCATGTTTATATCCAAGAGATTTTTGCCTATATTTTTTCTAAGAGTTTTATCATTTCATGACTTACATTCAGGTCTTTGATCCATTTTGAGTTTACTTTTGTGTATGGGGTTAGACAGTAATCCAGTTTCATTCTCTTACATGTAGCTGTCCAGTTTTGACAACACCAGCTGTTGAAGAGGCTGTCATTTCCCCATTGTATATCCATGGCTCCTTTATCGTATATTAATTGACCATATATGCTTCGGTTTATATCTGGGCTCTCTATTCTGTTCCACTGGTCTATGCGTCTTTTCTTGTGCTAGCACCAAATTGTCTTGATTACTATGGCTTTGTAGTAGAGCTTGAAGTCAGGGAGCATAATTCCCCCTGCTTTATTCTTCCTTCTCAGGATAGCTTTGACTATTCGGGGTCTTTTGTGGTTCCATATGAATTTTAGAATGATTTTTCCTAGTTCGTTGAAGAATGCTGTTGGTGTTTTGATAGGGATTGCATTGAATCTGTAGATTGCTTTAGGCAGGATGGCCATTTTGACAATATTAATTCTTCCTAGCCAAGAGCATGGGATGAATTTCCATTCAGTAGTGTCCTCTTTAATTTCTCTCATGAGTGTCTTGTTTTCAGGGTATAGGTCTTTCACTTCCTTGGATAGGTTTATTCCTAGGTATTTTATTCTTTTTGATGCAATTGTAAATGGAATTGTTTTCCTGATTTCTCTTTCTGCTAGTTCACCATTAGTGTATAGGAATTAACAGATTTCTGTGTATTAATTTTGTATCCTGCAACTTTGCTAAATTCAGATATTAGATCTCGTAGTGTTGGAGTGGATTCTTTAGGGTTTTTTATGTACAGTATCATGTCATCTGCAAACAGGGACCGTTTGAGTTCTTCCTTGCCAATATGGATGCCTTTTATTTCTTTGTGTTGTCTGATTGCGGTGGCTAGGACCTCTAGATGTTGAATAAAAGTGGGGAGGAGTGGGCATCCTTGTCTTGTTCCTGATCTTAAAGGAAAAGCTTTCAACTTCTCGCTGTTAAGTATAATGTTGGCTGTGGGTTTGTCATATATGGCCTTTATTATGTTGAGGTACTTGCCCTCTATACCCATTTTGTTGAGAGTTTTTATCGTGAATGAGTGTTGAATTTTGTCAAATGCTTTTTCAGCATCTATGGAGATGATCACATGTTTTGTGTCCTTGTTTTTGTTGATGTAGTGGATGATGTTGTTAGATTTTCGAATGTTGTACCATCCTTGCATCCCTGGGAGGAATCCCACTTGATCATGATGGATGATCTTTTTGATGTATTTTTGAATTCGGTTTGCTAATATTTTGTTGAGTATTTTTTGCATCTATGTTCATCAGAGATATTAGTCTGTAACTTTCATTTTTTTTGTGGTTTCTTTGCCTGGTTTTGGTATTAGAGTGATGCTGGCCTCATAGAATGAGTTTGGAAGTATTTCCTCTTCTTCTACTCTTTGGAAAAGTTTAAGGAGGGTGGGTATTATGTCTTCACTAAATGTTTGATAATATTCAGTGGTGAATCCATCTGTTCCAGGGATTTTGTTCTTAGGTAGGTTTTTGATTACCTGTTCAATTTCGTTGCTGGGAATTGGTCTGTTCAGATTTTCTCTTTCTTTCTTGGTCAGTCTTGGAAGGTTGTGTTTTTCTAGAAAGTTGTCCATTTCTTCTAGGTTATTCAGTTTGCTAGAATATTATTTTTCATAGTGTTCTGTAATAATTCTTTGTATTTCTGTGGTGTTTGTAGTGATTTTTCCTTTCTCATTTCTGATTCTGTTTATGTGAGTAGACTCTCATTTTTTCTTGATAAGTCTGGCTAAGGGTTTATCTATTTGGTTAATTTTCTCAAAGAACCAGCTCCTGCTTTCATTGATTCTTTGTATTGTTTTATTCTTCTTGATTTTATTTATTTCTGCTCTAATCTTTATTATGCCCCTCCATCTACTGACTTTGGGCCTCATTTGTTCTTCTTTTTCTAGTTTAGTTAATTGTGAGTTTAGACTGCTCATATGGGATTGTTCTTCTTTCCTGAGGTAGGCCTCTATTGCAATATACTTTCCTCCTAACATGGCCTTCGCTGTATCACACAGATTTTGCAGTGTTGAATTTTTGTTGTCATTTGTCTCCACATGTTGCTTGATCTCTGTTTTTATTTTGTCATTGATCCATTGGTTATTTAGGAGCATGTTGTGAAGCCTCCATGTATTTTTGGGCTTTTTCATTTTGTTTGCCTAATTTATTTCTAGTTTCATACCTTTGTGGTCTGAGAAACTGGTTGGTACTATTTCAATCTTTCTGAATGTGCTGAGGCTCTTTTTGTGGCCTAGGATATGATCTGTTCTTGAAAGTGTTCCATGTGCACTTGAGAAAAATGTGTATTCTGCTGCTTTTGGGTGTAGAGTTCTGTAGATGTCTGTTAGGTCCATCTGTTCTATTGTGTTGTTCAGTGACTCATTTCCTTTCTTATTTTCTGACTGGTTGATCTGTCCTTCAGAGTGAGTGAAGTGTTGAAGTCTCCTAGAATGAATGCATCGCATCAGTGTTTGTTTCACATATGTACGTGCTCCTGTGTTGGGTGCATAGACATTTTTAATGGTTATATCTTCTTGTTGGATTGACCGTTTTATCATTATGTAATGTCCTTCTTTGTCTCTTGTGACATTCTTTGTTTTGAAGTCTATTTTGTGTGATACAAGTACTGCAGCTCCTGCTTTTTTCTCCCTATTAGTTGCATGAAATATCGTTTTCCATCCCTTCACTTTTAGTCTGTGTATGTCTTTGGGTTTAAAGTGAGTCTCTTATAGGCAGCATATAGACGGATCTTCTTTTTTTTATCCATTCAGTGACTCTTTTGATTTTGCATTCAGTCCTTTTACATTTAGGGTGATTATTGATAGGTATGTACTTATTGCCATTGCAGGCTTTAGATTCATGGTTACCAAAGGTTCAAGCTTAACTTTCTTACTATCTAAGAGTCTAACTTAAGTCACTTAATATGCTATTAGCAACACAATCTAAAAGTTCTTTTATTTTTTCTTCCTCCTCCATTCTTTATATATTAGGTATCATTTTCTGTACTCTTTGTCTATCCCTTCATTGACTTTGGAGATAGTTGTTTTAATTTTTGAATTTGCTTAGTAATTAGCTGTTCTACTTTCTTTACTGTCGTTTTATTACTTCTGGTGACAGCTATTAAACCTTAGGAACACTTCCATCTATTGAATTTGCTTAGTAATTAGCTGTTCTACTTTCTTTACTGTCGTTTTATTACCTCTGGTGACAGCTATTAAACCTTAGGAACACTTCCATCTATAGCAGTCCCTCCAAAATACACTGTAGAGATGGTTTGTGGGAGATAAATTCTCTCAGCTTTTGCTTATCTGGAAATTGTTTAATCCCTTCTTCAAATTTAAATGATAATCTTGCCAGATAAAGTATTCTTGGTTCAAGGCCCTTCTGCTTCATTGCATTAAATACATCCTGCTACTCCCTTCTGGCCTGTAAGGTTTCTGTTGAGAAGTCTGATGATAGCCTGATGGCCTTTCCTTTGTATGTGATCTTATTTCTGTCTCTGGTTGCTTTTAATAGTCTGTCCTTATCCTTGATCTTTGCCATTTTAATTACTATATGTCTTGGTGTTGTTTTCCTTGGGTCCCTTTTGTTGGGAGATATGTGCATCTCCATGGCCTGAGAGACTATCTCCTTCCCCATATTGGGCAAGTTTTCTGCAATTACCTCCTCAAAGACACTTCCTATCCCTTTTTCTCTCTCTTCTTCTTCTGGTACCCCTATAATGCGAATATTGTTCTGTTTGAATTGGTCACACAGTTCTCTCAATATTCTTTCATTCTTAGAGATCCTTTTTTCTCTGTGTGCCTCAGTTTCTTTGTATTCCTCTTCTCTAGTCTCTATTTCATTTATTGTCTCCTCCACCCTATCCAGTGCTTTTAATACCCTCTTTTGTGCTTTTCAATGATGCAGTCTCTGACCAGAATTCATTCCTGAGTTTTTGAATATGTTTCCATACCTCCATGAGCATGTTAATGATTTTCTTTCAGGCAGATTCATGAGGTCGATGTCTTTTAAATCTTTCTCAGGAGTGGTATTAATAATTTTACTCTGAACCAGGTTCCTTTGGCTTTTCATATTTGTATATGGTGCCCTCTAGTGCCCAGAAGCTCTACTCCCTGGAGCTGCTCAGCCCCTTAAGCCATGTTGGGGGTGGCAGGTGAGTGGTATTGGTGCCTAGGGGGAGGAAAGAGGTGTTTCCTGCTACCTGGCTGCTGTGCCTGTCTCCACTGCGAGAACCAGTGGGTCGAGCACACAGGTATAAGCCTCTATGCTTTGCGTTTGTAGTTGCCATAGACAGTTCTTCCCTCTGGCTTGCGTAATGCCAGGGTAGGGTTTGCTGGTTTGCGAACCATGTGGGGCTGGCCCGGAGAAAGATGCAGTAGGCTGTGTATCACGGAGGGGGTCCTTGGAGCTGTGTAGCAAGCCAGGGAGCTGGAGCACCTGAAGATCATCTAAGGAGGAAGATTTCTTTTTCCTCCTTAAATATGAGAGTCCATATGGCAAAGCTCCCAACCTGCTGGGCAGAGTGCACCCAGACAATTTTGTCTACCTGTCCTCTTTCCTGAGCAGTAAGCTCTGTGCAATCCTTGCCCCTTAAGCAGCTATCTTGCTAAGGGCTTCCTTGTTATGAAGTCTCTCAGACTGCCCGCCTTTCTTTTGTCCCAGAGCAGCCAGATATGGATCCCTGCTTTCCACAGGCCGCTGGAATCTCAGTGTCTCCAGGAATTCTGCCTGTCTTAGCTTTCCCACCCTGTAATTATGAGAGTATCATGCAACCACCGTGAATTGTAGGTTTGTGCTCCCAGAGCAAATCTCCGGAGTTAGGTATTCAGCAGTCCCAGGTCTCCACTCCCTTCCTGCTCTGTTCTCTTCCTCCTGCCAGTGAACTGGGGTGGGGGAAGGGCTTGGGTCCCAACAGGCCACAGCTTTGGTACATTACCCTGTTCTGTGAGGTCTGCTCTTTTTTCTAGTTGTATGCAGTCTGGCGCAGTTGTCTTTACTGCTGCTCTTTCGGGATTAGTTGTATTAATTATATTTTCATATTACATGCGGTTTTAGAAGGAAGCCTGTGTCTCACCTCTCACTCCACCATATTTAATCCAATCTCAAGTATGGTATTGTTTTAACCATGATGCTTATGTAACTTTGAATCCTAAATTAAAAAATTTAATATTCACTTTTATCAATTTATGTGTACATATAATATAAAGAAGTAATTTTTTTTTACAAGGTTTGTTAGAAAACTGTTATGTCCCCTTCCATTTTCTCCTCTTCAGAGCAAGTCCATCAAACTATTCTGGCTGATTCTAAATGTTTACTTTCACATCTCTAAGTAATATGGTTATCATTATTACTTATTGATTTTCCAGTTTTAGGCATTACCTGATCACTTCCCATAATGGGAGATGAGGATTTAACTTTATTTCATCTTTTTCCCTAGCTACTCACCGTTCACATATTATCCGTCCTCCACGTATAGTTATAGCATAATCTTGATTGTATCAGTATTTAGAGTTACATTATTAGGACTGCATAAATGCTGTGCACAGCTGAACAATCGCAGGATGCTATGATTATTTTTTATTTTCTATAAGACATCCCCTTGCTCCCATTGTCTTGTTTTTCCTCATTGCTTCCTTTTTGATACCCTCATTGCTAATTCAACCCCAGATGTTTTTCAGTTATATAAAACTCTTGTTTATGATTTTAAAACAGTTGATAATCTGTTAATTTCTTCCTGTGAGGAATTTACCACCAGGCTTACTAAAACACTGCAGTCTGGACTGGTTGCTCTCTAGGTTTGCTGTACATATGTTGTCTTGGGATCACCTGTCACCATCCTGGGAGTTCTTTACTCTCTCTCTGTCTTGTGTAGGTCCTCTGTTTCCTCATTCCCATACCTTCCTCTTTTGTGGAGAAATCCTTAAGTAGTTTCCTGTGAAACGATGCAGGGAAGGTAAATTGCTTTGGACACTGCATGTCTGAAAATATCTTTTGCCTTTATACTTGGCATAGCTGGTAAAATTCCAATTTGATAATAATTTTCCCTTAATTTTGAAGGCTTGACTTCTTTATTCTAGCTTTTGTTATGTATATTGAAAAGTCTAAGTCTTATTCCTTTTTATGGAAAAAATATTTTTCCTTTCTGGAAGCATATAGGATCTTTGCATTTTCTCCAGGGTGCTGTTATTTCACCATGGTACGTTTTGATGCTGAGCTCTCTTGCAAACTCGTATTTTTAGTTCTGGGAAAACTGATTTTGAAATTTTTTGATGGTGTATTCTCCTCCAGTTCTTCTTTCTGCTTTTTCTGGGCTTCTAGGGTATGGTTATTGGGCCTTCTGAATTAATTCTCTAATTGTCTAATCCTTTTTTCTTCAACTCTGTATTTCTTTAGCTTTTTGCTCTTTTTGTAAGATTTCTTCCATTTTGTCTTTCAGCCCTTCTATTGAATTTTTCATTTCTACTATCTTAATTTTTAAAATAATTATTTCTGTGAATCTTCCTTTTATGGTAGGATCTTCATTTTTTTCATAAGTACTCTTATCTTTTAAAAAGAATATTAATGATGTTTCTTTTGAAAGAGTTCCCTCTGCTTAATCTTTGCTTCTAAGTTGCTTTTTTACTTTTTCTGTTTGTTTTGGTCTGTTCTTTAAAATCAGATGCTTTCCTGTGAAAGTGTATTGGTCCTCAGTTTTCTGTTCTATATTTAAGAATGGGACACCAGGAAAGTTAATTGGAAGCTCTAAATGTATGGGTAGGGCTTATTGACTATCATCTTCATTTTAGAGTTAATCTGACTAGAGTATTTGTGAGGTCACTCCTGATGTTATATTACTTATGTCTTTTTTCTTGGCCCAAATTCCTTTGAAAACATACTTCTAGTCTCCTGCTTTGAGTGCTGTCTGGCTGTCAGCATCCATAAGAGCCCTATAGAGGAAGGCTGGTGGGGCAGAGATGTTTCAACATTTGGTATATAAACTTGTCAGTATAATAGCCATTCCCCATCTCCCTCATCTGTGCCTGTTATTCCCTATTCTAGAGACTCTTATCATCTTCCGGCCAACTTTAATCCGTCCAGATGATGGAAGGGTAGTCATCTGGCTAACCAGAAAGAGTCTAACATCTTCTTAAATAGACTTATAGCAGTTGTGCTGTTTTGGGCCTCACCTCGACTTTCACCTTTAGACGTCCCTGATACCTGGTCTCAGACCCTTTGTAGGGGCAGGGAGGAGGGACCAGGAAAGAGGTTGAGGGAAAGGGTGGGGTCGGCAAGTGATGTAAATCAAATTGCCTCTAAGGGTTCCCTGTCACTGGCTTTGCTTTCTCACGTCTTATAAATATTACTACTACTCTATTTGCCTGCAAAACCCCCCCACAAATTTTTGTTGTTTTGTCTCATCTCTCATTCTCTTTGTCCAAAGTTTATGCCTTAAATTGCCCACTGTCATTTTGGTGGGGCTGAGCTAAATACCTGTGCTCAATCCACTGTCTTTAACTGGAAGACTGTGAGTCCTGTTTTTTTTTGGTTGTTATTTATTTGTTTTTAACAAAACGTGATAGCATAAAATTTTCTGTTATCACAAACTACACATACAATTTTAGAGGTAATATAATGTAGTGGTTGAGAGTGTGAGCCTGGAACCAGATTACCGGGTTCGTGTATTAGTTCCACCCCTTACTGCATAATGTTGGGCAAGTTACTTAATCTCTTTATGCCTCAGTTTTTTCATTTCTGAATGGAAATACTATTAATAAGTATTTTATTAAAGGTGTTTGGAAAACTAAATATAGTGTTAAGAGAGTGTCTTGCATATAGTAAGTGCTCAAAAATATTAGTTATTATTTTCATTTTAAGTGGCTACATATAGTTCATTAGGTAGTATTAATTTATCTATTTTTTTTATTAAGGTATTATTGATATACACTCTTATGAAGGTTTCACATGAAAAAACAATGTGGTTACTACATTTACCCATATTATCAAGTCCCCACTCATACCCCAATTCAGTCACTGTCCTTCAGTGTAGTAAGATGACACAGATTCATTGTTTGCCTTCTCTGTGCTACACTGTTTTCCCCGTGATTCCCCACACCATGTGTACTAAACATAATACCCCACACACCCCTTCTCCCACCCTCCCCACCCACCCTCCCACACCGCTTCCCCTTGGTAACCACTAGTTCCTTCTTGGAGTCTGTGAGTCTGCTACTATTTTGTTCCTTCAGTTTTGCTTCATTGTTATACTCCACAAATGAGGGAAATCATTTGGTACTTGTCTTTCTCTGCCTGGCTTATTTCACTGAGCATAATATCCTCCAGCTCCATCCATGTTTTAACTTATTTATTTTTACTGGACATTTAGATTGTTTGTAATTTTTCTGTTTTTTTAAATAAATATTTAGTAGTAAACATCTGTTAACACAAAATTTTTTTTGCATTTAAGATTATTTTTCTTTTGAATAGATTCTTAGAAGTGGAGTCAGTGTGCATCTGTATAGTTATGGCTCTTGAGACATTTTAAATTGTTTTTCAAAGGATTGGTTCTACTTACATATCTACCTGGACTATTTGTGTTTCACCATCTCTTTATTAGTACTGTTATTTTTTTTTAAACTTTTGCTAATTTGATAGGTAAGAATATGCATTTTAATATACATATTTTAGATTACTAATACAGCAGTCACTTTTAATCTGAAGAAAAAAAGCAGTCCAGTTTTATTTTGTGTTTTAGCTTATTTAGAGTTGTATGTTAAGCTATTATAGAAAGCTGTTTTTATTGACCTGAGTACATTCTTTTTTCCTGGTAAGAGTACTTTACATTTCCCTAAATAGTCTTCCTCACTTTCTCAGGGATGTGATATTTGTGAGATTAACCTGGATTGACTTCACCTCTAGCTCCAATCCCAAACTCAGTAAACTGGTTCAGTAACAGAACGGTAATACAAGCAGCCCTAAAAAGGTAATACAAGCAGTGACCACATACCCCATTAAAGTCACTGCCAGGATGTGCTTATTAATTAGCCTTTTGCCTAACCAAGAAGAGTAATGGCTCTCAAACCTGTAACTTACTCGTAGTATACTGTCCTAGCATACCAGTTAGGAATCTCTAGGCTAGAAAAAAATGCTTATAAACCTGAGATCATGGGATTAATTCCCATATGCTTTGCTTATTTTACTCCTTGTATAATTGGGAAACAGACTCTTGGTGGAGGAAGGAACAAGAAGTGTGTATCTTTGGTGGCTGCTTGCAGCCATCTGGAATTATAAATGATAGCCTATTGAGAATGTAGCCAGTATCAAGGTAGCATAGGCAAAAATTAAAAGAATAACAACCCAAGTCTGGTCACGTTGCTTGCCTGAAGCCAAATCTAATTCTAGACTTTTAAATCAGACAAGCCAATAAACTTCTTTTTCTTTTTAAAGCCAATTTGAGTTGTGTTTTCTATATTTGCAACTGAAGGTATTCTATTCACAGAGTTAGCAGAAATGATTGGAAAAGTGCTTCCTATTTTTTTCCCCCATATCGTGACACAGTTGGGAAACGACACTATATTTGCACAGTGCAGAGGGGCCTGTGGACTAAGGGTCTCCTGATCAGTTGTAGCCATCCCTGGGTGTTTTGGCTTTCCCAGGATGTGCTTTTTTTTCTTTTTTTTTACTGAGGTATCATTGATATATACAATCTTATGTTCAGGTTTCATATGAGCAACGTTGTGGTTACTGCATTCCCCCTTACTATTGCCACCACATACCCCATTACGGTCACTGCCAGGATATGCTTATTAAATAGCCTTTTGCATAACCAAGAACAGTAGTGGTTCTCAAACCTGTAACTTACTCATAGTGTTCTGTCCTAGCACACCAGTTAGGAATCTCTGGGCTAGAACAAAATGCTTATGAACCTGAGATCATGGGATTAATTCCCACATACTTTGCTTATTTTGCTACTTCTTTAATAGTCCTAACTCACACCATCAATTTATAAAGTGTACCAAATGGGGAAATGCTTAATTAAATCTTCTTAATTATTTGCCCTGGTTCACATTTTTGGGGATATTTGCAAATATGTGGGTATTTGGCATTTTCTCTGATGCTTAATAAAAAGATTAGGGTTGTTGCTAAGTTTCTCATTTCC
>JAQQAC010006904.1:64429677-64447564 GCA_029783875.1 Phataginus tricuspis | reverse complement strand
TACTTTCTTCGTTTTGAAGTCTATTTTATCTGATACAAGTACTGCAACACCTGCTTTTTTCTCTTTGTTGTTTGCTTGAAATATTTTTTTCCATCCCTTCACTTTTAGTGTGTGTATATCTTTGGGTTTGAGGTGAGTCTCTTGTAAGCAGCATATAGATGGGTCTTGCTTTTTTATCCACTCTGTTACTCTGTGTCTTTTGATTGGTGCATTCAGTCCATTTACATTTAGGGTGATTATTGATAGATATGTACTTATTGCCATTGCTGGCTTTAGATTCGTGGTTACCAAAGGTTCAAGGGTTGCTTCTTTACTATCTAAGAATCTAACTTAACTTTCTTGTTAAGTTATTGTGAACACGTCTGATGTTTCTTTATCTCTCCCTTCCTATTCTTCCTCCTCCTTTCTTTATATATTAGGTGTTTTATTCTTTGCCTTTAGTTGGTATTTGGATGGTCTGCTTTCTTTGCTATGCTTTTATTTTCTCTGGTGTCATCTTTTTAGTCTTAGGGGTGTTTCCCTCTAGAGCAGTCCGTTTAAGATATTCTGTAGTGGTGGTTTATGGGAGGCAAACTCTTTCAACTTTCTTTTGTCTTGAAATTGTTTAATCCCTCCGTCATATTTAAATGATAATCGTGCTGGATACTATATTCTTGGTTTGAGGCCTTTCTGTTTCATTACGTTAAATATATCATGCCATTCTCTTCTGGCTTGTAAGGTTTCTGTTGAGAAGTCTGATGACAGTCTGATGGGTTTTCCTTTGTAGGTGATCTTTTTTCTCTCTCTAGCTGCCTTTAATACTCTGTCCTTGTCTTTGATCTTTGCCATCTTGATTATTATGTGTTTTGGTGTTGTCTTCCTTGGGTCCCTTGTTTTGGGAGATCTGTGGGCTTCCGTGGACTGTGAGACTATTTCCTTCCCCAGCGTGGGGAAGTTTTCTGCAATTATTTCTTCAAAGACATTTTCTATCCCTTTTTCTCTCTCTTCTTCCTCTGGTACTCCTATAATGCGAATATTGCTCCGTTTGGAATGGTCACACAGTTCTTTTAATATTCTTTCATTCTTAGAGATCCTTTTATCTCTCTCTGCCTCCGCTTCTTTGTATTCCTGGTCCCTGTCTTATAATTCCTTGATCGTGTCTTGAACCTGATTCCATCTGCTGTTGAGCCCGTCGATGGCTTGTCTCATTTCTGCATTGTCTTTCCTCACTTCCCTCACTTCCTCCCTCAGTTCTTGCACATTTTTCTGTAGATCCGTCAGCATGGCTATGACTTTTATTCTGAATTCTTTTTCTGGAAGACTGTGCATGTCCATTTCTTCAGATTCTTTCTCTGGGGTGGTGTTTGTCTGAAGCTTTGTCTGTATCATATTCTTCTGTCTTCTCATGACTATAGAATTGGTTTTTGGTAGCAAGGAGAGATAAGAAAGGAGAGAAAGGAAAAAAAAGAAATTTCTACTAATAATAAAAAAGTAAAAGGAGAGAGAGAGAAAGGAAAAGAAAAGAAAGAAAAAGAAAAAGCAGCAACACGTAAAAGAAAACAGCAACAACAACAACAACAACAAAAACAAAACAAAACAAAACAAAAAAAACACCGAAACGCCCACCTGGGGTGGTTTCTGTGTGAATGCTGTAGGTGGCGCTATTGCTCCACTATTCCAGAGCCGTGGCCACGTCGCTCCACACGGCCCTTTAACGCTGTGGCCGGGGTGAGAATGAATGGGAGGCTGTTGAAAGAGAGGGAAAGAAAAAAAGGAAAAGAAAGGGGAGAAAAAACAATAACAAACAAAAAAAGCCACTGAGAGTGGGTTCCGCGTGAGTGCTGTAGGTGGCGCTGTTGCTCCACTATTCCAGCGCCACTCTATAGTTCTGGCTGGGTTGGGAACAATGGGAAAGTGTTGATCTCTGTGGGGCTTTCAATGGCAGGCCCCCTTTCCCAGTCGCCAGCCAAGGTGTCCAAAGCTCCCCAGGACTCCCAGCGTGCTGGGCTCAGTTTGCGGGGCTATCCGGCCCCTCTACTGAGCTCCTGTCTCTTTAAGACCGCTGAGGTAGAGCGCGCGCTTTTCTTCCCTTTTTTCTCCTTTCTTTTTCCTTCCCGGAGCCTGCCGCGGGCAACTTGCACGTTCCGGGCTGGGACCCTGTGCCCTCTGTCTCTCCTATCTCCGCTACACCGCAGGCTGTGTGTCGGCGCTCCCAGCGCAGACTTCCACTCCCTCCCAGCTCTGAATCCTCTCCTCCCACTGGAGCGCTGGGGGAGAGGTTCGCTCGGTCCACTCACGGCTCCGTACCTTACCCGCCTTGCTGGGTCTCCCGCCGGAGTGCTGGGGTTGGGGGGCGCTCTGGTCTCACTGGATCGCGTTTCTGTCCGGCCTCGCCGGGTGCTGAGTCCTCTGTCCGGAGTGTCTGGCTGCCGGAGCTCTGGGGGTGGGGGGAGCGCTGGGTCCCACCGGGTCGCTGCTCCGTATCCCGTCCGCCTCACCGGCTCCCAAGTTCTCACAGGTGTAGCTGTACACTGTGCACTTTCCTGTGTATTCTGGTCTCTCTTTTAGGGATAGTTGTATTTGTTGTATTTTCGTGAATAAATATAATGTTGGGAGGAATTTTTCTGCTGGTCCGTTCACGTCGCCAGATTCCTGGAAGTCCTCTCTGTCTTGATTCTTACAGCTTTTTAGTATAGCTTGAAATCAGGAGGCAAGATACCTTTGTTCTTTCTCAAGATCTCTTTGGCTATTTGGGCTCTTTTATGGTTCCATACAAACATTTTAGGATTGTTTGTACTATTTCTGTGATAAACACTATTGGAATTTTGATAGGGATTGCCCTGAACGCTGTTGGAAATTTGACAGGGATTGCATTTCTTAGGGTAGTTATGGACATTTTAACAGTATTTTCCCAATCCAGAATGTGGAATACTTTTCCATTTATTTGTGTCATCTTCAATTTCTTTCAGCAGTATTTTAGAGTTTTCAGTGTACTGGGTGTTTCATCTCCATTGTTAAATTTATCCCTACGTGTTTATTTTTTTTGATGTGATTATATATGGGATTGTTTTCTTAATTTGTTGCTGTTGGTTGTTAGTGTACAGAAATGCAACAGATTTTTGTGTATTGACTTTATATCCAAATTTACTGACTTAATTTATTATAACAATTTCTTGGTTGACTGTTTAGGATTTCTATATATAATATCATGTAATCTTCAAACAGTTACATTTCTGTTCTCATCTTTCTGACTTGGATGTCTTTTATCTCTTTTGCTTGCCTATTTGATCTGACGAGGACTTCCAATGCTATGTTGAATAAAAGTGGTGAGAGTGAGCAATCCTGTTTTGTTTCGGATCTTAGAGGAAAAGCTTTTAGCTTTTCACCATTGAGTATGATGTTAGCAGTGGGCTATTCATACGGTCTTTATTGTGTTGAAGTACTTGTTTTCTAATAGTTGTATTTTCTTTATTGTATTGGAGTACTTTTTTTCTTTTTTTTTTTATTAAGGTATTATTTCTACACACTCTTATGAAGGTTTCACATGAAAAAACAATGGTTACTACATTCACCCATATTATCGAGTCTCCCCTCACCATACCTCATTGCAGTCACTGTCCATCAGTGTAGTAAGATGTCGCCGATTCACTGTTTCCTTCTCTGTGCTACACTATCCTCCTCATGACCCCCCACACCATGAGTACTAAACATAACACCCCTCAATCCCCTTCTCCCTCCCTCCCCACCTGCTCTCCCACACCTCTTCCCTTTGGTAACCACTAGCCCCTTCTTGGAGTCTGTGAGTCTGCTGCTGTTTTGTTCCTTCAGTTTTGCTTCGTTGTTATATGGAGTACTTGTTTTTTAATGGTTGTATTTAAGTCATTAAATGTTTTGTGGGAGTTTGTTATGCTGATACAGGATCTGTATCTTCAACCTTACACTAATTGTTTTGCAAAGTGGTTTCACCAGTTTATACACTGACAGTGTCTGCGGGTTCCCATTGGTTCTTTTCTTCATTAATACTTGGTAATGTTAAATTTAAAACTTTTTGCCAATCTGATGAGTATGTTGTGAAATCTTGGAGTTTTAATTTCCATATTCCTGATTACTAATGAGACTGAGCACCTTTCCTTGTATACATTTGCTATTTAGATGCCCTCTTTTATGAAGCACTTGTTTAAATATCTAGAACACCTTTCTATTGGTTTATCTGTCATTTTATTTTTATTTAAAAAACAATCTGTGATGTTAGTCCTTTTTGTTTATGTGTTAAAAATAACTTTTCTTCATTCCGATTTACCTTTTTATTCTCTTTATGATGTATTTTGATGAACAGAAGTTCTTAGTTTTAATAATCAACGTGAAGAGTCTTTTGCTTCATTATTAGTGCTTCTTTCTTTTATCATGTTTAAAGAATCCTTCCCTAAAAAGACAGTCTCTTCAATAACTGGAGTTGAGAAAACTGGACAGCTACATGTAAGACAGTGAAACTGGATTATTGTCTAACTCCATACACAAAAGTAAACTTGAAATGGATTAAAGACTTAAATGTAATACATGAAACCATGAAACTCTAGAAGAAAACTAGGCAAAAATCTCTTGAACATAAGTGTGAACAATTTTTTTCTGGTCACGTCTCCCCGGGCAAGGGAAACAAAATGAAAAATGAACAAGTGGGACTACAACAAATTAAAAAGCTTCTGAACAACAAAGGACACCATCAGCAGAACAAAAAGGCAACTTACAGTATGGGAGAACATATTCATAAGTGATTTATCTGATAAAGGGTTAACATCCAAAATATATAGAGAACTCATATGTCTCAACACCAAAAAGCAAATAACCTGATTAAAAAAATGCATGGAGGGAATTTTGAGACTTGAGCATTACCTTCCACTGCAACCCAGAGATCTAGGAGGAGCTTCAAGCTGTGTCTAGACTGTCTGTGGACTCTGGAGATGTCCAGTTGAAGAAAATTCCCGGGGATCTTCAGCTGCCTCTCAACCTATCTCAGTCGTATTGATAAAGAACCTTAGTAATTTGACTGCCAACCCTCGTACTAAATTCTCTTCCCTTGTACCGGAATAGACACCTCAACAGCAGGACCAAGAAAACCTCCAGAGGTTTGGTGAAGGCAGACTGTGCAGGAGGAGGTGTGGAGTAAGGATATTGGTAACTGCTCAAAAAGAAAGGAAGGAAAGGATGATTCAGATTATTAAATGCTGCTACCTCAACTAGCTTCTACAGCTTCGAAGAGAAGGACAGCAGAAGGAAGTTGAAGTTGAATTGAGGGTGGAAAGATTTAGATATAGCTGTCATTATTGCCTGTACCATAAAGATCTTCCTGAGGATACTAGTATAGCAATTACAGCATAGAGAATAATTACAACAACACGGAGTCGATTTAGTTGTAAACCTTATTCTTACACTGTTTCTACCTTGGTAGTAATTTTAGGATCATTATGCAGCAGCTTGGCTATGCTACTCTGCTAGGACAGACTGTATACGAGTATTTAGATGTAAGTTCTGTGATTTCTTTTTCTTGCACCTTTATTTTCTGTCTTGACACCAGTAATTTATAAGTAATCTGTGTAATTTGCATTTGAATGACTTCAGAACTTTGGTTCACTTTTTAATTTGACCCAAAACAGCACTAATAAGCCTCTAGTATTACCCCTGTATTTTAGAAGACAGAAACCAGTAAGATGAAATCCAGCATCAAGAATTTGAATCAAAGTAACTAATGCAGAAGGACTATAAAGAAAATAACAGGTGGTTTGGCTAGAGCATGATTAGGGCAGGGAAAATTAACAAGATTTTCTGGTTTTGAAAATTTGCATTGTAATAAAAATTTTTTGTGTGCTGTTTTCTGTAGCAAATAAATGTGGTGTGCAGAATCTTTTTAAACTCGGAGTACCTTTAAAAACAAATGGATGGAGGACCTGAACAGACATCTCTCCAAAGAAGAAATACAGATGGCCAACAGGCATATGAAAAGATGTTCCACATCACTAATCATCAGGGAAATGCAATTCAAAATCACAATGGGATTATCACCTCACACCAGTCAGAATGGCCACTATCCAAAAGACAGGAAATAGCAAGTGTTGGCAAGAATGTGGAGAAAAGGGAACCCTCCTACATTGTTGGTGGGAATGTAAATTGTGCAGCCACTGTGGAAAAACTAAAAATAGAAATACTATATGACCCAGTAATTCCACTTCTAGAAATTTACGTGAAGAAAACAAAATCCGTGATTTGAATAGATGAACCCCTATGTTTAATGCTGCATTATTTACAATAGCTAAGGTATGGAAGCAAACTAAAGTATCCATCAATAGATGAATGGATAAAGAATGTGTGGTACATATACACAATGGAATATTATTCAGCCATAAAAAATAAAGAAATTCTGCCATTTGTGACAACATAGGTGGACCTAGAGGTTATCAAGGCTAAGTGAAATAAGTCAGGTGAAGAAAGACAAATACCATATGATTTCACTTATTTGCAAAATCTAAAAACAAAACAAAACAAAACAAAATGAACAAAATAGCAGTAGACTCTTAGACAGTGAGAAGTTACCATGAGGGAGGGGTTGGTGTGAGTGATTGGGGAAGGTGAGGGGAATAAAGGGGCACAAAAATTCTCAGTCATAAGTTGGTCATGGGGATAGTAGTATAGAATGAAGAATATAGCCATTGATTTCATAACATCTTTCTATGTTGACTGAGAGTAATTGCACTAGTTGGGGGGTGAGGATTTAATAATGTGGGTAACTTGAACCACTGTGTGGTGTACTTGAAGCCAGTGTAAGATTGTATGTCAATTATACTTCAGTAAAAAAAGGAAAGATATCAGCATTTTTGGTAAGCAACAACAAAAAAATTAAAATAAAAATCCTTCCCTAGTCCAAGAACAATAATATATTCCATATTATCATCCAAAGCATTATACTTCTGCCTTTAAAATTTGGTTTTCTAATCCATTCAGGATTATCTTTTTGTATCATATGAAGTAGGGAGTCATATTTCGTTTTTTTCTAATAGACACAGTCCCAGAATTATGTATCAAAAATATATAGTCCTTTCCTTTCTGATATGATACATACATATATATACACACACACATACACATACACATATATTTGTGGGTCCAGGTTCCCTGTTTTATTTCATAGGTGTATTTGTCTCGCCCTGCATCATTATCACACTGTCTTAATTGCTCTCGTGTTACAGAAAATCTTCATAATTAGTGGAACAAGTCTTCTCATTTTGTTGTTTTTCAACAGATTCCTAACTGTTCTTGGTCATTTGCATTTCCATTTTCATATTAAATTTAAAATCTGTAAGTTTCACAAGAACCATTGGGATTTTGACTGAGATCACACTGAACTGAATTTTTCAATTTGGGGATAATTGACTTCTTTTCAGTGTTGAGGCTTCTAATTTGTGAAGGTGGTACATCTTATTTAGGTATTACTTAATCAAGTTTTGTATTTTCTACCTGTAGGATCTTGTGCATGTTTTGTTAAGTTTATTGTAAGGTATTTAATTTATTTGATGCTGTTTTAAATATTATTCTAAATTTTATTTCCAAGCTTTAATCTTAGTGTATAGGAATATAGTTGGTTGCTGTATATTGTTCTGTTTCCTTCTAGCTTGCTAAATCCTCTTATTAATTCTAATGCTTCATCTGTAGGTTTTAAAGATATTCTGTATTCTTAATTATTTTGGGGAATGACAGTTTTATTTCTTACCTTTCAGTCTGTGTGCCTTTTATTTCTTTTTCTTGCCTTCCTGCTTTATTGTACTACCTTTAATAAACTGAAGTGATAATTGAAACTCATGCCTGATTCCTGATCTCAGGGGGAATGCTTTTAATTTTTCACTGTTAAGTGTAATGTTGCTCAAGCATATAGAGTCTGCTGATTTAATTAAGGCAGTTCTCTGCTTATTACTGTTGTCTGAGAGTTCTTTTTTAATACCATAAACAGTTGTTGCATGTTCAAGTGTTTTTTCTTTATGATCATGTCATTTTTTACCCCAACATCTTAATGTAGAGGATTATATTGATTTTCTCATGTTAAATGAATATTTCTGTGATAAACCCTACTTGGTTATGATATATTATTATTTTTATCCATTGTTAGCTTCAGTATTCTATTATTTTGTTTAAATTTCATGAGCTGTTTTGGCCTGTAATTTTTCATTCCCATATTTTCTTTGGTTTCTTGTTTTGTTAGTATCTGTATGCTTTAAGTCCTTTGAAATTTAGTTGTATTTAAGGTTTTTGAGTTTCTTTTTTCTGTCCTCTTACTGTGGTCTCTGTAGATAAAGATTTTTAAAATTTATTTTAGATTCATTGCAATCCTTTTTTTCCTATATACTGCAAATTAGAATTTATGTGAATTAAATTATACACACATAACCTTATGTATATTAAAAGGATAACTATAGATTCAGTGATGTATATCTAAAGCATTAGGTGTGATCTGTAAACATTTGGAAGGAGAATGAAATTAGAAAACAAGTACAAAAAGAATAAAGCAATATTCAGATGTGGAGCTTTGCATGGACCAAAGATGTTTGTAAGCCATGAACTAGATAACAATTAATTCAACATGAGATTAAAACAAAAAAGTGACCCTTTTCTCTTCGTTTATAAATATAATCCAGTGCTTCTTCCTTTTCCATGAGAATTAAATCAAATATAGCATATTTGGATTTGCTGGGATTCTTGATTTGAAGCTTGGTGTTTTCCTCAGTTCTGGAAAATATCAAAATATCAATATATTCTCAGAATATATTTCCTCTGAATATAGTTCATGTCTCTTTATTTCTCTCTTCTTCCTGCCTCTCACTTTATATTCCATGTTTCTTAACCTTTCGTATGTACTTTCCATTTTGTATTTCCATTTTTGGTAAAACCGGATATATTTTCTAGTATAGTAATTCTCTTTTCATCTATGTCTATCTTCTGCCAAACATATTGATTGAGTTATCTTGATTATGTATTTTTCATGTCTAGAGAGTCTTCTGGGATCTACTAAAGATCTCCTATTCTTTGCAGATAGTTTCAACCTTGACTTTATTTCTTTAATATAGTAAGCAAGCATAGTTGTTTTAAAGTTTATGATAATGCCAAAATCTGCAGTATGTATGTATCTGTTTCTATTACCTGTTTTTTCTACTTTTTCTCATAATGCAACGTTTCCTTCTGTGCCTAGTTCTCTTTATATGTGGCTGATTCTCTTTGAAAAATAATTTGCAAAGATTCCTTGAGTACCTGGAATAAAGTTGTATTCCTCTAGAAATTATTTTCAGTTGCTTCTGCCAGGTTCTTATGGGCACTACCGGTATGGAAACATTTTAAATCATATCATAGGTTGAAGTTTTTTTCCATCATGCTGTCTATGGAGCAACTTTTGTTAAAAAAATTCATCTGAAATTAAGCTGTTTACAACTTTTGGGAGAGACTTTTGTTTCTTCTCTTTCTATGTCTCCCCCTCCCCTTTTCTTTCCTCCCACTCCTTTTGGCACCAGGGCAACTCTATAGAAAGTAGGTTATTTTTGTTTCAACTTTACCTGAGAATTTAACCCTTCAGAATTCTACTCAATATAGGGAGTCTTTTATTAGACTTTCTACTTTGCCAGGTCCTAGGTTTAAATTCCATCTCCTTCAAAACCAGAGGCCATCAAAGTTGTTAATTTTACTCATTTCAGCAAATGCTCACAGTGTAAAGATGGCTTTCTGTGATTAGTTTATTTCTTGGTTCTTGGTCTTTTTTGGAATTTAGAATTTGGCCTCATAATTATTTTATTATCTTGTCAGGTTTTTGATACTTTTGAGAAGATTAAAAAGTATTTTATTCAAAATTGTTAGTTGTGTTTAGCTAGAGAGTTGGTTCAAATAGCCATAGGCCATAATTTTCAGGAATGGAAATTTTCCTTTTAGAAACTTGCTAGCATACACACCTGTGATTAATTAAAAACTTTTTTTTATTAAAGTATTATTGATGTACACTCTTATGAAGGTTTCACATGAAAAAACAATGTGGTGACTACTTTTACCTATATTATCAAGTCCAAACCCATACCCCAATGCAGTCACTGTGCATCAGTGTAGAAAGATGCCAAAGATTCACTGTTCGCCTTCTCTGTACTACACTGTTTTCCCTGTGACCCCCCCACACAATGTGTAATAAACATAATACCCCTCAATCCCCTTCTCCCTCCCTCCCCACCTACCTTCCCCCAACCATCCCCTTTTGTAACCAGTAGTTCCTTCCTAGAGTCTGTGAGTCTGCTGCTATTTTGTTCCTTCAATTTTGCTGCGTTGTTATGCTCCACAAATGAGGGAAATCATTTGGCACCTGTCTTTCTCTGCCTGGCTTGTTTCACTGAGCATAATATTCTCCAACTCCATCCATGTTGTTGCAAGTAAGATTTGTTTTTCTCTTATAGCTGAATAATATTCCATTGTGTATATGTACCACCTCTTCTTTATCCATTCATCTACTGATGGACACTTAGGTTGCTTCCATATCTTGACCATTGTAAATAGTGCTGCAATAAACATAGGGGTGTATACGTCTTTTTGAATCTGAGAAGTTGTATTCTTTGGGTAAATTCCAAGGAGTGGTATTCCCAGGTCAAATGGTATTTCTATTTTTAGTTTTTTGAGGAAACTCCATATTGCTTTCCACAATGGTTGAACTACCTTACATTTCCACTAGCAGTGTAGGATGGTTCCCCTTTCTCTGCATCCTCGCCAGCATTTCTTTTTCTTAGTCTTTTGTATGCTGGTCATCCTTACTGGTGGGAGGTGATATCTCATTGTGGTTTTAATTTGCATTTCCCTGGTGATTAGTGATGTGGAGCATCTTTTCATGTGTCTGTTGGCCATCTGAATTTCTTCTTTGGTGAAGTGTCTCTTCATATCTTCTGCCCATTTTTTAATAGGGTTATTTGCTTTTTGGGTGTTGAGGCATGTGAGTTCTTTATGTATTTTAGATGTTAACACCTTGTCGGATATGTTATTTACAAATATATTCTCCCACACTGTAGGATGCCTTTTTGTTCTGTTGATGGTGTCCTTTGCCATACAGAAGCTTTTTAGTTTGATGTAGTCCCATGTGTTCATTTTTGCTTTTGTTTCCCAGGCTTGAGGGGATACATTCAGGAACAAGTTGCTCATGCTTATATTCAGGAGATTTTTGCCTATTTTGTCTTCTAAGAGTTTTATGGTTTCAGACTTACATTCAGGTCTTTGATACATTTCGAGTTTACTCTTGTGTATGGGGTTAAACAATATTCCAGTTTCATTCTCTTGCATGTAACTGTCCAGTTTTGCCAACACCAGTTGTTGAAGAGGCTGTCATTTCCCATTGTACATGCATGACTCCTTTATCATATATTAATTGATCATATATGTTTGGGTTTATATCAGAGTTCTCTAGTCTGTTCCATTGGTCTATGGGTCTGTTTTTGTGCCAGTACCAAATTGTCTTGATTATTGTGACTTTGTAGTAGAGCTTGAAGTTGGGGAGTGTAATTCCCCAAGCTTTATTCTTCCTTCTCAGAATTGCTTTGGCTATTCGGGGTATTTTGTGGTTCCATATGAATTTTAGAACAATTTGCTCTAGTTAATTGAAGAATGCTGTTGGTATTTTGATAGGACTTGCATTAAATCTGTAGATTGCTTTAGGCAGGATGGCCATTTTGACAATATTAATTCTTCCTATCCTTGAGCATGAGATGTGTTTACATTTATTGGTATCTTCTTTAATTTCTCTCATGAATGTCTTGTAGTTTTCAGAGTATAGGTCTTTTACGTCCTTGGTTAGGTTTATTCCTAGGTATTTTATTCTTTTGGATGCAATTGTGAATGGAATTGTTTTCCTGATTTCTTTCTCTGCTAGTTCATTGTTAGTATATAGAATGCCACAGATTTCTGCATATTAATTTTGTATCCAGCAACTTTGCTGAATTCAGATATTAGATCTAGTAGTTTTGGAGTGGATTCCTTAGGGTTTTTTTTTTATGTACAATATCAGTCATCTGCAAAGAGGAACAGTTTAACTTCTTTATTGCCAATATGGATGCCTTTTATTTCTTTGTGTTGTCTGATTGCCATGGCTAGGACCTCCAGTACTATGTTGAATAGAAATGGGGAGAGTGGGCATCCTTGTCTTATTCCCTATCTTATAGAAAAAGCTTTCAGCTTCTCACTGTTAAGTTTAATGTTGGCTGTGGATCTGTCATATATGGCCTTTTTTATGTTGAGGTACTTGCCCTCTATACCCATTTTGTTGATAGTTTTTATCATGAATGGGTGTTGAATTTTGTCAAATGCTTTTTCAGCATCTATGGAGATGATCATGTGGTTTTTGTCCTTTTTGTTCATGTGGTGCATGATGTTGATTGATTTTCTAATGTTGTACCATCCTTGCATTCCTAGAATAAATCCTACTTGATCATAATGGATGATCTTTTCAATGTATTTTTGAATTTGGTTAGCTAATATTTTGTTGAGTATTTTTGCATCTATATTCATCAGGGATATTGTTGTGTAATTTTCTTTTTTTCTGGTGTCTTTGCTTGGTTTTGGGATTAGAGTGATGCTGGCCTCACAGAATAAGTTTGAAAGTATTCTCTCATCTACTCTTTGGAAGACTTTAAGGAGGATGGGTATTTGGTCTTCACTAAATGTTTGATAAAATTCAGTGGTAAAGCCATCTAGTCCAGGGGTTTTGGTCTTAGGTAGTTTTTTGATTACCAATTCGATTTCATTGCTGGTAATTGGTCTGTTCAGATTTTCTGTTTCTTTCTAGGACAGCCTTGGAAGGTTGTATTTTTCTAGAAAGCTGTCCATTTCTTCTAGGTTATGCCATTTGTAGTATTCTCTCATAATTCTTTGTATTTCTGTGTTGTCCATAGTGATTTTTCCTTTCTCATTTCTGATTCTGTTTATGTGAGTAGACTCTCTTTTTTTCTTGATAAGTCCAGCTAGGGGTTTATCTATTTTGTTTATTTTCTCGAAGAACCAGCTCCTGCTTTCATTGATTCTTTGTATTGTTTTATTCTTCTTGATTTTATTTATTTCTGCTCTAATCTTTATTATGTCCCTTCTTCTACTGACTTTGGGCCTCATTTGTTCTTCTTTTTCTAGTTTGGTTAATTGTGAGTTTAGACTGCTCATATGGGATTGTTCTTCTTTCCTGAGGTAGGCCTGTATTGCAATATACTTTCCTCTTAGCACGGCCTTCGCTGCATCCCACAGATTTTGCGGTGTTGAATTATTGTTGTCATTTGTCTCCGTATATTGATTAATCTCTGTTTTAATTTGTGCATTGATCTATTGGTTATTTAGGAGAATGTTGTCAAGGCTCCATGTGTTTGTGGTATTTTTCATTTTTCATTTTCCCTGAGTAATTTATTTCTAGTTTCATACTTTTGTGGTCTGAGATACTGGTTGGTACAATTTCAATCTTTTTTAATTTACCAAGGCTGTTTTTGAGGCCCAGGATATGATCTAGTCTTGAAAATGTTCCATGCGTACCGGAGAACTATGTGTATTCTGGTGCTTTTGGGTGTAGAGTTCTGTAGATGTGTGTTGGGTCCATCTGTTCTAATGTGTTGTTCAGTGCGTCTGTCTCCTTACTTATTTTCTCTCTGGTTGATAATGTCCTTTGGAGTGAGTGGAGTGTTGAAGTCTTCTAGAATGAATGCATTGCATTCTATTTTCGCTTTCATTCTGTTAGTATTTGTTTCACATATGTAGGTGATCTGTGTTGGGTGCATAGATAATTATAATGGTTATATCTTCTTGTTGGATTGACCCCTTTATCATTATGTAATGTCCTTCTTTGTCTCTTGTGACTTTCTTTGTTTTGAAGTCTATTTTGTATGATACAAGTACTGCAACCCAGCTTTTTTCTCCCTATTAGTTGCATGAAATATCTTTTTTCATCCCTTCATTTTCAGTCTGTGTATGTCTTTGGGTTTGAAGTGAGTCTCTTGTAGGCAGCATATAGATGGGTCTTGTTTTTTTATCCATTCAGTGACTCTACATCTTTTGTTTGGTGCATTCACACCATTTATATTTAGGGTGATTATCAATAGGTATGTACTTATTGCCATTGCAGGCTTTATATTTGTGGTTACCAAAGGGTCAAGGTTAACTACCTTACTATCTTAGAGTCTAACTTAACTCACTTAATATGCTATTACAAACACAGCCTAAAGAAAGGTTCATTTGTTTCTCCTCCTTTTTCTTCCTCCTCCATTGTTTATATATTAGGTAACATATTCTTTACTCTTTGTCTGTCCCTTGATTGACTTTGGAGATAGTTATTCTTGGTTCGAGACCCTTCTGCTTCATTGCATTAAATACATCCTGCCACTCCCTTCTGGCCTGTAAGGTTTCTGCTGCGAAAGTCCGATGATAGCCTGATGGACTTTCCTTTGTATGTGATCTTATTTCTGTCTCTGGCTACTTTTAATAGTCTGTCCTTATCCTTGATCTTTGCCATTTTAATTACTATATGTCTTGGTGTTGTCTTCTTTGGTCCCTTGTGTTGTGAGATCTGTGAATCTCCATGGCCTGAGAGATTATCTCCTCCCCCAGACTGGGGAAGTTTTCAGCAATTACCTCCTGAAAGGCACTTTCTATCCCTTTTTCTCTCTCTTCTTCTTCTGGTACCGTTATAATGCGAATATTGTTCTGTTTGGATAGGTCACACATTTCTCTTCATATTCTTTCATTCTTAGAGATCCTTTTTTCTCTTTGTGCCTCACCTTCTTTGTGTTCCTCTTCTCTAATTTCTATTTTATTTATTGTCTCCTGCACCGTGTCTAATCTGCTTTTAAAACTTTCTGTTGTATGTTTCATTTCTGATACTGTGTTCCATCATGATTGCATCTGTGATCAGAATTCATCCCTGAGTTCTTGAATATTTTTCTGTACCTCCATGAGCATGTTAATGATTTGTATTTTGAAATTCCTTTCAGGCAGATTCATGAGGTCGATTTCATTTGAATCTTTCTCAGGGGTTGTATTCATATTCATAATCTTACTTTAGACAAGGTTCCTTTGGTGTTCCATATATGTATATGGCACCCTCTAGTGCTCAGAACCTCTACTCTCTGGATCTCTCGGCCCATGAAGTAATGTCAGTGGTCTTAGGGGAGTGGCATTGGTGCCTGGGGGAGGAAAGAGCTGTTTCCTGCTTTCTGGCTGCTGTGCCTGTCTCCATTGCCAGAACCAGTGGGCTGAGCTCACAGTTATAAGCCTCTATACTTTGTGTTTGTAGTTGCTGTAGACAGGGTTTCCCTCTGGCTGGCCTAACTCCAGAGTAGGGTTTGCTGGTTTGCAAGCCAGGTGGGGCTGGCTGGGAGAAAGGCACCGTAGTCTGCTTATCACCGAGGGGGTCCTTGGAGCTGTGTAGCCAGCCAGGGAGCTGGAGCTTCTGAAGATTGTGAAAGTTCCCAACCTGCTGGGCAGGGTGCACCCAGACAATTTGTCTACCTCTCCTTTCTCCTGAGCAATAAGCTCTGTGCAATCCTTGCCCCTTTAGCAGCCCTCTTGCTGTTAGGAAGTCTCTCAGAGTGCCCCCCTTTCTTTTGTCTCAGAGCAGCCGGACATGGATCCCTACTTTCCATAAGCGACTGGAACCTCAGTCTCTCCAGGTATTCTGCCTGTCTTAGCGTTCCAACCCCCTAATTACGAGAGTACCATGAAAACACCATGAAATATAGGTTTGTGCTCCCAGATCAGATCTCCTGAGTTACGTATTCAGCAGTCCCAGGCCTCCACTCCCTCCCTGCTCTGTTTCTCTTCCCCTGGAGAGCTGGAGTGGGCGAAGGGCTTGGGTACCATGGTGCCATGGCTTTGGTACATTACCCTGTTCCGTGAGGTTTATTCTTTTCTCCAGGTGTATGCAGTTTGGCGCTGCCCTCTTTCTTGTTGCTCTTTCAGGATTAGTTGTATTAGTTATATTTTTGTATTATATGCGGTTTTAGGAGGAAGCCTCTGTCTCACCTCTCCCGCCGCCACCTTTAATCCAGAATTACCTATCCCGTGTGATTAATTTTGTATATCATGTTGCATAGACCCCATACTGAGCTTTTGGTCAAACACTTCTGTAGGTACTGCCATGAAGGTAATTTTAGATGAGAGCAACATTTAGATCAGTAGTCTTTACATAAAGCTCCTTATAGTGTGTGCTTCATACAGTCAGATGACAGCTTAAGAGAAAAATACTGAGGTTCCCCTAGGAGCAAGGAATTTTGATTCCAGACTGCCTTTGGAGTTAACTTGCAGTATCAACTCTTGCCTTGGTCTCCTGCCTGCTGGTTTACCCTGAAGATTTCAGACTTGCCAGACCCTGCAACTGCACTAGCCAATTCCTTAAAACATTTTTTTCCCACTCTATACGTATACTTCCTTTTGGTTCTGTTTCTTTGGAGAATACTTACATCAGAATAGCTAAAATAAAAAACAGTGATAACCCCAAATGCTGTTGGGGATTTGGAGAAACTGGATTAGTCATACATTGGCTGTGGAAATGTAAAATGGTATAGCCACTCTGGAAAATAGTTTGGCAGTTCCCTTTACATTTAAAAACGAAGTCAATATTCATTCAGCCCAGCAATTGCACTCTTGGAAATTTATCCCTTAGAAATGAAAACTTATGTTCCTAAAGAAACTTGTACATGAGTGTTCATAGCAGCTTTAGTCATAAGAGCCAAAAACTGAAAATCACTCAGATACACTTCAATGAGTGCATGTTTAAACAAACCATAATATGTCCATACCATGGAATATTATTCAGCAATATAAAGGAAGGGACTGTTGATACAGACACAGCTTAGATAAGCCTCAAGGTAATTATTACAAGTGAGAAAAATCAATAGGTTACATGATGTTTGATTCCATTTATGTAATACTCTTGAAATAGCAAAATTATAGAAATACTGATGAGTGTAGTGGCTATGGAAAGAAAGAAGTATGAGGAAGCCTGTGTCGGTACAATTCTGTATCTTGATTGCAGTGATAATTACATAAAGCTATACATATAATAACCGTACATAGAGTTATACACACAAGGACACAAACACAAATGAGCGTATGTATAACTGTATAAATGTATAATGTAATCATTATAAGCTCTGTGGATTGTGCCAATGTTAGAAACACAATTTTCTGGTTGTGCTATATTATACAAGATGTTAACACTGAGAGAGGCTGAGTGTATGTACGTAGGACTCCCTGTACGTTTCTGTATAACTACCTGTGAATCAATAATTATTAAAATGAAAAGCTGAAAAGTTTCTTGCAACCTAGCTCATATATTTTTGTGGTTGAGAAAGACTTTTAAGTGTCTTGTTTTTGAATAAAAGGCAGTTACCCCCTTCTTCTTCCACCTTTGTTGGCTTTAAAATTAGCATTTTTATTAATTAGTATTCATGCCATCCTTACAAAATGCTTTATATTAAGGCAATGTTTAGGAACCCTAATGCCTAGCTCAACCTTGCTGTGAAGGAATTATAGAAGAGCCACGCTTTGCGTACAATGTTAGGAACCCATTAGGAGCTTTAGCAGATGAGTGTCTAGGAGCAGAAAATTTAGTTACCAAGGGTACTAAGATAACAGATGAAGCCTCAGCCATAGAGAAATACAACAGGATCATTGTTGCTAAGTGTTCTGTGTATTAAGATCAGAAATCAGACTAATGACAAAACTGTTAATTCAATGTTAAATCTGGAGATTATGGGATACAGGTTGTTACATTTTTATGGTAATTTTGCCTTTATTTGAAAACCTAAGTAAATGATTATTTCCCATAAAATCTTTTTGTATTACAGGAAATAAATGTTAACATGGAGAATAATTCTAAGACTGA
>JAQQAC010006904.1:64397687-64429667 GCA_029783875.1 Phataginus tricuspis | reverse complement strand
GTATTACAGGAAATAAATGTTAACATGGAGAATAATTCTAAGACTGAATCATCATCATCTACCTTTGCTCTTCAAAGTTCTTCAGAGACACTGTTTTCTATTCAGCTATTAGATTTCAAAACAAGTTTACTGGAAGCATTAGAGGAATTACGTATGAGAAGGGTAAGTTCACTTTTGAAATGTTTTTTGAATCAGTGAACTTGATTTTGTCCAGTATTTGGTTTAAGGATAAAAAGACCTAATAATACAACCTCTTATTTAGAAAGAAGAAATACAGTCCAAATAATGAAATAAAATAGAAAAGATAGATTTAGTTGACATGAAGTAATAGGAAAGAAGGAAAATTTATAAACTAAAGCGAAAAATAAAACATTTTCAGATTGTTAAATACTTCACAAATTAACTAGTGTTTATTGAGTGCCCTGGAATCCATGGGTAGAACTATAGTTAGATACTGTGACTGATAAAAAACTGCTCTTCAGGAGATACAGTTTTGTTAAGATTATGAGATAGGTGCCTGTGAAATGATTAAATAATGAAATAAGGCAGATGATGTTAAAGGACAAAGTAAATATATGTAAGTATTTCAAATTCAAAGGGTTAAAAATATCCTTATTTTTGAAAGTGATAACCCTGAGATATTTAGGAAGGAGATATCTGGTATAAAATTGTAAAAGATATTTGATTTCAGTTGGTGAAAAAGAAGTTAAACTGTCACTATCTGCAGATGACATGATATTGTACATAGAAAACCCAAAAGGCTCCATCAGAAAACTGCTGAAACTAATAACTGGACTCAGAAAGTTGCAGGATGCAAAATTAACACACAGAACTCTGTCATATTCTTAAATACTAACAATCAACAGCAGAAAAAGAAGTCAGGGAAATAATTCCATTTACAATGGCATCAAGAAGAATAAAATACCTCGGAATAAACCTAACCAAGGATGTAAAAGACTTGTACTCTGAAAACTAATAAGACACTCATGAGAGAAGTTAAAGACACAAATAAATGGAAATCTATTTCTGTGCTCCTGGATAGGAAGAGTTAATATTGTGAAAATGGACATTCTGCCCAAAGCAATTTACAGATTCAGTGCAACCCCTATCAAAATACCAACAGCATCTTTCAATGAGCTAGAACAAATAATCCTAAAATTCATATGGACCCACAAAAGACCTTGAATAACAAAAGCAATCCTGAGAAAGAAGAACAGAGCTGGGGGAATTATGCTTCCTGACTTTAAACACTGCTACAAAGTTACAGTAATCAAAACCATATGGTACTGGCATAAAAGCAGACCCATAGTCAATGGAACAGAATAGAGAGTCCAGATATAAATCCATGCATATAAGGTCAATTAATATATGATAAAGGAGCCATGAATATACAATGGGGAAAAGACGGTCTCTTCAATAACTGGTGTTGTGAAAACTGGACAGCTATGTGCAAGAGAATGAAACTGGATTACTGTCTAATTCCATGTACAAAGTAAACTCAAAATGGATCAAAGATCTAAATGTAAGTCATGAGACCATAAGACTCTTAGAAGAACACATAGGCAAAAATCTCTTGAACATAAGAGATGAGCAGTTTTTTCCTGGATACGTCTCCTTGGGCAAGGGAAACAAAATAAAAAACAAACAGGTGGGACTACATCAAACTAAAAAGCTTCTGTATAGCAAAGGACACCATCAGCAGAACAAAAAAGTAACCTACAGTATGGGAGAATTTATTTGTAAATGATTTATCTGATAAGGGGTTAACATCCAAAACATATAAAGAATTCATATGCCTCAGTATAGCATGGAGAAGACAAGTAATGACTCTGTAACATCTTAACTATGATGATGGACAGTGATTGCAGTGGGGTGGGGGGGTTTGATAATATGGGTGAATGTTGAAGCCACAATGTTGCTCATGTGAAACCTTCATAAAACTGTATGTCAATGATAACCTTAATTAAGAAAAAAAAGAATTCATATGCCTCAACACCAAAGAAACAAGTAACTCAATTAAAAAATCGGCAGAGGACCTGAACAGACATTTCTCCAAAGAAATATAGTGGCTAACAGGCATATGAAAAGATGCTCCATATAGCTAATCATCAGGGAAATGCAAATCAAACTACAGTGAGCTATCACGTCACACCAGTCAGAATGGCCACTATCCAAAAGACAAGACATAACAAGTGTTGGTGAGGATGTGGAGCAAAGGGAACCCATCTACACTGTTGATGGGAATGTCAATTGGTACAGCCACTGTGGAAAGCAGTAGGGTGATTCCTAAAAATAAAAACAGAAATACCATATCACCCAGCAATTCCACTTCTAGAAAAATACCTGAAGAAAATAAAGTATAAAACTATTTTAGTAATGATCTAGGGGTAAAGTCACTAGAATTTACATGTGACTGTGAAGATAAAAGAGACAAAAAAGAGAATCAATAGGATTTTGGTACTTTCTGAAAATAAGCTATAAGTGAAAGAAAAAGGGATCTGAAATACATTTTTATTGTGCGACTCTTGTTCTAAGTATTTAAAAATACTGAAATTTGTTTTCATAATAAAATTTAATTACCACAATGTCCTTTCTATGTAAGACTACTTATTTTATTATCAGTATATCAAAAAGTCTGTTTAACAAAGAAGAAATCCTACTAAAAAAGGGTGAATTGAGTAGACATTAATTAAAAAGAGCTATTTTTGTAAAATTAGCTTAAAATGGTATCTTTTCTAAGTGAAGCAACTTTAGGTAACTTTTTAAAACTTATATACTTACACTGTTTTATTTTTCAACATTTGGCCTGTTTGAAAACTTTAAAGCTCTTTTGAGCAATTCCAGGGTAGCAATAGGAGCAATGTTTTTAATAACCAAATGAAGGAGTCTATACTACTTTTAATAACATTCCTCATTGAAAGAAGAACTTTATTCTTAAGGGGGAAAAATTCTTCCCTTTTATTGGAAAAGGCAATTATTAAGTTACATAGTCACCATAATGGTAATGCTTTATCCATATTGCTGGATGTTAATATTTTCCCCAAGTTTTAGTAGAAAAATTTCAAAAGTACATAATAATTGATAGAATTTCACAGTAAACACATATACCCATTATAGTAGGCAGAATAATGGCACCCCAATGATGTTCCTGCCCTAATCCTCGGAACCTGTGAATGTATTACCTTACATGGCAGAAATGACTACAGATGTGATAAAGTTAAGAATTCTGAGATGGAGGGACTATGCTGGATCATTCAGGTGGGCCCAATGTATTCACAAGGGTTCTTTTAAGAGGATAATCAGAATCAGAGAAAATGACAGAAGTAGGAGTCATGGTCATAGATTTGAAGCTACTGCTAGCTTTCAAGATTGAGGAAGGAAACCATGAATCAAGGAATGCAGGTGGAAGGTGGAAGAGGCAAAGGATTCTTCCGTAGAGATTTCAAATGGTATGTGGCACAGCCAACAACTTGGTTTTATCCCAGTAAAAATTTCATACTCCTGACCTCCAGCAATATAATAGAATAAATTTGAATTGTTTTAAGCCAATAAATTTGGTGTAATTTGTTACAGCAGCAATGGGAACCTAATATATTCACTACTCAGATTCTATACTTGATCATATATATATCCATCATTGGTCTTATTTTTTAGATGCATTTCCATGTATGTTTGAAATTAGATTTTTCAGTAAGCATATCACTAACTAGAGTTCAAGATTTCTTTAGTTATGACTGATGAGTTATCATGATGTACACGTGTTATTTGAAGAGCTAGTGAAGTTTTTGCAGTTACTCACAGTAATGTACCATGGTAACTGAAATTTGAACCATGTGGTTGGGGGACTGGTGGTGCTTAACCAAACCAAGGTAACTGAAATTTGTGTGTATTAGAACTGTGTATTGTGAAGACTGCCTGTGTATTATTAAATGAAAAATGCAAACTGTTAAAAAAATTAAAGTAAAAAATGTTTGTGTAGTCATAGGAAACAGTTCTGGAAGGATATGTATTACACTATTAATGATTATTTCAGAAGAGTAAGGTTCTTTGTAGTGTTCTTCCATCTTTTCTATAAATTTGAGGTTGTTTTACAAACCAGACAATAAACATAAAACTAAATGTGATTTGGATATTGGAGTTTAAATAGAAAAGGGCATTTTTAGGAGGAAAAGGAAATTTAGTATTATGATTAATATATTGAAGAAATTAAATAGAAAATTGAGAAAGTAGAGGAAGAAATGGAGAATTTTACCTGAGAGTTGAAGTTTATATAAAAAAAGAATCAAATGGGAATTTTAGAAGTGAAATATACAATATTCAAAATTAAGAACTCAATAGATTTAACAGCTGATTTAAAAACAGCAGAAGACAGGATTAGAGAACTGGATAACAGCAGAAAATAACCAAAGATAAAACACCAGTCATAGATTCAGGAAACTCTGCAAAACCTGTCAGGTGAATACTAAGAAAATCACACCCAGGTACATCATAGAAGGACTACTGAAAAACCAAATGGAAGATCTTAAAAGCAGCCAGAAGTGGAGAAAGATCTTATTTTCAAAGGAACAATAACATGATTGATTGTGGACTTCCCAATAATAATTATTCAGCCCAGAAGCCAATGAAATGATGCTTTTAAAGTTAAAAACAGCAGTGACCAACCTAGAATTCTATTCCCCAAAAATATCCTGAAGGCTGGTCCTGACTTCTCAGGGTACTCACTCACTCTCTGAGAGTGTACTTTTCTGCCTTGCTAAATAAAACTGTCTTCTAGGCTTCTAAAAAAAAATTCGGAAAAGTGAAGGTGCAAATTTTAAATGAATTCTTCTAAGTGAAAGAAGCCAGATCCAAGAGGCTATGTATTATACAGTGCATTTATGTGATATTCTGGAAGAGACAAAACTATAGGTATGTAAAACAAATTAGTGATTGCCAGGTGTTGAAGGATAGGATAGGGATTGACTACAAATGGAATGTGTAAGAGAGTTTTGGGGAGTGCTGAAATTTTCTGTATCGCATAGTGGTGGTCAAAATCCATTATGTTAAAACCGTCTGTCAAAACCCATAAACTGTGCATCAAAAATAGCTTTATTGTATGTAAAATTTATAAAAATTCAATCAGGATAGGAAGAATTCCAGGATGGAGTGCAAACTGAAAATATATCTAATTGTTTTACCAATGCATGACATCAGTGAAAGGAGTAGGTGGGCAAAGAAGCTGACTTAAGTAACTTTGGAAAACCATATTTTGACTAAACGTAAGGCTAAAGACAAAAATAAAGGTACATAAACACTATCTATAGTTGGTAAATTTGTTTTTATGGTAGTTAGACTGTAAGTAATACTTTATAGGTATGCTAGGGTTGAAGAAGTAAGCAAATTGTATATGAGAGATAGGTAAAAAAATTTTTCTCTGTTGAAGGAAGAATTTACAAATAAGGGCAGAAGGCTGGAATGAGCTCTGTAGTGCTGGATTAGATAGTTGGAGAATTATTAGTATGAACTCTTGATTTAATTATGTGCAGGTAGAAAGATACAGAAACACAAAATACACACATACATGGAGGTTAGTATACCTTCATGTATTTTCTAGCCCTGCTGAAAGGGCCTAGAACTAGTGACATCCCAGTAGCAGCACATGTATATAGGGGCCAGATTTTGGTTTTAAAATCACTTAATAAAAGCAACAAGGATTCCTTGCAGAAATTGGACATCTTGTAGTGCAGGAAATAAGGAAGTACTTAAAACTATGTCAAAAGGATATAAAAGCCAACCTGAAAGAGCTCTGCATGGACAAAGCTGGAACAATTTGAGAAACAAATAATGATAGTATTGGATTATAACTCAAAGAATAAAGTAAATATCCCTTATTTCCTACTGATGTAAATGATTAGATAAATAAATGGGGGAGCCAGGGCAAATCTTTACAGAAGAGTCAGTTAGTAAATGTAGGAGGAAAGAGAGAAATAGAAAATCATCCTTGGAGCATTACAGTAATAGCTGCAGGCAAGTCCCATTGATGAATGCTGACGTTAGTGGTTGAGATATTAAGGACTAATAATAGTTGCATAGTCACACAGTACCTCCTCCAGATTATTTAGCAAACTATTGTGGTGGTTTTATACACATTCACAAATTGTTTGATACTTCTCCCTTTAGGAAGTGGAGCTTAATTTCTCTTGCCTGATTGTGGACTAAGTTCTAATAATTAGAAGATACAAAGGTAAAAATATTTAAGTGTACTGTGGAGAAACCTGGCTGTTACCACCTTAATGAAGTAATTAAAATTAATATTCCCAGAAATAATTCATGTGGTGTCAATAACTCATGTGAATATCAAATACTCAAGATACGAACTAATGAAAAGGAAACTTTACCTCTATGGTACTCCTCCCCCAAACCTAGTCTAATCAGGAAAAAATATCAGACAAACCCCATATGTGGGACATTCTGCAAGGTATCTCAGCAACACTTGTCAAAAGTGTCAAGGTCATAAAAAGCAAGATAATCTGAGGAACTATCACAGATTGGAGGAGACTGAGGAGAAACAATGACTAAATATGTTCTGGATTGGATCCTGGAACAGATACTGGTGGAAAACTAGTGAAATCTGAATAAAATATGTAGTCTAATAGTATTGTAGCAATGCCATTTTTTTAACTTTGAAAAATCTACCATAGTTATATAAGACTTTCTTTCACATTAGAGAATTTGGGTCAAAGATATACTTGAACTATTTTTTAGCAAGTGTAATGTAAATCTAAAATTATCTCAAAATTACTTTAAAACTGAAACTCAAATACTATTGTACAAATGAATATACTTCCTTTTTTATTTTTAAGAGACATTAAGCAAGCAAAACTATATTTGGTCATGCATTTTACATTTACTAAGCCCCTACTATGCTGGGTTTTAGAGACTACAATACCATATAATTACAGAGGAATACACAATACACCATGAGAGTGTTTAAGGAAATGTCTACTAGGTAGAGTGAGGGGAGCTTCATGGAAGAAAACTCATGCAGAAACATTATGAATGAGTATGAATTTTGCATTAGTCTTTCTAAGAGTTTATCAATTATGTTAGTTTTTTCAAGGAATTAAATTTTGGCTTTGCTGATTCTCTTTTGCATATTTCATGTTTTATTAATATCTGCTCTTTATTATTTCCTTATTTAATTTGCTGTTCTTTTTGTTTTGAACTTTTGGAGATGATAGTCTATTTATCTTAATCTTTTTTCTTTTCTAATATAAATAATTTAAGGCTATAAAGTTCTCTCGGCATGACTTTAGCTGTGTCTCACAAATTTTTCTATATTTTATCTTCATTATCGTTCAGATTATTTTATAATTTTCATTGTAATTTCTTCTTTGACCCATGAGTTGTTTTACTTCTTTTACAAATATTTGGTAATTTTAGTTTACTTTTTGATTACTTAAATTGATTTCTAGCATAATTCTGTATCAGGTAATATGTTCCATGTATTTTTGAGGAGTCTTGCTTTTAAGCCAAGAATTTAACCAGTTCTGATAAATATTCCAACATAGATGAACTTGAAAATAATACATATTTTGTATTTCTTGGGTGTACTTTTCTGTGAATATGAATTTGGTCAACTTCATCAATCTTGTTCATATCTTCTATATCATTATTGATTTTTTTTGTCTGTATTTTCCTTTTTCTGTCTATGTTTTAAGTCTGGTTATTTTCTTTTGTCCTTCCAGTTCACTAATCCTCTAGTTTATTTAATCTGCTGCTAAAACCAATTTATTGATTTCTTAATTTTACTTCTTGTATTTTCCAGTTCTAAAATTTCCATTCGGTTCTTCTTTTATAATTTTCCATCCTCTGTCAAAATTCATTTTGTCAAATAATTTCTTGAGCATATTAGTTTCATGTATTTGAAAATCTGTGTAAAAATATCTGGACCTCTTATAGATCCATTTCTTTTTTTTTTCCCCTCTTGGATTTTGGTCATTTGACCATATCTGCTTGTATGTAGTTTGAATTTTGATTGTGGATGTAAGTTGAATTTTGATTGAGTAATTGACTTTATGCATGAAAAATTACAAAAAAAATTTGAGGCTTTGGATGATGTTACCTTCCTCTTAGAGATTCACTTTTCACTTCTGGAAGTTAGGATGGGTAAGATCTCAGAGATTGAGCTGAATAGATGCTGTAAGTTTCCCTCTTTTTGAGGGCTAGTTCATTTCCATCTTCTACTCCAAGAGTATAGCTCTTTGGGCTTCCAAAAAAAATCTGGGTATTTGTCAGAATTTCTCCTCCTTAGGCGGTTGTGGTCATGAACGCTAAGTCAATCCCCACAAGACTACTGGATCTGCCTCAGTTTCTCAACCTCTGGTGAACTGGCAAATGGTGATTGATCATCTCTCTTTTCTTCCATTTTCTCTTGGAGAAGTATTCTAAATGATCATTTTTTTGCAGGATCATGAAACTGTAGATGTGGAAGTGACCTGAGATAGCTTCTAGTCCAATTTAAAACTCAAGAGACATTAAGAGACTAGTTCTCTCATCTCTCTACTCCTTGCCTAATGTCCTTCTATTATTCTATATAGTAAATTAATTGGAATGAACAGTGCAGTCAACTTAAAATTGGGCCATGCTGAATAGAGTTAGATAGTAAAGTTTCTTTAAAGAAACAATACAAAATAGGCAATAAAGTAGCCCAAGAAAGAGGTTTTCTTGCTCTGCTAAACTGTATTTCAGTATTTAACTGTGCTGTAATTAGCAAAGTTACTCATTTTTTTCCTTATAGACCTAAATTGGTAATGAAAGTATTTGAAAAAAAAATTGGAATGTTTTAAGTTAATAATCAAAAAATAAACAATCTGAATCAATAAAAAAGTTAATATTGAATCCATAATGTGTGCTTTTAAGAAGTTCCAGTAAAATACCTTTATCAGATCTACAGAATAACTGATGAGTGGGGATGAACAATAACAAAGGACTCACAAATTCACCTTCTTTTAGGAGTCAGGTAGTTGACATGTGATGTGAATAGGGTAGGTATCCGATTGAACTAGGGAGCCTCTATCTTCAGTTCAACTGATTAACTGCCATTCAGCTCCAAAAAATAGCTGCAGTATAGAAAATTGGACCCTGTATTATCAGCTCTTCCAATTATTGAAGAGAATCTAGAAAGCCAGGCTTTTATATGAAATCTATTAGAATCTGAAAATTGGAAGTAGGTTGCAAGTCTTTAAACAAAATGCATTTTGTTTAAAGCCAAATCATCTATACAATGGAGATAAAAGACTTCTACCATAGAACTTTCAAACTTTAAAATGTGCATTCATTTTATAACCTTGAAAGAAACACTATTCAGTCTTGTCCTAAAAGAATTTAAAATTTAATGGTCACAACATACCATGCAAATTAATTGCTGTGCTCTCATGTACTATATATATTACATATCTTAATAGAATTATGAAGAAAGTATTATGGGAGTTCAGAGAAAGGACACATTAAATTTATTAAATATCTGAACAGAAGTAAAACCTGGAATTTTTAATTAGCAGTAAATGAAAGCCAGTGGAAGTTTGGGACAATTTGTTAAGGAAATTGTGAGGGAAAACTGGGTAATTAATGGTATAACATGTGGTAATTAACCTCAAGCAGCATTTCAATGCCCCATAAAATTAGTTATGCTATGAGTAGAATCATACCCCTTTGTAATTATTGTGATTTGTTAGAATATATATCTTTATACTACAGGGGAAATTGGTAAAATGGGTCTTTCCCATATTGCTGAAAGGTAACAGCATAATATGCTTATAGTATATTAGAACTTAATTTAACTTAATGCTTTCTGTTAAAAATTACTTACCTTTTTGTTGGAACTTTAAATTTTTATCTTCCATTCATTCTTTAAGCAGCTTTCAAAAGTTAATAACAAAAATCTAAATTGTCAATGAGAAAAAAATACATTAAATTTGGTAAGAAAATCCCACCTATAACTTCAGTAAAGTATCCAAGAATATAGAACCTTAAAAGTGTTTTATGTTTTATTAGCTGCCTTAGGACTACAAGGATTTAAGTGTTTTTTACAAAAACAATAAAAGAGGAGTAATTTGATGGTTTATTTACTCTTTATAACCTTTAGAAAGTGTCATGCTTTTTTTAAAGTGCTTGCTTCAGGCTGTAGTTTTACAAGATGGGCTGTGTGTTGGTCAGGCCTCTTCAGTTCTTGACCCTGAACAGATTTAGGGACATAGTACATACAGCAGGCACATGTCCAAGCAGCCAAAACTGTAACCGAGTACTTTTATTTTCATAATCCACCACCTCTGAAATTGTCCAATTCAGTTTTTCATGTTGTCTAATAACATGCTAATTACCTTCAGATAGTTTCTTGGTTTGATTAGCTACAAAGTGTTCAAGATAAATACCTCTAATATACATAGGATAGCCTGAAAGTTTGTATTTAAAACTGTTTGTTTTAAATTATATTTAAACTGATTAGTATTTAAACTGTTGTTTTCATATTAGTCAACTTAATCTATTACAAAGATTCCTGAAATACAAAAATATTAATGCTAGAACATTTTTAGCAAGTTTTTAATTATATTGCTTTTCCATTCAACAAATATTTCTAGATCTTATTTTGAATGTTCTACTGAATAATCAGAGTGTACTTATGTATTTAAAAATAGGTAATATGATTTTGAATGGTTTTGTGACTTTTTTGGGATATAAAGATTAAATTCTGAAGTTCTGAAAGAAAGGAATATAACAATCTGTGTGGTCCTACAGCAACCACAATCACTCAGAGGTAATAAAATGGTGGTTTTTAAGAGATGGAGACAGATCATCTAGGTTCAAATACCAGCTCTGCTGTTTACCTGCTGTGTGACTTTAGGCAAATTACTTATCCTTTTGCTAACCCAGTTTCCTCATCTATAAAATGGTGATAATAAAAGTACATACCTCATAAAATTGTACCTAGGCTTAAGTTAATTAATAAAGGAAAAGTGCTAGAGCAACATTAAATTATACTAAGATCTCAGAAACCACTTTCATCAATAAAGAGAAGAGTATAACCAAGCCCATGTGAAGAAAGCAGTTTCTTGCACATTTTCAATCCATCTGTTTTGGGAAGATACGCATGTCATATGTACTCCACCTCCAAAAGAAATGCGTATACATTCGTTTCCCTTTTCAGTATGTTTTTTTTTTCAGATATCACAGTATTTATTGAACATCGGGTATGTGCTAAATGTATAATAGTTATCTTAAGTATTATACATTTTATTTTTCTTTATGCTTATATTTTTATATTTTTTATTTTTTTTATAATTTATTTAGGCATCATTAATCTACAATTACATGTGCAATATAATGGTTATTAAACTACCCCCTTCATCAGGTCTCCCCAACAACCCCATTACAGTCACTGTCTCAGCGTAGTGAGATGCTATAGAATCACTACTTGTCTTCTCTGAGTTGTATAGCCCTCCCCATGCCCCCCAACATTACATCTGCTAATCGTAATGCCCCTTTTTCCCTCTTATCCCTCCCTTCCCACCCATCTTCCCCAGTACCTTTCCCTTTGGTAACTATTAGTCCGTTCTTGGGTTCTGTGAGTCTGCTGCTGTTTTGTTCCTTCAGTGTTTTTCTTTCTTCTTATACTCCACATATGAGTGAAATCATTTGATACTTGTCTTTTTCGGCTTGGCTTATTTCACTGAGCATAATACCCTCTAGCTCCATCCATGTTGTTGCAAATGGTAGGATTTGTTTTCTTCTTATGGCTGAATAATATACCATTGTGTATATGTACCACATCTTCTTTATCCATTCATCTACTGATGGACACTTAGGTTGCTTCCATTTCTTGGCTATTGTAAATAGTGCTGCGATAAACATAGGGGTGCATCTGTCTTTCTGAAACTGTGCTGCTGCATTCTTAGGGTAAATTCCTAGGAGTGGAATTCCTAAGTCAAATGGTATTTCTATTTTTAGTTTTTTGAGGAACCTCCATACTGCTTTCCACAATGGTTGAACTAATTTGCATTCCCACCAGCAGTGTAGGAGAGTTCCCTTTTTTCCACATCCTTGCCAACATTTGTTGTTGTTTGTGTTTTGGATGTTGGCCATCCTCACTGGTGTGAGGTGATATCTCATTGTGGTTTTAATCTGCATTTCTCTGATGTTTAGCGATGTGGAGCATCTTTTCATGTGCCTGTTGGCCATCTGAATTTCTTCTTTAGAGAAGTGTCTATTCATGTCCTTTGCCCATTTCTTAATTGGATTATTTGCTTTTTGTTTGTTAAGGTGCGTGAGTTCTTTGTATATTTTGGATGTCAACCCCTTATCAGATACGTCATTTATGAATATATTCTCCCATATTGTAGGATATCTTTTTGTTCTACTGATGGTGTCCTTTGCTGTACAGAAGCTTTTCAGCTTGATATAGTCCCACTTGTTCATTTTTGCTTTTGTTTCACTTGCCCGGGGAGATATGTTCATGAAGAAGTCGCTCATGTTTATGTCCAAGAGATTTTTGCCTATGTTTTTTTCTAAGAGTTTTATGGTTTCATGACTTACATTCAGGTCTTTGATCCACCTTGAGTTTACCTTTGTGTATGGGGCTAGACAGTAGTCCAGTTTCATTTTCTTACATGTAGCTGTCCAGTTTTTCCAACACCAGCTGCTGAAGAGGCGGTCATCTCCCCATTGTATACCCAAGGCTCCTTTATCAAATATTAATTGACTGTATATGTTTGGGTTAATGTTTGGATTTTCTATTCTGTTCCACTGGTCTGTGGGTCTGTTTTTGTGCCAGAACCAAATTGTCTTGATTACTGTGGCTTTGTAGTAGAGCTTGAAGTCAGGGAGCGTAATTCCCCCTGTTTGATTACTCCTTCTCAGGATTGCTTTGGCTATTCAGGGTCTTTTGTGGTTCCATATGAGAGAATTATTTGTTCCAGTTCATTGAAGAAAGCTGTTGGTAGTTTGATAGGGATTGCGTTGAACTGTAGATTGCTTTAGGTAGTATAGCCATTTTGACAATATTTATTCTTTCTAGCGAAGAGCATGGCATGCATTTCCATTTATTTGTTAGTGTCCTCTTTAATTTCTCTTAGGAGTGTCTTGTAGTTTTCAGAGTATAGGTCTTTCACTTCCTTCGTTAGGTTTATTCCTAGGTATTTTATTCTTTTTGATGCAATTGTGAGTGGAATTGTTTTCCTGATTTCTTTCTCTGCTAGTTCATTGTTAGTATATAGAATGCCACAGATTTCTGCGTATTAATTTTGTATCTGGCAACTTTGTTGAATTCAGGTATTAGTTCTAATAGTTTTGGAGTGGTGTCTTTAGGGTTTTTTGTGTACAGTATCATGTCATCTGCAAATAGTGACAATTTGACTTCTTCCTTACTAGTCTGGATGCCTTGTATGTCTTTGTTTTGTCTTATTGCCGTGGCTAGGACCTCCAGTACTATGTTGAATAACAGTGGAGAGAGTGGGCATCCCTGTCTTGTTCCCGATCTTAGATGAAAAGCTTTCAGCTTCTTGCTGTTAAGTATGATGTTAGCGGTGGGTTTGTCATATATGGCCTTTATGATGTTGAGGTACTTGCTATCTATACCCATTTTGTTGAGAGTTTTAATCATGAATGTATGCTGAATTTTGTCAAATGCTTTTTCAGCATCTATGGAGATGATCATGTGGTTTTTGTTCTTCTTTTTCTTGATGTGGTGGATGATGTTGATGGATTTTCGAATGTTGTACCATCCTTGCATCCCTGGGATGAATCCCACTTGATCATGGTGTATGATCCTCTTGATGTATTTTTGAATTCGGTTTGCTTATATGTTGTTGAGTATTTTTGCATCTACGTTCATCAGGGATATGGGTCTGTAATTTTCTTTTTTGGTAAGGTCTTTGCCTGGTTTTGGTATTAGAGTGATGCCGGCTTCATAGAAAGAGTTTCGAAGTATTCCCTCCTCTTCTATTTTTTGGAAAACTTTAAGGAGAATGGGTGTTATTTCTTCTCTATATGTCTGGTAGAATTCAGAGGTGAATCCATCAGGTCCGGGGTTTTGTTCTTGAGTAGTTTTTTGATAACCAATTTAATTTCGTTGCTGGTGATTGATATGTTTAGTTTTTTTTGTTTCTTGCTGGGTCTGTCTTGGAAGGTTGTATTTTTCTGAGAAGTTGTCCATATCTTCTATGTTTTGCAGCTTGTTAGCATATAGATGCTCATAATACTCTCTTATAATTCTTTGTATTTCTGTGGGGTCCATCGTTATTTTTCCTTTCTCATTTGTGATTCTGTTTATGTGTGTAGATTCTCTTTTTCTCTTTATGAGTCTGGCTAGGGGTTTATCAACCAGCTCTTGGTTTCATTGATTTTTTCTATTGTTTTATTCTTCTCAATTTTATTTATTTCTTCTCTGATCTTTATTATGTCCCTCCTTCTGGTGACTTTGGGCCTCATTTGTTCTTCTTTTTCTAATTTCAGTAATTGTATCTTTAGACTGTTCTCTTCGGAGTGTTCTTCCTTCTTTAAATAGACCTGGATTGCAATACACTTTCCTCTTAGAACTGCCTTGGCTGCGTCCCACAGAAGTTGTGGCTTTGTGTTGTTGTTGTCATTAGTCTCCATATATTCTTTGATTTCTGTTTTGATTTAGTTGTTAACCCATTGATTATGTAGGAGAGTGTTATTAAGTCTCCATGTATTTGTGAGCCTTTTTGATTTCTTTCTAAAATTTATTTCTAGTTTTATACCTTTGTGATATGAGAAGTTGGTTTGTAGGATTTCAATATTTTTGGATTTACTGAGGTTCTTTTTGTGGCCTAGTATGTGGTCTATTCTGGAAAATGTTCCATGTGCACTTGAGAAGAATGTGTATCCTCCTGCTTTTGGGTGCAGAGTTCTGTAGATATCTGTTAGGTCCATCTGTTCTAGTGTGTTGTTCAGTGCCTCTGTGTCTTTATTTATTCTCTGTCTGGTTGATCTGTCCTTAGGAGTGAGTGGTGTGTTGAAGTCTCCTAAAATGAATGCATTGCTGTCTATTTCCTCCTTCAATTCTGTTAGTATTTGTTTCACATATGCTGGCGCTCCTGTGTTGGGTGCATATATATTTACAATGGTTATATCTTCTTGTTGGACTGACCCCTTTATCATTATGTAATGTCCGTCTTTATCTCTTGCTACTTTCTTTGTTTTGACGTCTATTTTATCTGATACAAGTACTGCAACACCTGCTTTTTTCTCTTTGTTGTTTGCATGAAATATCTTTTTCCAACCCTTCACTTTTAGTGTGTGTATATCTTTGGGTTTGCGGTGAGTCTCTTGTAAGCAGCATATAGATGGGTCTTGCTTTTTTATCCACTCTGTTACTCTGTGTCTTTTGATTGGTGCATTCAGTCCATTTACATTTAGGGTGATTATTGATAGATATGTACTTATTGCCATTGCTGGCTTTAGATTCGTGGTTATCAAAGGTTCAAGGGTTGCTTTGTTACTATCTCAGAATCTAACTTAACTTTCTTGTTAAGTTATTGTGAATGCCGTCTGATGTTTCTTTATCTCTCCCTTCCTATTCTTCCTCGTCCATTCTTTATGCATTAGGTGTTTTATTCTTTGCCTTTAGTTGGTATTTGGATGGTCTGCTTTCTTTGCTATGCTTTTATTTTCTCTGGTGACATCTTTTTAGCCTTAGGGGTGCTTCCCTCTATAGCAGTCCGTTTAAGATATCCTGTAGTAGTGGTTTATGAGAGGCAAAATCTCTCAACTTTCATTTGTCTGGATATTGCTTTATCCCTCCGTCGTAATTAAATGATAATCGTGCTGGATATAGTATTCTTGGTTCGAGGTCCTTCTGTTTCATTACCTTAAATATATCATGCCATTCTCTTCTGGCCTGTAAGGTTTCTGTTGAGAAGTCTGATGATAGTCTGATGGGTTTTCCTTTGTAGGTGATCTTTTTTCTCTTTCTAGCTGCCTTTAATACTCTGTCTTTATCTTTGACTTTTGCCATCTTAATTATTATGTGTCTTGGTGTTGTCTTCTTTGGGTCCCTTGTGTTGGGAGATCTGTGGGCTTCCATGGACTGCGAGACTATTTCCTTCCCCAGTGTGGGAAAGTTTTGAGCAATTATTTCTTCAAAGACACTTTCTATCCCTTTTTCTCTCTCTTCTTCCTCTGGTACTCATATAAGCGAATATTGTTCCATTTCGATTATTCATACAGTTCTTTTAATATTCTTTCATTCCTAGAGATCCTTTTATCTCTCTCTGCCTGAGCTTCTCTGTATTCCTTTTCTCTGATTTCTATCCCATCAACAGTCTCTTGCACCTCATCCAGTCTGCTGTTAAGCCCGTCGATGCCTTGTCTGATTTCTGCATAGTCTTTCCTCACTTCCCTCACTTCGTCCCTCAGCTCTTGCACATTTCTCTGTAGATCCGTCAGCATGGCTATGACTTTTATTGTGAATTCTTTTTCAGGAAGACTGTGCATGTCCATCCCTTCAGGTTCCCTCTATGGGGTTGTCTGGGTCTGGAGCTTTGTCTGTACCATTTTCCTCTGTCTTTTCATGGGTATAGAAGTGGTTGCTGGTTGTTGCCACGTATGTCAGCTGGGGTCTTTATGACTTTAAAAAGGAAAAAATAAAATAAAAGTAAGATAGAAGGAAAGAAAAAAAAGAAATAAGAAAAAACAAAAACAAACAAACAAAAAAACTCCCACCAGGAGTAGATTCTGTGGGGATGCTGTAGGTGACGGTGTTGCTCCACTATTCCAGAGCCATGGCTGCGCCACTCCGCATCGCCTTGTATAGCTCTGGCCAGGGCGGGAATGAATGGGCAGCTGTTGAGGTCTGTGGGTAGTCTAAGTGCGGCCACCCTTTCCCAGTCGCCAGCTAAGGGGTCTGAAGCTCCCGAGGACTCCCAGTCTGCTGGGCTGAGTGTGCCGGGGCGATCCGGCCCGTCCGCTGGGCTCCTGTCTCTTTAAGACTGCTGAAAAAAGCACTCGCTTTTCTTCTTTTTTTTTTCCTTCCCGGAGCTGGCTGACAGCAACCTGGCGTGTTCCCTGCTCAGATCCTGCACCCTCTGTCTCTCCAATCTCTGCTACACCGCGCGATGTGTGTCAGTGCTTCTTGTTCAGATCACCGGGGTCTGGATATTTCGCGGTCCCGTACTTCCATGCCCTCCCGGCTCTGAATCCTCTCCTCCCGCCAGTACACTGGGGTGGGTGAGCGCTCGGGTCCCACCGGGTCGCGGCCCCATATCTTACCCGCCCCATCGGTTGCCGAGTCCTCTCAGGTGTAGCTGCATACTGTGCGCTTTCCTGTGTATTCTGGTCTCTCTTTTAGGAATAGTTGTATTTGCTGTGTTTTCGTGGATAAATATAGTGTTGGGAGGAGATTTCTGCCTCCCTGCTCACGTCGCCATCTTCCCGGAAGTTTATGTAATATGCAATATTGGTTTCAAATATATAACACAGTGGTTTAACAGTTACCCATATTATTACGTCCTCAATCCCCACTAGTGTGGTTACTATCTGTCAACATAGAAAAATGTGGCTGCAATATTTTTGTGCATGGTTTCTTTTGGCTTTTTGAGCATATTTTAAATTGTTGATTTAAAATCTTTGTTTAGTAAGTCCATTGTCTGTACTTGTTCAGTAATAGTTCCTATTAATTTTCTTTTCTTGTATATGGATCACCACACTTTATTATTTCTTTGCATGCCTTGTAATTTTTTGTTGCAGATTGGTCATGGACATTTTGAATATGTGGTAACTCTGGAAATTAGATTCCTTCCCCTCACCAGGTTTGCTGCTTGTTGCCATCTTTGTTTAGGGACTTTTTTGAAATAATTTTGTAAAGTCTGCAGTTTTTTTCATGTGTGGCCACTAAAGTAATTGTGCTCTTAGCTTAGTGAACAGCCAGTGCTCTATTTGATAGAGCATCTGAATCCAAAAGGGGAAAACCTCCCAGTCTGTAGAAAGGCTCTTTGTACATGTGTTGGGGTCCACTTTCAATACTCAGCCAGACTGTCTCCAAGTCTACCTATTCGAAGTTTTCAACAGAAGCTTCTGATTTCTCTAGTGATACCTTGTGTTTATGGTGTAGGCTGATTTAGGAGTGCTATGTGTTCTTTCATGCACAACAATAATAATAGCATTATACACAGCAATAATAGTAGTATACCTCAATTTGGGTTCCTGGACCTGATTCCAGTGTGTGTATATGTGTGTGAGGGGGTCTTCCCACACATAACACCAAGCAATTCTCGAACAGCAGCAAGGTGTTGGAGAACTCAACTCAACACTGATGCTATCTGCCCGGAGACAGCACCAGATTCCCAGGTTAAGGGCTCTATTCTACAAGACTTCCCTCCACCCCCGACTTCAGATGCCAGTTGCAAGCCCCAGGCTGTTACCTGTGTTTCTGACCTACTGGCTGTAGACAGGAGGTTCCAATGAACTCCCCCTTAGGTTTGATTAATTTGCTAGAGTGGCTCACAGAACTCAGGAAAACACTTATGTTTGCCAGTTTAATAAACGATACCGTAAAGGTACAAGTTAACAGTCAGATGAAGAGATACATAGGACAAGGTCCCAAATAATGGAGCTTCCAGCCTTGTGGAGCTTGGGGCCTGGTGCCCTGACACATGGAGAAATTGTGGTTCCTCAAGTATAGAAACTCTCACAGACTGAGAAGCAGGATCTAAGAGATCTTCTCAGCGGTTTTTGTGAGGGCTTCATTGCACAGCCATGATTGACTAAGTTATTGTCCATTGGCTGATGCATCCTCCAGCCCTTGCCCTTGGGTGGGGTCCAAACGTCTCTCATTAACATGACAAGACACCCATTTCACCTTTAAGACTGCAGTGTCTTCAGGAACTGTGGATGAAGACCAAATATACCTGGGAAATACCTATCTGGTCAGACGAATGACCAAATATATATTTCTTATGACTCATTATATCTCAAGGGGTGTTAGATTATTTTCAAAAAAATCAAAGGGTTTTTCTAAATAACTGCTTCCTGCTTGGCTTTGGGCCTCCCCACTTTACTTTGGGTCTCCTTTTTGTGCTGCTTCTCAGAAAGGTTGGCTTTGCAGCTCTCCCAGCAGTGTCTTCCTTGTATCTCATTTTACTTGATGCTTGTTAGTTAGGTGGTGGCAGCAGGTAAGGGAACAGGGGCATACTCTGATGTTTTTATTAAGCCTCAGTCTTAGGTGAACCTGAGTCTCCAGGGGAGGTCTTCATGAGTTCTGATCCCTTCTGTGTATTTAATATAATGCTAGCATGTATCCCTACCCCTCCCGCAATGAGAGAGCTGTTCTTTTATTTCCGTAGCTAACCCTTCCCAGTAGCAGTGGTTTTCACAGGTGTTCTCATGCTGTAGTGTTTATTGCCCTCCCCTGCAGATTAAGGCTTTAGTTCCTTAGTGGAGATAAGGATGAAAGGTCTAAGCAGACTTTTTAGCAGAGACTTTTTGGTCCCCTTTTCCAGCTTCAGATGGTTTCCACTAATGTCCTTAGGTACAGTTTTTGTTGCTGCTCCCCTGCAGATTAAGATTCTTGGTCTGTGGAAGAAGTAGGGCTTGTGACTGTTTTTTTTCCCAACCAGTATCATAGGGGAAAGCTTTCTGATTTTTCCCATTCTTCCCTGTAAGCACCTGGTAGGTTTCCTGGAAGAAAAGCCTGGTGGAATGTATAGACCTCCTTATTTCTGGAGCCTCTAGGGGATTCATGGTCTTACACTAGCCCATGTTCTGCCTTTAGCAATTTATTAAGGACTTTGAGGTGAGTTTTTGTACCAGTACTCAGGGGATTGTATCCCAGGTAAACAAGTGCAGCAGTTCTGTTCTCCCTGTAGCATCTCTTTCCATTCAGATTCTGGATAACTTGATTGATATGAGATCTCAGTTCTCTGGTGGGTTTGTCTGTTTAAATCTGCAACTTGTCCAGCTTTTATCTTGTTGTAAGGGTGGGAGGATGCTCTTTTTTTCTCTAGAAAGAGCTGAAACCTGAAGTTTTAAAATCCTAATTAACCTAGCATTTTTCTTCTTCTTTTTGACTTAGGAAGCAGAAACTCAATATGAAGAGCAGATTGGTAAAATTATTGTGGAGACACAAGAACTTAAGTGGCAAAAGGTGAGTATCTTTAACCCTCAGATTATTATTTTTGCATCTGTTTAAAATGTATTCTAATCTTTAGTGTCAAAGTTAATTTTTTTTATTAAGGTATCATTGATGTACAATCTTATGAAGGTTTCACATGAGCAGCATTGTGGTTACTACATTCACACATACTATCAAGTCCCCCCCACATACCCCATTACAGTCACTGTCCATCAGCATAGTAAGATGCTATAGAATGACTATTTGTCTTCTCTGTGCTATGTTGCCTTCCTTGTGCCCCCTTCCCAACATTATGTATGCTAATCATAGTGCCCCCTTTTCCCCCTTCTCCCTCCCTTCTCACCCATCCTCCCCAGTCCTTTTCCCTTTGGTAACTGTTAGTCCATTCTTGGGTTCTGTGAGTCTGCTGCTGTTTTGTTCCTGATTTTTTCTTTATTCTTATACTCAACAGATAAGTGAAATCATTTGATACTTGGCTTTCTCCACCTGGCTTATTTCATTGAGCATAATACCCTCTAGCTCCATCCATGTTGTTGCAAATGGTAGGATTTGTTTTCTTCTTATGGCTGAATAATATTCCATTGTGTAAATGTACCACATCTTCTTTATCCATTCATCAACTGATGGACACTTAGGTTGCTTCCATATCTTGACTATTGTAACTAGTGCTGTGATAAACACAGGGGTGCATATGTCTTTTTGGATCTGTGATCTTGTTTTCTTCAGGTAAATTCCTAGGAGTAGAATTCCTGGGTCAAATGGTATTTCTATTTTTAGTTTTTTGAGGAGGCAAAGTTTATTTTTAAATTCCTAAACATATTTGAGAGATTGTGCATTATTTTAAACAAAGTCTCAGGTAAATTACAGCTAAAACTTTTAATAACATTTGGCCTTAAAGAAGACTGAGAGTAAACATTTTTCTGACTTTCTGATAAGGAGTAGCTGAGGATTAAACTGAGGATGACTCTGTAAACCATTATGAACTATTTCATGTCTAAGAAACATACTGAGTGTTATAGAGGACTCAAAATATTTTTTAAGAAGTGAAAGCTCAGAATAATACCATATTTATTTTCCCAGGCTGTTGTTACATATTGTAACCAAATGTAAAAAAATAGTTTGAAAACTGATTCTCTCTCTCTCTTTATCTATACAGAAGAATTTGTGTTAGTCCTCATGCCTTTCCACCAAAGTATTCTCAACAACTATCACTTGAAAGCTTAATTATGATGACCCCTCTTCTCACTATTTGGCAATATTGAAACAGAAACTTGGCAGTAACACATCAGAACCAGAATTCAAGTGACAGAGAATAGACTGAACTAGAAATGATGAGAATTTTGAGGCCACACAGATCCACAAGGTTGTTTATAATATGGAGAGAAAACTAGAGTTGAATTATATAAGGTACAGGTCTGATCAAAGAGACCTGTCTGTGGAAAGGAAAAACAGGTAAACACCAAGTACAAACTGAAGCTCCAGGTAGATTTTAAAATGTAATCATAGCTTATTTTTGGATAGAGTAAAAGTATAAAGTTATCAGGACCCTTAAGTTAATCAGTAAATTTAACACAGTCCAATTAAAAATATCAAGAGTGTGTTTACGGTCCTTAGGCTGATTCTAAGAAATCAACATTTAGAAAGAAACATATAAGAGTGGCTGGCAAAATTTTGAAAAAGAAGAGGATGAAATAGCCACACTAGATTCTTAAGTATATTCTGAACTATAATAATTAAAATAGCTTTGTTTAGATAAATGAATAGATAGGTTATTATTTAGAACATAATGAATCCAGAAGTACACACAAATACATAATACAGTTTAGTAAATTTAAGATAAAGGTGACATTTCCAATGTGGAAGTTCCTCAAAAAACTAAAAAAGAAATACTATTTGACCCAGGAATTCCATTCCTAGGAATTTACCTGAAGAATACAAGACCCCTGATTCAAAAAGACATATTGCACCCCTATGTTTACAATAGCCAAGATATGGAAGCAACCTAAGTGCCCATCAGTAGATGAATGGATAAAGAAGATGTGGTACATACACAATGGAATATTATTCAGCCATAGAAGAAAACAAATCCTACCATTTGCAACAACATGGATGGAGCTAGAGGATATTTATGCTCAGTGAAATAAGCCAGACAGAGAAGGACAAGTACCAAATGATTTCGTTCATTTGTGGAGTAAAACAAAGCAAAACTGAAGCAAAACTGAAGGAACAAAACAGCAGCAGACTCACAGACTCCAAGAAGGGACTAGTGGTTACCAAAGGGAAGGGGTTGGGGAGGTTGGGTGGCGAGGGTGGGAGAAGGGGATTAAGAGGCATTATAATTAGCACACACAATATAAGTAGGTCACAGGGAAGGCACTATAGCACAGAGAAGACAAGTAGTGACTCCATAGCATCTTATATGCTGAAGGACAGTGATTACAGTGGGGGATGGGGCTTGATAATATGGCTGAATGTTGAAACCACAATGTTGCTCATGTAAAACCTTCATTAGTTTGAATATCAATGATACCATAATTAAAAAAAATTTTGTCTTCTCAAAGAAAAAAAAGATAAAGGTGGCATTTCAATTAGTGGGGAAAGAAAAGATTATTCAAGAAGTGGTACTAGAACTGGGTTCCATCTGAAGAAAAATAAAGCTAGATTCCTATATTATTTTACAAACTTGTGGAAAAATAGGAACTTTCACATAATGTTACTGTTGGGAAGGGAAGGACGCAGCTTGGTATCGCAGGAAAGTCAGATATAGTGAGACAAGAGACCAAAGTCAAGAAAGCAAAGTAAGTTTTAATACACTCTGCATAGAGTAGCAGAGCTGGCCTGCCTAAGATAAGACAGGCAGGCGTGGATGCTCATTCTGAGGCTTTTATGTGGTTTTGGCAGGGCAGAGAGGTCCTTGATTGACAGCTGTCAGCTCTCTAGGCTTGTTCTGATTGGTGAAATGGAGACGGGGCTCTGCTGTGCCTGTGCCTCTAATGTTTCTTATCTGGGGGACCCTGGACATTTCTTGTGTCACTCTTGGACCCTGTGGCTTTATCTAATTAACTCTCTAAGTCATTTCTGGCTTTCTGGTTCTATCTGATCAACTCCCTGATTCATGTTTGGGGGCCCTTTTTCCTTTCCATTTCGCTCATTTCTGTCTTTCTGCCTAACATTACTGGCAGTGTAAATTAGAAGTGCCTTGTTGAATTCCCTAATATGTCACCCCAAAACCTATTAACAAAGCAAAACTATGTTAATTAGAATTCAATGGTGTAAGTGAGAATACTCCTTTGACTGAGTCTTAGTAGTGTCTCCAAAGGAACAAGTCAGAATTGGGTTATGTAGAAGGGTCTAGGCTCAGGTGGCTTCAAGAAGATCTTTTTCTCCCAGTATTTTTAATTGTGGTAAAATACACATAACATAAATTTACCATCTTAACCATTTTTAGGTGTACAGTTAAGTGGTATTAAGTACATTCATAATGTTGTCCTGCCATCACTATCTACCTCTAGATGACTCATTTTATCTTGTAAAACTGGGACTCTATCACCATTCCTTAAACAGTAACTTCCCATTTCTGTCTTCTCTCCAGCCCCCGGCAAACACTGTTTACTCTCTTTTGTGTGATTGTGACGACTCTGTGTGCCTCATATAAGTGAAATCATACAGTCTTTGTCTTTTTTTGATTGGCTTATTTCACTTAGCATAAAGTTCTGAGGGTTCACCCATGTTGTAGCATATGTCAGAATTTTCTTCCTTTTTAGGTCTTAATCCATTATATGTATATACCACATTTTGCTTATCCATTCATCTGTGGATGGACACTTGGATTGCTTCCCTCTTTTAGATGTTGTGAACAGTGCTGTTACAAAAAATGGAGATCCAAATATTTGCTTGAGTCCCTTCTTTCATTTCTTCTGGGTATATACCCTGATGTGGAATTGCTGGATCATAATTTTAATTCAGTTTTTAATTTTTTGAGAAACCTTCATACTGTTTTCCACAGTAGCTGTACCATTTTACATTCTTATCAACAGTGCATGGGAGTTCTAATCCTTCCACATCCTTATCAACACTTGTTATTTTCTGATCTTTTGATAGTGGCCATCTTGATTCATGTGAGATGGTATCACATTATAGTTTTGCTTTGCATTTCCTTAATGTTAATGTTATTGAGCATATTTTTATGTGGGCCATCTGCATGTCTTCTTTGGAGAAATGTCTAATCAAGTCTTTTGCCTATTTTGAATAGGTTTTTTGTTTTTGTTGTTAAGTTTTAGGAATTCTCTGTATATTCTGAATATTAATCTCTTATCAGATTTATGATTTGCAAATGCTTTCTCCTTTTCTGTGGGTTGCCTTTTTATTTGTTCATAGTGTCTTTTGATGCACAAAATTTAAATTTTCATGAAGTCCAATTTGTCTAATTTTTTTTTATTGCTTGTACTTTTAGTGTCATATCCAAGAAATCATAGCCAAACTCAATGTTGTGAAGAATTTGCCCTATGTTTTCTTCTAACAGTTTTACAGTTTAGGTCTTAGGTTTAGATCCTTGGTCTATTTTGAGTTAATTTTTCTATATCGTGTTAGGTAAGGGTCCAATCTCATTCTTTTGTATGTGTAAATCTAGTTTTCCCAGCACTACTGGTTGAAAAGATTATCCTTTCCCCATTGAATGATCTTGGCACCCTTGTCAAAAATATATTGGCCATGTATGTAAGGATTCGTTTTTGGGATCTCTGTTCCACTGCTCCATGTGTCTGTCTTTATGCCAGTACAACACTGTTTTGATTACTAGAGCTTTCTAGTAAATTTTGGAATCAAGAAGTACAAGTCCCCCAGCTTTGTTCTTCTTTTCGAGATTGTTTGGCTATTTGGGGCTCACTGAGATTCCATGTGAATTTTAGGTTGGGTTTTCCCATTTCTGCCAAAAAATGTCACTAGGATTTATAGGGATTACATTGAATCTGTAGATAACTTTGGGTAGTATTGACATCTTGACAATATGCAGTTTTCTCATTCATGAATATAGGATGTTTCCATTTATTTATGTCTTCTCTAATTTTTTTTAGCAATGTTTTGTAGTTTTCATTGTACAATTCTTTCATCTCCTGGGTTAAGATAATTTTTGGTGCTGTTGTGAATGGAATTGTTTTCTTAATTTCATTTTTAGATTATTCATTGTTAGTGTACAGAAATGCAACTGATTTTTGTGTGACTTGTATCCTGCTACTTTCTGAACTTATTTAGTCTAACAATTTTTTTGGGTGGAACTTTAGGGCTTTCTACATATAAGATCATAGCATCTACAAAGAGAGATATAATTTTACTTCTTGCTTTCTATTTGGATGTCTTTTATTTCTTTTCTTGCCTCATTGTTCTTGTTAGGACTTCCAGTGCTATGTTGAACAGAAGTTATAAAAGTGGGCATCCTTGCCTTGTTCCAGGTATTAGAGGAAAAGCTGTCAGTCTTTTACCATTGAGTATGTTTGCTGTGGGTTTTTTATTTTGGGTTTCTATGTTGAGATAGTTCCCTTTTATTCATAGTTTGCTGAGTGTTTTTATCATGAAAGGGTGTTGCTTTATGTCAGATTCTTTATTTTCATTAATTAAGATGGTCATGTGCTTTTTTCCTTCATTTTTAAAATTACATTGGTTGTATTACAGTGGTGTATTACATTGGTTGATTTTCAACCAACCTTATATCCCAGTGGTAAATCTCACTTGGTTATGGTGTATGATCCTTTTAATATGATGCTGAATTTGGTTTGCTAGTATTTTGTTGAGTTTTGCATTAGTGTTTATCAGAGATATTGGTCTGTAGTGTTCTTTTCTTGATACATCTTTGCCTTGCTTTCATAACAAGGTAATAGTGGCCTCAAACCATGAGTTAGTAAGTGTTCCCTCTTATTCAAATTTTGTGAAACGGATTACTGTTAGTTTTTAAATTGTTTAGTAGAATTCACTAATGAAGCCATCAGGTCTAGGGCTTTTCTTTGTCCAGAGATTTTTGATACCCAATTCAATCTCCTTATTAGTTATAGGTCTATTCAGATTTTCTGTTTCTTTGTAATTTGGTCCTGGTAGGTTTTGTGTTCTAAGAACTGTTAATCTCATCTAGGTTATCCAACTTGTTGGTGTACAGTTGTTCATAGTACTCTCATAGCCCTTATTACTTATGGAGAATCAGCAACAATGTCCCCACTTTCATTTGTTTTTAGTTATTTGAGTCTTCTCTCTCCTGTCTCTCTCTCCCCACCTCTTTGTTTTTTTCCAGTCCATCTAGCTAAAGATTTATCAATTTTGTTTATCTTTTCAAAGAGCCACCTTTCAGTTTCACTGATTATGTCTATTATTTTTCTATTCTTGATTTCATTGATCTCTGCTCTGCTCTTTATTATTTCCTTCTTTCTGCTAGCTTTGGGTTTAGTTGATTCTTCTCGTTCTAGTTCCTTAAGGTGTAAAACTAGGTTGTTGATCCGAGATATTTCTTTTTTAATGTAAAAATTTATAGCTATAAATTTTCCCCTCAGTAATGCTTTTGCTGTATCCTGTAAGTTTTGTTATGTTGTATTTTTGTTTTCATTTATCTCTGAGAATTTTCTAGTTTCCCTTGGGACTTCTTTTTTGATCCATTGGTTGTTTAAGAGTTTAATTTCCACAAATTTATGGGTTTTCCAGTTTTCCTTCTGTTATTAATTTTAACTTCATTCCATTGTGGTCAGAGAAGATCTCTTTTGAGATCTATGGAGACTTAATTTGTGGCCTAACATATGATCTATCCTGGAAAACATCTTGTGCACTTGAGAAGAATGTATATTCTGTTTTGGGTAGAGTGTTCTGTACATTTCTGTTAGATCTAGTTGTTTTACTGTGTCGCTTAAGTCTTCTGTTTCCTTACTTGTATCTTCTGTCTGATTGTTCTATCCATTATTGAAAATGGGATATTGAAATCTCCAACTATTATTGTAGAACTGTGTATTTCCCCCTTCAGTTTGGTACATTTTTGCTTCATTTCTTTCGATGGTCTGTATTTGGTGCATAAATGTTTATAATTGTTATGTATCATCTTGCTTGAACCTTTTGTGAATATAGAATGTCCTTCTTTTTCTCTTGTAAACTTTTTTTAAAATTTAAAGTCCATGTTCCATTTTGTCTTTTGGTTATTATTTGCATGGGGTATCTTTTCCTATCCTTTGCTTTTTAACCTATTTATGTCTTTGGATCTAAAATGAGTTTCTAATAGGCAGCATATAGTTGGATCATGTCTTTTATTCATTCTGCCTTTATCTTTATCTTTTGATTGGAGAGCTTAATCTGTTTACATTTAAAGTAATTCCTGATAAGTGGCTGACTCATGTCATTTTGCTATTTATTTTCCATATGTTTCATGCTGTTTTGTCTCTCATTTCCTGCATTACTGTTACCTTTTGTGTTTAGTTGATTTTTTATAGTGAAACATTCAAATTCCATTTTTTCTTTTTGAGTATATTTTATAGCTATTTTATTTTTGGTTACCATGGGGATTGATTGTTTAGAGGTATAGTGTAAAGTCAGTATCTATTGTTATAACACTAATTTGAATTTGTACCAGCTTAATTTCAATAACATAAAGAACTCTGTTCCTTTATTGTTCCATCTACACCCCTTTCAGTTGTTGATATTATAAAATTACATCTTAATATGTACATTATATGCCCCAAAGCATATATTAATAATTAAAAAAATGCATTAATCTCTTAAATTATGTAGAATTATGTGGAGTTACAAACCAAAGTTATAATAATGGTATCTTTTAGTTTAACAATTGTTTTTTTAAATATGTTTCTTAAAAAGTGGAGTTACAACTATTGTTAGAGTAATATTAGTGGTTACAATTGCTCATGTATTTACTTTTACTAAGATCTTTATTTATTCATACATCTTGGAGTTACTGTGTCATGCCCTTTCATTTAAACTTGCAGGCATCTTTTTATTATTTCTAGTAGGACAGGTCTAATGGTAATAAACTCTCTCAGTTTTTGTTTATCTGGGTTTTAGACCATGTAGACGAAAGGCAGTTTATATGTTGTTGATAAGACTGTGAAGTGTATTTCATTAGTCCCTTGGAGTATTTTACCAGGTTTATCTAAAGTAAGGAAATGTTCAAAATTAGGGAGAGAAGTAGCCAGCATCATGGGGCAACCTGTAATAAGTAGATAGAGTGGAAGCTAAGAAGTGTAGGAACGTGTGGACTTAATGGTCATGAGAGTTAGAGGTACTTTCTTGGTCATGGAAGTGTAGGAGTGTCAGATTTAATAGGCTATTAGCTTTTTACTTTTCCTCAAGATTGAAGATGATTGGGGCAATGAAGTTTCTAAGTAAATGACAAAGCTGTGCAAAATTGTCTAATAACAGTCTCACTAAAATGAGTGCCTCTGTCACTGGAGATGCCCAGATTGGGAACACAAGATTAAGTAATATTTTCTACTCTCATTATTATAGCCCTCTGGCAAGAGAAAGTTTCACTCTATCCAGAGAAATAGCAAGCAATGATCAGAACACATTCAGAACCCATTTTAGGGGTTAAATTTAGGAAATCCATTTGGACATATTCAGTGGATCCTGAAGCTTGGGTTTATAAGAACAACAATTTTTACCAGGATTATGCTTGGAGACAGATGAGATGTGCATCAGACATCCTAAGCAATCTTGGTAAAATTTCCCTACCAATGGTAATTCAATATAGCTTTCAATATGTCCTTGCTCTAATGGGTACTTTCTTACAAAACTTTTTGCAAAGTTCCATTGAGGTTCTCTGGTGCCACCAAGTGTCTGTCTTTAAAGGTGAGTTCATCCTTTCTCTGTTAGGCTTTTGCACTACTGGCTTTATTTCTTAGCTTCTGGTTTAGAGGTATAGTGTAAAGTTAGGTAGAGGTTTAGATGGGTCAGTCTGAACCTTGCTGCCAATATCAGTAAGATATTTTGCCCATAAAGAGTACCACTTTTTAGAGATCTTCAATTTGGCTTGATTATACACAAAGGTACAAGTAAGTCAATGTCCAAATTAGCCATGATCTGATTATGAATAGAAAAATCCTCAGGGATCTAAAAAATATCGGGAAAGAATTTAATTTTGCACTTTTATTTATATAGTAGACCCCTGTCTCTTAAGTTAATGGATGTTGTGTCATAAAGGAGAAAATAACATTCGTCCTTTGAGAATCCAAGATAACAGTTACAGGCTGAAATGGAGAGTTGTCTCTGGGTTGTTAGAGATACCCACTATCTGAGTAACTTATTGACTCTGAGGGAGAGGTTTTGTGATAATGGCAGGGTTTATGGTATGAATAAGAAAATTGCAAGATTTCTTTTAATATTTAGAGGAAGTTCACTTTGCAAGTTTGAGGATACAATTGGAAGTTGGAAGCGTGATTGTCAGAGCAGCGTCATTGATTTGCTAAGCCTGATGTTTTTCCTCTTCATTTTCTTAGCTAGTTCAGGATAATTTCTTTCCAGCATCCTTTCTGCTTATAATAAGTATCTACAAGTGTCTTTCTCAAGAGACCCACTCCTGGTTACCAAAGGGGAGGGGTTTGGGAGGGTGGGTAGGGAGGGTGGGAGAAGGGGATTGTGGGGTATTATGTTTAGTACACATGGTGTGGGGAATCACGGGGAAAACAGTGTAGCACAGAGAAGGCAAACAGTGAATCTGTGTCATCTTACTACACTGATGGACAGTGACTGAATTGGGGTATGAGGGGGGACTTGATAATATGGGTAAATGTAGTAACCACATTGTTTTTTCATGTGAAACCTTCATAAGAGTGTATATCAATAATACCTTAAAAAAAAAAAAAGACCCACTCCTCTGGTACTTGATGATTGGAGTGATAGCATAAAGTTGTTTTACCTGTAAGGCTGTCAGTTTATTCTGCTTTTGTTCTATGACTTTTTGAAGGTCTAGATATGGAGAACTAGTAATAGGTCTTTCCTTTTCCAGTTTTTGTAGCATAAATCTCCCTATTTCTGGATTTAGGTTGTTCGCAAAAATTAGGAGAGCTGGAGGTCACATCTACTTCAGAATGTACTCCTCAAAGAACCTATCCCTGAGGTCTCCAATAAACTCATTCTTTTTTTGTTTGCAGGATTGTATTAGAGTCTTAATTTATTTCATGGAAAAACTTTGGGCAGTAGCCTCTAAAAGGTTTTGTCCAACATTTGCAGCTTTCCTAAATCTGGTTTCCTATGCAGTTGGAATTTCCAAGTCATTCTTGGGATCTTCTCACTTCGTCTTTTCCATTTGATTTTTTTTTCCCATCTGAGAATATGAACCAGTGTGTATAGATCTGGGAACTGGAAGTATTATTTTTTAAAATTAGCTGTGGCAATTAAAGTATTTTAAAGTAATTTCTAACTTCAGGAAGAACCTAAAAATATGACAATAGAAATATAATTATGGTATACTATATGGCTCGGCATTGAATAAAAATTGCACTGTCATAATAATATAAATACTATTGTGATTTAAGCCACAATTTTTTTGTAATTCCAACTCTGTTGGAAGAATAGGGGGAGGAGATACAGGGTGATGGTTGTACAAGAAAGCTAAACTCCCAACTATCATAATAGCAGGTCAGAAGATAAATTTTTAAAATTAACAAAGACATGGAGCCCAATAACAGAAACATGGAGTCCAGTAACAGAAACTTTTGAAAGTGGTTGCTGCTTTTAGATCTAGTTTTTTTAAATTATGAGAATTATTTGATAAAAACAGAAGAAAAAGATTTTAATCATCTTTAATCTAAAGGATAGAACCCACAACTTCTACCAAAAAAGGAAAAAAAAAAAAAAAGGAATCATGTATGTGGATTTTTTTTCCCCTAAAATAACCCTGTAGTAGTTTTGGTTTTGTAAAGAATTATTTCAGTGAATTTGAAGAATTATATGTTTCTATGTGAATATTTGTGCTTAGATAATAAATTGGGTTCCTTTGGAAGCTGTAAGACTGTAGTCCGCTTGTGTACCAGGAATGTTAATTTTAATAACTTTCAATATTTTCTTGAAGAAAACTTTGGAGCTAGTGATGTTCAGAGTTTAAAAAATTTAAATGCAATATGTTTTATCATGAAGCAACTGGCAGAAAAATTATTGTATGCTGATTCCACAACAATTAAAAATCATAAAATGGTTTAAAGTTGCATTTTAAGAGCATAAAATAATACATGGCAATAAATGTTTAACTTTTATTAAAATTGTGAACCCATTAAAATTTAAAACTAAAAGAGTTGCTAAAATTTGTTTTAACTTTTCATAATTTTTAAAATAGGAAACTCTTGAGAATCAAAAGGAATCATTAGCAAAGCAACACAAAGAAGCAATGGCAGTTTTTAAAAAGCAGGTAATTTCATAAGGATAGAGAAACACTATAGTTTTCAATATTGCACCCCTCCCCATATGAATATTATGGCAAGTTGTTTTCCATGCTTACTGAGGACAAAAAGTTATTGGAAGCAGGAAATGAATAGTTATTTTGAATCACAATTGATAATGAAGAGCATAATATAGTAGAATGAGTTAATGAGAGAAATTGGGAAAACTATTTTCTTGGAGATGTATTTTCATCTGTCCTGCATAAATTAGGTTGGTGGTGTATGTGTTCTTGTTCTTTCTCTCCCTTCTTCCCTTCTCTTTTTGATTAGACTATCCTCAGATCTTACCTTTTCAACTTCACTCCTTTACTCAAGCCATAGAACTGATGAAACATTGAGATGAAAGTAGGGAGATGTGAAGGATGGAGATGTGATTATCATGCACTCAGGCCTTCATAAATACTATCTGCAACTAAGAGTGGTAAAAATTAGAAAAAAATAACT
>JAQQAC010006904.1:64359938-64397187 GCA_029783875.1 Phataginus tricuspis | reverse complement strand
GTGTGTGGTTAACTGGAACAGACAGTGGATACAGGCAAGGCGACTGGCAAGCAGGAAGGGACTTTGTTCTCCCAGCTGACAAACATACCACTTGCCAGTGACCAGTCCCATTGCCATGAGAAGGCAGAAGAACCTTGTTCAGTCCAAAATCCCTGAAACACCAGAGAGAGGGCTTGGTGAGACTGAAATCACCAATCTTCCTGAAAAAGAATTCAAAATAAAAGTTATAAGCATGCTGATGGAGCTACAGAGAAATATTCAAGAGTTAAGGGATGAATTCAGGAGGGAGATAACAGAAATGAAACAAACAGTGGAAGGATGTAAGAGCAGACTGGATAGGGTGTAAGAGACTATTAATGGAATAGAAATCAGAAAACTGGAATGCAGAGAAGCTGAGGCAGAGAGAGATAAAAGGATCTCTAAGATTGAAAAAATATCAAGAGTACTGTGTGACCAATTCAAATGGAACAATGTTTGCATTATAGGGGTACCAGAAGAAGAAGAAGGGATAAAAAGGGATAGAAAGTGTCTTTGAAGAAATAATTGATGAAATAAAATACCTAGGAATAAACCTAATGAAGGAAGTGAAAGACCTATACCCTGAAAACTATAAAAAACTCCCTAAGAGAAATTAAAGAGGACACTAACAAATGGAAATTCATCCCATGCTCTTGGCTAGGAAGAATAAATATTGTTAAAATGTCTATACTACCTAAAGCAATCTACAGATTCAACGTAATCCCTATCAAATTACCAACAGCTTTCTTCAATGAACTGGAACAAATAGTTCTTAAATTCATATGGAACCACAAAAGACCCTGAATAGCCAAAGCAATCCTGAGAAGGAGGAATAAAACGGGGAATTATGCTCCCTGACTTCAGGCTCTACTACAGAGACACAGTAATCAAGACAATTTGGTACTGGCACAAAAACAGACACACAGACCAGTGGAAAAGAATAGAAAATCCAAACATTAACCCAAACATATACGGTCAATTAATATACGATAAAGGAGCCTTGGATATACAATGGGGAGATGACAGCCTCTTCAGCAGCTGGTGTTGACAAAACTGAACAGCTACATGTAAGAGAATTAAACTGGACTACTGTCTAACCCCATACACAAAAGTAAACTCAAAATGGATCAAAGACCTGAATGTAAGTCATGAAACCATAAAACTCTTAGAAGACAACATAGGCAAAAATCTCTTGGACATAAACATGAGTGACTTCTTCATGAACATATCTCCCCGGGCAAGGGAAACAAAAGCAAAAATGAACAAGTGGGACTATATCAAGCTGAAAGCTTCTGTACATCAAGGGACACCATCAGTAGAACAAAAAGACATCCTACAGTATGGAAGAATATATTCATAAATGATGTATCCGATAAGGGGTTGACATCCAAAGTATATAAAGAACTCACACACCTCAACAAACAAAAAGCAAATAATCCAATTAAGAAATGGGCAGAGGACATGAATAGACACTTCTCCAAAGAAGAAATTCAGATGGCCAACAGACACATGAGAAGATGCTTCACATCGCCAATCATCAGAGAAATCCAAATTAAAACCACAATGAGATATCACCTCACACCAGTAAGGATGGCCAACATCCAAAACACAAACAACAACAAATGTTGGTGAAGACGTGGAGAAAAGGGAACCCTCCTACACTGCTGGTGGGAATGCAAATTAGTTCAACCATTGTGGAAAGCAGTATGGAGGTTCCTCAAAAAACTTAAAATAGAAATACCATTTGACCCAGGAATCCCACTCCTAGGAATTGACCCTAAGAATACAGCAGCCCTGTGTGAAAAAGACAGATGCACCCTATGTTTATCTCAGCGCTATTTACAATAGCTAAGAAATGGAAGCAACGTAAGTGTTCATCAGTAGATGAATAGATAAAGAAGATGTGGTACATATACACAATGGAATATTATTCAGCCATAAGAAGAAAACAAATCCTACCATTTGCAACAACATGGACAGAGCTAGAAGGTATTCTGCTCAGTGAAATAAGCTGGGCAGAGAAATACAAGTATCAAATGATTTCACTCATCTGTGGAGTATAAGAACAAAGAAAAAACTGAAGGAACAAAGCAGCAGTAGGCTCACAGAACCCAAGAATGGACTAACAGTTACCAAGGGGAAAGGGACTGGGGAGGATGGGTCAGAAGGGAGGGATAAGGGGAAAAAGGGGCACTATGATTAGCACGCCTAATGTTGGGAGGGGGCACAAGGAAGGCAGCATAGCACAAAGAAGACAAATAGTCATTGTATAGCATCTTACTATGCTGATGGACAGTGACTGTAATGGGGTATGTGGTGGGGACTTAATAATGGGGTGAATCTAGTAACCACAATGTTACTCTCATGTAAATATTAATGCTACAAAAAATGTTAAAATTATTATCAGATTTTCCAATAATATAGTTAGGTACAACTTAAGTTGTAATGTGTGTTCTTTATTAATATTAGAGAGGTCTGTTCTTATTCCAAATAAAAATTAACACTGTTGAGGGAACTTTTATTTAGGAATAATAACAAAATGTTATATTGTACTTAATATATGACAGGCCCTATTCTTAGTGACTTATATGTGTTCACTTTATCGTCTCAGCAACCCAATGAGAGAGATACTATTATAATCTCTCTTGCAGAGACAGGGTAGATAATTACCCCAAGGTCACATTGCAACTAAATTAGAGAGACAGGATTTAAACATAGGCAGACTAGCTCTTGACCAGTCTGCTATATTGCCTGTATTTTGTTTTTGAGCAGTACAAAATGGCTCTGGTTAACTGTTGAAGAGGAAATTTAGTGGAGACGCTCATGGTCAATCAGAGAGTGAAGAAAGGATTTGAGAATGAACCAGAAAAGTTCCAGATTTTATTAAGCTGGATGTGGGAACCCAGGACAGACTTCTTACATCAGTCTGGATAGGATTATTGCTCAAGTTTCTTTGTTTTATAGTTTTTTTGCTCAAGATTCAAATCCCAAAAAGATAAAGTTCAATTGGCTTTTTTTTGGGTAATATGGCCTTCATTTTTTTTGGGTAATATGACTAAGAATAGGATCCCTGAATTTTAGTCCTACTAGAGGAAGAAATACTTCAAGTAAATACTTAAAATTGTATTGTTTGGTAAGGGAAGCAGATGCTGGCCAGGCAAATCTGACAGATTTCCACTGGTGAAACTTATGGGAAAACAGCAATTCATTGAGAAAATAATTATTGGGTGCCAATTCGATGGGTTTACCCTGTTTTTTATTACTGCTTATCATAGAAGCTGAGGCATGTGGCCAAAATGAATGAAAATTGTGAAACCAATCAGTGATTCTGCTAATGTCAAGTCAAGATCAAAGTCTTTTAAAAATGTTATTGAATCTATTAATGTAATATTTCTTTTTGAAATTGAAAGTCATATTTCTCACTATGGTAAAACAATTTCCATTAGCTGAAAGTATTAAAGACCCACATTTTAGATAGGGTTCATTTTTACCAGTTATGTCTCTCAGCTGAATTAGACTTTCTAGTATATTATATTGCCTTTCTGTTACTTATAGACATTGTCCTCATCATTCCATTTTTTAATGCAGTGAGAAGGTGCTATGTTAATTAACATTAATCTTAGAAAAATTATCTGAGTTTTGATAATGCACATCATAATTGTGCCAGCAAATTTAGAGAAAAAATTTCTTAAATTATCAAGAATATTGCTTTAATATTCTTCCCACTTTGCTTAGTGGTAGACTGGACTAATTTTTCTAAAAATAAAACAGTTGATTTTTGAAAAAAGAATTGTAACCAAGGAAAGTATAGCTAAGTGACTATTTTGTTACAAGGAAATAAAAAGTGTTTTAATTTTACATATATTTATAAATATCTCCTGACTAACATTTTCTTCCCTGTGGGATGCTCAGTAATTTTTCATGACATACTTATATCAGTAACAAATTATTAAAAACAGTAAATTATTATATGTTTAACATATGTGTGCATATGTATATACGTGTGTGTGGGTGTTATGTATAACAATTAAAATACCTCTTCAACATAGGAACAAAAAGTCCAGTTACATCTTCTGGCTAAAGAAGATCATCAGAAGCAACTGAATGAAATTGAGAAGTACTATGCCACAATAACAGGTCAATTTGGATTGGTAAAAGAGAATCATGAAAAGTTAGAACAAAATGGTAGGTGCTATCTTATTTAAACTTATATATTTAATAAGGAATGTTTAAATAGACTTATTTATAACAAGTTGAACTTATTTGGTACTGATAATGGTAAATGGCAGTGGAATGAATATTATTTACATTCAGTAATAATTTTATACATTGTATAAAGACTGTTTTCTTTTTCTTTGTTAGTGATACTTTTCTTAAAATGTATATTGAATATAATGTTTTCCTAAGTGTCTTTCATATTACAGTACTAGAAGCAATACAGTTAAACAGAAGGCTTTCGACTTTAAATAAAAAACAAGAATCTGAGATATGCAGTTTAAAGAAGGTATGATTGATGCAGTTTTATAGTATTATATAAAGTATAGCCTAAGATATTAATTTTGTGAAATATTACCAGAATGTTAAGAATTATTAATATAAAGATAAGTAAAATGTTTTAAATATAGATCCATAAACTTTGAGTTATCATTTCAATAAATATAATGAATGAATTTGTTCTAATCCATTTCCAAAATATTCCTTCTTTGACTTGGCACCAGTGGCATGCTTTTTTTTACATGAATAGCCAATAAACACTCACTATTTATCAGGTATTAGCACCATTCACTCGTTCATTCATTCAATATTTGAGTGACTCTTTGTGCCAGGTACTATGTGGCACTGAGGATACAGCTATGAAGAAAATAAAACCTGTTCCTGATTTTTTTGAAGTTTATAGTCTAGTGGAGGAGTTAGGCATAAAACAAATCACATATCAAGTAATTTAAAACTATTATAAATGTTGCAAAGAAAAAGTAAAGGCTGTGATGGCATTTAACAGGTGACTTTATTACACTGGAGGTTAAGGGATGGGGGAGGAAAGAGAATAGTGTTTCAGGCAAGCAGAACAGCATGTAAAAAGCCTCAAGACAGATAAGTGTTTAGTGATTATATTTTAGCCTTTTGGCTAAGATCAAGGATAGGAAAGAGTTGAGTATATGTGAGGAACTAGAAAAAGTCTACTCTTTTTGAATGAAGTAGCCTATACATGTCAGTTATATCCATTTGATTGATGGTGCTAAGTTCAACTATATCCTATCTGATTTTCTGTCTGCCGGATCTATCCATTTCTTATACAGGGATGTTAAAATCTCCAAATATAATAGTGGGTTCTCTATTTCTCCTTGCAATTCTATTAGTTTTTGCCTCATGTATTTTGATGCTCTATTGTTAGATACATAATAAGACATTGTTATGTCTTGGAGTATTTACTCCTTTATCATTATGTAATGCCCCTCTTTGTTCCAGATAACTTTCTTTGCTCTGAAATTTACTCTGGTTGAATTAATATAGTTATTCTTGCTATATGTAGCTATTCTTTTGATTAGTGGTAGCATGGTACACCTTCTCCATCTCTTCACCTTATAATTTTTTTGCCCAGATTAAGATAACAAACATTCTACTAATTTTTTCTTCCTTCACCTCCTCCCCTGTGGCAACCACCAGTCTTATTTTCTGTGTTTATGAGTCTCTTTCAGTTTTGTTTGTTCTGCTTTTTAGATTCTACATAGAACTGAAATCATATGGTATATGTCTTTCTCTGTCATACTTGTTTCACTTAGCATTATTACCCTCTAGGTCCATCCATGTTGTTGAAAATGACAAGATATTTTAATGGCAGAGTAATATTCCATTGTATATATGTACCACATATTTTTTTATCCATTCTTCTATTGATGGACACTTATGTTGTTTCATATTTTGGCTAGTGTAAATAATGCTGTGATAAACACATGAGTTGCATATATCTTTTTGGATTAGAGATTTTGTTTTCTTCAGATAAATTCCCAGAAGTGGAATTGCTGGGTGGGTGGTATTTCTATATTTTTAGTTTTATGAGACACCTCCATACTGCTTTCCATGGTGATCCTCCAATTGCAAAGCCACCAGCAGTGTACAGGAGTTCCCTTTTCTCTATATCCGTGCCAACACTTATTATTTCTTGTCTGTTGGATAGTAGCCATTCTGACTAGTATGAAGTGATATCTCATTGTGGTTTTGATTTGCATTTCCCTGATGATAAGTGATATGGAGCATCTTTTCATGTGCCTGTTGCCCATCTGTGTGTCTTCTTTGGAAAAATACCTATTCAGGTCCTCTGCCCATTTTTAAATCAGGTCATTTATTTATTGTATGAGTTCTTTATGTATTTTGGGTATTAACTCCTTACCAGATATATCATTTGCAAATATAATCTCCAATACAGTATATTGACTTTTTGTTTGGTTAATGTCTTCCTTTGCCATTCAGAAACTACGTAGTTTAATATAGTCCAACTTGTTTATTTTTGCTTTTGTTTCCCTTGTGTGGGGAGATGTATCCAGAAAAAATTACTGATGTTAATGTTCAAGAGTTTATTGTCTAGTTTTCTTCTAGGAGTTTTATGGTTTCAGGTCTTAATTTCATGTCTTTTGTCCATTTGGAGTTTATTTTTGTTTGTGGCATAAGACAGTGATCCAGTTTCATTCTCTTGCATGGAGCTGTCCAGTTTTCTAAACACCATTTATTGAAGAGACTCTCCTTCCCCTATTGTATATTCTTTTTTTTTTTTTTGGTATCTCACTGTGGTTTTTATTGCATGCATTCTTTTTTTTAATCAAGATGTCATTGATATACAATCTTATGAAGGTTTCACATAAACAATATTGTGGTTACTACATTCACCCATATTATCAAGTCCTCCCCACACCTGTTTCAGTCACTGTCCATCATTGTAGTAAGATATAGCATTCTTTTTTTTAATAGATAACATTTTGTGATGTTTATTTTCTATAATCTATTTGAAAATCTTTTGCTATGATTAATGTACAATTACATAAGCAATATTATAGTTACTAGACTCCCCCTATTATCAAGTCCCCACCGCATACCCCATTATAGTCACTGTCCATCACCGTAGTAAGATGCTATAGAATCATTACTTGTCTTCTTTGTGTTATACTGCCTTCCCCGTATCATCCCCCCTGCTAGATTATGTGTGCTAATCATAATACCCCTTTTTCCCCTGTATCCCTCCCTTCTCACCCATCTTCCCCAGTTCCTTGGCCTTTGGTAACTTTTAGTCCGTTCTTGGCTTCTGTGAGTCTGCTGCTGTTTTTTTTTTTTCTGTATGTCAAAGATAATTTATTTTTATTTTCTTTCTTTCTTATTTTGGTATCATTAATCTACAATTACATGTGCAACATTATGGTTACGAGACTCCCCACATCATCAATTCCCCACCACATAACCCATTAAAGTCACTGCCCATCAGCGTAGTGAGATGTTATAGAATCACTACTTGTCTTCTCTGAGTTGTACAGCTCTTCCTGTGCCCCTGCCCTACATTATGTCTGCTAATCGTAATGCCCCTTTTCCCCTCTTGTCCCTCCTTTCCCACCCATCCTCCCCAGTCCCTTTGCCTTTGGTAACTGTTACTGCATTCTTGGGTTCTGTGAGTCTGCTGCTGTTTTGGTCCTTCGGTTTTTTTCTTTGTTCTTATACTCCACATATGAGTGAAATCATTTGATACTTGTCTTTTTCCACCTGGCTTTTTCACTGAGCATAATACCCTCTAGCTCCAGCTATGTTGTTGCAAATGGTAGGATTTGTTTTCTTCTTATGGCTGTATAATATTCCATTGTGTATATGTACCACATCTTCTTTATCCATTCATCTACTGATGGACACTTAGGTTGCCTCCATTTCTTGGCTATTGTAAATAGTGCTGCGATAAACATAGGGGTGCATCTGTCTCTTTCAAACTGGCCTGCTGCATTCTTAGGGTAAATTCCTAGGAGTGGAGTTCCTGGGTCAAATGGTATTTCTATTTTGAGTTTTTTGAGGAACCTCTATACTACTTTCCACAATGGTTGAACTAATTTACATTCCCACCGGCAGTGTAGGAGGGTTCCCTTTTCTCCATATCCTCGCCAATATTTCTTGTGTGTTTGTGTTTTGGGTGGTGGCCATCCTCACTGGTGTGAGGTGATATCTCATTGAAGTTTTAATATTTACTTCTCTGATGATTAGCAATGTGGAGCATCTTTTCATGTGCTTGTTGGCCATCTGAATTTCTTCTATGGAGAAGTGTCTGTTCAGATCCTCTGCCCATTTCTTAATTGGATTATTTGCTTTTTGTTTGTTGAGGTGTGTGAGTTCTTTATATATTTTGGATGTCAACCTCTTATCAGATATGTATTTATGAATATATTCTCCCATACTGTAGGATGTCTTTTTGTTCTACTGATGGTGTCCTTTGCTGTACAGAAGCTTTTCAGCTTGATATAGTCCCGCTTGTTCATTTTTGCTTTTGTTTCCCTTGCCCAGGGAGATATGTTCATGAAGAAGTTGCTCATGTTTATATCCAAGAGATTTTTGCCTGTGTTTTTTCTAAGAGTTTTATGGTTTCATGACTTACATTCATGTCTTTGATCCATTTTGAATTTACTTTTGTATATGGGGTTAGACAATAATCCAGTTTCATTCTCTTACATGTAGCTGTCCAGTTTTGCCAACACCAGCTGTTGAAGAGGCTGTCATTTCCCCATTGTATACCCATGGCTCCTTTATTGTATGTTAATTTACCATATAAGGTTGGGTTAATATCTGGACTCTCTATTCTGTTCCACTGGTCTGTGGGTCTGTGCATGTGCCAGTATCAAATTGTGTTGACTACTGTGGCTTTGTAGTAGAGCCTGACATTGGGAAGCAAGATACCCCCTGTTTTATTCTTCCTTCTCAGGATTGCATTGCCTATTCGGGGTCTTTTGTGGTTCCATATGAATTTTAGAACTATTTGTTCCAGTTCGTTGAAGAATGCTGTTGGTATTTTGATAGGGATTGCATTGAATCTGTAGATTGCTTTAGGTAGTATAGCCATTTTAATAATAGTAATTCTTCCTAGCCAATAACATAGGATGAATTTCCATTTATTAGTGTCGTCTTTTATTTGTCTTAGCTTTTTCCTAGGTATTTTATTCTTTTTGATGCAATTATGAATGGAATTGTTATCCTGATTTCTCTTTCTGTTAGCTCATTGTTAGTGTATAGGAAAGCGACAGATTTCTGTGTATTCATTTTTTATTCTGCAACTTTGCTGAATTCAGATATTAGTTCTAATAGTTTTGGAGTGGAATCTTTAGGGTTTTTTATGCACAGTATCATGTCATCTGCAAATAGTGAAGGTTGACTTCTTCTTTACCAGTCTGGATGCCTTGTATTTCTTTGTGTTGCCTGATTGCCATGGCTAGGACCTCCAGTACTATGTTGAATAACAGTGGGGAGAGTGGGCATCCCTGTCTTGTTCCCAATCTTAGGTGAAAAGCTTTCATCTTCTCCCTGTTAAGTATGATGTTAGCTGTGGGTTTGTCATATATGGCCTTTATGATGTTGAGGTACTTGCCCTCTATGCCCATTTTTTTGAAAGTTTTTATCATGAATGGATGTTGAATTTTGTCAAATGCTTTTTCAGCATCTATGGAGATGGTCATGTGGTTTTTGTTCTTTTTTTTGTTGATGTGGTGGATGATGGTGATGGATTTTCAAATGTTGTACCATCCTTGCATCCCTGGGATTAATCCCACTTGGTCATGGTGTATGATTGTCTTATGTATTTTTGAATTTGGTTTGCTAATATATTTTTGAGTCTTTTTGTATCTATGTTCATCAGGGATGTTGTTGTGTAATTTTCTTTTTTGGTGGGTTCTTTGCCTGGTTTTGGTATTGGAGTGATGCTGGCTTCATAGAATGAGTTTGGAAGCATTCCCTCTTCTTCTGTTTTTCAGAAAACTTTAAGGAGAATGGGTATTATGTCTTCTCTATATGTCTGATAAAAATCGGTGATGAATCCATCTGGCCCGGGGGTTTTGTTCTTGGGTAATTTTTTGATTACTGATTTAATTTCGTTGCTGTTTTGATTTTCTGTTTCTTCTTTGGTCAGTCTTGGAAGGTTGCATTTTTCTAAGAAGTTGGCCATTTCTTCTAGGTTTTCCAGCTTGTTAGCATATAGATTTTCATAGTATTCTCTTATAATTCTTTATATTACTGTGAGGTCCGTTGTGATTTTCCTTTCTCATTTCTGATTCTGTTTATGTGTGTAGATTCTCTTTTTCTCTTAGTAAGTCTGTGGCTAGGGGTTTATCTATTTTGTTTATTTTTTCAAAGAACCAGCTCTTGGTTTCATTGATTTTTTTCTATTGTTTTATTCTCAATTTTATTTATTTCTTCTCTGATCTTTATTATGTCCATCCTGCTGCTGACTTTGGGCCATATTTGTTCTTCTTGTTCCAGTTTCAATAATTGTTATTTTAGACTATTCATTTGGGATTGTTCTTCCTTCTTTAAATAGGCCTGAATTGCAATATACTTTCCTCTTAGAACTACCTTCCCTGTGTCCCATATATTGCTTGATCTCTGTTTCAATTTGCTCGTTGATCCATTGATTATTCAGGAGCATGTTGTTAAGCCTCCACCTTTTTATGAGCCTTTCTGTTTTCTTTGTACAATTTATTTCTATTTTTATACCTTTGTGATCTGAGAAGTTGGTTCTTAGAATTTCAGTATTTTTGAAGTTACAGAGGTTCTTTTTGTGGCCTAGTATGTGGTCTATTCTGGAAAATGTTCCATGTGCACTTGAGAAGAATGTGTATCCTGCTGCTTTTGGGTGTAGAGTTCTGTAGATGTCTGTTAGGTCCATCTTTTCTAGTGTGTTGTTCAGTGACTCTGTGTCTTTACTTATCGTCTGTCTGGTTGATCTGTCCTTTTGAGTGAGTGGTATGTTGAAGTCTCCTAGAATGAATGCATTGCATTCTATTTCCTCCTTCAATTCTGTTAGTATTTGTTTCACATATGTTGGTGCTCCTGTGTTGGGTGCATATATATTTATAATGGTTATATCCTCTTGTTGGACTGCCCCCTTTATCATTATGTAATGTCCTTCTTTATCTCTTGCTACTTTCTTCATTTTGAAGTCTATTTTGTCTGATACAAGTACTGCAACACCTGCTTTTTTCTCCCTGTTGTTTGCATGAAATATCTTTTTCCATCCCTTCACTTTTAGTCTGTGTATATCTTTAGGTTTGAGGTGAGTCTCTTGTAAGCAGCATATAGATGTGTCTTGCTCTTTCATCTATTCTATTAGTCTCTGTATTTTGATTTGTGCATTCAGGCCATTTACATTTAGGGTGATTTTCGAAAGACATGTACTTATTGCCATGGCAGGCTTTGTATCATGGTTACCAAAGGTTCAAGGGTAGCTTTTTTACTATCTAACCATCTAACTGAACTCTCTTACTGAGCTATTATAAACACAGTTGGATGATTCTTTATTTCTCTCCCTTCTTATTCTTCCTCCTCCATTCTTTATATGTTAGGTGTTTTATTCTGTACTCTTTTGTTTCCTTTGACTGCTTTTGTGGATAGTTGATTTTATTTTTTGCCTTTCGTTAGTATTTGGATTGCCTGCTTTCTTTGCTTTGATTTTATTTTCTCTGGTGAAATCTATTTAGCCTTAGGAGAGCTTCCGTCTATAGCAGTCCCTTTAAAATATCCTGTAGAGGTGGTTTTTGGGAGGCAAATTCCCTCAACTTTTGCTTGTCTGGGAATTGTTTAATCCCTCCCTCAAATTTAAATGATAGTCATGCTGGATACAATGTTCTTGGTTCAAGGCCCTTCTGTTTCATTGCATTAAATATATCATGCCATTCTCTTCTGGCCTGTAAGGTTTCTGTTGAGAAGTCTGATGATAGCCTGATGGGTTTTCCTTTGTAGGTGATCTTTTCTCTCTCCCTGGCTGCCTTTAATACTCTGTCCTTTTCTTTGATCTTTGCCATTTTAATTATTATATGTCTTGGTGTTGTCCTCCTTGGGTCCCTTGTGTTGGGAGATCTGTGGGCTTCCGTGGTCTGAGAGACTATTTTCTTCCCCAGTTTGGGAAAGTTTTCAGCAATTATTTCTTCAAAGACACTTTCTATCCCTTTTTCTCTCTCTTCTTCTTCTCGTACCCCTATAATGTGAATATTGTTCCTTTTGGATTGGTCACCCAGTTCTCTTAATATTCTTTCATTATTAGAGATCCTTTTATCTCTCTCTCCCTCAGCTTCTCTGTACTTCTTTCCTCTGATTTCTATTACATTAGCAGTCTCTTTCACCTCAGTCTGCTGTGAAGAGCGTCTATCGATTGTTTCATTTCTGTAATCTCCCTCCGGACTTCATCTCTTAGCTCTTGCAAACTTCTCTGTAGGTCCATCAGCATGGTTATGACTTTTATTTTGAATTCTTTTTCAGGAAGATTCGTCAAATGTATCCCACCAGGCCCTCTCTCTGGAGTTGTCTGAATAATTTTTGACTGTACCATATTCTTCTGTGTTTTCATGGTGATAGAAGTGGTTGCAGGCAGGTGGCATGTGTGTCAGCTGGGAGAACACAGTCCCTTCCTGTTTGGTGTTAGCCTTGCCCTTCTCCGCAGCCAGTGCCAGTTACCCGCACACCGGGAGCTAGTCTCTGGGATAATCCCCTGAGCTGCCATGGGCAGGGTCACCCTCAGGCTAGCCTAGAGCACTGTGGGGGGTTGCGGCCACACCGGGTGTGTTCTTCTGCGAGGAAGGCACCCCTTCATGCCTTCTGGACCTTGCTTTGGCTTCTGCACCCTGTGCCGCTTATCTGCACACCAGGAGGCAGTCCCTGGGATAAACCCCTGAGCTGCCATGTATGGAGCCACCCTCAGGTTCGCCTATAGCACTACGGGAGGTGGCACCCACACCGGGTCTGATCTCCTGTGGGGACAGCGCCTGTTTGTGCCTTCCGGACCTTACTCTGCCTTCCGCTGCCTGTGCCGATTACCCGCACACTGGGAGGCAATCTCTGGGGTAATCCCCTGAGCTGCCGTGGGCAGGGTAGCCTTCAGGCTAGCCTAGGGAGTGTGGCGGTGGGCAGCCGCGCCAGGTGTGTTCTCCTCTGACGACAGCGTGCCTGCGTGCCTTCCAGACCTTGCTCCGGCTTCCGCTGCCTGTTCCGGTTAGCTGCATGCTGGGAGGAGACTCTGTGTGGTTGTTGTGGGTGGGGCTGCTCTCCAGCTGTGGCGGGTTAGTCAGTCCGTTTGCAGCGCTGGCCAGGGGGAACCAGTGGCAGGCTGCTTATCACCACGAGGGGCTTTGGGGCTGCTTTACTCAGCAGGGGGTTAGAGGGCCCGAAGTTCCTCAAGATTCCCAGCCTACTGGGCTGAGTGTGTTGGGACGATTTTGTTCAGCTGTTGGGCGCTTGTCCCTTCAAGACTTTTAAAAAAGCATCCGCTTTTCTTTTGTCCCAGGGGAGCTGGCTGTGGGGATCTGCTTGCAGTCTTTGTCTCAGATCCTGCCCTTCCGTTTTTCTAATATCCAATACACCATGTGATGTGTGTCTGTGCTTCTGGTGCAGATTACCACGGATGGTTATTTAGCAGTCCTGTGCTTCCACTCCCTCCCACTCTGATTCTTTTCCTCCCGTCAGTGAGTTGGGGTGAGGGGAGTGCTCGGGTCCCACCAGGTCACTGCTTTGAATCTTACCCCCTTCATGAGATGCTGAGTTCTCGCAGATGTAGATGTAGCCTAGCTGTTGTACTGTATCTTCTGGTCTCTACTTTTAGGAATAGTTGTGTTTGTTGTATGTTAAAAAATATATATGGTTTTGGGAGGAGATTTCCGCCGCCCTGCTCATGCTGCGATCTTGAACCCTCTCTGCTGCTGTTCTATTGCTTCTGTTTTGTCTTTGTTCTTGTTCTCCACAGATGAGTGAAATCATTTGATACTTGTCTTTCTTGGCCTGGCTTATTTCACTGAGCATAATACCCTCTAGCTCCATCTATGTTGTTGCAAATGGTAGGGTTTGTATTCTTCTTATGGCCGAATAATATTCCATTGTGTATATGTACCACCTCATCTTTGTCCATTCATCTACTGTTGGACACTTAGGTTGCTTCCATTTCTTGGCTATTGTAAATAGTCCTGAGATAAACATAGGGGTGCATAGGTCCTTTTAAAACTGTGCTGCTGCATTCTTAGGGTAAATTTTTAGGAGTGGAATTCCTGGGTCAAATGGTATTTCTATTTTGAGTTTTTTGAGGAACCTCCATACTGCTTTCCACAATGGTTGAACTAATTTACATTCCCACCAGCAGTGTAGGAGGGTTCCTGTTTCTCCACATCCTTGCCAATAATTGTTGTTGTTTGTTTTTTGGATGTTGGCCATTCTAACTGGCATGAGGTGATATCTCATTGTGGTTTTAATTTGCATTTCTCTGATTATTACTGATGTGGAGCATCTTCTCATGTGTCTGTTGGCCATTTGAGTTTCTTCTTTGGAGAAGTGTCTGTTCAGCAACTCTGCCAATTTTTTAATTGGCTTATTTGCCTTATTGCTTTTTGTTTGTTGTGGTACATGAGCTCTGTATATAATTTGGATGTCAACCCTTTATTGAATATGTCATTTATGAATATATTCTCCCCTACTGCAGGATGTCTTTTTGTTCTATTGATGCTGTCCTTTGCTGTACAGAAGCTTTTTAGCTTGATATAGTCCCACTTGTTCATTTTTGCTTTTGTTTTCCTTGCCTGGGGAGATATATTCATGAAGAAGTTGCTCATATTTATGTCCAAGAGATTTTTGCCTGTGTTTTTTTCTAAGAGTTTTATGGTTTCATTATTTCATTCATGTCTTTGATCAATTTTGAATTTACTTTTGTATATGGGGTTAGATAATGATTCAGTTTCATTCTTTTACATGTAGTTGTCCTGTTTTGCCAACACTAGCTGTTGAAGAGGCTGTCATTTCCCCACTGTATATCCATGGCTCCTTTATCATATATTAATTGACCATATATGCTTGGGTTTATATCTGGGCTCTCTAGTCTGTTCCATTGGTCTGTGGGTCTATTCTTCTGCCAGTACCAAGTTGTCTTGATTACTGTGGCTTTGTAGTGGAGGTTGAAGTCAGGGACCATAATTGCCCCCCACTTTATTCTTCCTTCTCAGGATTGCTTTGGATTTTTGGGGTCTTTTGTGTTTCCATATGAAATTTAGAACTATTTGCTCTAGTTCATTGAAGAATGCTTTTGCTATTTTGATAGGGATTTCATTGAATCTGTAGATTGCTTTAGGCAGGATTGCCATTTTGACAATATTTATTCTTCCTATCCATGAGCACGGGATGTATTTCCATTTATTGGTATCTTCTTTAATTTGTCTAATGAGTGTCTTGTAGTTTTCAGAGTGTAGGTCTTTCACTTCCTTGGTTAAGTTTATTCCTAGGTATTTTATTCTTTTGATGCAACTGTGAATGGAATTGTTTTCCTGATTTCTCTCTCTGCTAGTTCATTGTTAGTGTATAGAAATGCCACAGATTTCTGCCTATTAACTTTGTATCCTGCAACTCTGCTGAATTCAGATATTAGATCTAGTAGTTTTGGAGTGGATTCTTTAGGGTTTTTATTTACAATATCATGTCATCTGCAAACAGGGACAGTTTGACTTCTTCCTTACCAATCTGGATGCCTTTTATTTCTTTGTGTTGTCTTATTCCTGTGGCTAGGATCTCTAGAACTATGCTGAATAAAAGTGGGGAGAGTGGGCATAGTTGTCTTGTTCCCAATCATAAAGGAAAAGCTTTCAGCTTCTCGCTATTAAGTATAATATTGGCTGTGGGTTTGTCATATATGGCGTTTATTATGTTGAGGTACTTGCCCTGTATACCCATGTCATTGAGATTTTTTTATCATGAATGGATGTTGCATTTTGTCGAATGCTTTTTCAACATCTATGGAGATGACCGTGGGACTTTTGTCCTTTGTTTTGGTGATGTAGTGGATGACGTTGATGGATTTTCAAATGTTGTACCATCCTTGCATCCCTGGGATGAATCCCACTTGATCATGATGGATGATATTTTTGATGTATTTTCGAATTTAGTTTGCTAATTTTTTTTAGTATTTTTGCATCTGTGTTCATTAGGGATATTGGTCTGTAATTTTCTTTTTTTTGTGGTTCTTTGCCTGATTTGGTATTAGAGTGTTGTTGGCCTCGTAGTATGAGTTTGGGAGTATTCTCTCCTCTTCTACTGTTTTGGAAACTTTACCGAGGATGGGTATTAGGTCTTCACTAAATGTTTGATAAAATTCAGCAGTGAAACCATCTGGTGTAGTTCTTTTGTTCTCAGGTAGTTTTTTATTACCAATTCAATTTCTTTGCTGGTAATTGGTCTATTCAGATTTTCTGTCTCTTCCTGGGTCAGCTTTGGAAGGCTGTATTTTTCTAGAAAGTTGTCCATTTCTTCTAGGTTATCTAGTTTGTTAGCATATAATTTTTCATAGTATTCTCTCATAATTGTTTGTATTTCTGTGGTGTCTAGTGATTTTTTCTTTCTCATTTCTGATTCTGTTTATATGTGTAGACTCTATTTTTTTCTTAATAAGTCTGACTAGGGGTTTATCTGTTTTGTTTATTTTCTCGAAGAACCAGGTCCTGCTTTCATTGATTCTTTCTATTGTTTTATTCTTCTCAATTTTATTTATTTCTGCTTTAATCTTTATTATGTCCCTCCTTCTACTGAGTTTTGGCCTCTTAGGTTCTTCCTTTTCTAGTTTCATTAACTGTGAGTTTAGACTGTTCATTTGGGATTGTTCTTCTTTCTTGAGGTAGGCCTGTATTGCAATATATTTCCCTATTAGCACGGCGTTCGCTGCATCCCACAGATATTGCTGTGTTGAATAATTCTTGTCATTTGTCTCCTTATATTGCTTGATCTCTGTTTTTATTTGGTCATTGATCCATTGATTATTTAGGAGCATGTTATTGAGCCTCCATGTGTTTGTGGGATTTTTCATTTTCTTAGCATAATTTATTTCTAGTTTCATACCTTTGTCATCTGAGAAGCTGGTGTTTACAATTTCAATCTTTTTAAATTTATTGAGGCTCTTTCTGTGGCTTAGTATATGATCTATTTTTGAAAATGTTCCATGTCCAATTGAGAAGAATGTGTATCCTGTTGCTTTTGGATGGAGTGATCTGTAGATGTCCGTTAGGTCCATCTGTTCTAATACATTGTTCGGTGCCTCTGTCTCTATTTATTTTCCGTCTGTTTGATCTGTCCTTTGGAGTGAATGGTGTGTTGAAGTCTCTCAAAATGAATGCATTGCAGTCTATTTCCCCCTTTAATTCTGTTAGTATTTGTTTCACATATGTAGGTGATCCTGTGTTGGGTGCATAGATATTTATAATAGTTATATCATCTTGTTGAACGGACCCCTTTATCATTATGTAATGTGCTTCTTTGTCTCTTGTGAGTTTATTTGTTTTGAAGTCCATTTTGTCTGATACAGATACTGCAACTCCTGCTTTTTTCTCTCAATTAGTTGCATTAAATATCTTTTTCCATCCCCTTATTTTCAGAGTATGTATGTCTTTGGGTTTGAAGTCTCTTGTAGGCAGCGTATAGATGGATTTTGTCTTTTTATCGATTCAGTGACTCTATGTCTTTTGATTAGTGCATTCAGACCATTTACATTTAGGGTGATTATCAATAAGTATGTACTTATTGACATTGCACACTTTATATCAGTGGCTACCAATGATTCAAGGGTAATTCCCTTACTATCTAACAGTCTGATTTACTCACCTTTTATGGTATTACAAACACAACCTAAAGATTCTTTTTTTTTCCTCCTTTTTCTTCCTCCTCCATTCTTTGTATGTTATGAATCATATTCTGTACTCTTTGGCTGTCCCTTGGGTGAAATCTATTTAGTCTTAGGAATACTTCCATGTATATGAGTCCCTCCAAAATGCAGTGTAGGGTTGGTTTGTGGGAGGTAAATTCTCTCAGCTTTTGCTTATCTGAAAATCGTTTAATCTCTCCTTCAAATTTAAATGATAACCTTGCCTGGTAGAGTATTCTTGGTTTGAGGCCCTTCTGCTTCATTGCATTAAATATATCGTGCCACTCCCTTCTGGCCTGTAAGGTTTCTGTTGAGAAATCTGATGATAGTCTGAATGGGTTTTCCTTTCCTTTGTATGTGATCTTTTTTCTCTCTCTAGCTGTTTTTAAAAGTCTGTCTTTATCCTTGATCTTTGCCATTTTAATTATTATATGTCTTGATGTTGTTTTCCTTGCAACCCTTATATTGGGACATCTGTGCATCTCGATGGCTTGAGAGATTATCTCCTTCCCAGGACTGGGGAAGTTTTCAGCAATTACGTCCTCTATGACACTTTCTATCTCTTTTTCTCTCTCTTCTTTTCTGATATCCCTGTAATGCAAATATTGTTCCGTTTGGATTGGTCACACATTTCTCTCAATATTCTTTCATTCTTAGAGATTCTTTTTTCTCTCTGTGCCTCAGTTTCTTTGTATTCCTCTTCTCTAATTTCTTTTCCATTTACTGTCTCTTGTACTACATCTAATCTGCTCTTAAATCCCTGCATTGTGTTTTTCATTTCAGATATGGAATTTCTTAATGATTGAATCTCCATCTTAAATTCATTCCTGAGTTCTTGAATATTTTTCTGTACCTCCATAAGCATGTTTATAATTTTTATTTTGAACTCTCTTTCAGGAAGATTGGTGAGTTCAGTTTCATTTGGTCCTTTTTCTTGGGTTTGTGAGATTTTGGTCTGAACCATGTTCTTTTGAAGTTTCATATTTCTGTGTGGTGCCCTCCAGTGTGAAGAAGCTCCAGCCTGTGGAGCTGCTCAGCCCCTAGAGTGAGGTTGGGGGTCGTAGGGGAGTGGAGCTGGTGTCTGGGGGGAGGAGAAATCTGTTTCCTGATTCTCGTCTGCCCTGCATGTCTCCAGTATCAGGGCCAGTGTGCTGAGCACCTAGGTGTAAGCCTCTGTGCTTGGTTTCTCTGGCTGTTGTAGGCGGGGCCTCCCTCTGGCTGGCCTGACACCAGAGCAGTGACTGCTAGTTTGTGAGCCGGTGTCGGCAGACCTGTAGGAAGGCTCGGCAAGCTGTGTGTCCAGTGGGTATCGTTGGAGCTGAGTAGCCAGCCAGGGGGTTGAGTGCCTGAAGCTCTCCAAAGTTCCCAATCTGTTGGGCAGAGAACACCCAGATAACCTTGTCCCCCTATCCCTTCTCCCACCCAGCAAGTTGCATGTAAATGCCACCCCTTCAGCAGCCCTCTCACTGCTAGGAAGCCTTTCCGACCGCCTGGCTGTCCCTTGTCCCAGAGCTGTCGGGTGTGGATTTCATCCTCCACAAATTGCTGGAATCTCTCTCTCAAGCACTCTGCCTATCCCAGCTCCCCATCATACAGAGCACCACACAATGCAGATTTCTGCTCGCAAGGCAGATCTCCAGGGCTAGGTGTTCAGCAGTCCAAGGCTTCTACCCCCTCTCCCACTCTGTTCCTCTTCCTCCCGCCGGTGAGCTGGGGTGGGGGAAGGGCTCGGGTCCTGCCGGATCAATGCTTTCATTCGTTACCCTGTTTTGTGAGGTCTGCTCTGTTTGTGAGGTCTGTATGCAGTCTGGTGCAGCCTTCTTTCCTGTTGTTGTTTAGCGTTAGTTGTATTAACTATATTTTCACACTATCTGTGGTTTTGGGAGTTCTCTGTCTCACCTCTCACACTGCCATTACCTGCTCCCCATTGTATATTCTTGTCTCTTTTGTTGTAGGTTGATCATATAGGTGTGGGTTTTATTTCTGGGCTTTGTGTTCTGTTCCATTGTTCTATGTATCTGTTTTTGTGACAGTGCCATACTGTTTGGTTACTTTAGCTTTGTAGTATAGCTTGATATCAGGGAACATGGTACCCTCAGATTTGTTCTTTTTTCTGAAGATTGCTTGGGGTATTTGTTTTTTGCTTTTTTTGTGTGTAGATGTGATTCCATACGAATTTTAAGATTATTTGCTCTAGGTCCATGGAAAATGCCATTGGTATTTTGATGACGATTGCATTGAATCTGTAGATTGGTTTGGGCAAAAGAGCCTTTTAAATCATATTAATTCTTTCTATCCATGAACTTGGAATCTCTCTCCATTTATTTGTGTCTTCTTCAATTTCTTTCATCAATTTTTTAATATTTTTCAGAGTACACGTCTTTTACTCCTTGACTAGATTTTTTCCTATGTATTTTATTTTATATAATTGTAAATGGGATTCATTTCTTGATTTTTCACTCAGCTAGTTCATTATTTGTGTATAGATATGCAATGTATTTCTGTAAGCTGATTTGGAATCCCGCAACTTTACTGAATTCATTTATTCTAGTAGTTTTTTGGTGGAGCCTTTAGGGTTTTCTATAAAGAGCATCATCTCATCTGTAAATGGCAACAGTTTTATTTCTTCCTCACCAATTTGGATGCTTTTATTTCTTTTTATTGTCTGACTGCTATGGCTAGGACTTCCAGTAATATACTGAATAAAAGTCAGTGGTGAGCGGGCATCTTGTCTTACCTCTGGTCTTAGAGGAAAAGCTTTTAGCTTTTTACTGTTGAGTATGATGTTGGCTGTGGGTTGGTCATATATGACTTTTTTTATGTTGAGGTATATTCTTTCTATACCCATTATGTTGAGAGTTTTTGTCATGAATGTTGCTGAATTTTGTCACATGCTTTTTGAGCATCTATTGATTGTGATCATATAGTTTTTATCCTTTTTGTTAATGTGGTGTAGCATATCGATTGAACCATCGCTGCATCCCTGGAATAATCCCACTTGGTCATGATAAATGATCCGCCCTTTTTATGTATTTTTGAGTTATGTTTGTTAATATTTTGTTGAGGATTTTTACATTTGTGTCCTTTTTTTGTAGTGTCTTTGATTGGTATCAAATCAAGGAGATGCTGGCCTTGTATAAGCTTTCTTTCCTCTTCAGTTGTTTTGGAATTGAGAAGTGTAGGTATTAGCTCTTTTTTAAATGTTTGGTAGAATTCACCAATGAAGCCATGTGGTACTGAACTTTTGTTTGTTGGGAGATTTTTGATTAATGATTCAATTTGTTTACTAGTAATCAGTCTGTTTAGATTTTCTATTTCTTCCTGTTTCAGTCTTGGAAGATTGTTGTTTCTAGGAATTTATCTATTTCTTCTAGGTTGTCAATTTTGTTGGCGTATGATTTTTCATAGTAATCTCTTATAATTGTATTTCAGTGGTATCAGTTGTAACTTTTCTTCCATTTCTGATTGTATTTATTTAAGTCCTCTCTCTTTTTTATCTTCATTATTCTGGCTAAGGTTTATCAATTTTTTTATCTTTTCAAGGAACCAGATCTTAGTTTCATTGATTTTGTTTCCTATTGTTTTCTTATTCTCTATCTCATTCATTTCTACTCTGATTTTTGTTATGTCCATCCTTCTACTAACTTTGGGCTTTGTTCTTCTAATTGTTTAGTTTTAAGGGTAGATTGTTTATTTGGGATCATTCTTGTTTCCTTGGAGTGAGTGATGTGTTGAAGTCACCTAAAATGAATGCTTTCCTATCTATTTCCTCCTTTAATTCTGTTAGTATTTGTTTCACATATACCGGCGCTCCTGTGTTGGGTGCATATATATTTATAATGGTTCTATCCTCTTGTTGGATTGACCCCTTTATCATTATGTAATGTCCTTCTTTATCTATTGCTACTTTCTTCGTTTTGAAGTCTATTTTGTCTGATACAAGTACTGCAACACCTGCTTTTTTCTCTTTGTTGTTTGCATGAAATATGTTTTTCCATCCCTTCACTTTTAGTCTGTGTATATCTTTGGGTTTGAGGTGAGTTTCTTGTAGGCAGCATATAGATGGGTCTTGCTTTTTTATCCATTCTGTTACTATGTGTCTTTTGATTGGTGCATTCAGTCCATTTACATTTAGGGTGATTATCGATAGATATGTACTTATTGCCATTGTTGGCTTTAGATTCGTGGTTATCAAAGGTTCAAGGGTTGCTTCTTTATTATCTAACAATCTAACTTAACTTTCTTGTTAAGTTATTGTGAACACAGTCTGATGTTTCTTTATTTCTCTCCCTTCTTATTCTTCCTCCTCCATTCTTTATATATTAGGTGTTTTATTCTTAGCCTTTAGTTAGTATTTGGATGTTCTGCTTTCTTTGCTATGATTTTATTTTCTCTGGTGACGTCTTTTTAGCCTTAGGAGTGCTTCCCTCTGAGAAGTTCCTTTAATATGTCCTGTAGAGGTGGTTTATGGGAGGCAAATTCTCAGCTTTCGCTTGTCTGGAAATTGTTTAATCCCTCCATCATATTTAAATGATAATCATGCTGGATACAATATTCTTGGTTCGAGGCCCTTCTGTTTCATTACATTAAATATATCATGCCATTCTCTTCTGGCCTGTAAGGTTTCTGTTGAGAAGTCTGATGATACCCTGATGGGTTTTCCTTTGTAGGTGATCTTTTTTCTTTCTCTAGCTGCCTTTAATACTCTGTCCTTATCTTTGATATTTGTCATTTTAATTATTATGTGTCTTGGTGTTGTCTTCCTTGGGTCCCTTGTGTTAGGAGATCTGTGGGCTTCCATGTACTGCGAGACTATTTCCTTCCCCAACATGGGGAAGTTTTGAGCAATTATTTCTTCAAAGACACTTTCTATCCCTTTTTCTCTCTCTTCTTCCTCTGGTACTCCTATAATGCGAATATTGTTCTGTTTGGATTGGTCACCCAGTTCTCTTAATATTCTTTCATTCTTAGATATCCTTTTATCTCTCTCTGCCTCAGCTTCTCTGTATTCCTGTTCTCTGATTTTTATTCCATTAACAGTTTCTTGCATCTCGTCCAGTCTGCTGCAAGCCTGTCGATGGCTTGTCTCATTTCTGCATTGTCTTTCCTGACCTCCCTCACTTCCTCCCTCAGCTCTTGCATATTTCTATGTAGATCCATCAGCATAGTTATGAATTTTATTCTGAATTCTTTTTCGGGAAGATTGTGCATTTCCATCCCTTCAGGTTCCCTCAGGTGTTGTCTGGGTCTGGGTGATCTTTGTCTGTACCATATTCCTCTGTCTTTTTATGGCAATAGAAGTGGTGGCTGGTAAGTGCCATGTATGTCAGCTGGGCTCTCTAAGACTTAAAAAAAAAACAACCAAAAAAAAAAAACAACCAAAAACACACATACACACAAAAAAAAAAAAGAAGGAAGGGAAAGAAAAGAAAGGGGAAAAAAAAACAAAAAAACGCTCACTGGAATTTGATTCTGTAAGGATGCTGTAGGTGGCGCTGTTGCTCCACTGTTCCGCACCCGTGGCCTTGCCACTCTTTGTAGCTCTGGCCAGGGCGGGAACGAATGGGAGGCTGTTGTTCTCTGTGTAAGGTTTTAGTGTGGCTACCTTTTCCCAGTTGCCAGACAAGGGGTCCCAAATTCCTGAGGACTCCCAGTCTGCTAGGCTGAGCGTGCCTGGGCTATCATGTTCCTTCGCTGGGCCCCCCGCCTCTCCAAGACCGCTAAAGACAGTGTGCACTTTTCTTTTGTCCTGGGGCACTGGCTACACGGACCTGGGCGCGTTCCCAGCTCAAAACCTGCACCTTCTGCCTCTCCAATATCCATTGCACCATGCGATGTGTGACAGTGCCCCCGGCGCACGTCACTGGGGCTGGTTATTTCACGGGGTGTACTTCCACTCCCTCCCAGCTCTGAATCCTCTCCTCCCACCGGTGCGCTGGTGTGGGGGAGTGCTCGGGTCCCGCCAGGTCGTGGCTCCGTATCTTACCCACCTCGCGGGGTGCCGAGTCCTCTCAGGTGCAGATGCAGGCTGTGTGCTGTCCTGTAAATTCTGGTGTCTCTTTTAGGAGTAGTTGTATTTGCTGTATTTTCATAGATTTATATGGTTTTGGGAGGAAATTTCCGCCACCCTGCTCACGCCGCCATCTTCCCGGAACCCCTGCTCTTATATTTTGAACAAATGGTTTTCTGATAGAGCAATTTAGAATAATAATTTAGAAAAATATTTAGAGAAAGAGAAATTTTCTTTACTATCACTTATTCCTTCTCTGATACTGTTGTCTTCTTTAGGTACATTAGAGTTTTTGACCTATATCATTTTCTTCTTTCTGAAGAACTTCTTTTAACAAGGCAGGTCTTGTAACTTCTTTTACAAGGCAGTTCTACTGGCAACAAACTCTCAATTTGTGAGTATTTTGCCTTCACTTTTGAAAGATAATTTTGGAGGAAACAGAGTTCTAGGTTGGTGTTTTTTTATTTCACCTCACTCTGATCTTGGCTATATGGTTTCTGAAGAGGAGTCAGATGTACTTCTTATCTCTGCTTCCCTATAGGTAAGGTGTTTTTTCCGCCCTCTGCCTTCTTTCAAGATTTTTTCTTTATCTTTGATTTTCTTAAGTTTGAATATGATATATACACTATGTATAATTTGTTTGGTCACTTGTCTTTCTTCATGTTCTCTGAGATTCTTGGATTACTGACTGACATTAATTTGGGGGAAATTCTGTCATATACTTCTTCAAATATTCTTCTCCTTCTTGTAATGCCATTATGCATATTCACTTTGTGTAGCTGTCCAACAGTTGATAGATATTTTGTTTCATTTTCCAGTCTTTTTTCTCTTTGTTTTCAGTTTTGGAATTTCTATTTTATATCCTCAAGCTCAGAGATTATTTCTTCAACCTTTGTCTCATCTAGTATTTAGCCCACCAAAAGCATTCTTCATTTCTGTTGCATTGTTTTTGATTGGTAATATTTCATGTTGATTCTTTCTTAGTATTTCCTTCCCTCTATTTATATTATCCATCTGCCCATGTTTTATCTACTTTTCCCATTAAGCCTTTAACATATTAATCTTAGTTTTTTAAAGTCCTTATCTGATCATTCTCATATTCCTGACATATTGGACTTTGGTTCTGATGCTTGTTCAGTCTCTTCAAACTGTGTTTTGTTTTGTTTTTTGTCTTTTTTACACTTTATGATTTTTTGTTGAAAGGCAGACATGATATCCTGGGTGGAAGGAACTGCAATAAATAGGCCTTTTAGTAATGTGGTGGTTAGGGTGTGTGTGTGTGGTGGTGGGGGTCCTAAGATTAGGTTTTGGTATTTTGGTGAGCCTGTGTCCATGGGCTGTGAACTTCACCAGGGTTTCTCAGTGTCCCACCTCCCACACAGGTGCTGCACAATGTTTGGAGGGGGCTAGAGTTGGGTATTACCCTTCCCACGGGTGGTTTAGGCTCAGGTCAAATAGTTTCTTCTGAGGGCAGCCTTGCCAAGAAGAATAGGAGGCCCTGGCACGTTTCAAATGGTTCTTCTTCTGATATTGTGTTGGAGGACCTGGTCGTGAAATTCACAAAAGTGTGTTCCCCTAAAATTTTTTTTTAACTCTCATAGTTGTCCACACTATGTCTCTGAGAATTAGTCAGTTACTGTTCAGGTGTTCCTACCGACACTGGTTTCTATGTAGGGTTCTATTTGTGGGTTTCTGTTCAGGTAGTTTGCGATTCTTTGTATTTGCTTGTCTTTCTAATTTTTTGAGGCAGCATTTTGCCTTGTGATCTCATTCCTCTAACAGATCTAAGAAGAGTTGTTGATTTTCAGTTTGTTTAGCTTTTTACTCGTTGTTAGGACAAAGTGGAGACTTCTAAGCTTCTTACATGCTGGACTGGAAACCAGAAGTCCCTCTGTTTTTACATTTACCTATAGTTTTACTGACATTAAAATTTATTAGGGCTAGAGATAACAGTTTTGAAGAGGAGTGTTTTGTGCAACCAGAAAAATGGCCTTACTATAATAATGCATAGGAACTATTTTACTACTTTCTGTTTTGGCATTATTTCAAAGAAAACAGAACCACTTGGAATAAAGATTGAAGTAGTTTCTAAACACTAAGCCAGAATTCAAAGACTATTAAATATTTGTAACACTATTATATCTAGGTTTTTGGTTTTATAACTGCCAGTAAATTGGCTTTATATTCTCTGGACTCTATTCTTACGCCCAATAGATCAGAAAGTAAGAGCATAGATGCAGCTTTACACATTACATTAGAATGTACGGTAATAAGCATATGTTCCTAGTCCATAAAAGTCTTATGTCTATCCAGCACATTACCTAAGAGGACAATTTATATAGAGAGAACATTTCTTTTTAGTCATGTCCTAGAATATTAAAATGGATCTTTTTAATATAGGGAGGAATACTATAATTTGGAAAAATTGTCTTTAATCTCCAATCAGAATTATTAAAAGGGCCATTTTTATCAATGTAAACTTAAAATGCAAATCTAAATAAAAACTGAGTAGTTGTGAATGAGTACATTTTCAGTCATGTCTCTTTGGTTCATTTATTTATTTTATTAATTAACGTATCATTGATATACAGTCTTATGATGGTTTCACATAAACAACACTGTGGTTCATTTATTTTTTACTTAATGTTTTTATCAATGACCTAAGCAATTAAATAATCATTAATTTCATGATTATATTAAAATATTCATATGCCTTTATTCAATTAGTTTTTGCATTATGAAAATATTATACCTCATAAATTTCTGTACTAAATTATGTATCTTTCTCATTAAATAAAGACAAATGTTTCATTGTAACATAATAGATGATTTTATTTCTAATGTATAGTTTAAGATTGACCTGTAGATGGACACCATGTTCATGTAACTCCATGGAGATACTCTTGGCAGATTTATATAAAAGGGTGAAGAATGTCTCTTTGTATGCGTGAGTGGAATAGTGTTGCCTATGAGCATGCTTGCCCTTTTTTCCCTAGTCTTAGGCCAGGGCTACCTAAATATAATGATGTGTCATGCAATTGTGGCCCATCACTCTAGGAAAGCATTATAGACAGTGATCATGCTGCCAGTTAGTTCTTGGAAGAGAGATTGTATGGAAGGGTAAAGTGAGAGTTTTACTACATTTGAGAATTCCAAGTCCAAATTGTTTAAAAAGGTAAGAATTAAAAAATATATTTTAAAAGCCAATTTTTAATATTTCAGATATTCTAGATACAATAATTTTGTGTTTGTATTTTTTAATGTAGTCTTCATTTTTTAACTTTATGAAAAGTTTTTTCTTCTTTGATTTTCTTTTTCAGAAGCTAATCAAGTCTAGTAACATTGGTTATATCACTTATTTAAAAGTTTGAATCATTAATTTTCCCAAGGATAATTTCTGTCTTTCTTTTATACTGTTCTATGATTTTGTCCAGAAGAGTTAGGTTATTGGTTTGTGGTAAGATGGAATTCTCTTTTTTGTGGAACAAAGTTAAACAGACCAAACTTAGTTAGATAGGTCCTTAAAAATAGTTCTTACAGCTCTGAATGTTGGGTTCACCATTATGGCAATCATGAAGAATTCCCGATACTATCTGTGAGCAGCATTCATAACCTCTGCTATTTGTCTGAGTAAACGTCAGAGCACTCAAGGAGATAGTGATATTTAACAGACTACCCCATACCAGAAAAGGAGGGGTAAAGGAAAAAAGCCCACAATATTTATGACTCTAGGAACTGTAAGTTGTAATTTAATGGGATCAAAGCTTGTGCTGTTTATTTGCTGCACTAACAGCTTTGAATAAAATGGTTAGAAAACAGACAATGTACTAAAAGTTCAGGATATTTAAAAGCTATAAGGGTTATAAAATCAAAAGCATATTTTCAGTGGAAAACCATTACATGGAAGTCTCTGATTTTAATTTATTATGCTCTTAAGATTAATTAATATATGAGAGGAAGAGACATAAGAAATGTTTTGTTTTTACTTCTATCAGCCATATACTGGGTTTGCACCTCTCCTCTTCCCACTTTCCTGTTGTTTCATAACAATTGTTGTAATAGGAATTCATGCATTTTAAATTATCTCCTATAAAACTTGGCAGATTATAACAGCTCTATATTTTCAGTTTCTGAAAAATATAAAAAGATGCAAAAATTTGTTGTACTTTGTAACCTTGAAGGCAAAAAATACTTTTAGAAAACCAGTCCTCCTTTATTAATTCAGAGAACTGTAAGCCACTTAATGTGAATGTAAATTTTAGCCATATACCTCAGTTTAATTGTACTTCTATCAATAGGGCATTGTGTCTTAAGAGTGAACCTAGAATAGATCAGTAGTATAAAACAAGCCTCTGATATTTTACTTTTAAGTTGTTTGAATGTGTATTTATGTCATACAAGTGTATCTTGCTTTAAGAAAATCTAATATTAGAAAATTAAAAAATTTTTTTAATGTTGCAAGTTTTCTTTTAAAAATTATTTTAGTGTACAGAAAAGCATCTTGAAAGCGTTTTTGGAAACACTATTTGGTAAAGAAAGATGTATATTATTTTAAACCAAATATCATCGGTATCTTTTTTAAAAATAGAATTATTTGAGCATGAAAGATTTATTTTCATTATTCAGATGATGTTTAATTAATTAATACTGAGTAATAATGTAAATATTAGTTGGATATACTATAAACCTGAGTTGAGAATAAAACTTTGAGGTCCTCTAATAGTTATTTTTCCTTTGAAGTAATCTCCTAAATTTTTAAGACATTAAATTAATTTCTGAAATGATTAGATTTATTTTTCTGTTAATATCCACAGTCAAGTTAATTATCATCCCATGTTTTCAAATATTTTTCTAGGGTGGAAATAGTAAGATCAATAAATTATTTTGTTCAATAATTTCATGAAGTCAAAGACCAGTCTGGCTTATGAATTAGAGTAATGTTTTATTATACTGTCTTAGCTCTATGATTGATATTTTCTAACATATTCTTGGATGTGCACTTAGAATTAACCTGTTTTAGGCTCACAAGTTTAGAACTCTTAGTTACAATAATCAAATTTATTTTCTAGTCAAAAAATATGCTGTTCTTTTAAAGTTAACAAAAATGCTTGTGACTCTCCATCTACTAAACTTTGTTTTTCTACTAGTAAGAACATTGTGCTGGTCTGTTCACATTTAAATGAGGAGCACCTATCTGTAACGTGGTGGTGGTGGTGACCTTGAACGGAGTGAAGCTAGCTTGATCAGTTAGTTATTCTTGTACTTCAAACCCTCAGCACTATCCTTCTATTTGCTACTTCTTGTGCAGTCTTTCAGACTGACAATGAACTATTGTGTCATTTACAGTTGTCTCTTTAGCTGACATTGACTAATCTTACCAAGAATTTTTATTGCCATTTACCTTATTCTGAATAAATTAACCTTTGATTTCATCAAATCTTACTTTGGGTAAAGAGATCACATTTTTTTTCATATCATGTTCACTACTCTTTTCTTCTGACATTCATTATAATTTTTAGTTCTTCTTAGATCCCTGAATGTATTAAGGTGCTTTGGGATAAGTATGAAACATGGTACCTTTCCTTGAGGAGCTCATAGTCTACAAGAAAACTTGTTGTCAGCTATGAAAGAATGAATGTAATTCTTTAAATATATAACAGAATACTTAATATCCATACCACTGTTAAGAATTCAACTACTTTATTTTAAAAGAAGAGAAAATAATCATATTAAAAAAAATTATATCCCCACCTTACTTATGAGGAACCTGAGGCAGAATGAAGTAAGTTACCTGAAGTTACACTCCAAGGGAAGAGAGCAGACTGGAACCTGACGAATTTGGCGCCAGAATCTGTGATCTTAACCTCTCAACTGATAATAGTAGCAGACTAACTAATTTATCCACATAAATTTCTTCTTTCTTTTATGCCCCATTAGAAAGCATATATTTTTTTAGAAGGGGAAATTGTCAACTATTCATACTCCTGAGCTACCAGCTCCTTCGATGCCTCAATGCGGTAGTTCTGTACACTAACATGTCCCTACTTTGAAATTCATTAAACACTGCTTCCTTTGGGCTCTTTGATTCAGCCCTCTTCTTTCTCTATTCAGAGCATCCTTTTCTATCATCTGTACCATTACACTCCCAAATCCCTGTAGTCCTTCAGTCCCTACTACTTTAACCAGACCATTGACCTGTAGTTCCCTGCATATGTATCATTTATTCTGTATATCTTACCTCATCACTTTACTTTTTTCTTTACAACTAAGCCTTTCAACATAGTCAACCATACTGTCTTGCTTTTTTCTTTTTCTCTCTTTTGTATTCATTTTTAACATGAGTATAATGATGTCTACCTTTCCTATTTTACATATGTGTAATAAATACAAAATAGTAAATGCATAGACAAGCACTTAAGAAAGTTTAACATGCTATAGAAATTTATGGGATTATTATTACTTGCAAATGAAATTAGATTAAAATTAAGATGAAGGCAGCTTTGATGGATTCAGTTTTTCTGCACCATAATTAGATGGGTTATTTATTTGTGTATTTTGGTAGGCTTTCAAGACAACTCAAATGCAGCCTTATTTTCCTTTAAATTGCTTATCAGATAAGAAAGTCTGAAATTCCTTTGTCTCCTCAGTTGCTCTTTCTCCCTTCATGCTTGAACTATATTCTATGTCTACAAATTCTAGCTCCTCCTAGATTATTTATCTACAAATCATCCCTAATTTCATGGAATTGTAGGATCATCTACTCCGGTGTTTGTCTTTCTTGGAGCTGCAGAACCGTCTAGCCCAGATGTGGAGCTCAGTGTTAAGGTAGAGCTGCTTGTGCTTGAAGGGAGGGCTGGAGGAACACTGGAGTTGTACCTGCTGGCTCTTTTTTCTCTATTAGCAATGGTGAAGGGGCTCCATGGAAATTCTTGGATTTCTCAGAGCACAGTTAAGTAACTGTTAACTTGATCCAACAGCTGCTTTTTTGGGAAAGGGAACTGAAAGTCAAAGAGAGTAGGTGAATTACTCAGTGTCAAGCAACTTGTAAAAAAGATTCTCCGTTTATCCTTATTTTGTACTGTATAATATTTATAGGTAGTAATATTCTAAACAACATGTTAATTAAAAAATGGCAGCTGAAATTCTTCTTGTAATGGACATTGTGATAATTTTCCAATATTCAGTCCACCTCATATGATCAGTTGTCTTGGAGCCAGTTAATATCATCTCCTTTCCTCATGCCAGTGTTTGGTTCAGGATGAGCATGTGATCCAGTTCTGGCCAACAGGAGGTGGTTCAGAGAAAAATTTCCTTAGTGTTTAGAAGGAGCTCCAGGAAGAGACAGTTGCTATGTAATACCTAAATTGGTCTTTTGCCACAGCCCCAACACTCAAGCAAAAGGACTGTCCCAAGAATGTAAAGTGGAAAATGAAAATATCCTAGTCTTTGATAATACCCTAGTCTTTGAGTGTCCCAATCAACCAACACAAGAACCTGGCCAACTTTGGACTTTCTGTTATGTGAAAGAATGTCTCTTTTAGTTGGTGGTGTAAGTATGGTTTTCTGATACATGTAATCAAAGTATCCTTACTGATACTGATACTTTGTGCTTTTCACTACAGAATATTGTGTTTTGTTCAAAATGGTAGGTGCTTTTAAAATATAAAATGTATTAGTTTTATAATTCCATGTGATCATTCACTTTTAAAGGGTCTTTTGGTACAAGTAAATTCCTCTGGCTCTCCTGATTATCTTCTTTTTCCTCCCATTCCTCCAAAGCTCTATCCTAAGGTCTCTGTTTTTATTTTCATATTCTTTTTTTCAATTATCTAATACTCCTTAATTCAATCAATCACTTCATTTCAATAACTTTATATTCCTTACATCACATTTCTCATGATTTCCACTTCTGTATTTTCAACTGCCTGCAGGTCATCTCCTTTTATGACTTCTCATGACTTCAGGGTCAGCAGGGTGGCACACATTGAATTAATTCTTCATTCTCTGCCACCGTCTCCCCTGCCCACTCCCAGAAAAGTCATACAACTGTCCTTTCAAAGGAAACCATCTTACTGACTGTGAAGGTAAACCATCAGTGGTACATTGAAACTTCATTTTGGGGAATTTATCATGTGTAACCTTCTATAACTTCAAAAAATACAAACGAAGGACTTCTTCGGGATAGTAACAGCTTATGGCACAGTCTTAATGATTTGTGCTTTCTGGCTCTCTTAAGATTCAGTCTCAGAACATTGTCCATCTTGTTCTTGTCTTAAATACATTTTTCATCTATTTAATCAGTGAAACAGACTTCCGTTTCCTTTCCGTTATCATGCTTCTCTCTCACATTTCTTGGTCCCTCATTTCATTTCTTCTAGCTGCCTCAAGACACTTTGGAATCATCTTTTTCTTTACTTCCCTTTGTCTATTCAATTATACCTTCCTCTAGAATGTCTCATATTTTCCATTCTTCATTTTTCAATAGTACAGACATTAAGCATCTCATTCCTGGATTAATAAAACAGCCTCTTTGTCAGTGTTTGTTTTTTTTCTCCAGTTTTTATTCACTCTTTTTGCCAAATTAACTTTACTAAGTTACTAGTTTAATGTAGCACTTCTGTGTGAAGGAATAGTAAGTTGAATTTGTTTACCAAATCAAGTCCAAACTCTTTATTTTATTTTATTAATTTTTATTACTTTTTATTTTGCTCTTATTAATATACAATTACATGAACAACATTATGGTTATTAGACTCCCCCTATTATCAAGTCCACACCACATACCCACATTGCAGTCACAGTCCATCAACATAGAAGGATGTTATAGAATCACTACTTGTCTTCTCTGTGTTACACTGCCTTCCTCATATCGCCCTACCCCATCCCCACTGCCGCTACATTATGTGTGCTAATTGTAATAGCCCTTTTTCCTCCTTATACCTCCCTTCCCACCCATCTTCCACAGTCCCTTTGCCTTTGGAAACAGTTAGTCCGTTCTTGGGTTCTGTGAATCTGCTGCTCTTTTCATCCTTCAGTTTTTTCTTTGTTCTTGTACTCCACAGATGAGTGAAATCATTTGGTACTTGTCTTTCTCTGCATGGCTTATTTCACTGAGCATAATACCCTCTAGCTCCATCCATGTTGTTGCAAATGGTAGAATTTGTTTTCTTCTTATGGCTGAATAATATTCCATTGTGTATATATACCACATCTTCTTTATCCATTCATCTACTGATGGACTCTTACGTTGCTTCCATTTCTTGGCTATTGTAAATAGTGCTGCAATAAACATAGGGGTGCATATATATTTTTCAAACTGGGCTGCTGCATTTTTAGGGTAAATTCCTAGGAGTGGGATTCCTGGGTCAAATGGTATTTCTATTTTGAGTTTTTTGAGGAACCTCCATCTGCTTTCCACAATGGTTGTACTAATTTACATTCCCACGAGCAGTTTTGGAGGGTTCCCCTTTCTGCACATCCTTACCAACATTTGTTGTTTGTCTTTTGGATGTTGGCCATCCTAACTGGTGTGTGGTGATATCTCATTGTGGTTTTAATTTGCATTTCTCTAATCACTAGTGATGTGGAACATCTTTTCATGTGCCTGTTGGCCATCTGAATTTCTTCTTTGGAGAAGTGTCTGTTCAGCTCCTCTGCCCATTTTTAATTGGGTTATTTGCTTTTTGTTTATTGAGGTGCATGAGCTCTTTATATAATTTGGATGTCAACCCCTTATAGGATATGTCATTTATGAATATATTCTCCCATACTGTAGGATATCAATTTGTTCTACTGATGGTATCCCATGCTGTACAGAAGCTTTTTAGTTTTATATACTCCCATTTGTTCATTTTTGCTTTTGTTTCCCTTGCTTGGGGAGACATGTTCATGAACAAGTTGCTCATGTTTATGCCCAAGAGATTTTTGCCTATGTTTTTTCCTAAGAGTGTTATGGTTTCATGACTTACATAAAGGTCTTTGATCCATTTTGAGTTTACTTTTGTGTATGGGGTTAGAAGTAGTCCAGTTTAATTCTCTTACATGTAGCTGTCCAGTTTTGCCAACACCAGCTGTTGAAGAGGCTGTCATCTCCCCACTGTATATCCATGGCTCCTTTATCATATATTAATTGACCATATATGCTTGGGTTTATATCTGGGCTCTCTATGCTGTTCCATTGGTCTATGGGTCTGTTCTTGTGCCAGTACCAAATTTTCTTGATTATGGTAGCTTTGTAGTAGAGCTTGAAGTCAGGGACCGTAATCCCCCCTGCTTTATTCTTCCTTCTCAGGATTGTTTTGTCTATTCGGGGTCTTTTGTGGTTCCATATGAATTTTAGAACTATTTGCTCTAGTTCATTGAAGAATGCTGTTGGTATTTTGATAGGGATTTCATTGAATCTGTAGATTGCTTTAGGCAGGATGGCCATTTTGACAATATCAATTCTTCCTAACCAAGAGCATGGGATGAATTTCCAATTATTAGTGTCCTATTTAATTTCTCTTAAGAGTGTCTTGTAGTTTTCAGGGTATAGGTCTTTCACTTCTTTGGTTAGGTTTATTCCTAGGTATTTTATTCTTTTTGATGCAACTGTGAATGATATTGTTTTCCTGATTTCTCTTTCTGCTAGTTCATCACTAGTGTATAGGAATGCTGTGTATTAATTTTGTATCTTGCAACTTTGCTGATTTTTTAGATCTAATTGTTTTGGAGTGGATTCTTTAGGGTTTTTTATGTACAATATCATATCATCTGAAAACAAGGACAGTTTGAGTTCTCCCTTGCCAGTCTGGATGCCTTTTATTTCTTTGTGTTGTCTGATTGCTGTGGCTAGGACCTCCAGTACTATGTTGAATAAAAGAGAGGAGAGTGGGCATCCTTGTCTTGTTCCTGATCTTAAAGGAAAAGCTTTCACCTTCTCGCTGTTAAGTATAATGTTGACTGTGGGTTTGTCATATATGGCCTTTATTATGTTGAGGTACTTGCCTTCTATACCCATTTTGTTGAGAGTTTTTATCATGAATCAATGTTGAATTTTGTCGAATGCTTTTTCAGCATCTATGGAGATGATCATGTGGTTTTTGTCCTTCTTTTTGTTGATGTAGTGGATGATGTTGATGGATTTTCTAATGCACTATCCTTGCATCCCTGGGATGAATCCCACTTGATCATGATGGATGATCTTTTTGATGTATATTTAAATTCGGTTTGCTAATATTTTGTTGAGTATTTTTGCATCTAAGTACATCAGGGATATTGGTCTGTAATTTTCTTTTTTTCTGGTGTCTTTGCCTGGTTTTGGTATTAGAGTGATGTTGGCCTTGTAGAATGAGTTTGGGAGTATTCCCTCCTCTTCTACTTTTTGGAAAACGTTAAGGAGGATGGGTATTAGTTCTTCACTAAATGTTTGTAAAATTCAGCAGTGAAACCATCTGGTACAAGCATTTTGTTCTTAGGTAGTTTTATGATTACCAATTCAATTTCTTCGCTAGTCATTGGTCTATTGAGATTTTATGTTTCTTCCTGGGTCAGCCTTGGAAGGTTGTATTTTTCTAGAAAGTTGTCCATTTCTTGTAGGTTATCCAGTTTGTTCGCATATAATTTTTCATAGTATTCTCTCATAATTGTTTGTATTTCTGTGGTGTCCATAGTGATTTTTCCTTTTCATTTCTGATTCTGTTTATGTGTGTAGACTCTCTTTTTTTCTTGATAAGTCCGGTGAGGGATTTATCTGTTTTGTTTATTTTCTCAAAGAACCAGCTCCTGCTTTCATTGATTCTTTCTATTGTTTTATTCTTCTCAGTTTTATATTTCTGCTTTAATCTTTATTATGTCCCTCCTTTTACTGACCTTGGGCCTCATTTGTTCTTCCTTTTCTAGTTTCATTAATTGTGAGTTTAGACTGTTCATTTGGGATTGTTCTCTCTTGAGGTAGGTCTGTATTGCAATATATTCCCCTCTTATCACAGCCTTCGTGGCATCCCAATGATTTTGGGGTGTTGAATTATTGTTGTCATTAGGCTCCATATACTGCTTGATCTCTGTTTTTATTTGGTCATTGATCCATTGATTATTTAGGAGCATGTTATTAAGCCTCCATGTGTTTGTGGGCATTTTTGTTCTTTGTGTAATTTATTTCTAGTTTCATACCTTTCTGATCTGAGAAGCTGGTTGTTACAATTTCAATGTTTTTGAATTTACTGAGGTTCTTTTTGTGGCTTAATAGATGATCTATTCTTGAAAATGTTCCATGTGCACTTGAGAAGAATGTGTATCCTGTTGCTTTTGGATGAAGTGATCTGTAGATGTCCGTTAGGTCCATCTGTTCTAATATGTTGTTCAGTGCCTCTGTCTCTACTTATTTTCTGTCTGGTCGATCAGTCCTTTGGAGTGAGTGGTGTGTTGAAGTCTCCTAAAATGAATTCATTGCATTCTATTACCCCCTTTAATTCTGTTAGTATTTGTTTCACATATGTAGGTGATCCTGTGTTGGGTGTGTAGATGTTTATAATAGTTATATCCTCTTGTTGGACTGACCCCTTTATCATTATGTAATGTCCTTCTTTGTCTCTTGTGACTTTTTTTGTTTTGAAGTCTATTTTGTCTGTTACAAGTACTGCAACTCCTACTTTTTTCTCCCTATTAGTTGCATGAAATATCTTTTTCCATCCCTCTGTTTTCTGTCTGTGTATGTCTTCGGGTTTGAAGTGAGTCTCTTGTAGGTAGCATGTAGATGCGTCTTCTTTTTTTATCCATTCAGTAACTCTATGTGTTTTGATTGGTGCATTCAGACCATTTACATTTAGGGTGATGATCGATAGGTATGTAGGTATTGCCATTGCAGGCTTTAGATTTTGGTTACCAAAGGTTCAAGGGCAATTCCCTTACTATCTAACTGTCTTATTTAACTTACTTCCTGTACTATTACAAACACAACCTAAAGGTTTTTTTTTCCCTCCTTTTCTTTTTTACAATTTATTTTATTTTAGTATCATTAACCTACAATTACATGAGCAATATTGTGATGATGAAACTACCCCCTTCATCAGGTCCCCCCCCACCAACCCTATTACAGTCACTGTCCATCAGTGTAGTGAGATGAGAATCACTACTTGTCTTCTCTGAGCTGTACAGTCCTCTCCATGCCCCCACACCCTATGTCTGCTATTCGTAGTGCCCCTTTTACCCTCTTATCCCTCCCTTCCCGCCCTTCTTCCCAATTCCCTTTCCCTTTGGTAACTATTAGTCCGTTCTTGGGTTCTGTGAGTCTGCTGCTGTTTTGTTCCTTCAGTTTTTTTTTTCTTTGTTCTTATATTCCACATATGAGTGAGATCATTTGA
>JAQQAC010006904.1:64330279-64352542 GCA_029783875.1 Phataginus tricuspis | reverse complement strand
AGCCTAAGTGGGGTATCTGATAGCATTTTCAATTCACTAGAGTCACTGCTTCACCAGCAAACAAATGGTACTCTGGAGTAATAGTAGGTCATACACTCCCAAATTTGTTAAGCAACAACCTGAATATAGGACTTGCTGAATTTTATGTCATAACTTTAAAATTATTAAAATTTTTTAAGGAGCTGGAATTAAATAAGAAGATTCATGAAGAGAATACCCATATTCAAGAAGAAAAACAGGCAAGCAATCATATTTTGGAAGCCAGTAAATATTTTTAAAAACCAGATGCAATGTGATAAATAAGTCAAATAACAAATGGAACCATGCCTAGGTTGATTCCTAGCACCTCGTGAGCACCCAGTGTGTATTGAGTGGATACATGTGTACCTGTTTAGCCAGGCCTCCATGTACTCCCATTAAAAAATAAATCAGAGGAGAAATGGGGAGATGTTCATCAAAGGGTCCAAACTTCCAATTTCAAGATGAGTAAAATCTGGGAATTTACCTCATGATGATTTCAGGTAACAATACTGCATTATATATTCAAAAGTTGCTTAGAGAATAGATCTTACTTAAATATTTTCACCACACACAAAAAAACGGTGATTATGTTAGGCGATAAGGAAGTTAACCTTATTGTGGTGATCATTTAGGGACATACACACGTATCAAATCGTATGTGCACCTTAAGCTTACACAGTGCTGTATGTAAATTATATCTCAGTAAAGCTGGAAAAAATATTATGTTAAAATATTTTATAAAATAAAAATAAATAAAAAAAGTATGTGAAAGAAAACTTCTCCTGTTTCTTTTTCCTCTTCTGCTTTTCCTCCGTTTGATTCTGAATACATAGCATGACATCCTAGCAAGTTAGCAATATGATATTTTAGTAGTGATTAATTTACTACTTTGGGCAGACACTTTAAAGTTTTAGTTTTGAATTCTTTACATTTTTCAGCAGTATTTCAGAATGCATGGTCCATTTCAAAAAACTGTTAATTATTTGAGGAACTCTTAGAAATAGTACCTGGTAAGAAAACATGTAATATAAATTATTTAGATATTAAATTAGTAAAATGTGCCATTAGATTATTTCAATATATTGTTTTTTACAGTGTTGAAGCTAAACTATAAAGATTATAAGGAAATAGAATATAATAAGAATGAATTCATAAACATACCTACTATCTCAAAATTTTTCAATTGATATATCATATTTATACTTTTTTAAAGGATATCATCATTTCTTTCCAACGTATGCAGCAGTTACTTGAGCAACAGACTAAAGTTAATACTGAACTGGAAGCAGAATTGAAGGTGATAAAAGAAAACAAACAGGTGATCTGTACCAATGGGGCTTGAAGTGTGTTATGCTTATTCCATTCTACATGGCCTGGAGGGGTATGAAGAGAGAACCTCGGTGGACCCCTAGCTACAGGGTTCTTTGGTTCCCTGCTCACATGATGGAACACGAAGGGTAGCGGAAGGGTAGGCACTGTCTTGTGTGCCACTAGGCCAAGTGACAGGATGTCCGAATTGAGAAGGAGCTGAGGACATGTTCCATTGGGGTGGCCAGTGGAAGATATTTGTGCCACTCTAAAAAATTCTTGGTAATAAAGGGTGAAGTCTGAACATTTCCAAGAACACTACAGTCACCTCTCATGGTAAAGACCACCATCAGCAGAGGCCAATGCCAGCAACATGGGTATGTAACCAGGGTAGTTACATAGGGACCCAGTTAGAAGGGGCTTGTACTTCAGGTTTAATATTCTGTGGTCATTGTCTTGAAGTTTTTATTAATTTGTACCTTTGAATTTATATTTTATAAGTTAAATCTGATAGGAAAATGGAGTATGTACTAGACAAGGGTTTGGAGCCTCAGCTAAGGCATTCTTCTCTTTCCCACTGCCTCCTAGGACTAGTTCTTGGCTGCTAGCTCTTCCACCCTTTGGTGCCCTAGGCCTTGCCTGTCCTCATCCTCCCTGCTCCTGTCTCACTGCTGCTGTGTGTCTACTGGATGACACTGGAGAGAGGCCTGTGTTGTATTGTTACTGTACCCCTGCTGGAGGTCTACGTGCAGCAGGGAGTGTCTGGGTCAAGTTCATGTGCTCTTCAGCATCCTCTGTCCCTGTCTGGCAATTCCTAAACCTGTTAGCTAGGGGACTGGGTGGAGAGTGAGTCCCCAGTCCAGATACTGAGGTGTATCCCTGCCTGGCAGTTGCAATCCCTTGTGGGTTACCCATCTGCAATGCTTTGGGGCAGAAGGCCCATGAGATCTAGAAATTGATTTTCCCACTCCCAGCTAGGACAGAGTACAAGGGTCCATTAGCTTGCAGGAGGTAGAACCCAGTAGCTGGTGGATCTCACTTACGCTGAGTTTCCTATGAAGAACTGCATTTTCCCTGTGAGTATCTTCCTGTCCAAGGGGACCATGACATTAAAGAGAAAATAAAAAGCACCATGGTAGGTTGGCAAGGAAAGAGAAAGAGGAAGAGAGGTAGGGAGGAAGGGAAGGGCTATAAAGAAAGTTTTGTATTTTAGTATATTTAATACCCTTATTTTCCTTTTCCTCACTTTGTTGTGGGACCCACAAATTATGCTGAGTCCACCATTACTGATGGAACCAGATCTAACCTGAAAAATGAACAATTTATCTCCTTACTGTTGATGTTCTATGACTAGTCATGTAGAGTTTTACTTTCCCTATTTCTCTTACCTGCCCCCAATACTCGAGGAGTGAGACCAGGAGAAGGAGTGGGAAGAGATGTGCTAGAGTCAAACCTTTCCTTCCTCCTAACCTCTTCACCTACTGCAATAAAAGATTAGAAAAGAATTTCTCTAACAGTCCAGTTATAAGCGAGTATCCTCCTACCTCCTCTACCCACCATTTAGGTGGATAGCTGGGAATATTTGTCTAATATGTTGAACCTTCTCTCAAGAAACATATGTAATTTACCCAAATTCTTTATGAGCATTAGTTACCAAGATTGTCTCCTAATCCATTTAAAGGAGTTGAAACACAGATTTTTAGAATGAACAAAATATTAAAGATTAGCCGATTCAATCATTTCATTTCATGATGAAATAGCAATGCAGAAATGCAGAAAGTGTAAGTAATGTAATTCAAGGTTTTATAATTAGTGGTAAAATCAGGATTAAATCTTTGCCCCGATTCTATTCCAGCACTATTTCTGCATTAACATTACTTTGTTGATGTATTTTTCCTGGATCTGTGAGAGCTGCCATTTTTGTTAGATTAGTTATATGAAGACTGTGACTTTTAAATTGCCCTTCATGAGCTCTAAATCCAATGTTTATGTATTGTTATTGTTGAATTCTACAGGGCCTGCAGTGGTCATAAATATATATAATAGTAATGTGTTCCTTTGAGTTAATGATGATTGTAACTATGGTTCCAGGATTTTTTAACTGTAACTACCAATATATTAGGTAATTCAAATTCCTCTTTAACTAGCACCATTATTACCTGAGCCTTGATACCACATAGAGAAACCAGATTTCATATAGTAAAATTTCAAGCAAATATTGTCAAAAACAGGATAGAATTGATAAGTAAAGGCATTAAAAATATATAATACCATCTATCATCACTTTCATTTTATAAAAGAGAACATTTTTAACACCAGAAGTATATTAAGGATATAATCCCAGGATAAAGGACAGTCCTTTACAAGAAAAGACCTCTGATGACATTTTGACATTTTTTGCCACGGACTAGTGAAATTTTGTCATGGGTCAGTATTTTTTTGCAGACTGGTGTTGGAGAATCAGTGATATGTAGTATAACAAAATATTAATGTTGAACTGTTGCTAGGATTATGCTGCATATATATCTTTAAGTGTTTTCTTGAGGAGCATTCTAATTTCACTTGTATTGAAAGGGATCATTACTTTTCGTAATGGCCTGTTGTTTATTCGGTGCTCTGCAATCATGCTGTTGTTCTGTCTTATTTTTTTAATAGTGCCGTTTGGAGTGTAGACACCTAAGTTCTCATGACAGAGAATATTTTCTATTGTGATTTAATTATAGTTTAGTCCAGGTATAAGTATAGTTATGCTGGTATAGTCATAGTGTTAATAAGAATAATTAACTTAGTTTCCTTCTATACTTATAGTATTAATATTATTAACCAGGATAATTTATTTCATTTTTGATATATTAAAGCATTAACAGATGGTTTTATTTTGGCTCTCCACAATATCCATTTTTAAAGAATAGTTTTCAGATTTGTTAATCTGGATGCACATGATACGAAATAATTTCCTGATAGAGTATAAATTCCTTGAGAACAGTAACATTTTTGCTAACATTTAGCATAAGAATCTAAAAGAGTATCTGGCACATAATAGGAGCTCATTACATTTTGTTAAATTATTGAATCATTAACAGTGAATGTGTTCAGACTCTGCAAGTTCAGATATTGCCAGGTCAGGGCTTCTGGTTAAACATGTTAATTGAACCCACACGTTCACTTCTATTTCCTTCTGAAACTGCAATAAAGTGATATTTAAAAATCCACAGGGAGAAGGAAATAGGGAGAGGAAACAATAAAATAAAGTTTTAAAAGGGAACCATATGGAAAATCAGTAATTTATTTAACAAATGAGAGAAAGTAGAAACCTAAGTCAAAGATATGGAAATGGTTGGGAGTTGGCAAGCATCATGTGCCTCTAGAAGTAAGGGTGCACAGCTGAAGCCCAAAACTAGAAGATCGCTGATGCACCTGCAGATTCTCTTCTCTGTCCTGCACAAATAGACACTGGCTGTCTCCCTACTTGGCAGAAGACTGGAGGTTTATGTTGGAGAGTTTGAGGGACAACTGAGGTTGGGAAATCCAAAGGTGTGCTGGAAACCACTTGTACCAGAGAGAGTAGTTGTTAGAGCTGTTGTCATTTTGTGAGCCAGTTGTTAAACCAGTGGTAGTTTGAAATTGACCATGGTAGCTGAAATTTAGCACTAATGACATTGGTAAACACTGCTTATCAGGTTTTTTTTTTAAGAGCCAATTTACCAGCACACTACTGCAAATATTACAGTGAAAACAGGATGTGGAAAGTCTAAATACCAAATTCTGAGAGTCCTAGTCCAGTTTCCTTATTTAGAGGGCGGCTGGCCTTAAAAACTTCCAGGCAGGAGAATAGAAGATCCCTTTCTAGGGTAACTAACCTGATCAAGAGAAAAGACTACAGCTGCTGCAGTTAAGTTCTCCCAATGAAATGGCTCAGCCAGATCAAACTGCAGGGAAGTCCACCATTTGACAAAACTTTTAACTGACTTTTTAACACTTCATTCTTAAATATGAACAGGCATTAAAGGATAACTAGACATTTGAACATCTCCAACATGAAAACAAACAGGATAATGAGAAAAACTTGGAGAAACTGAGAAAATATGCTCAATTAAGAGAAATATATTTATTACTCCACAAAATAAGAATTAGGGGTCTATAAAAAAGGGACATTCATAGAATAAAAGGGAACCCTTAAAATAAATACACATTAGCAGACATAAAAACTACAATGGAAAGTTTGGAAGATAATATTGATAGTTTTATAGAAAGTAGAAGAAAATTTCATGCATGTCAGAAGACAAGAAGATGGTAATTGAAGGGAGAGAAAGTAAGGAGGTCAGTCAAAGATGGCTGGTGAGTTTCAGAGAGAACAGAGAAAATGGAAGGAGAGGAAATGATCAAAGAAATAGTATAAGGAAGTAACCTGTAACTGAAGGATTTGAATTTGTTCTGCCCAACACCAATGCATATCATTATGAAATTTCATACTACACTTGAAGAGAAGATTTTTAAATTCTGTGGGAAGAAGAAATAGGTCACATTCAAAGGATTAAGAATAAGAATGGCAACAAAATGGTTTCAGACTTATACTGGAAGGTAGAAGATAATAGAACAGTGCCTTCAGAGGTTGACAAGAAATTGACTTCCAAAGCAGAATTGTACTGTATTCAGTCAAATTTTAAATATTGGTAGAATAAAGGTATTTTCAGACATGCAGCGTCTCAAAAAATGTGCCATCTATGCCTTCTTTATGAAGAAGTAATAGTTTACAAGATGAGAGAATAAACCAAGAACAAGGAAGCCATGAGATCTAAGAACCAGGAGCCCACTGCAGGAGAGAGAAGGAAACCCTCAGAGATAACATGATCACGGTAGCTGCCTGAAAGAGCAATAGGTCCAAATGGTAATGCAAGGATGGAATGTCTCTGAAAAAACAGAAACTGAGATATCTGACATAATGTCTTTTAGATGGGGGTATAGGTAGAGATAGGAAATGATTATCATATCTAATACACTGTTTTAAGAACATAATGCTGTTGTTCCTTTATTATTAGTATGATAGAGACTGTGTTATATTCTCCCACATCTCCTCTAAACTTTGATTTGTATATCTTCCAAAAGGCAGTGTTATTAAAGATAATGTAAAATATGTTAGAAAGTACTAAGCATCTCTTAAATATATGCCATTGTAGATATTCAGAAACTGCCCTGTTATTATGTGTACCTGTAAATTAAGAAGAAAACATGACTTCTATAAAAATATTTACATTATCCCAAAGTAGAATCAGAATAGGTATTCATTGGGTGCTCTCAAAATGCTTTGCTCTTTATGAACTGGAGAATCTTCATGTTAAAATTGTAAAATGCTTTTATTAGATGTTTCCATAATTTTGCTTAATTATATTTTTGCATCTGGACATTCTAGATATAGTTGAGAACTTTAAATAAATGGAATACTATGAAACCTTTAAAGGGAGGTCTGTATATAATGATATGGAAAGTAATGGCATGATATCCATTTCTTTTAAAGCTGATTGCAGAACAACACTATATACGGTCTCATCTGTATTTAAAAAGATACATTTTATGTACTGGTACACTTATAGAAAATTTCTGGAAGGATACACCAGAAAACACTGGAATGATTATCTCTGGGGAGGATAATTGGAGGAATCAATAGAGGAAACAACATTTTCTTTCTGTATCTTTTGTGTGGCTTGAAATATTTATGTACTGAGTGTATATATAGCTTCATTAATGAACAAATGAACTTAAAAATTCCAGATGTATTAGATATGTAGGTACAGTTTGTACCACTTATCTTTTTACAGTTTACTTGATTATCAGCAGACATTGAAGAGATCTAATAATACTAGTGACAATGACTTAATAGCTTTAAAATCCTTGTCCTAGAAAACACTAAGAAGTATTTTTACTCTGTCAAGGCTTTTTGGGGGGCAGAGGGTACTGTAGTGGTGGTTATATTACGATGATTTATGAGGTAGTAAGTTAATATGGTAAATATTGAAGCTCTACTAGAAAAGTGTTAATTTGAAACTAAAATTGCATTTTAAGGGTTTCTAACTAGTTAATTTCTAAAATAAACATGAAAAAAATGGACTGTGATAGTCAAAATAGGCTGGATTATGCTACATTTCATATTTGTCAGTGCTGTACTTTATATTACTTTTTCAGTACATTAAAACTTATGCAGTGAAACTGAATAATGGCAATGTTTTTATACCCTTTTATAGCCATTTCTTTTTCATAACCTCCCCCTATTTCCTGTTAACTAAACTATGAGCACCTTTCTGTTAATTTATGAAAATTATTGTTGAGATAGCACATTATCACTGATCTGTATGGCACTTTCAGCATGTTAGAAGCAAAGGTCCAAGCAACATAAAACACATCAAAATTCATTAATGTGGTATTGATTATTTTTTGGATAATTAATTTTATTGCAGACCCTTGAAAGAGATAATGAGCTGCAAAGGGAGAAGGTAAAAGAAAATGAAGAAAAGTTCCTGAATCTTCAAAATGAGCATGAGAAAGCACTGGGAACTTGGAAAAAGCATGTAGGTTTATTAAGTACTGAAATATTAAAATATTTTAAATGCTTGTGGACATTTAAGATAACTATTAAATGCTGATAAAATATTGCAAAAATAATATAGGAATAAAGTCATTTTCTTATTGCACTTTTATTTCCAAAAAGTGAATGCTTTCTAAAAGCTAAATTTAGTAAAATTTCCTCTAATGCTTTCATGCATGACACATATATGTGTGTGTGTATATATATATATATAAATTATTTTAATGACTTCCCATATGTGACAAAGAAAAATTAATTTACCTTTTCATAAAACCATTGCATAGTATTTTAGTGAACGGTGAAAATGAGGAATTATAAGGTACTACTATTAGCTGATCTGTTTAGCTTTCCTCAGCAGTTCTGTTGAGATGTATTAAAGCCATTTAGAACATGTAAATGGTAGTTGAGTTCTATAATATTAACATTTTATCATGAGTTGAAATATTATAAACATGGCTATTTCCTTAAACCACATCTGTTTATTTTAAACTAAAATTTAATTTCAATGAAATAGACAATGAAACTGTAAAATGATGTAAATTCTTTCTGTGAAATATAAAGGTTCACTTTAAAGATAGTTGGACTGCAAAATTGGGTATTCTGTTTTAACGTCTATTTTCATTGCCTTTCAGTTATTTAAAATTTAATACAAAGAAAGTCACTATTGTATCATTGTACTAATTATGCTGTATTATTCTAATACTATACTAGTATATATATATATATATAAATTCCAGCTTGATAACATTTTCTCTACATAGTTTTGTTTGATATAAACTTCTAAATAAGTAACTAGATATTTCAGTTCATTTCCAGCGAATATGTTCTGTTCATTTGTGTTTTGGAGAGCTCAAGTCTTCACTGATGAATTTGATAAGCTTTACCCAGATCTCAAAAAGTATTTTTAATTATCAAAATACTAAAAAAATACTTAATAATCTGTATACTAGTAAAATTTCTCATTAAGCAACAAGCATGGTAACATTCATTTTGACTTCACTAATCCACATTGCATCCCAACACTTACTTCTCATTCTTATTTTAAAAGACCATGGAAATGATACTGTGAGGATAAGGAAAACTATAAAGTAAAAAGAGAATATACTTAAATATGCCAATGATATAAAAAAAAAAGTTAGTTGAGCTACAAAAATTAAACATTTTTCCTGATGAGACCGCAGCCATACCCTTCCCCTAAGAAAAACGTCTGTTGAATTAAGAAAAATAAGCATTCAGTTCCACTGATAAGTCCTCAGTCTGTAAGTTTGTGTGAAATTGGTTTTGTCTTAGAATTTTTAGCTTCTGCAATCATTTTACTTCCATGTGCTTTAGTACTAAACATAACATAGTTAAATAAAAAAAGCTGCTTTGGTTCTATAAGAATTTTCTTGAATGGGAGGTCATATCTACTCTTTAATTGTATTTCTATCTCTGTGTTTCACCCCCTTTTTAAAATGTCTTCTAAAATTGAAGTGTAGTTGATATACAATATTATATTGGTTTCAAGTATATAAGAGTGATTCAGCTGTTTACATTATTAAATGCTCACCCCAACTAGTGTACTTACTGTCAACATAGAAAGATGTTACAGAACTATTGACTATATTCTGTGTGCTGTACTTCTGTCTCTGTTACTGATTTATATTATGGTTGAGACGTTCTGCCTCTTTATCCCCTTCACCTGTTTCTCCCGCCCACCCCAACCCCTGCCCCATGGTAAACACCAGTCACTTCTCAGTGTCTATGAGTCTACTGCTATTCTGTTCCCTTTAGTTTGTTTTGTTTTTACATTCCACATAGAAGTGAAAACATATGATATCTGTCTTTCTCTCCCTGGCTTATTTTACTTAGCATAAGATCCTCTAGGTTCATCCTCACCATTCTTGAGTGAAGGACAATTATAGCATTGCTACTGAGATGGGATCAAGATGGGTTAAAAAAGTGAGATACTGACAAAAATAAGATGGAATCATATAAACGGCTGCTTTTAAAAAAGTAAACAGTGAAAGAAGATACAAATGAAACTATATTATTAGATAATATATTTAAAATTCATTAAAATATAAAAAACTGTTATGTATATCTGTTTTCATTTGGCTAGTTGTATAGCCAATGGATATGTAGAGAGACAAAAAGATAATAAATGAGGGTGCTCAGGAATTATTTAATGGGGGGACACAAAAGGAATTCAGTTCACATTTTTTGAGCATATATTATATATTAGGCACTATTCTAGGTACTCGATTTTCAAAGATGCCTAAAATACAAAGATTAATAAAGAGCTCACACTCAAAAGGAAATTAATAATTATTAACTCTGAAATTAAGCACAGTAGCATGCAGTGCTTTTACTAGTATTAACAAATTAGAAAGAATGGGAAAAATCACGGAGGGACAGAACTGCGTTTTCAAGGGTGATGAATAGTCTGATCTGAATGACGCGAAGGGTGTATGGAATGTGCCATTGGAGAATAGGTTGAGATCATCTTCTGAAGTGTTCCTTACTTAGGAAGTTGAATTTTATTTTATAAGTAATGGGAAGCCAGTGAGTGTTTTAAAGCAGAGAAGTTACATAGTCAGATCTGTGTGTTAGAAAAACAATTCCTGGCAACAGTATGAATGATGGTTTTATGGAAAGAGACCAATAGGAAGAATATTGTAAATAATCGAACCATGAACAAATTAGGGCAATAATCGTGATAACGGAGAGGAGGGCTAGATGCAGGAAGCATTTTGGAAGTGTAATTGGCAGGGTTAGTGACATTTTATATCCAATGAGTATTAAAAGGGAAAACATGACTCTGAGATAAGTAGAACTAGTAGAATGATAATGTCATTAACTGATGTAAGGAATGGGAAGAAGCAGATTTGGTAGATGAAAATGAGTTTAATTTGGGAACTGTTGAATTTATGGTACTTGTAGAACATTTAGCTTGAAATGCCTATCATGCATTTGGAAATGTGAATCTAAGGAGATAGGTTGGAAGATGAGGTATTTAATATTTATTAGCATAAAGATGAAATTTCAAGGTATAAGTATGGTAAGGAGTACAGTATTTGAGAAAACTGAAGAAGAGCGAGCTTTGGAGAATGCCAGCATTTTGTGAAGGGGCTGGGGGATGGGACAGGAGGAGAGGGGGAGCTTGATAACAACAGTGAGAAAGGTACAAGGGTAAAGAGAGTAATATCATGAAAGTGAGGAAAGGGGGCAGTTTCAAGAACAAGGAGTCAGACATAGTCATGCTACAGAGCTGTTAAATGGTATGAAACTTGGAAAAAAGCCTTTTGCTAATTTGCAGGTGAAACCCGAGAAAAAAATCAGTAGAGCAATGAGGGCAGAAGTTAGGTTGTTAAGGGGTTATGGGAGGTTAGACTTTGAAAGTAGTAAATGTGGACTTGATGTTAAGAAACGAGGGAGACAGTAATTGGGTCAAGGAGGAAGAAAAAAAACTAGCAATGCGAGAAGACCATGTTTGGGGGCTGAGGAGAATATTCTGGTGTAGCAGGAAGGATTGAGAATAGGCACTAAGAGAAATAGGAAAGGGTGGGCTGAAGAACACACTGAGCTTTGGAAAAAAGTACCCTGCAGAGATAGATGCTTATTAAAGATGGTTAAAGTAGATGAAATGAAGGGAAAGTAATAGGTAAGCTCATGTCTGTCTGCCTCTATAAGGAATATTACATGTATTTGCACAGTTTTTGGTAGTTTAAAAATTGTTCAAAGGAAACTTTATTATAATCTTCCATGACAAAGGGTATTTGTCTCCTCAGTGAAACTTACATTGTCTCATATTTGAGGTTCTCATGAAAGAGTGCTTCCCCAAGAAACACAATGAGACTAATGGCCAGGGAAAACCCAGCTCCTGGGTGCAAATATCAACTCCTATTGTATTACTTACGTCAGTACTTTTCATCTAGTTCAGTTAAAATCTGTTTATCTGATAAGAAAATAAAACTAAGAAAGCAATGAAGGTGTAACTTTAATAGCACTCCTATGCTTAAAAATAAGTAATTTTTCATTTGTAACAAAAGGTGGTTTAATGTAGTAGTTAAGAACACAACCCCTAGATTTAGCTTTGGATTTGAATCCTGACTACCACTTTATAGCCACCTGATCCTGGGTAAGTTACCTAAAATGTGAGCCTGACATTTCTCATCTGTAAATTGAGTACAGTTTAATAAATGGTGGCTCTCAGTAATTACTTTGGGATTTTCATTTTTTACTATTTCCCAAAACTTGTGTTACTATTTTCATACAAACACATTTATATGCCTGCTCATTTTGTTTAAATTTTACATTAGGTTGAAGAACTTAATGGAGAAATTAATGAGATTAAAAATGAGTTATCATCACTTAAAGAAACTCATATTAAGTTACAAGAACATTACAATAAATTATGTGATCTGGAAAAGTCTGAAGATGACAAGAAGTTTCAGGTAAAATTCAAGTATGTTGGGGTCACAAACTGTTACAAGAAATTAGGGCCATCACTGATGACTTTCTCCCTGCTTTATACTCTCAGTTTCTCAACTTAAAAAAAATAAGACTAACATGTAGTCCATAATACATTTTAGTTAATCTTTGTGTACAATATGATAAAAGGATTGAGTGCCAATTTTTGGACATGGGTTTCCAAATTGTTCCAGCACACACATTTATTGAAAAGACTTTTTTCTCACATTGTACCTTGGTACTTAAAAAAAAAAAATCAGTTGATTAAATATATGTGGTTCCATTCGTGAATCCTTTTATTATGTTTCATTGGTTATATATCTATCTCTAAGTCAACACAACACTTAGTGTAGCTTTATGAGAAATCTTAGAATGTGATAGTGTAAGTTCTTCAATTTTGTTGTTTTTCAAAATGGTTTTGGCTATTCTACATTCTTTGCGTTTCCATAAAACTTTTAGAATCAGCTCGTCAACTTCTAAGGAGAGTCTGGGATTTTGATTTGGATTGTGTTGAATCTATAATCTGCAAAGAATTGACATTTTAACAATATTGAATCCTCCAATTCATGAGCATATCTTTAAATTTATTTAAATATCTATCAGAAATGTTTTTATAGTTTTCATTGTGTAGGTTTTGCCAATATTTTGTTAAGTTTATCTCTTTCATTTTTGGGGGTCCTATTATAAACAGTATTTTAAAAATTAATTTTTCTAATTGTTTCAGTTTGCATATCAGTTTAGTGAATGTATTTTGTCATATTTCTTCTGTGAATTACTAGTTATGTATTTCTACTTGCAATTAAACATGCTTAAGTGTTTCACATTTTACAAATAGCAAAACCTTTTTTTGATTTTATGTCCATCTCTAAGTACAAGTCTCTTCTCCCCCTGTACAGCCCAGTTGCTTAAAAGAGTGGTCTATCTATCCTCATACTTCCCACTCATCCTTTAACGTTGGGCAGTCTGGCCTTACCTCTCCACTCCATCTAATGGATGCTACTTTCAGTGGACCTTTTTCAGTCCCTTTGACACATTTGATACTATCTCATTCTTGAATACCCTTTCCCTCTAATATATTTCACTTATCTGCTTTTTTTCCTACTTCTCAGGCTTCTCCTTGAGGTGGTAATAATAGTTCTTATTACCATTACCTGAGCAACCATGAGCCATATGCTTTGTAAACATCATTGAATTTAATTTTCACATTTTCATGTTACAGATGAGAAAACAAGTTCACACAGTTAAAGTATTGTAGGCAGCCTCTAAGCCCCAAGTGATTCCCATCTTCTGGTATTCATTTTCTTTTGTGATCCCCTCTCCTTCAGTGTGAGCTGGATTTAGTGACTTGCTTCCAGTTAAAAGAATATGGCAGAAGTGATGGGCTATCACCTCTGAGATTAGAAGACTGGTTTCTATCTTGAGTGCACACACACTCTTTTCAGTCTACCTTTGTCTCTGCTTCTCCTTCTCTCTGAGCCCATGTAAAGAAACCAGGCTGTCTTGCTGGAAAGGCCACATAGTAACGAGTAGCTCTGGAGGATGAAGGGCCACATAGAAGAGAACCAAAGCACTCCACCCAGCAGCCAGCACCAGCTACCAGCCATGGGAGTGAGCCTTAGAAGCAGACCCTTCAGCCCCAGTTGAGGATTTAGGTGATGACAGCTTGACTGGAAGGAAGCTCATCAGAGACCCAGAGCCATAACCATAAAGCCAAGCCATTGCTAAATTCCTGGTTCACTGAAACTATGGCATAATTTGCTACATTAAACGATTAAGTTTGGGATGATTTGTTACACAGCAATTGATAATTAAGTATCCTTCCGGGGTTTCATAATTAATAAGTACTGAAACCAGGATTTGAATCCATACTTACTCAACACCAAAGCTCCTGGTAACTACCATACTGTTTTTCTAAGTCTCCTTTGCAAACTTACTTGTCAGTTTCTCTTTCCTTGGAGATCTTCGTTAGCATTTTGTCCTTTATCCTCTTTTCTTCTCAGAATATATCATTATTTCATCAACTTGTACATCTCCAGTTATCATCCATCTGCCAATGATTTTTTTAAGTCTACATTTCCACATCAGTTTTCTTATAAGCTCCAGATTCATACATCTAAATGTTCATTAGACAGCTCCACCTTAATGTCTTACTAACTCTTCAAACTCAACAGGCTCAAACTGAACTCCTATTTTCCTCCAAACCAGCTGCTCGGTTTCTAGCTCATTAAAGGACATCCACCAGTTACCTAATCTGAACTCTTTGAATCAGTCTTGCTCTCAGCCTTCATCCAGTCATTCACCGAGTCCTATTAATAGCTTATAATTCATCAGTTTACTCGCAGCTCATCTTTATCGATACCACCTGACCTGGACTGTGGCACTCATCTGCCGCCTCTCTCTGCCTTATGTGTTGTCTCCCTTTAACAGAGTGTTTTTTTGACTTCTAGATGTGGTTCATGGTAGTTTAGTGGTTTGTGGCCAGCATTCTTTAAAAAATAAAACATAAAAAACAGTATCTCAGTAAGAATAACATTTGGTGTGCTGTTATAAACATTTTTTCCTCATTTTAGGTTTTAATGAAAAGTTTGGGAAGCATTAACCCATTCTTTATACTACAGCCAGAATGGTCTTTCCAGTCAGATCATGTTAGTCACCCTAAAGCCCTTCAGTGACTTCTGTCTTCCTGGTACGGTTGGGATCCTTCACGCTGTATGAGGCCCATGACCTAGATGTAGCTCACCTCAAGCCTCACTGCTCCCCACTCGTCTCCCAGCATCTCAGCTCCAGCTGAAGTAAATCATGAGTAGGTCCATGAAAGACTATCATCTTTCTTGTTTTTAAGCATTTGTATGTGCCATTTGTTCTCTGTGGAGTGCTTCCTAATCCCTGTTTATATTAAAGTTGCCTGTTACTTCTTTCCTGTCTTTCCCCCCAAACCATAGGTTTTTTTTGAGGATAGGGACTGTATTTTGTTCATCACTCTTTCTCAAAGCCTAGTTAAGTGCTTCCATGTAATATGTGCTTAGTGTAGAAGGGGTATAATAGTATGTTGAATTGATTCACAAAAATACCAAATATTCAAAACAATTTGCTTGCCATGACTACACTGGTTTTAATAAAGGAGTCGTTCTTTTATTACATGTATGATGCATGGTATTACGTAATAATGAATGTTTGAAAACACCTAAGGGTCTCCATTTTGTTTAAATATGATAGACTATACAAAGTGAACTTAAAGTGATCTTGTTACAAATAGCATATTAAATTTAGTATAAAAATCATTTTGCTTTCAAAATAGAAATTGCTGAATGGTTGAATTGAGACATATTCCATTTCATCAGCAAAGTTTGAATGTTTCACTCTTTTTAACAACCTGTTTTTTATATTAAAGGTATCTTTTCCATTTTACACTAGAATTTTCCAGAAGTAAATGCTGAAAACAGTGAAATGTCAATTGAAAAATTAGAAAATACCATCATACAGAAATATAATTCTGGGCAAGAAATAAGGGAAGAAAATATTGTGAGTTTTTGTTCGGATACTAAATGTAGAGGAGAGAAGGGAAAGAAAGAAGGCCCATTTATGGAAGAAATCATTATAGAAGGTAACCTAAGATTACATTGGTATTTCCTAATTTGTATATGTTGAATCCACCCCTCCCCCACACCTGCCAATAAAGGATCTGCCAAGTGCTGTGCTAGGATTTAGGGGGGATATCAATTACACTCTTTGCTTTGAGGACCTTGTAGTGTAGGTGGAGAAACTTACTTTTTCATTGGTGTATTTCCTAAGAACAACAAAATAGCTCCTTTGATCTACAGTCAGTATTTTTGGGAAAAAATTAACACTGTTACCCTTCACATCACTTACTCCTTGGCTTTCTGCATTCTGGCTTTTGTCTTCATTGCTTTGCTGTGGATGTTCTCTGGGCCACCAATAACCTTCTGGTGACCAAACCTAGAGCACTTTTCTTAGATCAAATGACCTTTCTGTAACCAGTGAAATAATTTTGTAGTTCATTCATCCATCTTGAAGGTTTGTTTAAAGACAGTATTAATTATTTGAAGGTGTTCAAATCTAGGCTGAACAACCACTTGGTGGAGATGTTGCAGAAAGAATGGTTAAACCAAAAAAGCCCTTCAAGCCCTGGACTTTGTATTCTAGATTATTTTAGCTGTACTGAAATTTTTTATGTGTAGAACACAGATGAATAAAATTGATGTTCTGATTATAAAATGCTTATAGTTAAAAAAAAGAAGTGATGATTGTCAGTCTTTTAGAAACCAGCTAGCAATTTCTGCATCTAGCTAGTAATAGACATTAGAGTATGTAACCTGTTAGGATAAATTAATTTTTATCAAATCAACTATGTTTTTATGACATTATACTGTATGCCCAAAAGGAAGCAACATACTAGAGAAATAAAAACCATTTTGTAATACTGTTTACTTCCCCCTTTTAAAATGAAAAATACTTTTGTTGTTAGGAAATAAAAATTTAATATGGGTAGAGCCAAATATTTAGCATGCTAAGTATGTGCTTACTGGGACAAAGGGAACTCAGTATTTAGGTAAAATCAGTGCCATGTTTGTATAATACCTGGCTAATGAAACATTAATGCTAAATGTCTTTACAAAAGCAGGTTGTACGTCATACGAAAGCAAGCTTTAGTGTACAATAAACAAATGTATTGTGTTCTCACGACAGATTCACAGCTTTTGGACAAAAGCTCCAAGGATGACACTGATATTACTGTACTTCAGGATGAAAATCAAAGCAAAACCATCTGCAGTGAGAAAGAGCTAATTAGTCCAGGAGAGACCTTGAATATTACTGACTTTAGAAAAGCAGTGACTTCAGAAATAAAAGACAAGGTGGGATTGGAAGACAATGGATCTACTTCTTCAGTGGCAGATATATCAATAGAAAAAGTAAACCTAGAAAGAACTGAAGGATTAGATCTTCACCATGCAGATGTCCATCTAGAGGTTGAAAATAACAGATCATCACTTAATAACAGTATCTTAAATGAGATGACCTGCAGTATAAATAAGGATGTTTCTGAAGATGAACCATTCACACAATCTGGAGTGCTCCCAGGGATTCAAGAAAATGCCATAGAGAAGGAAATTACAAGTAAAGATCAAACCAAAGCAGATTTGGACTCACCTCTAAATGTAAAAATGAATCCTGTCCAGTGTCAAAAATACAAATTACAGGATTCAAATAATGTTATGTTAGATGATGAACAGTGTAAAATAGAACAAGTATCACTGTTAAATAAAAAAAGTGAGTGCAGTGTATCGCCATTTAAACAAGTTTCACATTTTCAACAAACTTGTAACACCTCAGAGAAACCTCAACTAACTCTTCCCTGTGTCACATTAGTCAACCACCCCATTTCACCAACTGTTTTCAGTGACAACTTCAAAGTACTTAAGAAATCAGATACAAATGTTAATATTAGGCCTCTGTTGGGGAAACCCAACTCAAACCCTGGGGAAAGAACTATTTGGAAAAATGTGAATGAGATGCAAAGCAGTCAGCTGAAGAACTGTTCGGGATATTTAGAAGACAACGTGATCATTTCCCATCTTCAGGTTAACAATGAGAATATATGTGCTTCACAAGCCAAAGACATGAAAACTGCTTTTCACTCAAAAACCTCCACACAAACACAGTTTTCCAATAAAGAGAGTCAGATTGATGAGAATCAGGTAACTGAAGCCACAAAAAATGATCTTTTTGTGAATGTTAACAAAAGACAGCATACATTGTTAAATAATATAGAGAAAACGGTGTCATTAAATGACATCACTTCAGGAAAGTCTTCCTGTGAAGGACAGCTGCAAGAATCATGTTCGTTTTACATAAAGCAATCTGAAGATTCAGTCAACAGAGGTGGAAAGTCAGTCTTTGATCATTCAACTTCAGATAAAAAAACCGAGAAAACGTCCGTATATGTGAATTCTTTAGAGCCCAGTCCTTGGTCAAAAGTAAATCAAACTGAAAGTCAAACCGTTAGCACTTCAACTTCTAGCATTCCTTTATTGCTGACAGGGAGACCCACAAGTCCGTCAGAAAACAGAAAGATGGTTTCAGTAACATTTTGTAACAGTGTTGGTGAGGATGTCAGGAAGGATATTGGACCAGGTAAGAAAACAAGGTTTATGTTTTCTTTTAAAATTTGTATTCCTACTTATTTTGGTAAAAAAAGAGTCTCCAAAGAGCTTGTTTAAAATGAAGACATTTATTTTTTTCCATTAGGAATTTTTTATTGTTATTGATATACAATACTCTGAAGGTTTCACGTGAGCAGCATTGTGATACTACATTCACCCATATTATCAAGTCTCCACCACACCCCATTGCAGTCACTGTCCATCAGCTTAGTAAGATGCTATAGAGTCATTACTTGTCTTAAAACGAAGACATTTATATTAGTACAGTTGACCCCTGAACAACATGGGCAGGGCTGCTGACCCCTTCCCTGCACTGTGCAGTTAAAAATCCTGTATAACTTCTGACTCCCCCCAAACTTAACTACTAATAGCCTACTGTTGCCTGGACACCTTACTGATAAGATAAAGTCAATTGACATACTTTGTATATGTATACTATATTCTTACAATAGAGAAAATGTTTTTCCAAATTGTCGATCTCCAAAAAATTTCCAGTGTATTTATTGAAAAAAAATCTGTGTATAAATGGACTTACACAGTTCAAACCCACTCTGTTCAAGAGTCAACTATGTATTTTTTCCCTACACCTGAAATACTCCATATATGTAAAAGCAGGAAAAGCTTTATTTAAACAGAAGAGGACTTCTTTTCACCTGATGATGAGCCACTAATATCAACATGTACTTAGGTGGAATTGCATTTTGGAAATTTAAGAACATTTCATCTAGAAACTGAAAAGGGCAAAAAAAACCCAGACAACAACCAACAGGCCTGGGTCACTAATTTTAAATTGTACTACCTCATCTTTTTCTTTAACTTTTTAGAGTAAATGCAGTGAAGGTGTTAAGGATTCTGCCAGTGTGTATATTCATTCCTTTTCTTTCTATACTCAGAAAATCTTCCATCAGCACATTTTAGTTTCTCTCCTATGTTGTCACTTTTTCCTCCAACTGTCCTTTCCTGAATTTTTGTTTTCATCTATCCCTTCACCAGCACAATAAATCCATCTTTGTTATAAGAATCTTGAGTTATAATATTAATAATTTCCTATCAGTCACTGAAACATTTTAAATTGAATCCTTAATTATGTACCTATGTTAATGTTCAAATGTTAAATATTTCAAGAGAAAAGAGACTGCCCTATTTTTCAAAACTACACAACATAATGTCCAAGTTTTGTTTTATGAAACTACTCCAGAATAAAAAGTAGGGAGCTAAGTGGATGCAATATATGACTTAGTATTGATGGGTACTATAGCTAAGTGATGGTACACAGAGGTTTATACTCACTTTTGTGTAATTTTTCCTATTAAAAATATTAATAAAAATATGTATAGATGCTACATAAGTTGGAGATAATAATAGTTTGAGAAATACAATTATGAGGAAAATGTTTCCTTTGCTAATAGCAATCTCATGGTCATAGTTGTTGAGGTTGTTCAAGCCATTCTTAGATTGTAAAGAAACTTGGCCTGTTTAACATTATGAATTTAGACCCATTAAAGAAATGCAGATTACAAGAAAAGCTTTGAATAGCCCTTAGATCTAATAGGCTTCTTCTAAAAAGGAAATGTAAAAAGAAAAATTGGGAATTAAAAGCAAAGTTAAGTATATCTTGTTTACTAACATAAATGGAGTAGTGTTGTAGGGAAAAATACAAAACACTAAGGCACTGTAAAACCTCATTTTGCAAGCTATTTTTGTAACTTACTAACTTCAGATTCTATTATTGTTGAATCTGTCCAATGCTGTTAGTCTTGGGGCTGGTCTTATGTTTACCATTTTCTCACAGGTCTGTCTTCTAAATTAAATCTCAATGATAAGGATGGAAGGAGAGATGTCTGAAACTCCATAGAAATTCAACTTGTAAAATACTCAAACTAAAGATACTCAAGTATCTTTCAGCCTTCAAAGTTGATGTATTTCTCTAAATCATTTTTATATATTTACTTAAGTCCAGTGACACCTTCTAGAAAGCCTTTCGTTGGGCATTTTACTACATGGCCAATTGCATAATCTTTTAGTTTAGATTTTTCCCATTTATCTGAATTAGATGTTCACTATATAAATGTTTACATGTGTGGACAATGCAGTAACCAGGGGAAGAAGGGTAACATATTTTATGAGTTTATATCAGCTGTTTTGTTTTAGAAGATATTGATACCATTTCCTTCACTTAATGTGAAATTCGTGAGTTTTGTCAAGTACCAATGATAACATTTTTTCTGAAATGAAACGCCTAATATTAAGAGCAGTCTATGAAAACTACATGTTCAAAAAGAAAATAGAAATTGTTACTTAAAAAAAAACAAAAGCAGAGGATCAGAGAAAAGTTCAGTAACTAAATGAGTGCCTGGAGAATAAAATCCAGTTGTTGACATTTCCTCTTTGTCAACCAGATACTACCATTATCGGAGCTGCTGACACTTTGAATAACTCGAGTATCCATCCAGATCCCAAGGGAGAGCCCACTGAAGAGAGGAATGTGACTGCAAAGACTTTTTATGATTCTTCTTTTCCCACAGAACATGTAAGTCAATTAAAAATACTGCCGAGCAGACCTTAGTGAGCTAATTCTACAGATATTTGTAGAACTGTATGCATCTGGTTGCTTTAAGACCTAACTGATCTCCAAAATAATATCAAGAGGGCAACATGGCACCATTTTTCACAATTAAGGTTGATGGAAAACAGCAGGAAAAAGTCACAGTGTATAAATCAGATAGATACAATCCAGCCTGTTTTGGGAAGGAGTGTGAGGTAGTGTATTATGGACTTCAATTTTTTAGTCATCCAAATTTAGGAATACTAGCATTTGAGCATTTAAAATTTTATTTTAATAAAAGATGCCTAAATATTCTCATCGGTTGTTTTTAATAGCGCTTAAGGTAACTTAATTTTTGTAAACTATTGCAAAGAAATTTATTGTAAATTATTTCAGTCAGAACACAGTATGTGAAAGGATCAAATACCTGTGATACCAAGTATAGATATATATATTAAACTATCTGTAGCGATTATATGGATCCAGGAGTCCATTTGTCATATTAAAGCAAACTACAGCTGCCTGGTTTTTTGTTTAAAAAAAAATTTGTTTTAAGTTTGCAAAACTTCAACAGGAAACAAACTGTACTGCTTAAAATCTAAAAACCGGACAATTAGAGGTATAACTGCTGAAAGGTTAGGAAAGATTACTTATTAAAACTCAACAGCATAGTGAAATTTAAGTCACTAGGAATTTAAAAATTTGGAGGCACATTAAACAACTCTTCTCATCAGTACATATAAAGTGAAAATTTTAGTACTAACACTGCCTTAACAAGTAACAGCTTTTAACAATGTATTTTATTTTCTTTTTTAAATAGGAGAAACCTCAAGTGAGATAGTATAAATACAATCTCTGGGAGAGTTGAAACCAAGATCGAGATCTACCTTCACTTTTTCATAACTGAGTTCAGCAACAATAGTTTCAGCTTGATGCGTCCAAGCGTGTATCACTAGAGTATTATAAATCTGGCATTGGGGAACTGAAGTTCTGATCTTGGACAATTGGAAAGGTCATAGAATCAAGCAAAATGAAGCTTGAGTATCAAAGCTAGATCCCCACTTTAATTAGGTTGACTAACACTTATAACTGTCCTTTTTCCCAATAGTTTAAAGGTATGATGGAAATTTCATATCTCCTTTTCAAGCCCATTTTTTTTTCAATTTATTTTATTT
>JAQQAC010006904.1:64249885-64330179 GCA_029783875.1 Phataginus tricuspis | reverse complement strand
ATCATTTGATACTTGTCTTTTTCGGCCTGGCTTATTTCACTGAGCATAATACCCTCCAGCTCCATCCATGTTGTTACAAATGGTAGGATTTGTTTTTTTCTTATGGCTGAGTAATATTCCATTGTGTATATGTACCACATCTTCTTCAAGCCCATTTTTATAATTAACCCAATAGGGAAATTCTTCTTGTCTATTCCTAATGCTCTTCCTGCAATTAATGTTGTTTTTAAGAATTTATAGAACTTAAAACTTTTTAAAAGTATTTCCACAGCAGTTCTGTAAGGTACAGCTATTTTACAGTTGAGGAAGCAGTGACACGTGAAATAACTTTCCATAATCATTAAGAGACAATCTGTGATGGACTTAAAACTAGAAATCATGGCTCTTAGTCAAATGCTATATACTTTCTCAATTTCCAAAAAGAACAAAATGTTTCTTCTCAAAACACTGTAAAATAAACTCAGCTCACTGGCTAAGTAGACATTTTCTAAGTACTTATTACTATGTGCCAAGCATTATGCTAAGTATCATTGTCAAGCTGAAGCTTGATTACCAATTAACTCCTAATGTAGGACACATTTAAAAGCATTATCTATTATTCTTTTGCCTAGCCTACTCAAAGAGCTATTATCCCTGGATAAAATTAAGACAGTTTATTCTATGAAGCCCGTCTACTTGCTTCTTAGTGCTTTACAATGAGGGGCTTTCAAATGGCAGCTGGTGGGCCAGAGTGAGCCCACTGCTTGTAGTAGTAATGAATTGCCACACAGTCATTTTGCCTATAGCTGTTTTTGTGTTGCAGTGGTGGACTTTAGCAGTTGTGAGGAAGGCCCACAAAGCCAAAAATATTTACTTCTTACTCTTTACAGAAAAGGTTCGTCAACCCTTGTTCTAAATGAAGGCAGGTGAGTTTCATGAAGATTGATAGCCATAAAGGGAATAGATATTCTTTATATTTTTCAACATATTATTATGCATACTCTTCATACCAAACCTGAGTTAGATACAGGTTTCCCTATCTGAAAGTAGAGTATTCCCATGAAACCTTTTGTGAGCCCAAATAGTGTGAAGTGAAGAAGCAATTATCATTTGGACAATTTGTTTAGCATTCTCAGACCCAAAAAACCTTTTGTAGGTTTTTGATACCCAGAACACATCTTGCTAAAGGATGCACAAAATCAAATCAAAATAAAGCAAAAATGCTAATAGATACAGTTCAGAGTGGCAGCTAGATGCTGAAAGGCTTGAGTGCACCTGCCAGGGAAGGAGCTTGGTGAGGCCACTTGCTGCTCAGGGTATTAAGCACTGCTTCTGTAACAGCCAACTGTGAAACAACTCAGAACACTATTTTTGCTTTTCACCTTTTTTCGTAAAAGCTGAAATTCTCTTCAGATTTCTTTTAGTTAGCTAAAACAAGTCTGTAGTAAAATCAAGATGGCATGATGCAAACTTTGAAAAAGCAGGGGATACCTGTATTATGAGCTAATCTACCTGAATGGGGAAGTGTTTTTTTGCTCTTGGAGAGGGTTAGGTTGAAAGCCTGCTACAATCTTGATGATACTCAGGAATGAGAATGGGAGAGGCCCTAGGGAAGCAAAGCAAGCCATGTATTTTACACACCCAAAGAGTGAAAAAAGATGAATTTTAATGTAACCTCAGACTGAAAGAGAAAGGACTAGGGTCAGGCTAGGGGGAATTTTAGGCCAAAGAGTCCATCTTTGGAGTCAGGCAGAAGAGGTAGGAGGTAATGAAATACGTGACAATATGTTTGCAATTACAATGACTGCTCTGGGTTTCAAAACTTCAATTAAGCTCAACAGGACAAATTTGGTATGTGTAGGCTTTAATCTACATTATATCTTATTTCTCTGTTTAGCAAATCCCTGCTCCAGCCCCTCCCACCAAGGAGGTAGTTATTACTGGGAAACTAATAAACCAAAAATGTGTAAATGCCTCCTTTTCCATCACCATTAAGATAAAAAGTCAAAGAATCAGGATTTTGGAAAATTGGGCAAATTTGTATTTGGTATCAGTCAAATGCACCAAAATGCATCAAATATTTTTATAGCAAAACAGGACCATTAAGTCATACACATTATCCATTTCACTTCAAAATCAGTAGCAACTTAGATTTAAGTTTGTTTTCTTTTTCTTTCTGTATTTTTCAATATTACACGGATGACTTACATGCATTTTGGTCCTGTGAGCTAAATGAGGTATGTTGAGATACTTGTATGACAGACATTATCAGAAATATATGTTTATGCACATTTTTATTTATTACCCAGTTACTCTTTATAGTACATTTTCTAACTAAAAGGAGCTGATGAGAAAGCTGAATGCCACAAAGTTAAATAACTTGCCAAAGGCCTTGGAGGGCTCACTGCTGGTATTTATCTGCTAACTTCCTAAGAACCTAGACAGCCCGATACGTATGAACACAGCATCAGCCACAGGATCAGAGGTTAAGACTTTGAAGGGACTGGTGGCTGACTAGAGAATTCTCAGGTGCCAAACAGAGCAATCCTGAGGGAACTGAGGTTAAACATACAAACATTTGAGCTCACTCTAAAAGCATCTTTGAAAATGACAATGGCATAAAGTTCCCACTTTCACCAATTTAGAAAAGATTTGAAGGCAAGGCAGCAAAGATCTTCACAAAGACTTATGAACAAGTGAAATTCAGTTATAGCCTAACTTGTAACAGTATTTTGTGTCCAATATATATAATGAAACATGGAATATGGTGGAGCCATGTTCTTAACAGACTTTTAAGAATAAAGGGAAATGCTAAAATGCTTTTAATGTAGCATAGAAAATCATATAAATATGACCCAGATTTTAAGTGTATATATGCAGAAGAGTCCAGAATGTTTACATCAAAATGTTTAATGTTTGGAATCTTATGTAATTTTAGTGTTATTCTTATCCTGCTCTGTATTTCTAAAAATACTGTATTCCCTTTTAAAAATACAGATTTCATCAGGGAATCTTGAGAAGACCATCTAGGATTTTTTCAAGAAATAAACTCAAATTTATTTTTTATAGGGTTAAATCGGGAAAAAAAATATATAAACACATCCATAATGGAGGTATTTTGACCTAGGCAACAGTTCACAGGAGAAAAAACCAAGATACAAAATTCTATAGAATGTCAAATATGTTAAAAACAGGGAAAAAAGGCTAGTAGCAAACAGTACCAAAATACTGACAGGTCTCTGGATAGTGGATTCCAGTGATTTTTAGTGGATTTCCAGTTTCTTTATACTTCTATTTTCTAAATTATCAGGAAAAAAAACCTTAAAGGAAAACTTTTTTTTAGACACAGTATTATAAATATGACTCAGTGCAGTGCCTTGGAAACAGGCCAACTTCCAAATACCTCATAGCTCTTTCCTGTTTCTCCAACATGGTGCTCTGAAGCATGAGAGGAAACACCAAGTAAATGGCAGTTTTTCTCTGGCTTTGATAGAAGATACAAAACATAGACATATTTGGGAAGGGAAGGGAGTAGAAGACAAAACAGATTTTTATCTGCATTGTTTTTAATATATTTTCTTTCAGTGTAAGCTCAACACCTTTTAGAAAATGTGGTGCTCCTGGAATATATTTGGAATCTTTAAGCCTACAAATGAACGTTTTATAGTTTTTGGTGCCAAAATTACTCCAGTAGTTATTGGAAATTAGCCAAGAAAATGGTGGCTTTATAACATATTCATAATTGCAGAGGTTTTTAAAGTCTTTTATGATGACTGTTTAAAAAATGAGTAATAATTTCAGTTGTAAAACATGTTTGGTTTTTCCTAGGTGAAAACAAAGCCTCTGAAACCAACTCTGCTACGAAGCTATCTTCAGGCAGTTACGGTTGAAGATACTACTGATTTGACTACATCTTCTGCTGCTGCTGATGACTGGCAGAGCCGGCTAACAAATCAAATAAATGAAATAGAAAAGGTACTAAGCTTAGAAAATGACAACCAAACGAATAAAAGAAAAGCAGAAGAGATGTTGGAAAAAACAACAGATTAAAATAACATTGATGATAAATGCTTTCCCTGGTGAAATATTGAAGTGGTTTTGACTGGAACAAAATGTTACATCTATAGATGCTTTATAGTTGTACTTACTTTTCCAACTTTTTCTGATGTGATGAAAATATATTGCTATGTTTGCTTTAATGTTTCATCTAAGATCGCTAAGATTGCAAAGTTTGCTGCTGGCATCCAGTTCCCCTTGAATTTGCTTTTCCTCCATATATCCTTTGATCAAAGCTCTATGGCACCTTCATATCCCTTCCTTATAGAACACACCTTATGTACTGTGAAAGAGAATAGTGACCTTTGTAATTTATTGTGTATGCTAAGGTCTTTTTTAAATTTTAAAACAATTGTCCAGATAATCAAATTTAAGCTTATGTTTTACTATGACTTAATTTTTCCAAAAGCAACAAAATCACATAGCATAAAAATTCAGGTATCAGAAATACTCAAAAGGCTGTTTTTCACTTTGTTCAAGTTTTGTTTCCAGGCATTAAGTGTGTCATACAGCTGTTGCCATTGTTGTTTTCCAAATGTCCGATGTGTGCTATGACTAAAAATTGAAAAATTACAAAGTTATTAGTCAACCCTTATACATTTGCATCTAGTTAAAAGCAACATGAAAAAGACATAATTTTAAAACTGTAGAGAACTAGAAGCTTATTTAAAAAAGATCTTTACTATATCGATCCTAAACCTTCTATTTTCCGAACTACATAAACCAGACACAAAAGTCATTAGTATTCTAGCCAATGCTAAGCCATTAAATGAAATGTGCTGGAAAATAGGACTCTTTCATTAAATAAGCTAATCACATTCAGTCTGAACTTTAATAAAATTATGATAAATAGCAACTATTTAACTACAGTCAACTGACAGGAACACCACCTTGATTCTCTAAACATTTAAGTGAAATAATAAGAACTAACTGGTCTTCAAAATGCTGCAAAGTATTTAGTGTCTTACCTGACAACTACTTTTCTCTGGGTCTGATCAATTTTGCAGTAGACCATTTTAGTTCGTACCGCTGGAAAAAAGATGTTTTATGTGATGTTACTTTCCCAAGAAAAACAGCTAAAGTATGAAACGGTGACAAAGTGAAGACATAATAAAACTTAACTATTTCCCAGTATTATTTTACAACTGGCTCTTTGAATCTTGTAACAAGCACATCAATATGCTGCCAGTAACAGAAAGGTCATGCATTGGTCCTGTGGTTGCTGGGCCACTCTGTATTACTTATTACATAGTTTTTATTAAGAACTCTAGGTGTGCTCCCCCAGCAAATCTCATGTTGGGAGGTGGGGGGGGCAATAATTTCGGATATTCTATACAGGACTGCTTTATACACTTAGAGCACTAGAAACGAACACCTCAAAAGTTCTGTACATTAATCTTAAGTAAAATCCTCCCAAATTTCAAACTTAGAATATTCAGCTGTTAGGGAAGAAGTCCTGTTTCTAGGTTTAACATTTGTAGATCGTTTATTATGTGCCAGGCACTGGGCTTATAAATAAGTGCTTTGCCTGCATAGATTGATTTAATCCTCACAACCACAAATTAACTCCCTCGTTCCTGTTTCACAGAGGAAAACCTGGCCTCAAACCCAGGTGATATTAAAATCTAGGCTCATAACCAGTATGGTACATCGCTTTTTTATGATTTCAAGGAACAGAACACCAAAATCACATAGCGACTTATTATTTCCAATGAATTTTCACTTCACTAGAAGTATCTGCTCATCTACTAAACATATACATCTATAAAATAATCTAGCTTTATTAGCATAAGGCTCAGTTTCAAGATTAAAAATCTTATGTTCCATGCAGAAGAGAAATTCTACAAGAAAAATGAAAATGTTCTAATTGCCTTACCATCAATAACAAATGCTTCAACATCATCAGCTCCAACCTGAAGTTCTTGTTGCATTGTGTCAAAAGTAATTTCTTTATTTTCCACGGCCATCCCCATAAAAGTAAGCAGTCTCATTTTTGCCATATTCTGCTCATGTACTAGGCCTGAGTAACACAGCAGTGAAGCCTCGTGAGTATCACACAAACCAAAGATCTGCACATTAGCAACTCTTGTGTGAAACTGTGGAATTCATCATATTTGATCTCTTTTTAAAGCTTCTTATATTTGCAAACTGACCCCACAGTTAAATTATGGAGCATTTAAAATCATTTTCTAGAACTACGTTTCTTTGTTAACAGAGTGCCAAAGGTGATAGAGGCCCTGCAAACTGTGTACATTTTACATGTTTTATACAGGATACAGAATGTACAAAACACATTTCATAAGAATATTTTCACTTAATTGAATTACTTAAGCTTATTTTTTACTAATAGCTCTTCATTTAAACACAGGATTCTTTATCGACTGTTCTGTGTCTGTATTAGTGGTAAACATGAAGTTTTAAAATATTTTCATATACATTCAGTTATGAAAACATCCATTTTCCTTCAAGTCACTTTGGATTTAAATACTTTTTTAGAAGTCAAAATTGCAAGTGTGCTTATCATTTCACATTTATAGGCTAAAAATGATTAGTACTAGAAAAAATTAAACAGTACCATTAAGTGACACTTGTTCATTATAAAGCAAAAGGAGAACCCTACAAATAACTCAAAATCTGCCTGTTAACAATTATTTAGGTCAAAACTATTGTTAGACCTAAAAGGAAACTTAACAGATTACCTAGTCCTGAGCCTTTCACTTTAAAAAACAGTAAAGTTGAGGAGCAAAGAGATTAAATGACTTAGTCACAAAGTAGCAGTTCTAGGCCTAGAAAATAGGTTCATTAATAAAATAAACGACTAGAAATAGAATACTTAAAAATCCTGAACATACTTACTCCTAAGTAGAAGCTGAATTATAACACCATATCATATATACTTGATTTGATGCTTAATTATAAAATTTCTAAAATTTAGAATTACATGTTCCTTTCCTCTGAACTTTAAAATTATGTAAACTCACCAAATAACTGATATACCCTCTAATAATCAAGAGCCTCAAGTTTGTATTGTTAAAAAAAGTTCCAAGCATTCCATAAATAAATTTGAAATTTATAACATTCATATATTAGCAGAAGACTAGGGAAGCCCATCAATATAGGACACAACTGTCTGTTAATTAGCTGTAATTATGATGCAGGCTTCCTATTTGGCACAGATTCAACAAAAACATGCTCATCATAACTCAAATGAGTAAGTATTGCTAACTGGGTTTAATGGAAATCTACAAGCATCAAAAAATCAATTAGTGCACATTAACCCTAATTAACAAATGCAAATTAGATGTTGATTAACTTTCTGAAGCAAAAAGGTAGCAACTGACTAACACCAGATTCCACGTGGACATGTTAGGGCAATTCAGTTGACACAAGATAATGCTATGTTGGCCCAAGTTGTCAGTGTTAATAAAACAGTGTTTTGATAGACTGATGCCACCTGTGGAATCCAAACATTTGTTACTAGACTTTCAGCTGTAAAAATGTTTACTAATTATACACCTAATTATACAAAAACATACACATTTAAATGTTTTCCTCAAAGCATCTTTTAGAATTTCTAATAAAAACTACTAATCTGCATAGATGTTCAAGAAACAAAAGGCATAATAGTGAATTTTACTTCCAGTTGGCACAATAAATTAGAAATGTTACTGTTTTTCCTATCGCAGAGAACAAATGCTGGAGATTTTTCTCAATATTGACAAATACAAGAAAATTCCTTAACATTCCCAGTTCTGTGGGCATATACAATTCTCTCCTAATATGATGAAGTGACAGAAACTCCTAAAATTTCTGATAATTTAAAATTTCTTGAAATTAAATTATTTTACTATTTTTCATGCAGTTGTAAGTTTACAATATATTAAAAGACTTATCAAAGGAATGAAGATTGTAGAATGAATTATTTTAAAAAAAAGGAAAACCATTATCTGTCTTACATGTGGAAACCAGTGTTAACAAAATTTCAAATTGATGTTTATAGTCACTACTTTAAAACAAAACAAAAAAAAACTTAAAGGCTTTAGGACTCTTGTTCTCAAAATCAAAGTATTAAGCTAGTGAAGTGTGAGTTGAAAGACTTGTAGGAAGCTATGCTTTGTTTCACGGAGCTAGAACATTACCTTTAAAGTGGAAGTCACAGTGTTCTGTGTCATATTTCAATTTTAAAGTTATAAAAAATCTAATTTTATGGAAACATTTATTAATTACTAATATGTCAAAACCTTAATGCAGTAATAAAAAAATGTGCATCATTGAGCAATTTCCGCATTGTCACTGACCCCTGGCTTAAAATGCTGCAATATAGAAAACGTAATTTTAATGCATGCAATAGCTTATGAACCAGTGCTCCTCTGAAACAGTCAATTACACATCAATGGGGGAGTGTCAAAGTGTTAATTACTACTCCTTTTTCCTTGGTGCGTAAATAAAGAGGTTGCTGACATTAACATTCCATCACATAGCTTCATGCCACAAAACAAATTAACTGGGACAGAATGTGGTTTTCTGGGTCTAGTGCACCTGGCAAAGCATTTTACACAAACATACTTGCACCCACTTTATCTTGGTGTTATTTCAAATGTCTTATTATATTCAGGATAACTCAATCTTCCCCAACTCCAATGGCTACACAAAATTTACAGGTGACAGGAATTAATGATTACAAGATTGAGGACTAATAGCATTATCAAAATAGTTTGTAAATGTATTCTTCATCTACATCTCAAACCAGGAACACTAATTCAATTTTAATATGGAAAATATAACCAATCTCTAATGTATTTTGATTATTGCCTAGTAAGAAAACAAAGCACCTTAATTTCATAGTTGCTTTCTCTCTCAAAAAACTGGTAGCTTTATTAAAACAATTTAAAGTTTGCTTGTTCAGTGAGGTTAAGTTGGATTCGGTTTGATTGGGCAAACATTTACTGATGCTCTAGAAAGAGAAGTCAGAAGATAAAAATCATAAGCTAAGACTTACTTACTATGCTGTCATTGACAAACTGTTGATAGGAAAGTTTCTCCTATTGTGTAAAATCACCACAACTCCATTTCTTTTTTCATCTACAGCTTTACTTAGATCTGCTTGGCAACACTGTAAACTTCTATAATTTTTTTTTGGTATCATTAATATAAAATCACATGGGCAAATTGTTACTAGATTCTCCCCATTATCAAGTCCCCACCACATACCCATTAGAGTCACTGTCCATCAATGTAGTAAGATGCTATACAGTCACTACTTGTCTTCTCTGTGCTATACTGCCTTCCCCGTGCCCCCTCCAATGTTATGTGTTATAATTTTTTAATTGGGGTGGTGGGGGGCAGTGCATCAGGCATAAAATGCTGTATTACAGGGTAAAAGAACCTACTGCTGTTAACAATTCTGTGACTCTGTTTAAGAAGAAGAAAAAACAAAAAACACCCAAAATATACAACTAGCTAAGGAGTAAGGTCTTTTACAAAAAAATACTTCTATTTTGAACAATAAATTCTCAGTTTAATAAAGTACCTTTAATCATTAGATTTTGTCAGCTCTTAAAATGAGTACTTCTAAGTCACTGCCATGAACAAAGTAGTGGTGATTCTTTAAGTTCCTTTTCTGCTCCGTTCCCCATTCCAAAATTTTAAAAACACATGTATCAGTGAAATTATTTTCATCTGAATCTCCTCTAAGCATTCACTTTCCATAGTACTTTGCCTCAGAGAATCATGGCATAGAGCTTGAAGGGCCTAAAGTCCAACAAGCTCTTATAGAAAGGCTCAGGTTTCCCGACTACTAGTTTTATGCTCTTTCCATCACAAATGCTACCTCCTGTACCTCCTTGGTTTCTAATTCCCAGTTCACCCTGAGTACTCTTTTAAACTGTCTACCTATGCATGTTGCTGTTCCATCATGCATCAGTGGTTAGGGTAACCTACCCATAAGACTACAGTCTTATTTGCTGGATCTCACAGTACACAATAGTTTAGAATAGCATGTTCCCACCTCTCTCTACCCCTCCAAAAATTAAACCCCAAAACTTACCAAGTGAATCAATGAAGTCTTTGTTATTCTGATAAAACTTGACATATGATGCCAATTTAGCACTCACAAAAATGGTTAAAAGCTATAAAAGATAATAATGAAAAAATAAATATTCAATATAGAATCAAAATTTATACTCAAGATGTTTTTAAGACACTAACTCCCAGCAATAAAATGCTCTATATTTCTTTCCATGCAGAAACTTCAATCTGTCTGATCAAATTACCATCTAAGCCCATTTGCTTTCATTAAGACTTAGATGAAACAATCAGTAAATAGAGTGAGCTCTAAATGATCTACTCCAAATGATGGTAATGACATAGTACAAATGGAAAATAATCCAAAATATAATTATACTTGCACTTGAAAAGTGTGTTCATGTGTTTTAATATCAGACTTATCTTTCCAACTGGGGCTAGCTGACACTATATACTAAAAAGACATTTGTATTGTCTAAGTTCATAACGGCCAGGCAAATGAGAAAGATGAAGGAAAGGAAGAAAGGTGTATGTTCAGTGGTTGCAGAAAAGCTGGTCCTAAATTTGATGCTGATATAAAAAGAATAGTTCTTTTTCCAGATCTAGTAGTCATGTTCATGAATACAAAGAAGAAGAGTCTTGCTCAGTATGTTAGATTTAGGAAAAGAACACTTCCCACATTAAGGGTAACTACTTACATCATGAATAAGCTCCCCTTCCAAAAACTTGACGGGTTTCAAAGTAAGAAGATGGTCAAAAAGAAATGCATTTGGATCTTTCAAAGCACGTACAATACACCTTAATTAGAAAACAAAAATCCAAGCTCAGAGTCCTGAAATTCAGATACTTTTCACTAATTTTTTGCAGATTGCAAAATACATTTACTTCAGTAAAGTGTCAGGTTCAATATACCCAACATAAAAAAAACTACAAGACAGGGCTTAAAACAGTCAATAAATCTGTGAGGTGATAATAAAACAGATGCAGACCAAAACATCACTGGAGAGAAGGCACCACCAAAGTCACCAGAGAATAAATAAAACAGCAGCATCTTCCCACATACCAGATACTAAGGTGCTTTACATGCAGACCTCATCTAATTCTCACACCACCCTGTGAGACATACAGTATTGCCCATTTTAATAACAAAACAGCCTCAGAAAGAGCTTGCCCAGTAAGTTCCAATTAAGTGGTGGAGTATTTGCTTGCAGGCAGTCTGTCTTTAAACATTTTTTCCACTACCTTTTAAATCAACACCTGTCATGTATGTGTCTCTGTGAAGCAATAACCCTAATAACAAAGTCGCCATATTTCCACTTCACAGTATTAAAAAACTCATTCTATTCTTACTGCTACTAAGCAGACTTAGGACTGTCTGAAGCCCTTATTCTCATTAGCAGTTGGCTAATTTTTATTAAGTCACCAACTTTTCCTTATCTATATCCCTTAATACTGAGGTAAAATCAACCCAAGGCTAGGTTCTACTTCTGAGTTTGGGATTATAACCCCCATACCAGCAACACACCAAACAGCAAACAGCGTGTGGCATTTCCCATGCAATCTACAGTTCTTCAGACATCGAATTGTGAATGTGAGTCCCTGCATCAGAATCATCACAGAGCACACAGTGTCGAATGGCTTTGTGTCACTGGTGGATGCAAAGGTGACTTCACTTGTATGACCGAATACTGTAGCTCACATTTAAGCTGCTGATAGCCATCACCAGAACAACGTGTTTAGTGTTACCTGTGGGCATCAACTCGAGCCTGGGAAGCATTGTCCTCTGTGTAACTCCCTAGCAATTCGACCATCACTTTCGAAGCAGCATCACTAAAAAGAAATACTGCTTTAGGAATTTTAGAGTACCATTGTCATTCACTCATTCAAAAATATATATCATGTGCCAAGTACTAGGCTGATGATAATACAATGATGAACAAGAAACATGATTCCTCTCTATGGGAAAAGTCATGGAACTTTCCTTCCAGTAGGACAGACAGACAATTAAGGAAAAATGACAGTTAGCAAGTAAGTACCATGAAGAAGATCGTGACGTAACTGAGTAACAAGAGCAGTGACAGGAAAGAGGTGGCGACTTTGTAAAGAATGAGCAGGGCAAGTCTCTCTCTGAAGGTATGACATGCACGCTGAGATCTACAGGATGTACGATAATAGGCCATGAAAAGGGCTGCAGGTGGAAGGTGAGGCTGGATGACTTTCCAGGCAGAGGGATGACCAAGTATAAAGGCCGTAGGTGGAAAAACAGTTTCTTGTCCTAGAAATTGTTAGGACACCTTGGGAATACAATGGTTGCCAGGTAAAGTTCCTAGCCTTTACTGAGCCTACCACGTCACAAACCTTTTAACAAAGGGTGTTAAGTGCTATGATAAAAGTAGAGGGTGCTATAGAAGAGAGGCATCTAACCTAAATAGCAGAGGGGTATTACAGGCAGAGAAATGAAGCTGAGTGTAGGTTTAGAACAAGGGTACGCAAACTGGCTGTGAAGGGCCAGAGAGTAAATATTTTAGGCTTTGCCGGCCATATGGTCTCTAAGACTCAAGTCGTAGCAAATGCAGCCATAGACAATATGTCAAAGAGTAAGCATGGCTGTGTTCCAACAAAATTTTATGGACATTATGAATTTCATGTTTACCTATCATGAAATGTAATTTCTTTGGTTTTCTTTAACCATTTAAAAAACATAAAAACCTTATTTAGCTTGTGAACCACACACAAACCGGTAGCAGCTGTGGGTCCAGACTGGGAAAGAGCACAGTGCTTTTACAGCTGATACAGGCTCACTGTGTCTAGGGCGTGAGAGCCAAGAGGAAGGGTGTGGGGCGGTGTGTGTGAGAGAGCAAGAGACAGGGAGAGATGGAGGGGGTGCCCAGGCAAACACGGCAGGTAGGAGCCCTTGCTGGGAAGGCCTCACATGCCTAAGAATTCTGCACTGTATCCTAAAGAAAACGAAAACCTAAAGAATGATATACTGAAATCTTTGTTTCACAAAATCATTGTGGTTGCAGAGTAGAGAGAATAAAGATCACTTTGAGATGTCTTGCTTGGGAACATAGAGGCTATTTTAGAGAGAGAAAATTATAAATTCATTTTGATCATGTTTGTTGCATTTGTGGCACCTATGGGCCACATCCAAGCAGGAACAGGCAGAAAGCAGTTGGGCGTAAAGATCTGAAGCTCCCAAGAGAAGCTTGGGTCAGCCATGGATTTCCATTCAGTAGATAACAGAAGCCATGGGAATCGATGAGATGGCCCAGGAAGAGGGAGTAGAATGAGAAAAAGGTCCTAGGCCACAATCTTAAGCTATACCAATATTTAAAGGAGGGCAGAAAGAGTAATTTACAAAAGTGTCTCAGAATAAACTGCCACATAGGCTGGAGTAGAACAAGCAGCATCACCTAATCAAGGTAAGCTTCAGGGAGGAGGGGCAGCATGGCCACAGGTTGCTGAAAGGTCAAGGAAGACAGGGCTTGTGTCTGTTCTTAAAAATGAAGGGTCCTACACTCAATAAACTAATTTTCACAACATCAAGAAAATGGGGAGAAAGCCAGGCATCTTATACTTGTGAAGTGTTTTAAAATATTTTAATCTGAATGCCTTTGAGAAGAGCATACTCTCTAGTTCTATAAACCACCACTTCATAGTGTCTCTCAGTCCTGCTTCTTGTAGACACTGCTTTTGCAGCACGTCTGTGTTTTAGAAATAATCATACAACAAATATATACTGAGTGCCTACGAGTGTCACTTTTTAGTAATGAACGAAACAAAGTCCTTACCCTTGTGAAACTTAATTCTAGTGGGGACAAACAGATAAGAAACATTAAAATACCGTATGCCTGTTAGGAAGTACAATAAAGAAAACAAGCAAGAGGGGGGGAAAGGCAAGGTGAGGGTCGGGATATTGTTATATATACAGACAGCCAGAGAAGACCTTTCTGTGAGGCAACAACTGAGCAGATGTGAAGAATGGAGGAAGCTGCATAGATACCTGGGAGAGTTAGTGGCAGTACCAAGACTCTGGAGCTGGTTTTGCCTTTTACTGTGAATGAAACCACTGGAAAATACTGAATAGAGGGGAGACATAGTATGATCTTCCATATTAAACAGAACATTCTGGCAACTACATTAGGAACAGACTACAGGGGGACAAGGCCCAAAACAGGTTATGAGGCTACTTCAATAACCTAACAAATGATGGCGGCTTAGACCACCTGGTAACAATGGTAGTAGTGAGAAGATGGTCTGACTTTCAATTTATTAGAGCTGCAGACTTGCTACTGGATTAGATATGGGGTGTAAGAGAAAGAGTGGAGTCAAGGACAACTCCCAGGTTTTGTTTTTGAGCTACTGGAAGCACAGAAGTGGCATTTCCTGAGTGGAAGAAAACTGAAGGAGGAACAGATTTAGAATGAAAAATCAATGGTTAACTTGCAGATGTCAAGTCTGAGATGCTTTTTGAGTATCTGAATGGAAACAAACAGAAGTAAGTATTTGGAGTTCAGGGGAGAAATACAGGAAACAAAAACAACTGAAAATCATGAGCATATTGATGGTATTTAAAGGCATGACTGAGTAGGCAGCCAGTGCCTCTCAACTGGGCGCCCTCCAGAGCGGTAAGGGTATGGGAGCTGTTGTAGTTGCTCTAATGACTGGGAAGCACTACTGGTATTTCAGAAGGGCAGGGCAGGCAGGGATGCTGTGTGTCCTTCAATGAACTTAATCTAGCAAAACAAAGAACTGTTCCACCCAAAATGCATTTGGCATTCAGTCTCCCTATAATCTCAGCAAAAGACCACAAACAACATAGACAGTAAATGAATGTAACACAGCGGAAAAGTCCCAGGACTCAGTTATTCTAATGTTTAGAGAAGATAAGGGAGGAACCCACCAATGAGGAGTTGTGAATGACAAGAAGGATTGAGAGAGGGGCCACAAAAGCCACACGGAGAAAAGCGTTTTCAGAGTGATCGCCTGTGACAAATGCTGCAGATGCTAACATGTGAGCATGTCTAACAGAGCATGAGTATGTCCTGTATCTCACTCCCAGAGAATTCTTTGGAACATTACTTCAGTTACTTCCTCTTACATATAACAGACTGAGGTCTATTGAATAGCAATTAGAGAAATCATCCAGTGAGTGGCCATCACGTGTAATAAGCACTAGACATTCAGTGGGAAACCATACCACTCATCATTTTAAATTACTGTACCAGACAAGACTTCACTTCTTAAGGTGAACTTGAAAAACTGAAAGTAACAGTGATAGGAATAACAGTATCCCACATTTACCGAGTGCCTTCTCAATAATGAAGCCTTTGTGTTAAGAACTTTGTGTGTATTACCTTATGTAATCTTTTTGACAACCCTATGAGATTAAGTACCACTATAAAACAATTATTTCTACTTTGAAGTTGGAAACTGAGGTACAGAGATGGGCTCCACACATCTATTACATAAGGTCACTGCTTTCAAGACCAGGAGACATAACCTACCTACTTAATACACAGGAACAAAACAGTGCCAGACAACTGAGGTACCATCAGGAGGTATTTATTTAGGGTCATTCAACAAGTAGGAAAGCTAAGATTTGAATCCCAGCAGTCTGACTCCACAGCCTGCCCATTTAAAGTGTGGATTAAATTATGGATTCTGTCTCCAACAGTTTTTATGCTCTCCCCATTTGAAATGGTCTTTGTTATAAACTACTTACTTTTAACACTTTACTAACTGGCTGAAATGCTGCCACAGTGTGTCAGCATGTAAGATATGGTAGCCCCTGACTCAGAATGAAATAGCCTATTAATGCAAGATCCCCTGCTTATCTTCTCTTATGAGAAACTTCCCAGTTTTCACAAGAATATAATTCCCTCTTGTTAAATTTAAATGGTCTGCAAAAAACTTTTATTAATGTAACAGAAACATATTAATCTTGTTGAACCTCTCTAATATATGAAACACCCTAATACTAAAAGCCAGTATGAAAATTGTGCACTAAAACTAAACTGAAGATTGAATATGTTTTCTAAAAGTATTTAACCCTATGTAAAAAGAAATTAAAATGCTAGGTCAAAAAGGTACTATTATCCTTCAACACTAATTCCCAAAACTGGACTGGCTCTATGGTTTGGTAAGCATCCTAAAACTGGGATGTATACAGACTAAATATTTTGGGCATGAAGTCTGCTGGGCTGAAGAGAAGCCTTAGAAACCCAGGACCTTGGAGAAGCCCAAGAGGTACTCCTTTAGGATAGTCTACTGCAAAGTTTCCTGTCGGGGGCACTGTTTATATAAGAGGTTTTGATTGATAGACCCTTGCCACCATTAAACAAAAGTCACAGCACTACCCTGTGGAAAGACATCAAAGCACCATTAAATAACTTAGTCCACAGTTATATACAGCTTTGGATTAGCAGCTGTACCATTTTTAGAACAAAAGTTAGTTGTCTAAAAAGTTTAAAGATAAGGAAAAACTATTTAAAAAAACGTTGCAGTTATTTTTAACTTAGGTGAAATTTACAGATATGGATTTATAGCAACTATATAGAGGGCAAAGTAGAGCAAATCATTCACCCTTCTTGTCTTTAAAACAGCCTCAACTACTTACATTGCCTGGTAAGTTTTAAGACAGTACATTAATTGTAAATACCTTTTCTTACAATCCACAAGTGCCTCATAAAGTAGCCTTAAAAGGGTGTGTTTTTTCTCAGTAGTGAGGTTCCAGTCAGAAATCCATTTTCTAACCTATGAAAAGATTGACAAAGGAGGAAATTCAGTGACACAGTTGAACATATTTCCATAATTTAAAAGATAATATTTAGAACACACGTGAGCTACTTATCTTAGCTTTACATGCAAAAACACTTCTTATATGCAGAACAAGTACTCCACATAATAACTCACTTGATCCAGCTCAGTTGGAATATACTGGATGGCCCCACAAGATGCTGCCACTTTAATGAGGCTGCAATATACTGTGTACCTTACAGGAGTATTCTTATCCATCCCATGGAAAAGGTTGCTTAGCCTGGGTTAACAAATAATAAAACAATGTTTGAGATCAGTAACCCGAGACAGGTATTATTAATAACTTCACATTAGAAAGGCAGAATCAAAGGTTGCTGTGATAACCTCCTCCTACGTGCACAGCAAGGCAGCGATTACACGTAATACAACTCACTTGGAAAACAATGCAAAGACCGGCAGAACGGATCTTCCACAGCTAATGACAAAAAGGCAGCCATACTGAGAAGAGTAAAAGAGACAGAGCTGCAACTGACTGGGATCTAAACTCTTCCCCCATCCCAATCCATAAGCAGAGGGAGTGAGGTATGAAGGGGTGGGGTGTAAGCTTTCTGCACCTGACATTGGCCCTGGGGATCTGCACCAGGAAGACAAGCTCCCGTAACACCTGGCTTTGACAATCAGCCAAGGCTTAACTCCAGGAGAGCTGGAGGGCTGTGGGAAGCTCTGTCTCCATTCTCAGAGGACTAGCCTGCTGTGTCGATCAGTCTGAGACCCAACACAGAAGCAGCACTATGAAAGGAGATTTATTAACTTCAGGACATGTACCAGAGGGGCAGACATTTGCTGGGAACTTTCTCTGGGGGAGGAGGAGCTAGCAGATGCCGTTTTTCATGCTCTCCCTCAGCCTAGCTAGCCTGATGTTGTGGGAGCTAGTTCTGACACTCTCCATCATCTACCATGCGAGCATGGCTCCCTCCGTTCCCCTTGCCGCATCCAACACGCCAAGCCCTGCAGGAGCACCACCAGAGCACACTACCATCCTGGGGAGGGAAGGAGCTAGTCCCACTCATCAGCATGCTAGCAGAAGTCCTGGGGGCCGCTGGAGGCAGCCAGACTGAGGGCTGGCCTCACTCACCAGCCCAACAGGGGCTGTGCCAAGCCTTTCAGCCAGCTGGCACCTGGAGTGAGCCTTGCAAACTAGCACAGCTGCAGAAGTCCACTGGCCACTGCTGACAGGCAGGCAGAGTGAGCCACACTCACTAGCTCTCACCGCCGCTGCAGCTCAGCCACACAGGAGGGGGTCCACAGCCCACAACGAGGACATCCCTGGAGTACCGGGTTGACGTTACCAGGGGAATGGCCCTTCTGGGCTCCACACATCTATTACATAAGGTCACTGCTTTCAAGACCAGCAGACATAACCTACCTAATACACAGGAACAAAACAGTGCCAGACAAAATGAAACACAAATATATTTCAAACAAAAGAATAAGTCGACACCACAAAAACTGCTAAATGAAACAGAGATAAGCAGTCTACCTGATAAGGAATTCAAAGTAATGGTCATAAAAATGTTCACTGGACTGGAGAGAAGAATGGCTGAACTCATGGAGAACTTCAACAAAGAGATGTTAAATACAAGAAAGAACCAGTCAGAGCTAAAGAACACAATAACTGAAATGAAAAATACACCAGAGGCACTCAACAGCAGATCAGAGGATGCAGAACAACAGATCATCTGAAAGGATGATGGGAAGCCACCAAACTAAAGAGCAGAAAGAAAAAAGCATTTTTAAAAATGAGACGATGCTAAGAGCTCTTTCTTTGCAATGACTTCAAATGATATAATGTTAGCATAATAGGAGTCTCAGAAGGAAAAAAGAGAAAGGGACAGAAAACCTATTTGAAGAAGTAATAGCTGAAAACTTTCCAAATTTGGGGAAAGAGACATTTAGGTCCAGAAAGCACAGAAAGCCCCAAACACAATCAATCCAACGAGGTCCACAAGAAGAAACACAGCAATTAAAATGGCAAAGACTAAAGATGAGAGAATCTTAAAAGCAGCAAGAAAAAAGAGTTATGTGCAAGGGTAATACTACAGCTATCAGCTGATTTTTGAGCACTTTACAGGCCAGAAGGGAGTGGCATGGTATATTAAAAGTGCTGAAAGGAAAAAAATCTCCAACCAAGGTTTTCAACTTACACAGCAAGGTTACCATTCAGAATGGAAGGGGAGATAAAGAGCTTCACAGCTAAACCTAAGTTAAAAATAGTTCACCACGACTAAATCAGCCTTACAAAAAGTATTAAAGGCACTTCTTTAAGAGAAAAACACCCTAACTAGAAGAAAGAAAAATATAAAAGGAAAATTTTCATTTGTAAAAGCCAGATAGCAGAGGTAGTGGGTCAAATTGCTTAACAGCTAGTCTGAAGGTTAAAAAAATAAGAGTAGCAAACTCAATTCTATACATAAAAAGACAAGAAATACACAAAATAAAAAAGATATAATTTATGATAAATACATAAAACATGGAGGGTGGAATAAAAAGTAGTGCTTTTAGAATGTGTTCAAACTTATGCAACTGTCAACCTAACAAACTGATATACATACCTATACCTCTCTATATCAGCACGCGCGCGCGCGCACACACACACACACAAGGAATGTTATATATCAATCTCATGGTAATTACAAACCAAAAACCTATGATAGAACATAAAAACTAAAGAGAAAGGAATCCATGTATAACTCTAAGTCATCAACAAAGGAAAAGAACAGAAGAACGAAGAATAAAAACCAGAAAACAATTAACAAAATGGCACTAAGTACATACGTATTAATAATTACTTAAAATGTAAACAAACTAAATGAGCCAATCAAAGGACACAGGGTGGCTGAATGTATACAAAGACAACACCCATCTATCTATATGCTGCCTACAAGAGACTTCAGACCTAGACTAAACATAAGACTGAAAGTGAAAGAATGGGAAGATATTCCACACAAATGAAAAAACAAAAAACAAAAAAAACTGGAGTAGCAATACTTATTTCAGCAAAATAGACTTCAAAACAAAGAATGTAACAAGTGACAAAGAAGGACATGACAATGATAAAGTTCTCCATCAAGAGGATACAATTATAAATATCTATGCACCCAGCATAGGAGCACCTAAATATATAAATCAAATTATTAATAGACATAAAGGGAGAAACAGACAGCAATATAACAGAACTTTTAACACCCCACTTACATCAATGGGTAGATAAATCAGTAAGAAACAGTTGTTGAACACATTACACCAGATAGACTTACTCCATCCAGAATCAGCACAATACACATTCAACTGTACATGAAACATTCTCCAGGATAGGTCACATGTTATCTCAGTAAATTTAAGACTGAAATCATATCAAGCATCTTTTCCAACCACAACAGTATGAATCTAAAAATCAATCACAAGGAAAAAAACTGGAAAACACAAGCACGTGGAGGTTGAACAATGTGATACTAAACAACCAATGGGTCAAAAAACAAAGAGAAAATTTAAAAATGCAAGGAGAAAAACAAAAACAGAAATACAACAGTTCAAAATGAATGGGACACAGCAAAAACAGTTTTAAGAGGCAAGTTTAGAGTTGTGAAGGCCTATCTCAAGAAACAAGGACAATTTCAAGAGTCTGACTGCACTGTATAAATAGTAAATGAATAGAAAAAGAAAAAAGGCCAAAGTTAGTAGAAGGAGGGACATAACAAAGACCAGAGCAGAATTAAAAGAAATAGACTAAAAACAACAGGAAAAGAAAAAAAAACTGAATGAAATAAAGTGCTGGTTTTTTTCTTTTTTACAATTACATGTGCAATATTATGGTGGTTAAACTACCCCCTTCATCAGGTCCCCCGCACCAACCCCATTACAGTCACTGTCCATCAGCGTAGAGAGGTGCTACAGAATCACTACTTGTCTTCTCTGAGTTGTACAGCCCTCCCTGTGCCCCCCCTACCTTACGTCTGCTAATCGTAATGCCCCTTTTACCCTCGTATCCCTCCCTTCCCACCTATCTTCCCCAGTCCCTTTCCCTTTGGTAACTATTAGTCCATTCTTGGGTTCTGTGAGTCTGCTACTGTTTTGTTCCTTCAGTTTTTTTCTTTTTTCTTATACTCCACATGAGTGAAATCATTTGATACTTGTCTTTTTCGGCTTGGCTTATTTCACTGAGCATAATACCCTCTAGCTCTGTCCATGTTGTTGCAAATGGTAGGATTTGTTTTCTTCTTATGACTGAATAATATTCCATTGTGTATATGTACCACATCTTCTTAATCCATTCATCTACTGATGGACACTTAGGTTGCTTCCATTTCTTGGCTATTGTGAATAGTGCTGCAATAAACATAGGGGTGCATCTGTCTTTTTGAAACTGGGCTGCTGCGTTCTTAGGGTAAATTCCTAGGAGTGGGATTCCTGGGTCAAATGGTATTTCTATTTTGAGTTTTTTGAGGAACCTCCATACTGCTTTCCACAATGGTTGAACTAATTTGCATTCCCACCAGCAGTGTAGGAGGGTTCCCAAGTGCTGGTTCTTTAAAATCAGAAATAAGAGATTGCAAATGACACCACAGAAATTCAAAGGATTTTAATAGAATTCTAAGGAATATGCTAACAAATTGGACAACCTAAAAGAAATGGGTAAATTCCTAAAAAATACAAACTTCCAAAGACTGAATCAGGAAGAAACAGAAAATCTGAACAGAACAATGACTAGTCATGAAATTGAATCAGTAATCAAAAACTCCGAACAAACTAGTACCAAATGGCTTTTACAGCTCAAATCTACCAAACATTTAAAAAAGAGCTAATACCTATCCTTTTCAAACTATTCCAAAAAACAGAAGAGGAAGGAATGCTTCCAAACTCATCACAAGGCCAGCATTGCTCTGACATCCAAACCAGACAGCCAATACAAAAAAAAAAAAATTATAGACCATTATCCCTGATGAACACCGATGCAAAAATACTTAAAACAAAAACAAAACAACAACCTAGCAAATGTAATTAAAAAAACACATCAAAAGCATCATTCACCATAATCAAATGGGATTTACTCCAGGATTCAAGGAGTACAGTATCCACAAATCAAACAATGTGATACATCACATTAATAAAAGGATAAAAATCTAATGATCATCTCAATAGAGGTTGAAAAAGTATCTGACAAAATTCAGCATCCATTCATGATAAAAACTCTCAACAAAGGTGGTACAGAGGGAACATAATAAAGACCATACATGACAAACCCACAGCTAACATCATACTCAGTGGCAAAAACCTGAAAGCTTTTCCTCTAAGATCAGGAACTGAACAATGATGCCCACTCTCACCACTTTGGGTAAACACAGTACTGTAAGCCCTGACCACAGCAACTGACAAGAAAAAGAAATAGAAGGCACCCACATTGGTAAGGAAGAAGTAAAACTGTCACTATATGCAGATACTACATATAGAAAACCCAAAAGACTCCACCAAAAATGTTAGGATAAATCAATTCAGTAAAGTCCCACGATACAAAGTCAATATATGGAAATCTCCTGCATTTCTATATGCTAATAATAAACTAGCAAAAAGAGAACTCAAGAAAATAATCTTATTTACAATTGCATCAAAAAAAAAAAGTATCTAGGAATAAATTTAACCAAGGAGGTGAAATGCTATACTCAGGAAACTGTAAGACACTGACTGATAAACTGAAGATGACACAAATAAATGAAAAGATACATACCATTTTCATGGAGTGGAAGAACGACTATTGTACAAATGGTCATACTGCCCAAAGCAATTTACAGATTCAATGCAATTCCTAGCAAAATACCAATAGCATTTTTTATAGAACTAGATCAAATAATCCTAAAAATGTGTTTGGAACCACAAATGACACCGAATAGCCAAAGCAATCTTGAAAACAAAGAACAAAGTGGGAGGTATCATGCTCCCTGATACCTTAAAGCTATAATCAAAACAGTATGGTATTGGCACAAAAATAGACACACAGATCAATGGAACAAAACAGAGAGCCCAGAAATAAACCCATGTTTATATGGTTAATATATGACAGAGGAGGCAAGAATATACAATGGGAAAAGGACAATCTCTTCCATAAATTTTGTGGGGAAAACCAGCAGTTACAAATAAAAGAATGAAATGAGGACACTTTATTACACCATATACAAAAAACTTGAAATGGATTAAAGACCTAAATGTAAGACCTGAAACCATAAATCGCCTAGGAAAAAACGTAGGCTGTAACCTCTGGGACATCAGCTTTAGCATTTTTGGGGGGATGTCTCTCCAGGCAAGAAAAACAAAAACCAAAATAAATATGCAGGACTACATCAAACTAAAATACTTCTGCATAACAAAGTAAACCATCAAGAAAATTAATAGGCAACCTACTGAGTGGGAGAATATATTCACAAATTACTTGTTTGATAAGCAGTTGGTATCTAAAATATATAAAGAACTCATAAAACAGTACAGAAAAACAAATAACTCAATTAAAAAAATGGTCAGAAAACAGGACAGACATTTTTCCACAGAAGACATGCAAATGGCCAACACACACGATGCTCAGCATCACTTATCATCAGGGAAATGCAAATCAGATCACAATGAGATCTCACCTCACACCAGTCAGAATGGCTATTACCAAAAAGACAAGAAATAAGTGTTGGTAAAAGTGTGGAGAAAGGGAACCCTTGTGACTATTAGTGGGAATGTAAACTGATGCAGCCACTATGGAAAACAGTATGGAGGATCCTCAAAAAAATAGAACTACTCTACATCCAGCAACTCCACTTCTGAGTATTTACCTGAAGAAGACAAAAACACTAAAAAGATACACACACCCGTGACTACTGATGCATTATTTACCATAGCGAAGTATGGAAGCAATCTAACTGTCCAGCAATAGATGAACAGATACAAAAGATGCAGAGAGAGAGAGAGAGAGAGAGAGAGAGAGAGAGAGAGAGAGAGAGTGTGTGTGTGTGTGTGTGTGTGTGTGTAATGGAATACTACTAAAAGAAATCCTCTGTTGTTGCCACATGCAATAACATGAACCTAGAGAATATCATCCTAAGTGAACTGAAGTCAGACAGAAAAAGACAAATAACATTTGATTTCATTTGTATGTGCAATCTAAAAAACAAACCAACAAATAAACAATACAGAAAAAGACCCCTAAATTCAGGACATTGGTGGCTGCTAGGGGGGGAATGGAATGGAAGCATAGGTGAAATAGCTGAATAGGATTAAGAGGTATAAGCTTCTAGTTACAAAATAAGTTAAGTCACTGGGATGAAATATAGACATGCGGAATATAGTCAACAGTGTTTCAGTAACTTGGTATGGTGACAGATGATATCTACACTCTTCATGGTGGGCGTTTTGTAAAGTATATAAATGCTGAATCACTATGTTGTACACCTAAACACCTGAAACTATTATGCCAATTCCCCTCCAAAACCAACCAACCGAAGTTCACATTACAAGGAGGGAACTGGAGTACATAAAGGTTAAGTGACTTGTCTAATGTCACATAGCTAATAAGAGATACAGCTGACAGTCAAGTTGCAGAATTCTTGCTTTTAATCATTAAATAACAGTGACATGATTAGAGCACCTTTAAAAGTTGAACTTCTCTCAGTTAACTTACAATTGCAGTCTTAGTGATGGGCGTTCACCTTCCCGAAATTTGACAAGCTTTTCACATAGGCTTTCAATCAGAGCTTCTTGCTTATCTGGTTCCAGAATCAACAGGAGGGACACCACACTGTTCATCACACTTTCAACATCTACACACATATGGATAACACAAGTGATACTTAACGTGTCTAAATATGTATTTCTAGTGTTTAATACACCAAAGACCATTAAACATAAGATATTTTAAAAAGACACAAGTTGGCTATTACTGTAAAACAGTTCTAGAGGACCCTTTTCTTTCAGCAGTGTGCTTTGTATTAAAAATACAGTATACCAGAATTCAAAATAAACCAGATCTGTTGTATAGCTAACATTCTGAAAGTAAAGTGTACATTTTATTAGTGAAAGAAATATTACCTAAATTTGATTTTCAACCAGTTAAAAAAAAAAGAATGATTTACATGTTTATATTTACACTTTCAATTTTTACTGGCAAGAGAGTTCAATCATTTGGAAGTTACTAGTTAGATCTTAAACTAGGATGCTTTCCCAATTGAAGAAAACTTAGTACATACAAATAGAAAATTATATAAAAATGAAAGCTGTCAACATTCTGGTTGGGTCAGTGATTTTCAAGTGTAAGATACTAATCACATTTTAGTATCAAAGCCAATTTTAATCTCAAACCTTAACTAGAGAGATTTAAGGACTCTCATTTTATTTCCATAAATAGGGAATCAGTAAAATAATTAAATGGCTTGATTACTTGAAATTATATCCCATTTGATAACTAAACATTATGAAAAGTTCCATTTTTTCTTCAGTTCACTCTGAAATGATCAGTATTTAGGGTGTGCAAAGCACTCAAAAACATACCTGATATAAAAGAGATGCTTTCTCAAAATGGGCTTACTTCATAGGTATAACAGATTAAAATAAACTGAAAGTATGTGCAAAGGTAAGATTAAAAACAGAGCATTAAAAACAGAGCTTGTAAGTTCTAAGATCTGAAGCAAAATAAATAAAATTTACAAGAAATATTTAAAGTAGGTCCTTTATGAATATTAAGAAATATTACAAAAAGTTAAAAACAAACCTTTATCATCTTCCTTCAGGCATACATCACAGGCTTCAATAATCTGCGCTAAATCTACATGAAGTCCACCTTCTGAGTTCTCTTCTGAAATTTCAGCTCCTTTAGATTTCAGATAAGCTCGAAGCTCAGCAGCCTGTTGAACCAGATAGGATTGCTATATATGTATAAAACTATGAATGACAAAACACAAGATCTTAAACCATTCTGTCCTACTTATGAAAAGAAAAAAATACTGTATTTAACAACAAAATGTTGAAGTGCCTCTTTCCACCTCATGAATATCATACAGTCTCACAGGAGCCACAGGTTTTTCTCAACAAAACCCAGTGGCTACACAGACTCACATGGATCGACTTCAGGATTTCTCTTATTATCACCTATATCTTGCTGGACTTTTTGCATATAGCAAAATCTTTCTAATACAAGAATTGATCTGACTTGGTAAATCCAATTTGTTTTAAAGCAGTGAATTGTATTGCTCAATAAAAAGATGATGTCTTTGAACATTGCCTTGAATATAATACTTATATCAAACTGGATCACCTATATAATTAATCTTTTAAAATGCAAAATGCATATCTCCATCAGAGAGCACCTTTGCACCTATAAAAACATAATTACAGTACTGCATTCAGGTATTTAGACATTTTCTACTCTAACTCACATATATAATATTAAACTTCTTCTTGTGAAGGCTTGGTATTTATGGCAGCCAAACATGAATGCAGATGGTATTTAAGATAGTAAAAGAATAAATATATGGGGCGATGAAAGGATGCCATTTGTAAATGCACAGGTATCACTTTTCTAAACTAGCTTTGGCTAATAAGGGAAGTATTCTTAATCTGTAGATCTGATGGTACTGTCCTTTCAGATAATAACACAGTAACTTCACATTTCAACTGGTGTTTAAGCAAGATTTCATGGAATTGTCACTGAATCAGACAGCACAAAAATACCACTGGGAAGCATATTTCTCTATGAAAGAAACATAATATGGTCCCCCCAAAAAGGGCATTTGTTCAGTTTCTCCTTTGTAGTCACAAAGCCAACTTTTTCTAAGAACTATTCAATCAACAAATAGTTCACTGGTGTTTTTTTTTTTAATCTGTTATCCTCACTGGACATAAATGGTTTGTGGAGTGGTACAACAAAGGAAAAGAAACAAGGATTCTGAACTCCATTTCTTAACTATCAAATACTGAAACTGACCAAAGTTAAATCTGACTCCTAAAGCAATCACATATTTACTTAAAAGGAATGGCTAGTGTGAAATCATGCATTACAAGAACAGCAGCATAACCTAACTACTTAAAACTAAAACATGACCAATGACAAGAACTTCTACAAATCATTTACTATAGTAAATAATCCAATTTTTTTTGGTAACCTAATAATACCCAATTGTTGATAACAAGATTCCATTACTAATCAGGTATTTTTTTCCTCTTCTCTTTCACGTCTTCCTTGTTAATAATGCTCAACTCCTACCCTAGCCTTATCTTGCCTTTGTTTTCAATTTCATTTCCCTTCTTACTTTGCTTTTCAGGACTGAGGGTGTGCATTTCTAATAGGGGGAAACAAATCACATTGGCAATATTGAAAATTATCTTGGAATAGTAATGTTATCTTCTATAGGAACCCAAAATTCCATGTTAACGGATTAGCAGAAAAATGCAAAATGGCACTTCAGAGAACAGTTTCCAGTTTTGCAAAATTAGATAAGATCATTTCATGTTCACCTGAACTCCCACCAAATAAAGTTCAACTTCTGTTATGGGAAAAATGAGACGTATTAGCTACACATACTAAAAAGCAAACCCTGAACAGAAACTTCTAAAATATTGGGATGATTCTTCTTCACGAATATGTCTCAAAAAATGAGGGTGTAACTGACGTTCCATTTTCAGGTTACGTTAACTCTCAGATTTGTACAAAAAATAATATACAATACGGTATACGTATAAAATAGGGTCACCTGTGCTTCTGTGATCACAGAGTAAAGCCATTTTGATATTTAGCACAAAATTATTTTTCCCCTAGACAGTTTACGCCGTCTAGACTGGCCACCTCCCACTCCGGAAATAGCTGCATTTAGGAGACGGAAGCAGATCCCATTCCCAATTCGTCAAAAAATACTGTACCGTCAGGAATGACTGGCCTGGAGGAGCCAACGCCGACCAGGAAGCTGTCCGTGGAGACTCGCGCCCAGGGCTGGGAACGGCGGAAGCAGCCCTGCGCAACTCCAGACCAGAAACGCTCGCCCGTGTCTCCCGGTCCTCCCACTCCCGCGCGTGGAGAAGTGAGTTGCGGCTCTCAACCCAGGAACGGGTTCCGCGGAGCGGCGTCCCTCCCGCCTGTCCCAGATTAGGCCCGAGCTCGACCGCTCACACCACTGAGGCCTCCCCCAACCCTGTCCTGGCGATACCCGCGACCCGGGAACATACCTGATCTTCTTCACTGATGTCGATGAACGCCGGGACGCTCATGGTGCAGACAACCGAACGGCAGACGCTGCACACACAAACCACGCCGACCGGAAAAGAGAACTGAGCTCCCCGGCTGCGCGGCTGCGCATCACAATCACTTCCGGGTTACCCCGTGCAGATCCTGCAGGGCAGGCTCACTGGGATGGGCGGGGCCGCAGGAGCCAATCCTATTGCGCGCTCTGGCCGCCTGTGGGGCGAGGCGAAGCGGACGCGCACGGACCGGTCTTGCGGGCGCGCCCTACGGCGCCACCTCCACGTGCCGCCTCTTCTACGATCTTCAAGAGGGATGTAGTTTACAGTCTTTGGTGTTATGTGCCCGCTCGCACCTCAGTTAGCCCACCCGTGAAATTTTAACGACAATAACTTGTGCTCAGCATAGTTATTCTTACTAGCCACGCCCCCTCTGCTCGCCAGCCTTTCTGGCTGCACTTGAAGGCGCCTCCGGCGTTGATCCCACTCACCTTTCTACACGCCCCGGAGTCTACCCCGCCCTTGACTGTCCCCCAAAAGCCTTCGGGATTTGCATGTGTTTCGGAGCCCGGTGGTAATTATTTTTTTTGGTTTCAGTTTAAGCCCCTTTTCAGCCTTTACTAAGGGACCAGCTGGCAGGCAGTGTTGCATGCGCTGGGGATAACAGCTGTTTTCAAAGGAAGCTCCTGCAAGCAGCTTACATTCCAGTGAGGCACACAGAACATAAACATTACAAAGTGATTAGAAAGGCAGCCCTGAATGGCATCGTGGTATACAGCAGAGAATCCAGAGTTGAATTCCTTTGGGATAGAATGCCTGCTACACGATTTGATGGTTGTGTGATTTGGGGCAATTGCTTAACCTCTGTGTTTAAGCTTCTTCTTGGAAAAATAATAATTAAGTACTTAACTCATGGTGTTATAAGGGTTTAGTTAATACTTAAAACATGGTGAACATTGCGTTAATAAACATAACCACTGTATGTAAGTTGTTAACTGGCACTACTAAGAAGGTGTGCATATGAGTGTGTGGGCATGCATGTTTGGACAGAGTGATCAGAGAAAATGGCTCAAATGGTATTGAGAGCTGAAGGAAATGAGGAAAGTACCAATGAAGACACCTGCAGGAAAGCGTTTCATGCAGAGCAAGGAAAGGACTGACCCCAGTGTAAGGAGGCCTGTGGGCTGGATTTGAGTAAGTGGAAAACAATGCGACATGAGATAGCCGGTTACCAGATCATGGTCTTGTAGGCCACAGTAAGAATTTTGGCTTAATGAATTGGCAAGTCTCTGACAGCTTTTGATCAGAAGAGTAAGGAGATCAAACTCAGCTTTTTTTTTGTAAAGGGTCACTCTGGCAAATGTGTTGCAAACTGATGTAAGTTGGCCCAGAGCCAAAGTAGGGAGCCCAAGTAGGAAGCTATTAGAGAAGGCAAAGCGAGAGAAGGCGGTGGTGGTGGTAAGAAATTGGGTCTGGATGTTTTAGTGGTAAAACTGGTAAGATTTACTGACAGATCAAATACAGGGTGTGAGAAAAAGAGGAAGTCAAGCCAGAATTCAAGCTAGGGCATTCTAGTATATTGTGGAGGCAGATTACCTGCAGTAATTTCAAGTTTGCCTCTTATTTGAAAAGGCAAGAAAACACAAGGGGGCCTCCATACACACCTGAAATGGTTACTGTGTGGAAACTAGGGAAAATTAATTTTCAGAAAGGGTGGGAAACTTAGAAAAAGAACAAGCTAATTTTAATGTAAATTAAAAACATGAGACACCACTACACATTTAAATCTAATAGCTAATTAAAAAAACCTGATAGTACCAAGTGCTAATAAGGATATGAAACCACTGGCATTCTAATAAATTGCTGATAGGAATGCAGAATGGTAATAGTAATCAAGACAGTATGATACTGACAGCAAGATAGACAAATAGAAGAGAATAGAGAGCCTAGAAATAGACTTACACATGGTCAATTGATTTTTGACTAAGATGGAAAGGCAATTCAGTCTCTTAAACAAATGGTGCTGGAACAATTATATTTGAGAAAATTGAAACTGAATTCATACCTTGTATTGTATGGAAAAATGAACTTAAAATGAATCTTTGACCTAAATGTAAAATCTAAAACTATTAAACTTCTAGGAGAAAAAAACAGAAGAAAATTTTGTGACCTTGGATTAGGCAAATAATTTTTAGTTATATTTCTGAAGGCATGATCCATGAATGAAAAAGAAATGATAAATTGCACTTCATCAAAATTAAGAACTTCTACTCTCTGAAAGACACTGTTAAGAGAATGAGAAGACAAGCCACAGGCTAGGAGAAAGTATTGGCAAACCACACATCTGGTAAACCCTTGTATACCTAATATATAAAGAACTTTCAAAGCTCAATATAATAAAACAACCAATCCAGTTAAAAAGTGGGCATAAAATACAAACAGATTGCATCAGTGTACTGATATCTGATAGAACAAAAATGCCAACATCATTTGTTAGAAAGCAAGAAAACTGCAAAATACCATTCTACATTTACTAGAATGTCTAAATTAAAAGACTGAACATACCAAGTGTTGGTGGTTTTGTATAGGAACTGGAACTCTCATACACTGCTGCTAGAAATGAAAATGGTACAACCACTCTGCATAACAGCAGCAGTTTCTTAAAAACGCCCACATACACCTATCATGTGACCCAGCTATTCCAGGTATATGACCCAAGAGAAATCAAAGTGTATGTCCATACAAAGACTTGTACATGATGGGTTATTGCAGTTCCTTCAGTTTGCTAAAAGAGTAGAACTTAAATGTTCTCAACAAAAAAAAAAAAAAAAGAAAAAGTTAATATGTGAGGTAGGAGATGATAGATGTCTTAATTCAATGAGAGGAATCCTTTCACAATGTATACATATATCAAATCATCACACTGTACGCTTTAAATATCTTACAACTTTATCAATTATACTTTAATAAAGCTGAAAAATAAGTTTTATTAAGAAATAATTACTGTATCATAAAATTCACTCTGTAAAATAGACTAAAAACTACTACAAACCAGGAGTTTTTAGTCTGGTTACAGAATTATGCAATCATCACTACCATCTAATTTTAGAACATTTAATCACCTCAAAAAGAAGCCCTATGTTCATTAGCCCTCATTCCCCATAACCCCCGCCTCCAACCACCACCACCTAGCCCTTGGCAGTCACTATTCTACTTTCTGTTTCTGTGAATTTTCTGTCTCTATGTCCAAATTCTATTTTGGACATTTCATTTAATTAAAATCATACAACATATAGCCTTCTGTGTCTGGCTTATTTCATTTAGCATAATGTTTTCAAGGGTGTAGCATATATCAGTCCTTCATTCTCTTTAATTGCTTAATAATATTCCTTTGTTGTGAATATACCACATTCTGTTTATTCATCAGTAGATGTGTATTTGAGTTTTCATTTTTTGGCTATTATGAGTAATGCTTCTATGAACATTCATGTACAACATTTTGTGTGACAATATGTTTATGTATGTTGGATATATACTTAGGAGTAGAACTGCTTGATAATATGGTAACTTTAGGTTTAGCTTTTTGAGGAACTATTTTCTAAAAAGGCAGCAGCTTTATTTTTAATAGACAAAAACAGGAAATAATCTGTTTTTTCATCAATAGGGGAATAAGTAAACAAATTATTATCTATCCATGCAACTGAATACTACTCTGCAACAAAAAAGGATGAACGATTGCTACATGTAACAACATGGATGAATCTCAAAATAATTGTGCCATGCGAAAGAAAGAAGCCAGATATACTGCATGATTCCATTTATATAAAAACTCTAGAAAATGCAAACTAATCCAAAGTGGCAACACTGTAGATTGTTGTTCTCTGGGTGAGAAGGTCTAGGCAAGGAGGAGGAAGAGATGGATTACAAAGGGGCAAGGGAAGCTTTTAGGGGGTATGGATATGTCCATTATCTGGATTTTGGTAATTGTGTCATGGTTGTATACTTAAGATATATTACGTTGTACACTTATGAATTATGCAGTTTATTGACATCACTATTATACTTCAATACAGATAAATGGCAGGCAAGAAAAGAGAGGTGGGTAGGACAGAAAACATCTGGATAGACTAAAAAGAATTCATTCTTGTATGAAACACTCTTGATGATGTAGAAATCAAACCTGAATTCAGGGAACTAATGTGTCATGTGCACACTGCATTTCCTGTACCTGCCTCAGTGCCTACCACCCAGTTGGGCCTGATGGAATAACCCTGAACTCCTCCCCCAAGACAACTTATTATTGCAAGCTTCTTGGAATACAAAGTAAAAAATACATGTACCATTTCATTGAATATTTCAAAGTCTTACCCTTTTTGCTATTTTTCTTCATTGTATGATCTTTGCAAAGTAAAGCAACATCCTTTCAGGGGACGTTCTTGAAAGGGAGGTGGTGGAAAGATACAGCAAAATTATTTGAAACTTAAACTTTCATTCATTTGTTCATTCATATATATTTATTTTTATTATGTGCCAGGATTTATGTAGGCATTTGGGATACTAGAGAAAAAAACACTAAGGGATACATCTTGAATGGGGAAAGGAATGCTTATGTGCCTTAGCTTGAAATCCATTTCTCTAAACTTTTCAAAACAAACAAATTGTGTTCCAAACCTAATAGTAGGAGAACCACTGAGTCAAAGGGCTCAACCTCATGGGAAAAGTTATGTATTCTATATTCCTATGCTTTAAGTCATTTAAATATGATACCACGGGTCAAATTGATTTGTTAATAAAATGAAAACGAATAAAATAAAAAAATTTTGTTAAATACAATCAGTGTTTCATGGGATTTTTTTCCTTTTAAGTCTACCTTAAATCAGATAAATGGTACAAGAAATACTGTATATACTTCTACATATGGCATGTTCCATATATTCCAAATGTTTGGGATAAAATCTGGAGATGGCCCATTTCAACTTGGTTCTCAGCCTAAGTAAAATGCAGGTTATCAATGGCTAAAGGCAATAAAATAGGATAAACCGTCACAATAGTGACTTGTTAGTATTTCATATTCTTTAGACTTTCTTAAAAACATACCTAGGTGACAGAACACTCCATCCAAGAGCAACACGACACACATTCTTCTCAAGTGCACATGGAACATTTTCAAGAATAGATCCTATACTAGGCCACAAAAAGAGCCTCAGCAAATTCAAAAAGAATTGAAATTGTACCAACCAGCTTTACAGATCACAAAAGTATGAAACTAGCAATAAATTACTCAAAGAAAATGAAAAAGCCTACAAACAGCTGGAGGCTTAATAACATGCTCCTAAATAATCAATGGATCAATGACCAAATAAAAACAGAGATCAAGCAATATATGGAAACAAATAAGAACAAGAATTAAACACCGCAAAATCTGTGGGACCCAGCGAAGGCCGTGCTAAGAGGGAAATATACTGCAATACAGGCCTACCTCAGGAAAGAAGAACAATCCCAAATGAACAGTCTAAACTCACAATTAATGAAACTAGAAAAGGAAGAACAAATGAGGCCCAAAGTCAGTAGAAGGAGGGACATAATAAATATCAGAGAAGGAATAAAAAAAATTGAGAAGAATAAAACAATAGAAAGAATCAATGAAAGCAGAAGCTGGTTCTTCGAGAAAATATGCAAAATAGATAAACCCCTAGCCAGACTTATCAAGAAAGAAAGAGAGTCTAAACACATAAACAGAATCAGAAATGAGAAAGGAAAAATCACTATGGACACCACAGAACTACAAAGAATTATGAGAGAATACTATGAAAAAGTATATGGTAACAAACGGGATAACCTAGAAGAAACGGACAGCTTTCTAGAAAAAAACAACCTTCCAAGGCTGACCCAGGAAGAAACAGAAAATCTGAATAGACCACTTACCAACAAAGAAATTGAATTGGTAATCAAAAAACTACCTAAGAACAAAACACCTGGACCAGATGGCTTCACTGCTGAATTTTATCAAACATTTAGTGAAGACCTAATACCCATCCTCCTTAAAGATTTCCAAAAAGTAGGAGGAGGGAATACTCCCAAACTCATTCTGTGAGGCCAACATCACTCTCATACCAAAACCAGGCAAAGACACCACAAAAAAAGAAAATTACAGACCAATATCCTTGATGAACATAGATGCAAAAATGCTCAACAAAATATTAGCAAACTGAATTCAAAAATACATCAAAACTATCATCCATCATGATCAAATGGGATTCATCCCAGGGATGCAAGGATGGTACAACATTCAAAAATCCATCAACATCATCCACTACATCAATAAAAAGAAGGACAAAAACCACATTATCATGCTGAAAAAGCATTCAACAAAATTCAACATCCATTCATGATAAAAACTCTCAACAAAATGGGTATAGAAGGCAAGTACCTCAACATAATAAAGGCCATATATGACAAACCCACAGTCAACATTATACTTAACAGCGAGAAGCTGAAAGCATTTTCTTTAAGATCGGGAACAAGACAAGGATACCCATTCACCCCACTTTTATTCAACATAGTTCTAGAGGTCCTAGACACGGCACTCAGACAACACAAGGAAATAAAAGGCATCCATATTGGTGAGAAAGAAGTTAAACTGTCCCTGTTTGCAGATGACATGATATTGTACATAAAAACCCTAGAGAATTTTCTCCAAAACTACTAGATCTAATATCTGAATACAATAAAGTTGCAGAATACAAAATTAATACACAGAAATCTGTTGCATTTCTATACACTAATAGTGAAGGAGCAGAAAGAGAAATCAGGAAAACATTTCCATTCACAATTGCATCCAAAAGAATAAAATACCTAGGAATAAACCTAACCAAGGAAGTGGAAGACTTATACTCTGAAAACTACAAGACACTCATGAGAAAAATTAAAGAAGATACCAATAAACAGAAACACATCCCGTGCTCATGGATAGGAAGAACGAATATTGTCAAAATGGCCATCCTGCCTAAAGCAATCTACAGATTGAATGCAATCCCTATGAAAATGCCAACAGCTTTCTTCAATGAACTAGAGCAAATAGTTCTAAAATTCATATGGAACCACAAAAGATCCTGAATAGCCAAAGCAATCCTGAGAAGGAATAATAAAGTGGGGGGAATTATGCTCCCTGACTTCAAGCTCTGCTACAAAGCCACAGTAATCAAAACAATTTGGTACTGGCACAAGAGCAGACCCATAGACCAGTGGAACAGAATAGAGAGCCCAGATATAAACCCAACCATATATGGTCAATTCGTATACAATAAAGGAGCCATGGACATACAGTGGGGAAATGACAGCCTCTTCAACAGCTGGTGTTGGCAAAACTGGACAGCTACATGTAAGAGAATGAAACTGGATTATTGTCTAACCCCATACACAAAAGTAAATTCAAAATGGATCAAAGACATGAATGTAAGTCATGAAACCATAAAACTCTTAGAAGACAACATAGGCAAAAATCTCTTGGACATAAATATGAGTGACTTCTTCATGAACATATCTCCCCAGGCAAGGGAAACAAAAGCAAAAATGAACAAGTGGGACTATATCAAGCTGAAAAGCTTCTGTACAGCAAAGGACACCATCAGTAGAACGAAAAGACATCCTACGGTATGGGAGAATATATTCATAAATGATGTATCTGAGAAGGGGTTGACATCCAAATTATATAAAGAGCTGACACACCTCAACAAACAAAAAGCAAATGAGCCAATTAAAAAATGGGCAGAGGAGCTGAACAGACACTTCTCCTAAGAAGAAATTCAGATTTCCAACAGGCACATGAAAAGATGCTCCACATAGCTCATCATCAGAGAAATGCAAATTAAAACCACAATGAGATATCACCTCACACCAGTTAGGATGGCCACCATCCAAAAGACAGACAACAACAAATGTTGGCGAGGATGTGGAGAAAGGGGAACCCTCTTACACTGCTGGTGGGAATGTAAATTAGTTCAACTATTGTGGAAAGCAGTATGGAGGTTCCTCAAAAAACTCAAAATAGAAATACCATTTGACCCCGGAATCCCACTCCTAGGAATTTATCCTAAGAATGCAGCAGCCCAGTTTGAAAAAGACATATCCACCCCTATGTTTATTGCAGCACTATTTGCAATAGCCAAGAAATGGAAGCAACCTAAGAGTCCATCAGTAGATGAATGGATAAAGAAGATGCGGTACATATACACAATGGACTATTATTCAGCTATGAGAATAAAACAAATTCTACCATTTGCAACAACATGGATGGAGCTAGAAGGTATTATGCTCAGTGAAATAAGCCAGGCAGAGAAAGACAAGTATTAAATTTCACTCATCTGTGGAGTAAAGGAACAAAGAAAAACTTGAAGGAACAAAACAGCAGTAGACTCACAGAACCCAAGAATGGACTAACAGTTACCAAAGGGAAAGGAACTGGGGAAGATGGGTGTGAAGGGAGGGATAAGGGGGAAAAGGAACATTACAATTAGCACACATAATGTAGCAGCACGGGGGTGGGGTGGTAGGATACGGGGAAGGCAGTATAGCACAGAGAAGACAAGTAGTGATTCTATGGCACCTTACTACACTGATGGACAGTGACTGTAATGGGGTATGTGGTGGGGACTTGATAATAGGGGGAGTCTTGTAACTATAATGTTGCTCATGTAATTGTACCTTAATAATAGCAAAAAAAAAAAAATACCTAGGAACTTCCAAAAATCAATTAACAAGAAGTTGAACGAGGCTTCAATCTTCTGCAAGACAATATTCTCTTAGCTGATTTTTTTACCTGAAAAATACAACCAAATATTTTTAGTTTTTCCCTATTGTTTAATGTGTCTGATTTCCCTCGAGTGCTATCTCCTTGTTCTTTCTGATAGAAAATTCTGGAAAACATGGATTTTGTTGTATTTTTTTTATTAAGGTATCACTGATATACAATCTTATGAAGGTGTCACATGAGCAGCATTGTGGTTACAACATTCATCCATATTATCAAGTCCCCTGCACACCCCATTGCAGTCACTGTCCATCAGCGTAGTAAGATGGGTTTAGCTGTAGTTTTAATTGTTCTCTTTGCAAGGGCTATATTAATATATTCACCTAAAATTTTATTATTGGACCAAAACATATATATATGTTTTTTATTTTTGGTAAGGAGAATGCTTTGCATATTGGTATCTAAAATTCAAGTCAGGCATCTCAAAACTATGGGATTATTCACTTAATAAAGGAAAGTATATTTTTATTTTAAAATAGCATATGTAGCTGATTACCTAAATAATAATGCTGTATTATAGAGGGTAATCTATTTGAAATAGTATCATTTAAAATACTTAATCATAATTATTTTACTGAATCAATGTACTGTGAGCTCTGAGAAGGTGGGGGCATGCTCATTATTGCATCCCTTCACTTATCAAAGTGCCTGGTATAAAGAAAGTGCAATAAATATTTATTATATTAGTGAATGACACCATAAAAGTTAATTAAATTGATTTGTGAATCTCTGATAATTGCTTTAAATTTTAATTTTGAATGAAAAAATAAGTGAATGATTACAGCATTCTGGAAAGACATGGAAAAGAGTAAAAAATAAAAAAGGGTGGCAGAAACTGCTACTTGTTAACGTGCTATCCATCTTCTTATAGCTCAGCAGCAAAACCTTCCGCATAGCATAGGTGGGGCAATAGAGCTTCTCATGCAACTTAATTCATCAGCTTTATTATGGCTGATAATAAAGGGAGGAGCTTCTGGGAAAGTGCTGAAAAAGGAGCTGACTCTTGATTTTCCTGTTTCTTCTTCCTGCTACCTAAAACATGAGCTTGATTATGGGAGTTGCAGCAACCAAAGTAAAACTGAGACGTGGCCTTAAAGGTGGGAGCCAAGATAATGGAGAGGAAAGATGGAAAGAGCCCACATCCCTGATGACGTCAGGAAGATGCCGGGCCAACCCATGGCCGCCTGCCTCTGAACTTGTTTTACAGAAGAGGAAAATAAACCTCCATCTTGTTTAATCCACCATTACATTGGATTTCTTTTACATACAGCTGGCCCTAATGTTGACTAACACAGAAAAGTTTGAAATCTAAGGTCAAAATTTTGTAAATAAAAGTTTCTGTAAGTGCAAGCTCAGAAAACTGCACCAATCATACTATGTGCACTTTGATGAGTTATCAAAGTGAACATAAACATACAACCATTGTCCAGGTAAAAAAAAAAAAAGAATATTCAGTAGCTATTGGGGAAGTGCAAATTGAAACCAAAATGAGATACACCCACTAGAACAGCTATGATAAGAAAAAGACAGACAATAACAAGTGTTGATGAGGATGTGGAAAATTTGGAATCTTCATACAGTGATATTGGGAACATGAAGTGGTGCTGCCAGTCTGGCAGAAAACAGTCTGGCCGTTTCTTACAAAGCAAAACATAAAGTTTTCATATGACCCAGCAATTTCACTCCTAGGTATATGTCCAAAATATATGTCCATGCAAAAAAAGTACACAAATGTTCATAGCAGTATTACTCATAATAGCTAAAAACATTCATAATAGCCAAATATCCATCAGCTGATGAATAAATGAAATGTGGTAGATGTATACAATTAAATATTATTTGGCAATAGAGAGGAATGGAGGACTGATATATGCAATGCCATGAATATGCTGAGTGAAAATATGCTAAGTGAAAGAAGCCAGAAACAAGACATAGTGCATGATTTCACAGGGGGAGGGGAGTGAAGGGGGAAAACAGGGGTGATGACTAAGGGCAACAGGTTTCTTTGTGGACTGATGAGAATGCTCCCAAACTGACTGTGGTACAACTCTGTGACCACACTAAAAGCCATTGAATTGTGCACATTAAGTGTGTGTGGTGTATCAACACAGCTGCTTTTAAAAAGAAACAAATAATGCACAGGAGGGGAAGATGGGGGACAAAATAGCATCTTCATTATAGAGGTGGGAGATATGGTATGGGTTTTGACCTGTTAACTAATCATGCGGGTTAAACCTCAACTCCAGAATTAGGCAGATTTATCCACTTAGCCACAGGCAAGGCTAGAGAGGTATGCAGTATGGTAAGATTTATACCGTGGAGGAGCCCAGAACTCATGATGCTCTGTGGCCAACGTGCCCAAAAGGAAAAAGGGATAGCGACAGACTGGTTCCCCAATACAGGGTCAAGAGGAAAAGAAACCTCCAGTTTCCCAGCACAAGGCTGCACTCCACAGGAGGTGGCCCACTCCCTAGAGGAAAACAGTGCACCTGATATTAGCCTAGTTATCTACCCACATAGACTGATCAGAGAAATCAGTCAACTTCCTATCAGGGGGAGGGAGATAAAAATATGCAGAGACCAGAAGTGTCCAAGTGAACACTTTGTAGAGCTCTCTTCACTTGGAAGGAAACATCAGGAATAGGGAGAGGCCTTTCCCCCAACTCGGAAAAGGTCTTCCGTCTTGTCTGACCTATTGAAGTCATCTCCTATCCGTTCTCCCTGCCTCTGCTTTCACTGTCTTGACAGAGAACCTGCAGAACAGATCTAGCTTAAGGATAGTATTTTACTTGTCTGATATGGGTTAAAAAATGTTTTCAATTAATTGCTGTGACAGATACTGCTGGTAACTTATCCAATACATGTTTTCTCTTTTTACTTTACTAGCAGAACACCACTTCTCTTCAGGGTGGCTTCATACCCACCTGAAGAATTATGCTTCCAGCTTCTTCTGCAGCAGGGGGTGGGGATGTGACTTCTTTTGGTTGATAATATGAAAGGAAAGTCGCTGTGAAGGGCTTCCTCAAAAGTTCTCTAAATGGAGATACACTTAGCTGGCAGGAGGCTTTCTCTTTTTGCCCTTCCCCTTCTTGTTACCTTGATCGCAGACTTTAAGCTGGAGGGGGAGCAAGCCCTTTGTGACCCCAAGGTAATGCACAGACGAATTCCACATGCTAAAGGCTGGAGGACAAAGGAAGGAACCTGGGTCCTGATTCATCATGGAACCACCTTTTCAGCCTTGGGACACTTTTTTCTAGAGGTCTAGATTTGTGAGGAAAATTCACCTCTTTTTTTATCTAAGCAGCTCTACAGTGGTTTTGGAGGCAAACTAGCGGAACAGATTTGGTCCCAGAAGTAGAGTGCTTCACCAGAAAGAACCTAAACTATGGTACTGGCTTCCTGAAAGAGGTAAGGCTTTGACCACGAGGACACAGATCTTGCAGGCTGAAAGGACATGAACCTTGTTATATGATACCAAAACATTCTCCATGAGAAACTGTCTCCTTTTATTTCTTTGAACATAAACCTTGGTGTTTTATGTTGCTGTTGTTCGGGGAAAGAGTAGATATAATTCATGTTGACATATCCTGGTTTCTTCTTGCCACTTTCAGCAAAGATCCAAAGGATAGGGATGATTTCAGACTATGTAGACAGGTCCAAATGTGAATGAGATGTGCACATAACAGGAAAGGAACCCTGAGCTGAGGGAACCCAAATATTTTAGAAGGGTCCATCAGCACGCTTGTCCTTTGTTTCGGAGGGAAGCACTCTATATCTTCCAAGGCTGTTTTCTACACAAACATCCTTGAAAAATGGTCTGAAATAAAGAGTCATCAGTGTCTCTGCATAAAAGGAATGTAGGGATACAAGAAAACCAAGGAAAATTATCTCACAATAGTATATTGTAAAAAAAAAACCCTCCAGACTTGTTGGCAACAGCCTATGATTTTTTTGACACTTAAGACCACCCCAAGTCCCTAAACTCTCACCTACTAGAAGTGGGCTGTGAAGGTTCTGAAAGGCCCCCAGGAAAAGCATCCTTTCCAAAGCCCTTCTCACACGAAGCTATGGATGATATGGACTAGAAGGGCTCCTCAGAAGGCAGAACCAGAGGCTATCAGACGTGCTAATAAGGTCTTATGCCATCACCAGGGCAGGGAGTCTCAGGCTCGCTGCCAGAGTACAGTGTTGGATACATGCTGTGACCGCCATTTCTTCTTTCCTGGATTGGAGTGGTCACCGCACTCCTCCTCCTTCTCTTTTGTCCATTCAGTGTCTTGGAGGCAGTTACGTTACCTTTCAGGGTCACTGGGCCCTGAGGAGACACACCGGGACGGGCACATGTTCCAAAGAGCTAAGATTCTGAGCAGGATGCAGTATTTGGATGAGATTTTTTTAAAGATTGTCCCTTTTGGACAGAGAGCAAGTGTTCTTATCTGCATGAGGGATATTTGTGTTATGTTCTATAGGAGAATTTTATTGTCATTACTTATGGGTTGCTATTAAGTTTAGGATAAGGACATATCAGCACTGAACAGTTAGAATCACGTTGTGGTGGGCTTCCTCATATTTTTTTGCTACCTAGCACTTTTTGGACATCCTTGCTGTGATTTCTAGCCTTCTGATTCCCATCTCCAGGGAGGGGGCATTCAGAAAACAAATTGCCCCAAACTCAACATTACACTCCATAGCTTAGATAGACTCCCCTGAGACTAACACTTGGAAAAGAAAGCTCTCTGCAGAATCACCTCGCTTGGCTTTCAGGGCAGCTGTAGCGGTGGCGGGTCCTCCTGCATTCTCTCAGGCAGTAGCATCAGGGACGGTTTTACTAGGTAGGTCAGGTAGGGTGAGTGCTCTTATAAGAGCCTCAAGCCTATTAGTCCAACTCATCCAACAGTTCTGTCCACTTCCTCCCACCCCCCGAAATTCTGTCTTCTTCTTTTTACTGAAACATAACATGCATACAGAAAAGTGGGAATATCTGGTGCCACTCGGTACCAAGGTGAGGCAGTGGGAGGAGTCCAACCCCAGGGACAAATAATAAGGAGGTGCACTGTACGTGGATCACTTAAAAACAATAATAAAGCTGATTTATATACTTTTTATTGCCATGCACAGTTACTTCTATATAATGTCAATGGCAAAATAGTCCTCCATGAAAAAAATCTTTTGATGGTTAAATTTTAAGCAGTTGGTACAGTTACCAATGGATTAAAAAAAATATATACATATGTATGTACATATTAGAATCACATCTGTGCAGTTTTTTTTATCTTTTCATAAGCATTGTATTCTATAAGAAAGTTAATTTGGAGGACCCCTAGTTACACAGCTGGGCCCTGACACACGTGGGCTCAGCTCTAAGTGTATGTTTCAAGAGTAAGTCTTAAAGGTCTGATTAAATGTCTGAAATCTTTTGAGTTGGCTTTTGGGGCACAGATTGGTGCTGACCCCTGTGTCCTACCTATTCCTGCATTTAAATAGAAGGTTCCAAATAAACAACTGACAGTGCAGTGATTGTAAAGACAAAGAAACAGATCTCAAATTACTTCAATTCTGTCAATCTATGTGATTACCTTAAGTTTTACTTTGTGTTCAAAATTTAAAACAGTGAAACAGGGAACTGCAAGATGTAATATTTTTGCAGCTTATTTTTGTAAAAAGTTTTACTATTTAAATTTTACATTGTACATAATACATTTACTGAATTTGAATAATATCTTTAAAGTTGAAATTTCTCCTTTTTTCATTGTTAACTATTAATAGAATTCTGACATAAATTCCAATATCATGGGGAGGGTTTCCCCATACCGCCAAGCAATTCATGGACACCAGCTGGGTGTCCTACAGTTCAACTCAGTTCTGACTTTCTACCTGGAGATAGCATCGGATTCCACAGGGGCAGGGCTCAGTCCCACAAGGCTGCCCCCACCACAGATACCACTTGAAAGTCCAGGTTGTCACATGTGCTTCTGACCACTGGCTGTGGATTGGAGGTTCCAGCAACCCCCTCCTCAGGTTCAATTAATTTGCCAGAGCAGCTCACAGAACGCAGAAACATTTTACTTACTAGATTGCTGGTTTATTATAAAATGATATAACAGGAACAGCCAGATGGCAGAAATGCAGAGGGTGAGGTATGGGTAAGGGCGCAGAGCCTCCATGTGCCAGCTCCAGGTGTGCCAACTCTCTCAGCAGCCCACGTGGCTGCCTACCCAGAAGCTCTCTGAGCCCAGTTCTTTTGGGTCTTTATGGAGGCTTCATTATGAAGGCCTGATTGATTAAACCATTGGCCATTGGTGATTGAACTCAATCTCCAGCCCCTTTCTCCTTCTGGGAGGTGGGGATTGGAAGTTCCAACCTTGTAATCATGAGGTTGGTTCTCCTGGCAACCAGCCACCATCCTTAGGTCACCTCATTAACATAACAAGAGACAGCTTTATTGCTCTGATCACAGGAAATTCCCAGGGTTTTAGGAACTTTGTACCAGAAATGTATATGAAGACCAAATATATATTTCTCATTATAAATCACAATATCACAGTTATATTAGAACTTATATATAATGTGTGTGTGTATATACCCACACCCCCCCATACCCCTCCATATATATATGTATATAAAATTTAACTAAAAATGATTTCACTATCTACATTTCTTTTAGGACCATTATTACTTTAGTTTCACTTCATGACTATTATTGAAAGTTATTTTGTCATGTAAAGGAGGAAGGTGTTTAAAAATAAATATGCTAGGGACACCCCTTGTAACTCCAGGAGGAAAAATCCCAGGGCAAAATACCTTTGAAACTGAAATGAGTCAAAGGGAGAAATAAAGTGTAAGAAACCCATTTATTGCTTACAAGCAGTCATTCTGCATCTCTCTTTACCTGGCTGCAGCAGAAGAGCCAGTTCTACCCAACCTCTCCAGTCCAGACAAGCCCTCATTCGCCCATGTAATTACCTATTGATATGGAGATGGACTAAAGCCAGGCGAGAGATTCTGGAAATATTGCAATTTTACCCATACCCCTGCACATATCATAAATGCCTAATAAATCTCATAAAAAGAACATACCAGTGTATCCAGAACCAGATCAAGAAACAATATTATGAGAACCTCAAAGCACCTGTTGTGTTCTCTCCAACCAAAACAGTGCTCCCCAAGGGTAACCACTATTTCCATTTCTAACAGCAAGGATTAGTTTTGCCTGATTTTTGTTAAATATAAAGGGAATAACACAATATGTACTCTTGGGTTTCTGGTTTCTTTTGCTCAGCATTATGTTTGTGAGATTTAGCCATATTGCGGCATGTAGTTGTAGATCATTCATTCCCATTGCAATAGTATTCCATTGTGTAAGTGTATTACACTATATTATCCTTTCTGGTGTTAATAGGTATGGCTCTGGGCCAGAGGGGGTTCCCAGCTCTGGGCAAGTTCACTCTGGATTTGGTGAGATGGAAAAATGACAACAGAACGTTTTGGGGGTAAAAGATCTTACACCAGGCTTTATTTCTCACAGTGTCAGGTCAAGTGCTGGAATCACATCCACATCTGGCAAGTCTGCATGCAGCAAGCCCATCTCCATCTCTGCCTCCATTCCAGGGTTGGCACCGAGCACTGAGCAGAGCTCTTTATATAGCAACACAGGCAATAATGGCTTATTGCTAATATGTGTGCAAGCATGTGCCTGTGCAGTAGGCCAAGTATTACATCACTGCAAGTGCACAGCGGGCGAGTAGATTAGGATCAGGTGAGGATCCTCACCAAGGAACTTCCATTTTCCCTACAGGCATTTAGGTAATTCCCATTTTTTGTTAGATTCATAGTACTGCTATGAATATCCTGGCATATGTCTTTTGGGGAAGATACCCATGCATTTCCGTTAGGTTTGTATCTAGGGATGAGGTCCTTGGAACACAAAGTATACATATGTTTGCCAAACAATTTTTTAGTGGCTTTATTATGTTAAATATATTTTAAATAAATATATTTTCTGCTTTATTATCCAGAATCAGTTTCAGCTCCTTATAACTAAGAACCTCACTGATAGAGCTGTCATTTAAATACTGGGAGATTTTACATTAAAAAAGAGATGATGGTTTATTTTGAAAAACTCAACAGTCTGGTAGCCCTGGGCTAAAATTCTTACTTGTCAGCAATTAATTTAAGCTGCACAATGGCTGTTCCTTTTGGCTAAGACTTGTGCTCTTTGCCAGTTACTACCACTTCCTATTTACTACACCTGGCCTATTTTGGTCATTTATTTTACATGCTGTGGAAATAAGAACTGCCCACTACTAACCTTTTGCCTGAGAATAACCATTGGTCCACATGGCTCCCTCCTCTGGGTGATGTGCTAAGTATAAGGTATGCTGATGGCCTGGGGCTGGCCAAACCCAGGCCCATTTTATCTATGGAAACATTTTACTGGGAGGCAAACCCCTCTGGCCAAGGTTTTGTTCCTTTGGGTGCTGGTTACACAAAAGTGTTCTCTTCTAACAAAGCATGTAGCCTTTGTCCCCTCACCACATGTAATTCCCTCCCCGTCCGTGATAGCAGTGCACAACCTCATCCGGCTGGCTGCTCCTGGACCCCCTGTATGTAAGTCCCAATAAACCCTCCTGTGTTTTACAGTCTCTGGGTCTTTCCTTTGGTCTTTTGAGCCTTTTCCCATTGCAGCTCACCCACTTGGACGTGTGATTGGACTTGTGACCACACACATGCCTAGCCCATGTAAGCATCTGAGTTTAGGATCTTGCACAATACTAACTAACAATAAAAAAATCTTTGTGAAAGCAAATCTGATTGTCATTTGTTTAAAACCCTTGAATGTCTCCCATTGTACCATAGACAATGAGAATGAATGATCGACACAGGCATAAAAGCAGGCCTCAAACTTTATTGTCTATAGGAATCACCTAGAGAGCTTTGCAGATTCTTGGTCTTTTCAAACTTAACCATCATTCTTTTTGAAATTCCAGGTCAGTAGAGCCCAGGAATCTGCATTTTAATGAGGAAGCTGTAGAAAAGTCTGAGACAGGTGTCTGTTGGATCACAATTTAAGAAACGCTGACCTATAGAATGAAATCCCAGCTCCTTACAAGGTATATAGAGTCTTGTGCTTCGGTGCCTCCACACACACACCCCCACCAAGTCCAGTCATACTGTGCTGTTTGTACTTCCCTGAACTAATCAGCCTTTTTCATATTCTCAGGTCTTTGCTTGTGCTTCTTTTTTACCTTGAATGCCCACTGTCCAGTGTCCACTGATGAACACACACTAATGTTAAAGGCTCCAATCAAGAGTCACCTCTTCTGGGAAACCCTGTATGCTCACTTCTCTCCCCCGTTCCTCAGAGGAATGAGGCACTCCCCTCTCTGCCCTCTGTATCCTATGCATATCCCATATTCAATCTCTACAAGACTATGTTATACTTATGTACGCCTATCCTACTTGCCCCTTAAAAGCCATGTGTTGTTAGTCTTTGTAACAAGGGGCCTAATACAGTGCTTGGTACCCATTAGATGGCTTTAAAACATTAAGTGACTCAAAGACTAATAACATTACTCTCTTGAAATTAAGCCAAATACCACAATTCATCTCTAACTAGATATATACCTCTAGGTGTGAAAATTCTTTTCAAACCATAAAAGGGCAAAAGAAAGGTCCTAATAAAGGAAAACGTATCAAATTTCTTCTGATCCAGAAGCTCCATGAATGAGCAGGATTAATATTTCAAGATATACACTCTAGGATTTTCTTCTATAATCTCAGGAGATCAAGGGAAAATGTCCTGACTCCAGACTGTTTTCCCCTCTAACCTATTAACAGCAGAATTCATCATTTCTGGCCGTTTTTCATTGCCAAGAATGGGTGTTCTGAAGCACCATTGTTCCGGAGGTTTAAACGACCCAGTTACATTTGAATGTGAGTCAAAGACATGGTTCTTTATGCTAAAGAGCTCTGTCTCCCTCTTCTGTACAGATATTACTTCTCTGGCCTTCTATCCTATCCCCAGATACACCCTAAGATGAAGTGATAAAAAATTGCTAGTAATTTCTCAAATGCAAAGATTCTCCCACCTCCTTCTGAACTTGTTGAACTTGTGTATAGATGTCGAGGTTCTCTTTTACACGTTGCCCTCTGGATGCAGCTTAAGCCTTTCCTGTCTGCTGCTTCCATCTGCGCCCTGTCAGGCCCCTACCTCATTGCGGCTTATCTCACCTCGTAATGCTGTAGTTACATTCGCTTTCTCCTAGACCAGAGGCACTGTGTTTCCCCTCTGTAGCCTCAGGACCAGAAGAGCAGTTGCTTAATGAATACTTTCTGAATTCCCTGTGTACTTTTTCACGTATCATACCCTGTTCTGGGTGCTTGGGATACACCAGTGAACGAAACCAGCAAAGGTCCCTGCCTTTGTGGGTCTACATTCAAATAGAGGAAGACAGATAAGAGGACTGAATAAATAAGCCATCACATAGTATGTTAGAAGGTATGTTAGAATGTTCTATTAGGGGAAGAAAGGAAAAATAGAGCAAGATAAGGGGGAGTAACAAAGATAGGGCCTGATAGTTCGTAATAGGCGGCCAGCTTACTCTGCAAAGAGGAAGCCAGAAGCAAGACTCTGAAGGAGATCTCATTTGACCTAAGCGTAGGGGACTGAATAGGAATTTCTCAGCTTGGAAGGAGGTAGTGAGAGGTTTAAACCCAAAAGGGCAATCCAGGCAGTGGGAGCCACGTGTCCAAAGGCATAGAGTCTTGGAAGCTGAGGATGTGGGGGGTGGTGGGAGTCCTATGTGGCTGGGGAGTGCAGAGGGCCGGGTCCAAGCTGTGGAAGATGGAGCTGGTAAGGAGCATGGGGCCAGGATGTGGAGGGACTCACATGCCCTGCTAAAGAGTTTGCACTTTACCCTGTAGACAGCTGGAGTCTCGTTGATGATTTTATGCAGAGGAATGTTATGTTTACATTTATTTTTAGGAAGATAATTCTGGCAGATGTCCTGGAGTGGTGAGAGACCGAGCAAGTCACTTAACCTCGCTCTTCCTCTGTTCTACCATCTATCAAATGAGAGACGAGCCATATCTGCTGGACTTACCTCATAGGACTTTGGTGAGAAATAAATGAGATAAGAGATGTGAAAACACTTTGGAAAGTATACGGTACTGTAAGAGTGCAAGCTGGTGCCCTTGTTATTTCAGCTGGCTGTGTTTGCGAATGGCGGTTTTAGAGAGGTGGGACCAATTAAGGGCAAAGCAGAGGGGCGACCCCATTTCATCTCCCTGAAAGAACAAAATCCAATAATACTTTAATTTATTGAATGCCTATTTCAGCAATCTACTGTATAAGGAACTAAGAGGGTTTACAGAAAATAAGAGAAAACCAACCCTGGAGAGCTTATAGTCTACCTGGAGAGATAGGATACCTCCAGGAAATGAAAACAAGCCTGTGAACATATGATCCAATCCAAAAGGACAATGCTGGCAGGGCCCAGAGTGAAGGAGTCAAGACTCCCTGCAAGAAAAGAAAATCATGAAGTTTGTCCAAATGAACATGGTGATTTGCTAAACAGCATAGCACCTCTGTCATTCCGTGCCCTCTGCAGAGGCAAGAATGGGCAGAGGAAACAGGAAAACATTTTGCCAGGTGGAAATTATTATCTCATAATTGCTATCCACCTGTCTAAAAGCAATGCTAAAAAACAAATTATGACATCTTGACATTTTCAAAATCATGAGTTACCTAGTAGCAAATATGAATAAGCCTCATTACAGGAATATCTTGACTCAGCCTACCAAGTGCTTTTCCCTTCTCAGGTATTTGTTGGGTAAAAACAGATCCTAAGAATATTATATTATTTCTTTAGGCTCCTTCTTAAATGCAAGTTTGAACTGGTATCACCTCCATTGAATGATCTTTCTATCCCCAGCTAGCCCATGTTGTTCCATAAATATGTTACACTTATATTTTGATGTCCATCTATCTTTTCTTTTGTAGATTATGATGACAAGGTGTATATCTTTGTGAGAGTGGCAGAATCCTCAGTGATTAGGAAATATTGATCAAAGATGATGTAATAAATAGATTAATAAGGGCTATATTAGCTTCTTCCTGGCCTTTGTAAAAATATAATTTCATTTATTAAACAATGTCTGAGTTGGTAAATTATCTTTCTATTCAAGGTTTTTAGTTAGGAATTATCCAACTTTTAAGATGCTATTTTGATAAAGCAAGCATTCAACTGAAACGAAGTTCTTCGTATGTGAGTTCTTAGTATACACTTTGTATATGCTTAGCACACGGTCATCACCTCATTAAAACAATAATCTGATTAATGAGACAAGATTTATACACAAGAAACAATTAGTAAAACTACACCACGATATAAATGTACAAAATTATAAGGTATAAGTTAAAAGAGCTATGGGAGTTGATCAGCTTGGTTAGAAATGTTTTTTTTAGTTTCAAAGCTAATGTATCAATGTGTGCAGCTGGTAGTGAATATAACTGCGGCCAGTTCTTGCCGAGGACGGGGTCTGATGGAAAGAGTCCGGCTTTGGCATGCAGCCGGCCTGGGTCCTAATCCAAGCTTTCATACCTTTTAGTCATAAGACCTTGGGCAAATTACTCAACCGCATCTATGACATGTCACTTTTAGTAGTAGCAATCCTGACTCTTATAAATAAATAATGGCAATTCCTAGAAAGAGGATGAATAGCAGCATCTTTTTCTTTTTTTTTAATTGAAATGTTGTTGATATACAATCTTATGTTGGCTTCGAATATCAACACAGTGGTTCAACGGTTGCCCGTATCTTTAAATCCTCACCCCCTCTAGTGTGGTTACTATCAGTGTAGTAAGATGTTACAGAATCATTGACTGTGCTCTCCACGGCATCTTTGTATTTAATTCTGCCTCTTACCACCTACCCAAGAAAGGATTTTTAGCCATTATTGGATATTTTTCTGAAAGCCCTTAGAAATAGGGAAATGTCAGTCATTTTCCTGTTGAAATTTAGGATTGTACCCTTGGGTTGTGAGAGCGTGCAGTGGGGAATAAGTTGGATAAGGTGGGAATTATGAGGAAGCTTGAAAGCCAGGCAGAAATAGGGCCCGAGGGGGAAAGCAGCAAGAGGCCAGGGAGGCCTTCAGCAGGGAGCGTCCACGTGAAAGCAGTGAACTTGCTGAGGGTGGGGGCCTCGGGCATGGAAAGGAAAAATCAGATATAAGAGACTATTAAAAATACCATTTTCCTCTTATACTAAATATAATATGTGCATTGTAGCAAGTTAGGAAGTATAAAATAAAATAAAATGATTACCTAAAATCCTTCGTCCCCATTAACCCTAATAGCCATTTGGGGAGAAATAAACAGATTTAATTTAAAAATGCAGAATTCTTCTTTAAGAGAAGATTGCTCTTTATTTGTAAGAAAAGCAGTTTGTAATGTCCCCTTCGAGTTATGCAAAGGTGAAAGCAAATCTTGCTTTGGGATAGAGCACTTCAGGGCAAGGTGCTAAATTGCTTTGCATAACAATGTAAGAGACAGTCTTGCTATATGCAGGAAGGTGGTCTGTAGAAATTATTATTTAAATAAAGCTTTTCCTTGTTGGGGCCAAGGGAGAGTTTTAAGGGTGCTTGACTTGGGTGGAGGCTGAGGACAGGCTGTAGAGGACTTCTTTCTTGAGGTTTAAGATCTGGTTCCCGCAAACCAACAGCAGCTGAAGACTGAGCAGAAAGATGTCTTTGAAGTGACCTTCTGGAAAGGGGTGTCATTAATAGACACTAGGTTCTAGTAACGTTTTCATAAATACTAGAGTATTTATCAGCAGTGCTTTGTGGAATTAAAGGAAGCAGTCATGACTGCTAGAAGTGCTGTAGACTGGTGGGAAGTCAGCAGCCTGAACAAGTGGATTAGACACCTAAGACACTTAAGTGGACAAGGTCCTTCTTACATCAGGCACTATTCTGAGAACTTCACAGATGTTAATTCCTTTAATCCAACAATCTTATTATCCCCAGCTTGTCAATGAGGAAACAGAAGCAGAAAGAAGTTAAATATCTCCAAGATATCTAGGAAGCAGTAGAGCCAGGATTCAAGAGCATGTGGCCTGGCACCAAATTCTGTGCTCTTAGCCACTGAACTCTACTGTCTCTTGGAAAGTGACCATGCTATCTGCAGTCACGCAGGATGGTGGCTTAGACAATATCCACTGAGAGTCAGAAGGAAAAGGGACATATAAAAGCTGGAGAACTTGGGGATTTCCATCAGAGCATCAGCCAGACATTTTCATTCATGCACCTCTCCCACCCACCAGGATGATTTCTTCATGGACAGGAATGTGTTCTATTTCCTCTGTATCCTCAGTGCCAAGCACAGCGCTCAGCACATAGCAATCACTCAAAAATATTTACCCAAAGAGCACACGGGACACATCACTGATGACTCCAAGGTGCTGAGTCTGGTTTACTGAGAGAATGAAGTAGCTATTGAGAGACGGTTAACTCTTTAGTTGGAAAATTCATACAGCCTAGGAAGTATGCTGTTATTTTGAAAGATTTATGTATTTTTCAGTCTTTCTTCCAAGAAAAATCTGCACTAGGAGATAGTCTGAAATTTGCTTGCAATTTTGTAAATGCCAAGGTACAATAGGGCAGAAACCAATCTGAGATTTACAGCCTTGAATATTATCAAGACATTTGAGAACAGGTAATAAGAGCAAACTATGAACTTGGTAGGATTTATAGCATGTGTAAATCTTGTGTCTAGCCCTAATGTTTAACAAAACACAATGGGACATTCAAATACAATTCATGGAGAATGCAAGGTACTTAGAATAGCTAGCTAATGCCTCAGTGCCTGAATTTAGAACTTGCATTCCCTACTAACAAGTCCATTTGGGACTACGAGTGAATTGCAGCTAAGGACATTTGACTGTAACTTAAAATAAAATACCCTACATAATCTGGGTTTAATATTATTACTACTGTTGTTGTTAGGCTTAAGCCAAGAGCAAAAGCAAGAGTTTGCCTCAAAACCAAAAGACAAATATGAAAAAATGCAAACATACAAAAATGGAGAGAACAGTGTAATGAATTGATTACCTATCACCCAGATTCAATAGTTGTTAATTTGTGGCCAATCTTATTTCATTCATTGGTCCTTATGTCAGCCCAGATTATTTTGAAGCAAGTCCCGAACACCCTATCATTTGTCTGTAAGTATTTCTGTAAGTAGCTCTAAATGTTAAGAACTCCTTTTTTTAAAGTCACCACACCTAAAAAAGGTTGATCATACTTCTTCAACATCATCAGATATCTAGTCATAGTTCAAGTTTCTCTGACTGTCTTAGTTTAGGTTTTTGTAGTTTGCTGCAGTAAGGAGGCATCTAGATTCTATACTTTGTGATTGATTGATATGTATTGTGTCTCCTTTAATTTACACATTCCACCTCCATCTTTTCTTTCTTGTGATTTTGGTTCTGCAGATCACCCCACGTGCGGATTTTACAAATTGCCTCTACCTAGCATTGTTTAACATGTTCCTCTCTCCCTTGTATTTCCTGGTAATTGGTTATTAGATCTGGAGTTTTGAGTAAGTTTATTACTAGTGGTTTATAGGTGTGTACTTCTATCATCAAGCATATATACTTGGTCATTTTCATTTTTGTGATATTAACAGCCATGGGTCCTCATTACCTAGAGCCATCAATTCATTAGGGGTTGCACAACTCACTGATTCATCAGCGGTTACCTCGATTTTTCTAACCCTAGAATTCCTTCATTATTTATCAGCTGAAATTATTCTGTAAAGAGAAACTTTCTCTCATCAACTAAATGATTACCCTAGAATATAGTTCACATAAGAAAAGCAGGACAAATGCTTGATTCTTTCCCTTTATTTACTAGATTTTAAAATATTAAGTTGATTCCTCCAAAGATGACGAGGGAGATGCTCTTTAAGTATCAGTTTAAACTCATAGATTTATATTATTTGATATATTTCAGTCCATTGTGATTTTTGGCCAGTGGGAGCCTTTACAAGTTGTCTCTTGACTCCTCAAAGAGACCTGAGGAGTATTTGAAAGCGCTGAACTTTCACAGAGATGTTTCAGTCCCATCTTGTAGATTTCCTACCTGAGACCTGGAATTAAGTACTTATCCAAGGAGCTCTGGGTCTCTTTAGAGGGAAATGGTATTTAGAAACTAGAGTCTGACAACTAGGGGGAATGAGACTTTGAATTAAAAGAAATTCTAGATCCAAATATCAAAACCTTTGAATATTTAGAGTACCACCCATTTAGAGTGGCTCACAAGATTCTTGAAGATTTTTTCCTCTTGGAGAATTACTGCTTTGATAAAGCACAGTGTTCTGTGACACTTCCAAGTTTAAAAAGAAAACATATTATCTGCAAGGAAATAATAGTAGTATCAGGAATTCAGACTTGGGGGCCTATGGGCTGAATGTGTGTGCCTCCCCAGAGATGTTCAGGTCCTAATTCCTGAAACCTGTGCGTAATCCCTGAGGAATTTGGAACCTTACAAAACAAAAGAAACTGTGTAGATGTGATTAAATTAAAGATGCTGAGATGGGGAGATTATCCTGCATTATTTGGGTAGGCCCTAAAATGCAATCCTAAATGTTTTTAGGAGAGGGAGACAGAAGGAGATTTGGCTACAGAAGAGGATGAGGTGATATGACAACAGAGACAGAGATGGAAGTGATGTGGCCACAGGCCAAAGAATGCCAGCAGCCTCCAGAAGCTGGAAGAGGCCAGGAATCGCTTCCCTCTGGAGCCTCCAGAGAAAGCTGGTGGTGGTTTATGGGTGTGCCAGGCTAATGCTGACTTTAGCCCCATGAGACTGATTTGGAACTTTGGTCGTCCAGAATTGTAAGAGAATAAATTTGGGGGTTTTAAGCCACTCAATCTGTGGTAATTTGTTACAGCAACAGTAGGAAACTAAAACGGAAGCTCCTCCTAAAAGGAGAGATAGGAAGTAAGCAGTATATTTTGAAGTGTAACAGAGTCAGAGAAGTCGTGAGCCTTAGGCTTCTGGGATCTAGTGAAGGGCTTGTGTTCAGATGAAAGAAAGCAAAAGGACTAGTTAGAGGGCAGTTGTTACACTTTACCTTTCACATCTGTTTTAACAGCTGGAACTTCCCCCTCCAGCAGCTCTGGAGGGAACTTGTTTGGGGGCTCCAGGGCAGGGGGCCTGGCTGCAGGTAACCCTCTCTGGTTTTAAGGGATGTGTGAAACTCTCAAGAGCAATTAGTGCTGATGTGATGGGATTCGGCCAACTCGTGGTGCTTTGTGGGGCTGGCAGCAGAATGCGAGGGGGCATAATAGCAAAAGCTTTCAGACCCACTGTCCTTGGTAATAACAATGACTGTTAGCAAGTAGTACAGGGGCTTTTCATCACCTGTCAGCAGTGGAATAATTAAAAACAAATATTTTGTGAGGAAAGAAGAGGTAATAGGATGGTGCAGTAGTAGGAACTAAGGAGCTGAAACTATGGCTTTTTTACTGGGGCTTCAGAGGCCGGTGAGGCTCCCTTAGGTTTTGAGTGGTTTGCAAGTGAAAGTGTGAATCACCCTGCTGACAGACGCTTCGTAAACTCCTCCCTCTGACTTAGGGTTTCTGAGGCAGACACAGTACCCACTGGCTGCATTTTGTTTCATGCTTCAGAAGTTTAAATAAATAATCCTTCACTTCAGTGCAGCAGCTATCAGGGAAAATGATATTGTTTTTACTCATCCTAGCAAGGGGAGGCACTCCTGAAGTGCCCACGCTTCCAAGCAGAAAAAGAGCATTTCTGCCGATGAAGCGTGTAGTGAGTTCCCAAGTTGCCAGCCTAACTTTTTATCACAAAGGAAAGATGAATGTCCCAATCTAAACCTCAGCGGCCTGCTATCTTTCCTATATATGGTCTGTAGTTTCCATAGAAATCAAGTATGAGAAAGGCTTTTGGTAATGATGTTTTCTTCTCTTGGCAAACTGAAAGCTTTTGATATTTAGGTGAAAAAGTCACAGTACTTTTCTGGATGGGTTGTGAAATTCATGAGACAGCAGCAAATTCACACTGGTGTTGAGTAGCCTCGAGGGGCCCCCGGCAAGGTTCCTGTACTTAGGAAGAAGGGAAATGAATGTCCTTTTAAAATTCCGCAAAGTCCCTTTCATAAAAGTGTATCAATCCCCATTAAAAATACAACTTGATGACTTTGACTTCCTTTGGCAAAATAATCATGAGAGTTTGCCATAAACTGGACATCAAAGAACCAATAAATTTAATGAGTAGATTTCAACACTAAAGGCTCACTAGCTAGTATGTTTCACTATCACTATGTTTATGTCAAGAAAAAGAAAAGAATCTCAACTCTAATTGGCACATATCTCAAGCTTTAATAAAGAAAATGTGCCCAACACCTATTTAGTGAATAGGTAGAACAGAGATGTATAGGCTTGTGACCAAGAATATGCCTCCATGGTGCTTAGAATGTTATCTTTAAAGATCCATTGCTTTCACTTAAAAACAGTCTTTTTCTAGACTCTCTTTGCAAATACTAAGTCACATATTGTCAGATTACTTTTCTCTGGGAAAGCAAGAAGCAAGCTAAAAAGCCTTGGGAAATAGGGGTAAAGTGAGGCTGAAAGATGAGGAAAGGGGGCTGAGAGGGGAGATGAGGTTGCCTGAAAGTACAAGCTCCATCCGCTTCACAGTCCTTTGAAGGACTGCCCTGCATCTTCCCATTATCTCAGGGGTTGCAAACTCAGATGTCTATGGGGCATCTTGAGTTACAGGGTAAGTGAGTGGTGAACACCAGGGCAAATTGGATAACAGGTCTTGTCTAAAGAGGCCGACATCTTCTCAGCTTCAGTCCATTGGTGCCCCTCATGTTGTCAGGTACACTTAGGGGCTTAGTGCTGGTAGAGCTTCTGATTTTTCTAAAAAGCTGGAAATCCATATTTCTATTTGTAATCTTCTGATTTCACAATGTAAACTACTAATTCCAATATTCTTAAAATATTGTGCAGACAAAACGAAATGTGTCTGTAGGCTGAGTCGGGCCTGTGGGCCAGCATTTTTCATCCTTAGCATTAGTTTAACAATCAAATTTTCCATTTTAGAGAATTCCGTAGGTTATTTATGAGAAAAGGGTAGGATACTCTTCTACCTTCTATATAGAATGTCCCAGGTAAGAATGAAGAAGGGAAATAATCACTTAAAAGGGAACTTTAAGCTCTTTGAGGAAGACGTCATCGCGGCTGCGGCAGAGACCGGGTCTGCCCGCCCCGCTCCTGGCTCACCTGCTGTTCACTCTCACAGGGGAACGAGTCGGTCAGGCAGCCCAGCCACAGCCATGGTTTTTTAAAAATTAAAAAATTTTTTTTATTAAGGTATCATTGATATACAATCTTATGAAGGTTTCACATGAGCAACATTGTGGTTACTACATTCACCCATATTATCAAGTCCCCCCCTCACCCTCACCCCATTGCAGTCACTGTCCATCAGTGTAGTGAGATGCTATAGAGTCACTACTTGTCGCTGTGCTTTACTGCCTTCCCCGTGACCCCGCTACATTATAATGTCTAATTATAATGTCCTGTAATTCCCTTCTCCTTCCCTCCCCACCCATCCTCCCCCACCCCTTCCCTTTGGTAACCGCTAGTCCCTTCTTGGAGTCTGTGAGTTTGCTGGGGTTTTGTTTCTTCAGTTTTGCTTTACTGTTATACCTCACAGATGAGTGAAATCATTTGATACTTGTCTTTCTCCGCCTGGCTTATTTCACTGAGCATGAGATCCTCCAGCTCCATCCATGTTGTTGCAAATGGTAGGATTTGTTTTCTTCTTATGGCTGAATAGTATTCCATTGTGTATATGTACCACCTCTTCTTAATCCATTCATCTACTGATGGATACTTAGGTTGCTTCCATATCTTGGCTATTGTAAATAGTGCTGCAATAAACATAGGGGTGTATCTGTCTTTTTGAATCTGGGACCTTGTTTTCTTCAGGTAAATTCCTAGGAGTGGAGTTACTGGTCAAATGGTATTTCTATTTTTAGTTTTTTGAGGAACCTCACAGCCATGGCTTTTAAAGGTACTGGAAAGGCACTGAGGATGGTGATTTGCAAGATTAGAGTTACTTTTACCAGCAACAACATAAAGTCTTTAGAGAAGGTATGTGCTGACTTGATCAGAGGTGGAAAGGAAAAGAGTCTCAGAGTGAAAGGACCGGTTCAGTGCTTAGAAAACTCTGAGAATTGTTACAAGAAAACACCTTGTCATGGAAATTCTAAGACTTCGGATTACTTTCAGATGAGGGCCCACAAGCGACTCACTGACTTGCAGTCCTTCCGAGATTGTTAAACGGAACACCTCCATCCGTATGGAGTCAGGACACGAGGTTGAAGTCTCCACTGCAGATGCTTAAATCAATCTTTATAATAAATTGGTTATCAGTTAAAAAAAAAAGAACTTTAAATGATACTTTATTTTTTAAAAAGTTCTTTTGGCCTTTCATTTTGCAGATTACTCATTTCCAATGCTATTTGAATCAGTTTGTTTGTCCCCTACATCTCCAGCAAGGCTGTTTCATACAATAAAGTTGATTATTTTGTCACATTCTTAAGGCCTCCTAAATGAGTTTTTAAAAATGTGCGTGCATCAGGGTCCACTCTTTGTGCTGTGAAGTTATATGGTTTTGGTAAATGTATAGAACCAGTTTTTCCCCATTACTGTATCATACAGAATGGTTTCACTTTGCTAACAAGGGCCCTGTGCTTCATTGTTCAGATGATTTCTTAGTCTAGTCACCATGAGCCAGATATAGGAGATAGTGTGAGGCTCAATCTAAAATGGTACTATTTTAAACATTAAAAATTTCTTTTCAGCTGCCCAAAAGGAATGTATTTGCAGGGCTTAGTTGCCTAACTTGCTATTTTAATCAGAAAGTGATTTACTGCAGGGGTCTAGGTTGGACTTCCAGAATTACTTCCAGAACAACAGCAAAGAACAGACACCCACCCGGATGGCAGCTCCCCTGCCCCAGCTGGAAGGTGGGAATCAGGAGGCCCCTGTGGACTTCAAGAACACAGGGCAGAGCTGCACTCTGGGGATCAAGAACTGCCCTTGGTCTGCACAAATTTAAAGGCTGTCTTCTGCTAACTTGCTGCAATAAATCTCAAGATCTTCATAACTGTAACTGCCAACAGCACCAGCCAAGGTAGGGCAAAGATGGTCTCCTTCTCACTTCTGCCTTCTGCCTCCCACGCAGTGTATCTGATGGGCAGAACCTAGGTCACATCCAGAAGCTCTACTGCGATGGATTGAATGGTGGCTCCCCCAAAGATATGCCCACCCAGAGCCTGGGGATGTTACCTTACTTGGAAAAAGGCTCTTTACAGAAGTAATTATGTTAAGTATCTTGATATGAGATCATCCTGGATTATCTGGCTGGACCCCAAATCCAATGACAAGTGTCCTTAGACAAAGAGAGGCCGTGTGAAGGTGGAGGCAGAGACGGGAGTGGAGTGACGCAGCCCAGCCAAGGAACACGTGGAACCCCCAGAAGCTAGTGGAGGGATTCTGCCTGAGAACCTCTCAAGGGAGCATGGCCCTGCCAACACCTTCACCTTGATTTCGGACTCTGGCCTCCAGATTGCTAAGAATATACAATTCTGTCTTTTAAGTCATCTAATCTGTGGTAACTTGTTACAGTAGCCCTAGAAAATAATATCCCTATCTTCAAGTGACTCTTGGAAGTGGCCGCCACTTCAGCTTCCCAGCCTTTGCTGAATAAGAACATTACTGGCAAGAGGCTGGGTGAGCAGTGAGTGAGAATCTACCACATTTACCAGCTGGAAATAGAAATTTGAGGGATCACGACAGAAAAAAGGTTTCTTCTGAGCACATGGGTTTGGTGATAGCTAAATTCAAACCAGCTTGTTGATGTTTATGTCCATGGATTTAATCTTTATGTATATGTCCCTAAATGAATTCACCCCAACCAAACACACATAAAGCACAATGCTATTTGCAATGTCCTTCCGCTTCCTTTAAAAATGTTGCCAATGTAAAGAAGCTTGGGCCAGGTCTAAACTGGCTGAATTTATCTTGATTTATGAAGCATCAGAAGGTGTCTTACTTGGGTAAAAAAAAAAAATCTTGGGTATTCTTTGTTTCCACTGTTAAATGCACAAAGACCTTTGATGTCCCATGATAGTACGCCTCCTGAAGCTGGATGTGAGGCATAAAATGCCATACGATGGAATGTTCATTCTATTTAAAACATGAAGAGTGTGTCATATTTCTGGTATCATATAAGGTTGGTTAAATGGGGTTTATAGTCTTACAAAATAAAAGAATCATTTTCTCAGGTTATCTCAGCAAAATTTTATCTAAGTACTCCATTGACATAACAAAATATTATCTTATATAACAATTGCTAGCGTTGTAGGTAAGAGTCTTCCTGTGGGAATTCTACCACTCCTTTGCTGGGAAACTGGGTTGGTCCCTGCCAGGTTCTATGCAGGTGGAGTTTCTCATTGGAAACTTAGTGGGATAGCAAAACTGCAAGGGACGCAGAGTTTAGAATCTTGTAAAATTCCAAAGTTTGAAAAGCCAGAAGGGGACGTGGTAGGTCTTCAAACAGAAGGGGGGTGAGTGGAGGGAGCGTGTGGAGCTGAGAATCTGAGGCTGCAGAGTGATAACACAATGATGAGAGAATCGGGAAAAAGTCCTCTTGGGGGTCCAGGAAGGTTCTGCTGTTTGTGCCTTCTCTTCGGGGAGAGCTAGAGTGTGGTGTCTGGTGGGTTAGGCGATTTGAAGGGCTGGAGTAGAAGGGACCCCTGGGACAATGAATGCCTCAGTGTTATAATAAGCTTTTGATAAACATTGTCAGAAACTCATGGAAGTGAAGTGACCCACGTTTTCTCAACTATATGGATAGTATATGTACAATAATAAGCAATTTAGCATTAAAGACGCAAACTCAACCTCTAACTATAAACTAATGAAGCTCAGAAGGCTTATTTATTTAACAGTATCACGGAGTAGATAGCAGTTATAGGATGTGATGGATGGATGGATGGATGGATGGGAATCTTCTATCTCCCAAAATATTCCTCCCATTTACCATTCTACCATCACAGATTCCTTCCTTGGGCCAGGGTGTCGCCACAAGCAGTCTCCTTTGATGGGTATTAAAAAACACGCTGTGTATTAACATATTAGCTATAATAGCTGTTTCTACAGAGCTGTGCAGTTTTCAAAGCATCATCTTGTAAACAGTCTGTATCATCTCTCTAACATTTATGGGGAGAGATCTAGGAGGAAATAGGAGTTTATGGAGCCATCTGGGAGGACTAATTTGGGAGCAGAGGGCATGGTCAGAGGTGACAGCTTGAGTGGAAAGACAAGTCAGAGGGCTCCAGGCATCACAAGGGCCCTGGGGCCAACAGGGGCCTGAGAACACCAGGAGACGCTACAAGGGACAGCCTGCTCCAGATGACTTCCCTACTTCAGTGTCTGCTGCCCCGGCTCAGAGTGAGGTGCTGGCTGATGGTCTCTGCTGCTGGGCTAGATGACTGTGATCTACTCTGTCAGTGAGATTAGCACCACCGTGGCCCCTGCTATTTTCAGAGGCAAATCCATCATATATTGCTCTCCAGTGGCAAAAATCTAGGATGGTTTTTTTGTTGTAGAAAAGCATGGTGGGGCTATTGAATTATAGCTACAAGCCTAGTACTTTGACTTAACTCAAGAACTTTCCTTTACCAGTTTATGCCTGGAATTTAAAAGAGTTTGTGTGTATTTTAGTGCCCCCGTCATCCTCTGTAAGAAGTACTTATTGGTAAACATTTTTGTGGCCTTTTTTGCAATAAAGAACCAAATAAAAACTGTATTTTTTAACATAATATGAGCCTTAATAATGGATAAAACCATTTAAGTGAAGAAAAGACAAAAACAAGTTATCTATATAAAACAAACAAACCCTAATAATCATGAACAGCGATTTTCAGTTTGGTGGGGGGTTTTTTTGTTTGTTTTGTGTTTTTTTTTTTTTTGGTGCTGTGGCTTCAAATGTTTCAAAGTAAACTTTAATTGAATAGTTGATCAAATGTTGTGTGTAAGTTTACATATTGATTTGGTAGCTCTGATAGTCTTGTCAGAGTGGGGCTGAAGAGGTTGGGTCACATTCTTTCCATGACATTTTAATGAGCAGTTTAGGGAGTGTGGTTGGTATGGTGATAGTAAGTGGGGACAAGTGGCAAAGATTAACTCACTATTCATTTTGCCTGACTGCAGAATTTAATGCCTCACTGTGGCTGGTACTGTCAACACAATGGTAGAAATATAAATTAGACTGTGCTCTACCCCGTCTTGTGTATAATGGTTTTACTTGCTAGTTCAAATATTTTTTAAGGTTTTCAGTTGTTAATAATATTCCTTTCCCAAGTTTTTCCATAGGATCATGTATTATTAATAGCATATTTATGTTTTTGTTGAGCTATAATACACACATACCATGCAATTTAACCTCTAAAACTGTACAGTTCAGTGGGACTTTTTCCCAAAAGTTATGCAGCCATCACTACTACCTAATTCAAAACACTTTCAACACCCCAAAAACAAAACTCATGCCCATTAGCCCAAGTTATTTATATTTAATTGGCCTACAAATAAAAGGGTAGAAGAGATTGTTCAGGAACACATCATCCGTGAGAATCAGGTGTGAAGACATACCTTTAAGACGGCATGCAGGCGCCACTTCCTGTGATGAGCCAGCTCATGCCAGCTTGGCTTTTCATATTCTTGCCAATTTTACTTTATTTTAATTGCATGCAAACCTTACCTGTTGCCAGAACGGAGAAGAGCGATTTGGACAGCGAACAAGTAAACGCGTAAGCCAGTGAGTGGTTTGCAAAGTTTTATATATCATTTTATATCATTCTCTTTTCAAAAAAATCTTCCCTGAATTTTAATTTATTCCATTAGTTAATAATAATAAAACTTTGATAACCTATTTACAAAGTTGTGGGCAAGAATTTGGAAATGATCAGTAAAGGATATCAAACAATGTCTGGCACAAAGCCACAAAACAATGACTACTGTTACTAACAATAATTTGTGGCCCCGTGTAATAGCTAATTCACAGATATCAGAAGACTTTGTAAACCACTCATATCTATTCTTCAGGGGAGCTGAGTAAAATCCTAACATGAAAAATACTTTATAGTATACTAACAGTGCATTGTTATTAGCAACAGCTGCAGTTTATCGTCGTGTAGCTGACAATAGATGCCCATATCTGCATGCTTCATAAAGCAGGTGGCAGTAGACTACAATACCATAGAGAGCAATCTAAAAAAAAGTACATTGGTTCCCCCTTATCCATGTCTTTGCTTTCTATAGTTTCAGTTACCTACAATCAATCCCAGTCCAGAAGCAGATGGTCCTCCTTCTGATGTACTGTCAGAAGGTCAGTAGTAGCCTAACCCCACACCACAATGCCTACATCATTCACCCCGCTGCATTTCATCGTGGAGGCATTTTATCATCTCACATCGTCACAACAAGAAGGGTGAATACAGGACAATAAGATGTTTTGAGAGAGCACATGCATATAATTTTATTATAGTTATAGTATACTGTTATAACTGTTCTATTTTATTAGTTATTGTTAATCTTTTACTGTGCCTAATTTATAAATTAAACTTATCATATGTATGTATGTATGCATAGGAAAAAAACAGTGTATAAAGCATTCTGTACTATCTGTGGTTTCAGGCATCCGCTGGGGAATGCATCCCCTTCAGATAAGTGGGGGATTATTGTAACTGGTTATTGCCAAATTGAGTCATAAAGTTTTAAAGGATCGATTTTGTACACCTGAATATAATGTAAATAAGTAGATGCAGTTTTTATTTCACATACATCCTTTCATACATGCATGGAGAAATAAAGGTACACTTGTTTCAGTTTGCATTCATAATGGTAGCCAGTAGTTAAATACTGACTTCTACAATTTCTATAAGTATTTCACAGATTTCAGTGTGTGGCAGTTTTTAAAGATGGCCATAAAATTTTTGACACTTCTCCCTTCATGAGGTGGGGTGTATGGCTTCTTCCTTTGAATATGGGCAGGATTATGATCATTTTACCAAAAAGAGCACAGAGAAGTGATGCTGTATGACCTCCAAAAGTAGGTCATAACAGGCCAGTCAGATGCTACTCGGTTTATTGGGCACGCAGCGAGAATGATCCCTCACATGGCCATGCTGGAGAAGCCTCGTGAAGTCACTCTGGTTGGAAATCCCAGCTGAGCCTAGCCTGACAGCCATCCCTGTCAAGTCACCAGGCATATGAGTGGAGCCATCTTGGATCTTACAGACAAGCCCACCCACGAGCTGACATCAAGTGACTTCAATCCTTCTCAAAATTCCGAGCCACAAAATTATGAGACACTGTTTATGAGAGCTATTGTTTTAAGCCACTAAGTTTCAGGATAACTTGTTATGCAGCAATAAATAACTGGACCTGAGGGCCATCTGTCTGCAGCGTCTACTGTACTGTTGATCCCTTGGGTTGATTACACTGGTAAGCTGATATTCTCTTCTTCCCTTGCAGCTCTAAATGTTCTCCAAAGAGAAAGCTTCCTGGAAAGACAACTGTTTTGGTTTTATGCTCTCCCCTCCCTTGTCCCCTTCTCCATCCTCCACCATCTTGACGGTTCGCTTTGTTTGCTCTTGTAACTGGAAGCCTTTGAATTTATGTCACCCCTTAGTTGTTTTGGTCTCTGATCATTTCAAATGATGTGACTGAGGCTTAACCTGTGCAAACAAATTCAGAAATCTTACAAAAAGTAATTTCTTGAATGATTTTAAAATCCCTTCCACTTTTATTTGTCCGATATAACATGAATGTTCTTGAAGTCTTTTATTAAACTGGATATTCATCTCAAAGTGAAGTGGAAAACGGAGGTCATCACGCTTGATCTATACTCCTGAAAAATACAGAAAATGTAAACAAAGAGATAGAAAACTGAGTTACCAGTTTTCCACCTTTTTAAATTAGTATATCTCTTACTCTAAAAAGAAGAGAAGGAAAATTCATGAAACCCAGCTCACAAAAATAGATTCTACGCTAGTCAATTATTTTTCAATCTTACAGAAAACTTTGATTTCTATCTTGGTTGAAGGTTTAAGAATCATTCATCTCTAGCTATATATAAAGTATGAATGACATCGGACTGAGTTAGTACTGGAGAAAAAAGACTCCTGGATTAGTGGCTAAAGCCTCAGGATATCTTGGGAACATGGTGAAGCCACATTTCCTCCCACCCTTCCTTGAGAACCAACCATGCTTTTAGTAAATTTGTGTACATCTTAACAGAGGCATAGCATGGTATCTTTCTTCTTTTCTTTTATCAGTATAGCTATGAGTTTCTGCATGATGGTTGATGAATGACTGCAAAATTTATGTAAGTATAGGATCTACCAACTGAATGTGTGTGTGTAAGAGGGATCAAAGTTATTGGAAGAAAGAAGAGAGAGGAAGAGAAAAGGATAGTATGAATGTGAGTAAAATAATTTTCTCTTGACCAAGACAAAATTCAAGATCATATTTGCTGCTAATCAGCTAATGTTGGATTTATTTTTAGTCTCCTAGTTGCATTTATTGAAGGGCACTACATGTGCGCTGTCAAATATTTTGGAATTTTCTGATCAGAATTTTGGGTCATTTCACAGACTTCCCAGTGACCCCCACAGGAACCCCATTGGAACCTCCTGAATATGGCATTAAAAGTTGGAAGAAACCTTTGATATCTTCTAGTCCTTGCTACTCAAAGTGTGGCCCAAGGGTCAGTAGCATTGGCATCACTTGGGGACTTGTTAGAGTTGCAGAATTTCTAGTTCCACATCACACTTAGGAAGTCAGAAAGACTTCTAACAGGACCCCCAAGCGATTTGTTTGCACACCAAAGCATGGGAGGGCATGGATTTGGTCCATCTCCTACCCTGGAAACCAAATGGAACGAATGTTGGTACATCCTAAATGATGAAATTATCATAATGACAGGTAAAGGGCTTCAAGTTCCACGTTTAACTAGGAAAACAACAACATTATAAACCAAAACAAAACTAGCAAATAAAACCCACCACAAAATGGTGGAAACCAAAGAAACTTCACTGGGAAGAATTAGAATAGTAGCATTTAATAACATTAAAAACAAAAGCTGGGGGCAGGGAGGTCATGATATAGGACGGATTGGAAACCACCAGTCCCAGGGGGCGGTGTGACGTGGGCGTTATTCTAAACATTCAGCAAAACAGAGGACACCTCTCTGATGTTTTTCCAACAACCCTGGACTTAAGGATTTGTCTGTGGAAATTCCTAACCTGTCACGGACCAGGAAGTCTGTAAGAGAAGTCTTTTTGACTGTATGAAGTATTTATTTGTTTGTCTTAGCACAGTTTTGCTTGAAGCAAGTAAGCCATGTTTTGTGACTTTCGTAGCAGGTGTTTTTCTTAATCTTTTTTTTTTTTTAAAGAAAAACTGAGTTCAGAGGAAATGAGCACTCTTTTATTTAAATTTACTCAGATTAGAGGAAGAACATATTGCCAAACAATGCCTCTTCACTTCAAAACCTCTCCCCATAAATTATTTGAGGCTATCTTATTAAAAGTCTGTAAAATTTCCTATTAAGAACAGTTGATTGCAGTCCAGACCATCATAGCTTTGGTGCTTTTCCTGAAATACCACAGCTGTCGGGAAGAAATATATTTTGAGACAAAAGGTTTTGTTTCCCCAGCAATAAATTATTTTAGTGATATCTCAAGATAGATAAAACTTTCACTTATGTTTGAGTGAAGGAAGATTATACTGATAACTTGTTAAAAATCTATAAAAAGAATATGAGAATGTAGATGTAGATAGCAAATTAAAATCAGACTTCCTTTAAGTTTAGCAAAGCAATTATTTGTAAAGCCAGTGAAGATTATTATTATGGATAATGAAATGATTTACTGGAAAATGTGGAAATGACATTCACTATGACCACATTTCTGCCCAAGCTCAAGTTGGTATTTTCAACTTTAACCTTAGAACCATTAGGAAAAAAAAAAACACCTTACCTCTAGTAATATTTTATGTAAATTGCTACACAAAAATCCTACATATAGTAATGTGGATCCTGGGTGAGGAAGGAAAGGTCTTGTTTGTAAGGCTGATGTAATAATCCATTGATTTCATGGCAAATGAACTCTTTAAAACAAAGTTGTTCTCCCTAACCCTTATAGAATACTTGCCTGGCCTCCCCTTACCCCTAAACAAGGAGGACATTTCTTTCTGTAGTCATAAGAAAATGTATTTTACCAAACACACGCATTTTCAGAGTTGCAATTATCCTTTACCCACTGGAAGGAATAATAACCCACTGAGCAAATTGCTAAAGACTTCGCATTTTATTTATTTCCTATGAATCTTTCCAGGGAACTTTGGGTTTGTAAAACATTTTGTAAGCCAGTAGAATTTTTTTTTCTTTTGTTTTCAACTCTGGTGGAAAACCACTGAGAAATATGTGTTACGACGTCTTCACCACTTCCAGGGTGCTGTTTAATTAAGAAAGATCCAGTCCGCTTTTCATCTACTCCCTAAAAGCAATTCTACTGACTTCGGGTAAACGCAGATCTTTGAAATGTAAGTGATGGGTATTAACAGTGAATAGAATTGGGGGCTTTGAGATGTCCCATAGCTCAATAATGATATAACTCTCCAGCTTTGATGATAACAGCAAAGTGGTGCAAAATGCTACTGAATATTGATGAAACAATAATAATGAAAAATGTGTGCTAAAATGATCCTAATTGCCCGCTCATTTTTAGTTTGGAGATGATGACTAAATTGTGTCAATGTAGTGTTCATATGTTTTTCAGAAATTACAAACCTGAGGGGTCTTTTGCAACTTTTTAAAATAAAAAATATGTACCTCTAACACACACACGCCCCTTTAGTATGGTAACTAAAATAAAAAATGATACAACTCCCTGGGTATGAGAGTTCATATTGTTAACAGTTTTATGTTTGAACAACTTCATTGTGCCTTGAATAAAGACTCTGCACACAGTAAGTGCATGCTGCCTCTTTGCAGCCTGCAGTTGTTAAAAGAACATTCATCATTTAAACAAGGTCACAAGCAACAAAGGCCAATGAGGGTTCAAAGTGTACAGGTCCAGGCATTTATCAGGCAGAAATAGGCTACATTTCAATATTTCATAAAACATCCTTTTATGAAAAAGCTATCAGTCATTGTATAACCTGGCGAAACTCGGGTTATTCCAGTAAACAGAATGAATGATGACAATGAATCAAGAACCCCTTTATGGGTTTATATTTTTGTAGGACCACCATGGCTTGAGCATACGTTTTCAATTTCTATGAGGATGTGATTATTATGTGGAAATGTCTTCCTGCCTCTGGCGAAAGCAAAAGATATATCAAAATTGCCTCCACTTCTGATAAGCAGATTAGCATCAATTGGTTAAGGAAATCACAGAGCTGGTATCGCTAAATACCATGGAAATTATGGTTTTCCACTGACTTTTGTGCTAATTTAAATTGTTTTTTATGAGAGAGATATAAAACAGAATGCATTGGCTTATATTTAGCTTGTTTAATTGCATCAATGTATCACCCTCTATGTGATGGTGTCTTAAAAATTAGTCTACATGTATTACAATACTGATCTAAGTTTTAGATCAGATTTCCCCATTTTTCTGTAGCTTTGGATGTGCCTTTCCCATTCATTTGAAATCTTAACTTTCAGGTAACTGAAACCTTTCAAATTTAAAGAAGAAACAAATACTCTACTCCCCAATGTGTGTGACCCTGCATTTAATCAGAGCCCTTTAGTTTCTTTATTTCTTAACAGCTTCATTGAGATATATAATTTACATACCATACAACTTACCCATTTACAGTGTGCAGTTTAATGGATTTTTGTGTATTCACACAGTTCTTTAACCATCACCACAGCCAATTTTAGAACATTTTACCACTCCAAAACGAAACTCCATGCATTAGCAGTTAATCCCCATTTTCTTCTAAACACACCAGCCCTAGTCAATCACTACCCTACTCTTTTTGTTTCTATAAATTTGCCTATTCTGGATGTTTCCTATAAATGGAATCATACAATATACGGTCTTTTGTGGCTGGCTTGTTTCACAGTTTTCATCCATGCTGTAGCATGTATTGGTGCTTCATTCCTTTTTATGGGTGAATAATATTCCACCATATGGATATACTACATTTTGTCTGTCCATTCATCAGTTGGTAGAAACATGGGTTGTTCCCACTTTTGGCTGTGATGAATAATGCTACTATTAACATTTGTGCACAAGCTTTTGTGTAGGCTTATGTTTTATTTTTTCTTAGGTATATACCTAGGAGTGTAAGTTCTGGCTCATACAGTAACTGTATGTTTAACATTTTGAGGAACTGTCAGACTGTTTTCCAAAAAGGCAGCACCATTTCCCATGCCCCATCAGCAATGTATGAGGGTTCCAATTTCTCCACATACTTTCTAAAATGTATTATTGAAGTCTTTTTTATTAAACCTGTTTGAGTTTATTTGTACTGTTACTGCAATGCCAGAATTAGACACTGAAAAAGTATTTACTTAGTAGAAACAGTATTTCATTAGACTAGAAAAGTATTTAACAGATACAGCACTTAAGTTTATGTAGCACTTTTCACTTTTCAAGAGCTTTCAAATCTTTCAGTATAGTATAAAGATTAAAATCTCACTTCTAGATTTATTTAGCTACCTCCCCATCCTCATGAATCCCATTGGAACACAGAAGTTTTCTGTAGTAGTCATAGTTCAGGGACTACAGAGCGGGACACATACTATAATGATTGGCAAAAGGAAACATTATAAAGGGACTCATACAAGATCTCAGCCAGGCTGAATCAATATTTTGCTGACATTGGCCAAAAATATAAGTTAAATCATTTAAAAAGTAGATGTACAAGATGTTTAGATTCTAAAAAAACATGATTTTTACTGGCTGCACAATATCCTTAAATGGATCATAATTCATTTAAGCATTTCCTAATTTTTGAGCATGTAGGCAGTTTCCAATCTCCACTATATAAATAATGTTGCAATGGACAATATAGCCATTTCTCCCATGCCAAATAAAGAGATGATAGACTGAATTCCCTATTGCTGGCTTAGGCTGCATGGAGATCCAGTCTGAGATTATCCTGAGATTGTGTAAAGTTGATACAAAGCAGATGGAGCTTCACTTAGCAAGGGGCTCATCCAAAAGACCCCTATGAGTCCACTATACAGGGGTGTTCCAAGAACTCAATTTATCTGTCTTAAAAGGTTAAGCTCTTGTGTTGACCCTGCCAAGATTCAGACCTGTGCTCCCAGGAAGGCTGCATATTTTGAGGCTGCTGTTCCCTTCCCTGAGTAGCCGTTCCCTTCAGGTGTACCAGTGTGATTTCTTTATCCTCAGAACTGGGAGGCCAGGACTCTGTGATCTAATAGAAATTTCTCTTCTCATTTGGGACCACACAGTGTGGATTGCTAACTTCCATAGACGTAGATTGCACTATGGTTGAAAGACTGAAAAAAATACATATGGTATAGCAGAAGGAGCATGCTACACTTCAACATATAAATCAAACACAAGAAGCAGCATATGAAAGAAAGCTTGAGTCCAGTCTTCACCCTGTCTTTTGCTAGCTGTGTGACCCTGGCTGAGTCACAGAATTTCTCTGAGCATCAGCTTCTTTTAAGCAAAATCAGAGTTTGATTAGATGAACACTATAGATACTTCCAGTTCCAAAGTGCTATGCTCTCTGAAACAAAAATATTACCAGATTAACAAGTACATAGTTACTTTCTGAAGAGTGGGAAAGATGCTGCTGGTGGTGTATGAGAGCCAATTCTAATTTGTAGGTGTATTGTGGATGTAACATAATATTATTTGTTTGGCTTTTTACAGTTTATAAAAGTGACATGTGTTTTGTGATCTGATCATTTCACAAGCATATTTTCCTCATTTACGTATTAGGGATTTGAGGCTTGGAGAAACTAAGCCACTTGTCCAAAGTCATACATCTGCTCAGAGGGCCCAGACTCATGTCTTCTGTATCCAAAGCCCGTATGCTCTCTCCCCCACATCACTATTTGCCCTGAAGTTTGTAGTTCAGGCACACTGAGAAACCACTGTAGGCGAAGTTTAAGACCAGATGCCCCGTGCATGGGGGACAGAGGGAGCTCGGGACAGAATGCTCCTCTGGTGATACTGCCCACTTCCCAGCCACGCTGTGAGCACAGCTGCCTGGCTTCTGCTCGCCCTTCTCGTGTGTGCTGAGGCCATCTGTGGAAATCCCCTTCGGGGTGGCTCTCTCTGAGAGCAGTTCTTCTCTCACTCTGCCCCCATGAATACATACACAGGCCTACACTGGTCCTTCCGTGCTATGAATCAGACCCCATGACAATGGCTGATTATTTAGAAGTGGACCCCTGCCCTGCCCTGGGCCAGCCTCCCGGAAGTCTGAAACTTGACTAGAAATCCAGAGACTGGGAGTGGCTGGAGCTGCGGAGCTGAGCGGCAGCGTGCACGCAGGGGAGCGAGCGCGGCAGGGGCTCCGGCACGAGCTCTTCCGGCTGCCTCGATTCCTGCGTGGTGTCCACCTCTTCCTCTTGTCCTGCTCAAACTGCTTGCTCAGGTTTGCTCTCCAGAGACTCTTGACTAGCACATCCATCAGCAATCCGTTTTCCCTTCAAATCCAGGGGACACGGTTGTCAATTCCCTTTCTGAAATCTTTCCCCGTTGGCTTTCATGACGCCCCTTCCCCATTCTCTTCCCGCCTCACGGACCGCACCTCCTTAGTGTCCTCCGCGGTGCCCCTCCACTGTCGCTGTTCCCTGGGCTCTATCCTTGGACTCCGTGGCTCTAACTTCTCACCTGGTTGCTCTGTCTGCTCGCATGGCTTCAGCTACCTGCTGGGGCCTCCCTCCAGCTGTACTCAAACACGTTTCTCTTAGATACGTCACTGCCCCTCCCCAGGCTCCCAGCCTTTGCTCCTGCCCTGCAGGGGCCCCAGGCCTTTTCTCCCAGACAGCTCTTCTTCATCTTTTGGATTCGGGATGGACATTGTGTCCCACAGCAGGGGGACCATGTTCTTGCTCTCATACATACCAAATTCGTTTTGAAAAACTATGCTCCCCTTTGTGCAATTTGCTAATCACCAAAAGTGTTATCAAAAGCTTAGGAAGTTGCAAACGAAGTAATTATTGGTTCAGTATAAACACTGACATTTTAAAATAAAGCTGGAATTTAAATACTTCAGTGATTTGATGCCCTTTATCACCCTTTTAAAGAACACATGAACCTACTCTTTTAACAGTCAGAAGTTTTATATCCTTTCTCTTTCCCCTTGAATTTATATTTTCATTCTACCTCCCCCACAGAAATTCACCCTCATGTAAATTATTTTAATCTTGGGTCTTTCACTCTCTCACATTTCTCTACCACAGAAATATGTATATAAGTTGAAAAAAATTTAAAAAGTCCTATGATCATAAATTTCTAAGTTAAATTGTTCTCCTCTGGATTAAGTTTTCATTACAATTTCATAGTATATGGCGGTACCCAATTAAGCAAAGGATTACAAAATGTGTTACAAATTTTGATAAATAATTATTAGCCACAAAAAGTAAATGATTATTGAGACAGATGGGCCTTTTAAAAAATTGCTTTATGTATCCATGGATGGATATTACTTATTACTAGAATGAGATAGCATTTCTGCATCACTTCTATTCCAATTTTTCTTTTATATATAAGCATTGAGAAACTTCACTCATAAATAAAAGTTTCATTAGGGAGATGTCATTTGATTCTTTGAGCTCTTTCCAAAACGTGTGTTAAAAATAACATAATTATATAGCATAAAAAATTATTTTTTAATTTCAATCGGCTGATAACTATATCATATCCTCCTTTAATGTTGAAAAAGGATTTGTACTTCAGCTATTGGAGTAATTTGCTTTCTCAGTCACTAGGACATAAACTCAAACTTTTTACCAAAATTTATTATATAACTACCAATTATATGTTACTCTTTCATTTAGATGTATTTTATTTAACCCACTATATTCTGAAAGATTTGGGACTATCAAAAAAATTTTAAATTTCAATACTCCTTTGTTGATGCCTCTTTTTCCTAAAATTGCTTTATGTTGCCACATGCTATATATATATATTAAATCATATATATTAAATCCTGGGAGCTTCTTATTACATATACAACCTAATTGGCATAGACAGTCCTCACTCTTAAGGTGGATGCATTTGGTCTTTCTTTGTGGAAATGAATCAACTATTTTATGGTCCATTTTGCTTCTGGTTATGTGAGTGTGTGTTTTTTTAATGACATCATAACTGACCTGGCTGTTTGGTTAATGTATACATTTCTCTGACTTTACAGCTTCTTGTGTCCCGCTGCCATTTCTGAAGGGCAGGTTGGAAATTAAACATCAGAATTAATTCATTTAATCTATGAACTATTTCGAAGCTACTTTCTTCATGAATTTTTATTACATGGTATTCAGTTAATAGCGGTTAAAGAATTAATAGAATTGTACTGATCAAATGTTACTGTGATTAAATTATATTGATTACATGATAAGCAGCCTCAAATAACCAGACTAATTACAATGACTAGGTGCTCAACAAACGTTTTGCTGAGTAAAATGAATAATGAATGGGAAAATCCCAAACACATATTGGAATAGTTGCTTGAAATTTTTCCAGTAAACTCTGTCTACTTCTGAAATGTCTCCTGTTTCTAATTTTCCTAAAAAGAAAATTAATATCAGCAACTTAGATTTGTTAAGTTTTTTGTAGGTGTCAAGCACTGTGCTGTTTGCATGTATTAATTAATTTAATTATCACAATGCTATGGGGTTGTTATAAAAATTAAAAGTGTGTAAAGTTCTTATACAAACATAGAAATCTGTACTTAATATTAACTTAAAAGATAGAGTTGACATCTTTCTAAATTTAATTGAACTGGGAAATGACTTTATTTCTCAATCCTCTAAGAGTGCACTTAAGATATTTTTACAGCTGCTACAGAGGCCTCTGATTTTAAATAATCAATTCAAATCCTCAGTGCAGAGGCCCAGAATTTGTGTTGAGCCAAACTCTACTTAATTTTTTTGCCCTTTGAAATATTTACTTTTTTTCTAACATAAATAGGATTCAACCAGGTACATTTAAATTGTTCAATTAAATCTCCATTGCTTGAAGTGGTTGTTTACACACCTCTGAGTCGGCTCACACTGGTGGTGGATGCCATCACCCTCAACCTGCATTAGAAACAATGTTCACATGCACAAATTGTGGCAACTCTGGAAATTAACTGTTGACTCTTGGCAGTTTGATATTCATCATTATGATATTTATCATGAAGACCTCGGTTATCTTACATCCTGTTTTGATAGAGATCTCTAGATCAAGACCATGCTATTGGGCTATCACTAACTTCTGTGACATCTCCCAAGGGCACGTTACAGAGTAGGGGATTTTAGTTTCTCCTCTGAGATTTTTGGGTTCCATTGATATTGCCAAAGGGTGGTCCAACATCCATTCAAGGCTACAGAAATAATATTCTTGAGCACCCAGCTTCAGTGGCATTCCATTACCTATAAATTAGGGTGACCCTGTGTGCTGGTTTGCCCTGGCCACTGTGAACTTGTATTCCTAGCCTCTCATCCAGCATTTCTACCAGGTGTCTCATTTTTTAATGGATTTGTTTAATTAATAGTAGGATGACAAGCTGAGATGGTTTGGACAGACCTCCATGTTGAGTATCCAGCTTCTGTCATGGTCTCTATTGTATGTTAGATGTATGTACGATGAATGGAATTCTCGTTTAACACATATTTCAATGTGGAAACTAACCTTCCTTGTCTTTATTGGACTTTTTTCAAGGGGTAAAGCAATTAACACTGTCTTGTCAATGGCAGTGTGCAGAATTGCTGATAAAAACCAAGCTGCCCTCAGACAGGGGCTGTAGTGACAGCTCATTTCTTCCATCTCCAGTGATGGGGGTAGAGATACCTGCTGGTCTCTGGGCACCCCTGCCAGACTGCCAGTGGGGTGGGTCAGAGGGAAATGGGGAGGTTGCAGGTTAGGTGTATGTGAAACATGTGCGGGAAATACAGGCTGAGCGTTCCTATCAAAAAATGAATACAGAGATTCAAGATGGCGGCATGAAAGGTGACACGGAGAACTCCTCCCAAAACCACAAATAGTACAAAAATATAGTCAATTACTATGACTAACCCAAAAACAGCAAGAAGAAAGAAGGCTGAACCAGACTGCATACAGACCTCACAAACAGAGCAGACCTCATGAAACAGGGTAACGTACAAAACCCTTAATCAGGCAGGACCAAGGCCCTTCCCACACACCAGCTCACCAGCGGAAGGAAGAGAAACAGAGTGGGGATGGGGTGGAAGCCTGGGACTGCTGAATACCTAGCCCTGGAGATCTGCTTTGTGAGCGGAAGCCTATACTGTATGGTGCTTTGGACGTTGGGGAGCCTGGATGGGCGGAGGGCCTGGGAGACTGACATTCCGGCCATTTGTGGAGGACGGGATCCACACTTGGTCACTCTGTGTCAGAGGAAGGGCGGGCAGTCTGAGAGGCTTCCTACTAGCAAGAGGGCTGCTGAAGGGGTGGGGTTTGCATGGAGCTTGCTGCATGGGAGAAGGGATAGGGGGACAAGGTTGTCTGGGTGCACTCTGCCCAGCTGGATGGGAACTTTGAGGAGCTTCAGGTGCTCCATCCCCCTGACTGCCTACTCAGCTCCAAGGCCCCCCACTGTGACACACAGCCTGCTGAGCCTTCCTACTGACCTGCAGGCACCTGCTCGCAAACCAGCAGGCACTGTGCTGGTGTCAGGAGAGCCAGAGGGAGGCCCTGCCTACAACAGCTAGAGACACAAAGCACAGAGGCTTACACGTGTGTGCTTGGCCCACTGGCTCTGACACTGGAGACAGGCACAGCAGACGGGAATCAGGAAACAGATCTTTCCTCACCCCAGGCACCAGTTCCACTCCCCTACGACCCCCAAACTCACTCTAGGGGCTGAGCAGCTCCACAGACTGGAGCTTCTGCGCACTAGTGGGCACCACACAGGAAAATGAAACGTCAGAAGAACATGGTTCAGACCAAAATTTCACAAACCCCAGAAAGAGGGCCAAATGAAGCAGAACTCACCAATCTTCCTGAAAGAGATTTCAAAATAAAAATTATAAACATGCTTATGGAGGTACATAAAAATATTCAAAAACTCAGGAAAAAATTTAAGTTGTAGATTCAATCATTAAGAAATTCCATATCTGAAATGAAACACACAATGGAGGGATTTAAAAGCATATTAGATGTAGTAGAAGAGATGGTAAATGGAATAGAAATTAGAGAAGAGGAATACAAAGAAGCTGAGGCACAGAAAGAAAAAAGGAACTCTAAGAATGAAAGAATATTGAGAGAACTGTGTGACCAATCCAAACGAAACAATATTTGCATTATAAGGGTACCAGAAGAAGAAGAAAGAGATACCTATAAGTACATACCTATCAATAATCACGCTAAATGTAAATGGTCTGAATGCACCAATCAAAAGACATAGAGTTACTGAATGGATAAAAAAACAAGACCCATCTATATGCGGCCTACAAGAGACTCACTTCAAACCCAAAGACATACACAGACTGAAAGTAAAGGGATGGAAAAAGATATTTCATGTAACTATTAGTGAGAAAAAAGCAGGAGTTGCAGTATTTGTATCAGAAAAAAAGCCTTCAAAACAAAGAAAGTCACAAGAGACAAAGGACATTACATAATGATAAAGGGGTCAGTCCAACAAGAGGATATAACTATTATAAATATCTATACACCCAACACAGGATCACCTACATATGTGAAACAAATACTAACAGAATTAAAGGGGGAAATATAATGCAATGCATTCATTTTAGGAGACTTCAACACACATCTCACTCCAAAGGACAGATCAACCAGACAGAAAATAAATAAAGAGACAGAGGCACAAAACAACATATTAGAACAGATGGACCTACTGGACATCTACAGAACACTCCATCCAAAAGCAACAGGATACACATTCTTCTCTAGTGCACATGGAACATTTTCAAGAATAGATCATATATTAGGCCACTAAAAGAGGCTCAGTAAATTAAAAAAGACTGAAATTGTACCAACCAGCTTCTCAGATCACAAAGGTATGAAACTAGAAATAAATTACACAAAGAAAATGAAAAATCCCACAAACACACGGAGGCTTAATAACATGCTCCTAAATAATCAATGGATAAATGACCAAATAAAAACAGAGTTCAAGCAATATATAGAGACAAATGACAACAAGAATTCAACACCACAAAATCTGTGGGACGCAGCGAAGGCTGTGCTAAGAGGTAAATATATTGCAATACAGGCCTACCTCAGGAAAGAAGAACAATCCCAAATGAACAGTCTAAACTCACAATTAGCGAAACTAGAAAAGGAAGAACAAATGAGTCCAAAAGTCAGTAGAAAGAGGGACATAATAAAGATTAAAGCATTAATAAATAAAATTGAGAAGAATAAAACAATAGAAAGAATCAATGAAAGCTGGTTCTTTGAGAAAATAAACAAAATAGATAAACCCTTAACCAGACTTATCAAGAAAAAAAGAGAGTCTACACACCTAAACAGAATCAGAAGTGAGAAAAGAAAAATCACTACAGACACAACAGAAATACAAAGAATTATGAGAGAATATTATGAAGAATTGTATGGTAACAAACTGGATAACCTAGAATAAATGGACAATTTTCTAGAAAAAAACAACCTTCCATGGCTGACCCAGAAAGAAAAAGAAAATCTGAATAGACAAGTTACCAGCAAAGAAATTGAATTGGTAATCAAAAAACTACTAAGAACAAAATACCTGAACCAGATAGTTTCACTGCTGAATTTTATCAAACATTTAGTGAAGACCTAATACTCATCCTCCTTAAAGTTTTCCAAAAAGTAGAAGAGGAAGGAATACTCCCATAACTCATTCTACGAGACCAACATCACTCTAATACCAAAACCAGGCAAAGACACCACAAAAAAAGATAATTACAGACCAATATCCCTGATGAACATAGATGCAAAAATACTCAACAAAATATTAGCAAACTGAGTTAAAAAATACATCAAAAAGATCATCCATCATGATCAAGTGGGATTCATCCCAGGGATGCAAGGATGGTACAACATTCGAAAATCCATCAACATCATCCACTACATCAACAAAAAGAAGGACAAAAACCACATGATCATCTCCATAGGTGCTGAAAAAGCATTTGACAAAATTCAACATCCATTCATGTTAAAACCTCTCAACAAAATGGGTATAGAAGGCAAGTACCTCAACATAATAAAGGCCATATATGACAAACCCACAGCCCTCTTATACTTAACAGCGAGAACCTGAAAGCTTTTCCTTTAAGATCGGGAACAAGACAAGGATGCCCACTCTTCCCACTTTTATTCAACATAGTTCTGGATGTCAGACAACACAACACAAAGAAATAAAAGGCATTCAGATTGATAAGGAAGAAGTCAAACTGTCCCTGTTTGCAGATGACAGGATAGTGTACATAAAAAATCCTAAAGAATCCACTCCAAAACAAATAGATCTAATATCTGAATTCAGCAAAGTTGCAGGATACAAAATTAATACACAGAAATCTGTTGCATTCCTATACATTAATGGTGAACTAGCAGAAAGAGAAACCAGGTAAACAATTCCATTCACAATCGTATCAAATAGAATAAAATACCTAGGAATAAACCTAACCAAGGAAGTGAAAGACCTATACCCTGAAAACTACAAGACACTCTTAAGAGAAATTAAAGGGGACACTAACAAGTGGAAATTCATCCCATGCTCTTGGCTAGGAAGAATTAATATTGTCAAAATGGCCATCCTGCCTAAAGCAATCTACAGGTTCAATTCAATCCCTATCAAAATACCAACAGCATTCTTCAATGAACTAGAGAAAATCGTTCTAAAATTCATATGGAAAAACAAAAGACCCGAATAGCCAAAGCTAACCTGAGAAGGAAGAATAAAGCAGGGGGAATAACACTCCCTGACTTCAAGCTCTACTACAAAGCTACAGTAATCAAGACAATTTGGTACTGGCACAAGAACAGACCCATAGAGCAGTGGAACAGACTAGAGAGCCCAAGTATAAACCCAAGCATATATGGTCAATTAATATTCGATAAAGGAGCCATGGATATACCATGGGGAAATGACAGCCTCTTCAACAGCTGGTGTTGGCAAAAGTGGACAGCTACATGTAAGAGAATGAAACTGGATTACTGTCTAACCCCATACACAAAAGTAAACTCAAAATGGATCAAAGACCAGAATGTAAGTCATGAAACCATAAATCTCTTAGGAAATAATATATTCATAAATCTCTTGGACATAAACATGAGCAACTTCTTCATGAACGTATCTCTCCAGGCAAGGGAAACAAAAGCAAAAATGAACAAGTGGGACTATATCAAACTAAAAAGCTTCTGAACAGCAAAGGACACCATCAGTAGAACAAAAAGGCATCCTACAGTATGGGAGAATATATTCATAAAAGACACATCCGATAAGGGGTTGACATCCAAAATAAATAAAGAGCTCACGCACCTCAACAAACAAAAAGCAAATAAGCCAATTAAAAAATGGGCAGAGGAGCTGAACAGACACTTTTCCACAGAAGAAATTCAGATGGCCAACAGACACATGAAAAGGTGCTCCACATTGCTAATCATCAGAGAAATGCAGATTAAAACCTCAATGAGATATCACCTCACACCAGTGAGGATGGCCACCATCCAAAAGACAAAGAACAACAAATGTTGGCGAGGATGTGGAGAAAAGGGAACCCTTCTACACTGCTGGTGGGAATGTAAATTAGTTCAACCATTGTGGAAAGCAGTATGGAGGTTCCTCAAAAAACTCAAAATAGAAATACCATTTGACCCAGGAATCCCACTCCTAGGAATTTACCCTAATAATGCAGCAGCGCAGTTTGAAAAAGACATATGCACCCCTATGTTTATCACAGCACTACTTACAATAGCTAAGAAATGGAAGCAACCTAAGTGTCCATCAGTAGATGAATGGATTAAGAAGATGTGGTACATATACACAATGGAATATTATTCAGCCATAAGAAGAAAACAAATCCTACCATTTGCAACAACATGGATGGAGCTAGAGGGTGTTATGCTCAGTGAAATAAGCCAGGCAGAGAAAGACAAGTACCAAATGACTTCACTCATATGTGGAGTATAAGAACAAAGAAAAAAAACTGAAGGAGCAAAACAGCAGCAGATTCACAGAACCCAAGAATGGACTAACAGTTACCAAAGGGAAAGGGACTGGGGAAGATGGGTGAGACGGGAGGGATAAGGGGAAAAAGGGGCATTATGATTAGTACACATAATGTAGGCTGGGGTGGGGGTGCACAGAGAAGACAAGTGGTGATTCTACAACATTCTACTACGCTGATGGACAGTGACTGTAATGGGGTATGTGGTGGGGACTTGATAATGGGGGGAATCTAGTAACCACAGTGTTGCTCATGTAATTGTATATTAATGATACCACAAAACAAAACAAAACAAAACACAAAGAGTCAGTACTACCCACCTATTTAAATGGCTATAGGGACTATAGTTAGCAATACTGTAATAACATTGTATGATGACAGATAGTAATTACAGTTATCATGGTCAGAATATGTGTAATTGTTGAGTCACAATGTTGTATACCTGAAACCAATATACTATTGAATGTCAATTATACTTCAATTAAAAATTTTTTTAATAAATAAGGAAAATGGTTAACGTTAGAAAGAACCACAATATGAAATGTGAGTGAATGTGGTATCACTGGAACTCTCATCTACTGCTGGTGGGAGTGTAAATGGTACAGCTACTTGGAAGACAGTGTGGCAGTTGCTTTCCATATGACCCGGCAATTCTGCACCTAGATACTATAGGAGAGAAATTAAAACATACAGCCACACAAAGACTCATCCGTGAATATTCTAGTAGCTTTATTCATAAGCACTTAGAACTGGAAAACAAGTGAATGTAAGGAAATGGTGGCCTATCCATACAACTGAATACAATTCAGCAATAAAAAAGAACAGACTACTGAAATGAACATCTGCATGAAAGAATCTAAAAATTCTGAGTGCAAGAAGCCAAATCCAGAAGACTATGTACTGA
>JAQQAC010006904.1:64128455-64239885 GCA_029783875.1 Phataginus tricuspis | reverse complement strand
TGGACTGTGAGACTATTTCCTTCCCCAGCGTGGGGAAGTTTTCGGCAATTATTTCTTCAAAGACACTTTCTATTCCTTTTTCTCTCTCTTCTTCCTCTGGTACTCCTATAATGCGAATATTGCTACGCTTCGATTGGTCACAGAGTTCTCTTAATATTCTTTCATTCTTAGAGATCCTTTTATCTCTCTCTGCCTCAGCTTCTTTGTATTCCTGGTCCCTGTCTTGTAATTCCTTGATCGTGTCTTGAACCTGATTCAATCTGCTGTTGAGCCCTTCGATGGCTTGTTTCATTTCTGCATTGTCTTTCCTCACTTCCCTCACTTCCTCCCTCAGCTCTTGCACATTTTTCTGTAGATCCGTCAGCATGGCTATGACTTTTATTCTGAATTCTTTTTCTGGAAGACTGTGAATGTCCATTTCTCCAGATTCTTTCTCTGGGGTGGTGTTTGTCTGAAGCTTTGTCTGTATCATATTCTTCTGTCTTCTCATGACTGTAGAATTGGTTGTTGGTAGCAAGGAGAGATAAGAAAGGAGAGACAAGAAAAAAAAGAGATTTCTACTAATAATATAAAAGTATAAGGAGAGAGAGAGAAGGGAAAAGAAAAGAAAGAAAAAGAAAAGGCAGCAACACCTAAAAGAAAACAGCAAGAACAACAACAAAACAAAACAAAACAAAAAAAAAAAAAGAAAAAAAAAAAGAAAAAAACACCAAAAAGCCCACCGGGGGTGGTTTCTGTGCGAATGCTGTAGGTGGCGCTATTTCTCCGCTATTCCAGAGCCGCGGCCACGTCGCTCCACACGGCCCTTTAAATCTGTGGCCGGGTGAGAATGGATGGGAGGCTGTTGAAAGAGAGGGAAAGAAAAAAAGGAAAAGAAAGGGGAGAAAAAACAAAAAAAACAAAAAAAGAAAAAATAAAAAGCCACCGGGCGTGGGTTCTGCGCGAGTGCTGTAGGTGGTGCTGTTGCTCCACTATTCCAGCGCCACTATAGTTCTGGCTGGGTTGGAAACAATGGGAAGCTGTTGATCTCCGTGAGGGTCTCAATGGCGGGCACTCTTTCCCAGTCGCCAGCTACGGGGTCCAAAGCTCCCCAGGACTCCCAGCATGCTGGGCTCACTTCGCGGGGCTATCCGGCCCCTCTACTGAGCTCCTGTCTCTTTAAGACCGCTGAGGTAGAGCGCGCGCTTTTCTTCCCCTTTTTCTCCTTTCTTTTTCCTTCCCGGAGCCTGCCGCGGGCAACTTGCACGTTCCCGGCTGGGACTCTGTGCCCTCTGTCCCTCCAATCTCCGCTACACCGCAGACCTCCACTCCCTCCTGGCTCTGAATCCTCTCCTCCCGCCGGAGCGCTGGGGGAGAGGGGTGCTCGGTCCGCTCGCGGCTCCGTACCTTACCCGCCTTGCCGGAACTCCCGCCGGAGTGCTGGGGTGGAGGGGCGCTCCGGGCGCAGACTTCCCCTGCCTCCCGGCTCTGAATCCTGTCCTCCCGCCGGAGCGCTGGGGGAGAGGAGCGCTCGGTCTGCTCGCGGCTCCGTACCTTACCCGCCTTGCCGGGACTCCCGCCGGAGTGCTGGGGTGCAGGGGCGCTCTCGTCTCGCTGGATCGTGTTTCCGTCCCGCCTCGCCGGGTGCCGTGTCCTCTGTCCGGCGTGTCTGGCCGCTGGAGCTCTGGGAGGGGGAGCGCTCGGTCCCACCGGATCGCCGCCCGTCCGCCTCACCGGCTGCCAAGTTCTCACAGGTGTAGCTGTACGCTGTGCACTTTCCTGTGTATTCTGGTCTCTCTTTTAGGGATAGTTGTATTTGCTGTATTTTCGTGAATAAATATAATGTTGGGAGGAATTTTTCTGCTAGTCCGTTCAAGACGCCATATTCCCGGAAGTCCTTGAAGCTGAGACATTTTATATAAGTCATTTAGGTTAAATTTATACAAGTTTTATTTTTAAAAATAGATAATGTCCTCCATTTAGTATAATTTGCTTTGAACTTAACAGGCACCTCAGGACCTATAAAGCAAATGAGTTTTTAAAAAAAATTACAGTTTATAAAAAATAATTAATTAAAGGTATTGAAAGTTTCAAACTCTTAAAAAAACTTTAAAGAACACAATTTCATGAGAATTTAAAAGATAATAGCTTCCTTAGAAAAATCCCGGTGCCATAATATTAAAGACAGATCCACCCAAGAAACAGATTCACGTATGTGAATATGCACCAAAGATAATTGTTCTGATTATGTTATTCACAAATGTTCAGATGATTACCATAAAGGTTTACAAATTTTGCTTGAATGCCCCGAGATATCTATCCTCTCTATCTCTCTAATTTACCATCAATTTATCTAGATATAGTCAGACAATTTTTAGTGTTTATAAATGTTTCATTTTTGAAAATGGAGTTGATTATAACTATTTTAAAGATTTACCAATATAATAAAAATGTGTTGGTCAATAAATAAGTATTTCAAAAAATATAGAAGTTTAATTATTTTTATGCCCCTTTTCACTCTCAAATGTGTCTTGCCTGGATGACAAACTATATGGTCTCCTCATCTGTGGCTGTGAGGGCAGCCTCTCTGGTTGGGCAGTCATGAGTCTCCACTCCCTTTTCTGATGCACATTCTACTCCCATCAAATGGAACTATTCACTGTCCACATTTAGATCTGGCGTTTCTTTGCTTCTTTGTCTTGATTCCTGTTACTTCCCGGTCCTCAACCCCCTTCCCATTGCCACATACCTTTTTCCTACCCTTTCTCGTAGGCCCCAGCTACTTCTTCTATGAAGTCTTTTTCTCAAGTCAGACCTCTGTTCCCCTAGCACTTTAATTCTCTTGGATGATTTATCACATTTTTTTTTATCTGTAGCTTCTTTAAGTCCATGTTTTCTCTCTTCTTTTCTCCAAGTGCTTTAAGGCCAGAGAGGTATACTTTATACATCTTTATATGGCCCGTAGTTCCTAGAATAGTGCTTGGCACCTAGAATGCGTTTAGTAAACATTTGTTAAACAACTGAATATATGAAGGAAAGAACAACCCAATGAATGAATGAAACCTTTGTTTAGCGCAAGTGATGAGCAACTCGTATCAGCACATGTGGTGTGGTGAAACAGATTTTTAAAGCCTTTTTTCATTAAATTTATGATCATTGGTAAATCTTACAAATCTTTCTGGAGTAGGTCTATGCACATGAAGTAGTTACAAATATTTTCCACTCTCCTGATTTGCTGTGGTTTATTGGAATCCTTTTGACATCCTGAAAGAAAAAAAGGAGGGAAGTTCTGAAGTGCGGAGGTCCTTATTCCAAAGGTCCGGATCCCATGGCTGGGCCGCCCACCAGGACAGCATTCCAGCAGACACGACCGGAGTCTAGCCAGCAGCCCAGATGCTGACATGTGATGCCCACTGTTTGCAGATTCTGCCCCCAAGTTTCTTCCTGGAGGAAGAGCCAGGATTTTATCTCATCACAATTCAAGCTGAGCTAGGCACCCCAGACATCATGGTTCAGAATTTCTGTATGTCCTCCACAATGCTGAGCACATTGTCTCACACATAATACATGCTCGTGACTCAAAAAAATAATAATATCCACTGAATTAATAAATGAGTGAACAATCTCATCATCAAATAAAGCAGGAAGGGCTGCCCTTTGTCCTGAATTGTGAAACTGCAGGCCTTCCAGGGATGTGAGAGTGCTGAGTTCCTCAACCTCACAGCTTTCTAACTTCAGCCACCTCTTTAGAGGTGGCATTTAGCGCCAATGACACAGAGCTACCGAGAAGGACTACACTTCCCATAACGTCTGCTCTAGCGCCAAGAACTCAAAGCTGAATTAAAACAACGACATATCAGTCAGCCAGTATTTACTGAGCACTAACTGTATGTATGTGTGCCACTGACATAAGGCTTACAAAATTTACAAATGAAATATGGAAACACTGCTCTTGCTTCTCAAGAACTTAATACTTCTTTGGGATGCAGTATTAAAATATTCACAAAATAAAAAAAAGTTATGCAAAACTATAACACAATATCAAATTGTGTGGTTTGGAAAATAAGGGGGTGTTGAGTTCAAAGAAGAAATTGAGCTAAAGAAACTTTTATGCCAGAGAGGTGGTATTTGTCAGCAAATGCTGTGCAGGTTGTTTCTGAGAACATATTCAGATGTCACAGCCCAAATTCCTTATCCAGATTCTAGCTGTGCGTACAAGCCAACATTGGTTCTCAAGTGTTACCATCTAGCTGGTGGGGAGGTGAGCTTCAGGCACAAAGCCTCCAACAAAATGTAGAGTATCTAGAAGCAGGCTGGACCAGGCAGAGCAATTATGTAAGGCCACCAGAGGCGTGCAGCTGGAGAGAAAGCAGAAGTGGAGGCCGGACAAAGGGTGAAAACGAACAGGTATCAGGGATAAAGGCAAGCGATGACCAGCAGCTGATGTGTTAGGGCATGAAGCTTTGACAGGTCACGGGGAGGGTGTGAAGTGGCCCAAGGGGTCCTGGACTGTGAACATTGAAATGGTGTTTGAAGCCAAAGGTGGCCAAGGGGGAAAAGGGAAGGCAGGGGTTAGAATGCATAAGGACTACACAGAAGTCCAACTACCCGTTAAAGATTCGTCAATCTAAGAAATCCAGAAATAGGACTTTGAGCCAATCTCTCGTCATGGGAAGCCCCAACCTGAGAGCAAAATTTTCAGTCTTATCATTGCCAATGCTGTCATTTATACCAAACTATGAAGAAGAGATTTAGATATGAATAATAAAACTTATTTAGATTGGTTTGTTCCATGTGACTTCTCACTTACCAGCTATCAGTCTCACTGGTATTTTTGTATTTCTTGTACATGGAAAGCATAGTTGCACCTGAGAACCTTTGGACATGCTATTTCCTCTCCTGAGAATTCCTCGGCCTTGAGGCTTTGAATGTCATTTTCTCAACCACCCCATCTAACATGGGTCCCCCCTCAGTCCACAGCTTGGCTGTCACTGTTGAAGCCCTCCCTGAGGTGGAATCAATCTGTGATGAGGCAGCCACCCTGTTTAAGGAGACTTACTCACATCCTGAAGAAGCACTCGGTGGTGCTTGGTGAACTAGAACGGTGCAATCTGATGATTTGGAGAAGCTAAGGAGGACTGGTCACTATCAATCAGGATCCATTCAAATTAGCTTTTTGTGAATTAAAATGAATTTTAAAAAGGAAACAGAATGCATTAAGCTTCAGAATATTTTAATGCCTCTATTGAGAACATAGAATCAATAAAAGCATGGGTATTCTTAGCTTACCCTCCAAAAAAATGGGAATGTAGAGTATTCAAATCCAAATATGTGCAATGAGTTCTTTAAGCAGAGAGAATATGAAAAATATAAACTTGAAGGTGGAATATTAAAGCATCTTGCTAGATGCTTTATTAATTAAGCCATTCTTAACACCTGCCATGAAAACTGGAGAAAGTCCAGTTCAAGAGGTATTGCTGGATCACACGGGGCATCCAACACTAGAAACCAAAATATTTAGAACAAAGTCTCCTGAAAATGCTCAGGAGAAAAGAACAGAAACCTGTCAGTCAATTCTCACTGACCACAAAAGACCTTCAATTCTGTGATTTTTATCACTTAGGATCTTAGAATTTTCTGAAGTAAGGATTTCTGAATCTCAAACTAGAACAAAATGATCTAACAATGGAACAGACTATTGTAAGTAGGGTTGTTTTCAGAAATCCTTATGATTTCCTTATCTGACATCAACTTACCATCATTAGAAAGACTCAGGCTCTGGGTAATGGTACCCATATCAACAGATCTCCCACACCATTCTCACGTTGTCTCAAAGCCCTGTGGCTGTCTATATATGTCTATTGGGAACCCCAGATACCACAGCAAAAAATTTCCCAAAACAAACATCTTAGTAATCATATTTGATCTAGACTTTTAACATGGGTAAGAAGAAAGGAAGACATGGCATGAAGGAATCCTTGGACTTCAAAGGCTAGATGGGATCTTTCTTTCTGGTCCAATCCATCATTGTTTATATGGAGAAGTTGAGTCCACTAAAATCAAGAGATTTTCCCAAAGTTACTGAGAATCCAGGACTCCTAATTCCCCTTACAGTATACTCAGGAAGACTGTTAAGATGATTTAATTCTTTCATTGAATAAATGATTATGGAAGGCCTATTTGTGTGCCTGGCATTATGTCCGGTGTTGGGAGATTTACTGAGTGAAACAGAAGCCAACCCTGCTTGTATAGAGCTTAGGATCCTTTAAAGAAAACAGATGATGAAATAAACAATTGCTTTGAAGGAGGATAGTGTCACAAGGCAAGTGCAGGGTGATTCATTTATTTATCCAAAAATTATTACGTGCCTCCTGTGCCTGATGCACTTTCACAAATCAGTGATCTCACAGTAGAAAACAGACAAAAGCCTGCCCTCAGGAAGCTTGTGCTGTAGCAGAGGAGTCCTACAATAAACATAATAAATAAGTGAATTATATCCTATGTTAGAAAGTGTAACTATGGGAAACAGAAAAAAATGGAGCTGGGTAGGGGGTTGGGAGAAGTGGAGGTCATGGGGGAAGGCCTCATTGAGAAGTTGTATTTAAGTGAGGACTTGAAGGAGAGGGGGAAGCCACACAGACATCTGGGGGAAGACTGTTCCTAGGGCAGGGTGTCCCTAAGAGGTCCACAGATTCCCTGAAGGCCGCGTGGCTGAGGGGATGTGAATGAGGGGAGAGCTGGCTCGTTTGGCACCACTTCAGGGCCCCAAGCCAGGGTGGAGTGTGTGTGTGCTGCTGTGCACAGCTCCCGGAGTTCAAGGGCAGGCCTGGCTCTCTTTTCTAAGCTCGCTCAGATCTTCAGCCAGCTTACCCGCTTAGGAAGTCACCCTGCTCTGGTGGAGAACAAACATTTACAAAAGATGGCCCAGAATTTTGCTCTGCTTTCATTTAAAGAAACTAACTATTCCAAAGGCAAACCCTATCAGCATCGGAAGGAAGAACTAGACATTGCAGTCCTTCAGCAAGAAGTGGTGCTGGCCTTTCCTCATGAGCCCGAAATTGCATAGCTAAGGGTACAGATGAAGGTGATCGCTTTTCTCACCCTTTCTCTTCTTCCACAGAAGACAAGATTCACAGTGTTTTCCTTAATTTTACCTCATCAGTCTGATTAGATTTTGGCCAAGCTTGTCCTGTGAGCACCCAAGTGGGGATTGTTTGCTTTACCAAAGTTCATTCTTCTCCTATTCAAATCACTCATTTCCATGGTTTCACTTCAGCGCTTTAGTGCCCCTCAGGCCTTTCAGGAATGAGCTCAATTATCAACCCTGAGTGAATCTGAAACCTGATTCAGTCTTCTTATGATCTGATTAAAGCAACGGGGTTTTATAAATGTCCCTAAAGGAAAAGTCAAACCTCGACTCTAGAGGCTGGCCAGGCAATAATTTCCTCCTGTGAACTTGTGGCTTATTATCTTTTGAATATTTGAAGCAGATCAGTGGTCTGGTGGTCATTGTGTGTCTTAGGGGGTTAAGATTTTACCATGAAAAACATTCCTTATAATACTTGGCATATGCACATTCCAAAAAAAAATCCTATCAAGAGACTGGCAGTTTTTAAATTAATTATTTGAGCTTGAACAATTCAAAAGCATCATCAAATTAAAACAAGGTAATTTGGCACAGAGGTTATTGCCCATCATGTCTTCTAATTACTTTTCTGTATTTTGAAAAAACAAAAACAAAACATTAAATGCTGAGATAATGAACTTTGGGGGCGGCGTTCCGCAGCAATCCCCTTGGTGATGGACAAACAGTGCTGACTTCCAAACAGACCCGTCTCATCTTTCCCAGAAGATCTGTTTGTAGGAAGTGGCAAGTCTAAGACTCGGTCTCCTTAGGAAGCCTGTACAGCACACTAGCCACCAATGCACACACTGTTATGGAGCAAGGAGAATATAAAGAAAATAGACACAAGGGTGCAGTCACAGAGGAAGACTGCTGGATCAAATGCATGTGCAATTATGATAGTTACGGCCAAATTCTCCTCCATACGAATGTATCCTTTTGCATCCTACTAGCAAAGTATGAGAGGCCTGTTCTCCCACAGCCTCACAGTGTTATCAGCTTTAAGGTTTCTGGCAGCTAGTAGGTAAGAAGGTCTCTCAGTGTAGTTTTAATTTACAGTCCTCTTATGAAGTAAGTTGAGCATCTTATCTATATATTTAGAGTCATTTGTACATCTTTTTTTTCCTAGAAACTGCATGGTCATGTTTTATGCCCATCATTCTCTCAGGTTTTGATGTTTTTCTTCTCAATGATAAGAACACTTTATATATTAGGAAAATTAGCCCATGATAATAAGAGTTGCAGATATCAGCCCACTGTTTGTCTTTTTTTGTTATTGCTGTTACTGTTTGCTAATGGTATTTTCTTTTGTTTCTCCATAAAAAGTTTTTAATGCATTCAAGTCTGTATTATTTTTTTAATTGCTTCTAGGATTTGGGTCATAGTGAGATGGCTTTCCCTACTTCAGATTATAAAGAAATTCATCCATATTTCCTCTTAGAAATTCTCTGGTCTTAATTTTTACATTTAGATATTGGATCCATTTAGCATTTATTCTGGTAAAACTTACCTTGGCATTTGACTTGTTCTTTATCTTGTAGTATTTTTAAGACTAATCAAATGTTTTCATGTCTTATCATTTGCATCTTTTCTCTATGTTAATTGCAGACAGAATGAAAAGTAAAGTACAAAGAAGGCAGGGGAAAATTCCAAAGAGCTTATATGTGTGCATATTTTCACTTTTTAAAATCATATTTTTTATGATTGTAATGATATTGCCTATACAATTTTGTATCCTCCTCTTTTTCATTTAACATTCTAACACAAGCACTTTCTTGGACTACTAAAAGTGATTGATAAACGTGTCTTAGGGCCTGCAAAGTAATCCATAATTTGAATATATTATTATATAATTACCCATTTTCACATTATTGATTTACTTTTTTTGACATTTTCTCATGACTGAAGGGAGGCTGTAAATTTTTGGCAAGAACATCACAGAAATGATGCAGTGTCCTTCTCAAATGAAAGGGTTCAGCTGTCAATGTTTTATTATTGGTGATTGCAACTTTGATCACTTGGTTAAGTTGGTGTCTGCAAGGTGTCTCCAGTCTAGAGTTACTAACTTTTCCCTTTGTACTTAATAAATACCTTGAGGCAGAGGCTTTGCAAATCTTAGCTCTTTTGTCCACTGATTTTTTTAGCATCCACCTGTGGATCTTGTCTGCAACGAGTATTTATTGTGATATTTGCCTGACAGTGATTGTGTACCGCCTTCTTTCTTTCTACTTCTATTCTTTGAAATCTACTGTAAGAACTCTCTTAGTCATTAATTAATTAAATTATTAAAATTAATTTATTTTCAATTATATATTTATATCAGTCTGCACTCATGGATATTTATTTTATTCTATGGGCAAAATACAATAGCATCAGTATTTATTTTGTTGTTCAAGTTCTTCTAACTTGCTCATCAGGATCTCCCTTAGGTTATACTTTTATGTGTTTTTTTTGACATGCCCCATCTTATTTTGAGCACTTTCCTACTTTCTGGCTCCACAAAATTTTCCAGACTCATCTTATTTTCCCTGCACATGCCCCAGCCTTTGGCCACTTCTCCAAGGAGCCCTGGTTCCTTTTATTGGATAATGGTGTTTAGAAGCCAAGATCTGGCTGGCCCTAGGTGTGCTCATTGAGACTGGGTACTCTTGCTTCTAGGCCTTCTCAACAGGTGTATGTGTGTATATATATGCAGAGCTTTATATTTATAGACCATATATACCCATTAGTAGCACCTACACCCATCTATATTTCTGCACAAAACTTCTTATATGTGTATCTGTGTGTGTGTGTGTATATATATATATATATATACACACACATACATATATATATTCATATACATATACATAATATTATGAGTTTATATTGATACCTGGGATTCCAGTCCAACATCACAGGATTCATTTTAACCTTTCCTTTTTCCTTATTTATAACTTCTTTCCCCAACAGTGAGAAACCAGGCTGTGATTATCTACAACTTAGTTATTAGTTACAGCAAGCATCTAATCAGAAACACATTTCTAAAAAAAAGACAGCACTTATGGATGGTTCTATTTGTCTTTAGTCTGACAATATCCAGGTGAGATACTATTTTCCACAATTACTCAAGTTAGTTATTTTCATTTCCCCTGCTTTAGCATAGTATGTTATTCATTTGTTAGTGTTTGTTAATGGTAGTATTTGTAAGTTCCCTCCATATCCTGGTTGGTTTTGTTGCTTAATATTTTAGGACCTGTAAAAGGTATATTAAATATTACTAGGTTTTAATAAGAAGGGCTATGTGAAAAGGCAGACTTAGAGATGTTATTTACATTTTAAAACTCAATTCTTGGTACAGTGTTGGCAATTCAATCAATATTTATTGAATAAAATAATTAATGTATATGTAAATAGAAAATTTTGATATTCTAGAACTACAGTTACAACAGTATTTGAAACTAAAATGGTGGCATTGGGAGAAACCCAGATGTGAAAGAAGATTTAGAAGAAAAAATATTAACAGAATTAAACTAAATCAGAGGAAAAAATAGCCTCAGATTCTCACTTTGACTTTTTTGACTGAATTCTACATCTTTTCAGTCAGCCCTTCTAAGGAGTTTGGCACAAATGGAGAAATGTCAAATTTGTCAAAGACCTCAAAAACTGTGTAATGGCCATATCAGAATTTAAGTTAGCTAGAAAGCAGAGTTATCCATATGCCATCTTCATATCTATCTATCTATCATCTATCTATCTATCTATCTATCTATCTATCTATCTATCTATCTATCATCTATCTATATTTCTATAGAATCTGAGTTTTCTTTCCATTTTCAGTGTCTTATTGTAGAATTTAAAGAACTTCTAAACAAAAGAACATATTTATTTCACATTACAAATCTGCTTGCTTCCTCCTAAGTAAATGCCATAGATAGGCCACAGATAACTTAAATTTCCAAGTAATTCAAATTTCATTGTTCAAAATGGGGGTGGGGTTGAAGATTTGGTGGAAGGTTTCACTTCTTCTGTTATCAGCTATTGTGGGGCACCTTCCATTGTCATTTTTTTTCTAGGTCATGTTCAAAGAAAGTAAACATAGGGTTCTTCATAAGGTCTATAAACATGTTTTCTTTTTCAAGTTGGGGAGATGAGGAACTAGATACATTAATAATAGTAACAACCTAGAATATAAAAAGAGTTTTGTAAGGAGAGTCTGAGTTAGATTCCTGTCACCTGGACTTCTTTTAAATGTGTTCTGGCTAACTTTTAGGTATCAAGTGGCCTTGATGTTTTAGATATCTCCACACATACTTTCTTGCTAGCAAGCTGTATGTTCACTAAAATGTCAGTTTCTCACTGACATTCTTCCTTGGCCCTCAACCTCCCTTCTCCTGCCAAATCATGCTCAGGAAAGAAACTGCATCATTTTAGTCCAGCTTCCATGAATCAAAGCCCCAGGATAGGGGAATGGAGAAGGAAAGCAGCTTTTGGGGGCATATACGAGGCACTGTGCTAGGGGATCTACATATATTCCTTTTTTCTATGTTTTAAGCCTCATGTCCAAAGTGAGGAATGGAGAGGATTTGACCATCATGTTAAAAAACTTCAGTGAGAAAAAAATTTTTAATTATTTTAACAGATAGAGTCCCCCATTTGTGCAAGTGGATAGCTATTCTACTTGACCCACTGGGAAGGTTGGGGGCAGCATCCCCTTTAACTTCTGCCTGTCTTCCTTGTGCCCTGGCTAATCTAATCCCTCATGTACTAGACTCTGAATGGTATTAGCTGAAGATTAAGTTACTTTTACTGACAGTCAGAACACATTCTGTTCTGTGACTGAGGTCATTTCACAAATGTTAATTGAGCTCCTGTTTCATACATCTCATTTCCTGTGAAAGGATGATTGGGAGAAGATGTATAGGGAATAAAGCATCACACTCTTATCTTCAAAAAGCTCACAGTCCAGTGATAAACACATGCACGGAGTGTGATGAGAGAATACGTATGTGTGTTTATCAGTGTGGGTCTCCATACCACGTGATTTTGTTTTCTAATCTCCATCAGGTTCCTGAAGCCCATGTGGAGTGTTCTGATTTCCCTTTAACCTGCTGTAAACACAACCACTTTCTCTGGCTCTCAAACAATAATAAACACAGTGGACGAGTGATAAATAACTCCGGGAGAGCTGCTCTGTTTCCAGCTGGAAGAAACCTCCTTAGCCTTGTTAGTGCTAGGCAGGATTTAGGGGCTTAAACTTGCTGTCAGAGCACCTTTTTCTCTCCCAAGATGCATTACTTTTTCCTAGCTCTTATCTTGATTCATTCAGCTGTGTCTCTGGAGGCTCTGGCCCCAACACAGGGTGGATGAGCGGGTGTGTTGGTCCCTTGTCTTCCTGGAGGAGTTGAGATACCTGAGCACCTCACCCCAAGAACATGCCCATCTCTCTAGATGGTTTTTCCCCCTCTGGTGCTCGTGATGAATACAAAACAAGAGAAGGGGACAGTCAGGCTGGCCACGGCCACTGTGAACTCCCACCACTTGTCCCTCTTGACTTTCTGGAGCCTTGGCTATGAGCCAGGATTCCACCTCATTTTCATTCTCTCAATAATTGCCTGGGACTCGATGAGAAAGGTGACTTCTAACTCTATTCTTGGGCTCAGCACAGCCAGTTTCATTAAAATGCCAGCTTTTCATTAAAAAACACAGCTAAGTGTCTTAGGTGTACCCTGGTCATTGTGATATGTTTTCTGAAAGGCTCTACGCTGCTGGTTGGTGTGGTTCAGGGCCCAGTCACACCATACAAGGTAACCACAGAGTGGACAAATTTTGTCTGTTATTCTAAGCACACACATTAGTTCCTCACCCTCACATGGGACCATGTGGTGTTGGTAGCGGCAGAGAGACATCTGAGAGGGAGACAGTGTTGTTTGCTGGCAGCTTTCCTCTGCATAGGTCTCCAAATGTGGGAAAAAGCTAAAGGCAAAGAGAATTTCCCACAGAAGGGAAACAGACCATAAAAAACCATGGATACTACGGTTCGGAGAAATAAAGTAGTTAGGAGTTCTTTGACATACTTCATCCCTAACTGGGTTTTGGAACCGAATACTTTGCATATCCTTGGATGAAATCTAAAAGATAGGAACCAGGAAGCCAAAGCTGATATTTCTCTTTACTTTGTTGAGTGTCTGGCAGAACGTGGGTTAAGACCTCACAGTTTTGTCTAGTTTCTATATAATAGCTGGGAAAGAAGTCTATGATAGTTTGGACTGTGGGGGAAAGGAAAGCAAGTTGAAGAGTCATCTCTGTCCTATGTCTATATGATGACATGTGCTGGTATAAACCCTTTAAAAGTATTTTGAAAGTATCTACAAGTCGGGGAGGAACTTCACAGAACCATTGTTATCAGTCACCTCAGGATGGGGGTAATGAATAGGGAGTGGAGTGTGGAGATAAGGAGAATATTAATTTTGTTTCTTTATATACTTCAGGTCTCTTCAAATTGTTATTTATAATTAGCCAATAATGCATTCTGTTTCAGAAAGTAGCTGGGAGGTTTGCTCGTGTGCCTGAGGCTGTCTGAGAAGGGGATTGAATCAGAGCCTCGCTGATCAGGCTGGAGCGTGTCTGGTTGCCCTGAGCCCCTCCAACCACACAGACACTGCCCACTGGACTGTTCTGCCACCCGAGGAGGCTGAGGCCGGCCGTGGGCAGCTCGCCTGCAGGAGCCTGCCGTTCCTCAGGCCCGGCCTGCAGTCATGTCATTGCAGGCTCCAGGAGGAATCAATCAAGAGTCTGGCTAGACCTGCGGCTGGAGGGAGACTCTTGAAACCAAATGAGCAGACAGATAACCAGAGAGCATGGCCACAGGGCCCGGTCTCAGTTTGTATTTCGTTAAAGCCAGCTGAGCGGACACGGTGGGGGGCAGAAAGCATGCTAGTGCCTTACAAACATCTCATTCAATCTCTCATGTGCCTATGTGTTGGTACTGTTATTATTACCCATCTAATAGACCAGAAACAGAAGTTTAGAAAGCTGAGTAATTTGCCCAAGCTCACTCAGCGTCCTACACAGGTCAACAGTGAAAATATCGTTACAATTGTATAGTTATGATATGTTGATATGTGTGTGTCATTATATATTTATATATTAATAATATATGTGATAACAGCCTTCTAGTTTTTCCAGCATTGTCTCACACTGGGTAACCTTCTCTAGTCAAAAGTCTCCTAAAAAGCAAAAATCATACTGGATTTATTTCAATCTTCTACAGTGCCTGATGTGTCACAGGCACTCACTAAATAGTAGTTTTATTGTATTATTTGTTGGACGCAACACTGACGGGACTCAGATCCCAAGTAGGTTGGCATGGAAGCTCTCCAGGCTGAAGCAGTTCAAAATAGGTCTCGCCTTGGGAAGGGCCTTGGTCACACTACTTAGTATGGGGAAAGTATTCTAATTCTTCAGCCCACTCTTTCCTCATATCTCTTTTCCTCTTCCTTTCCTTATAAAAACATCTGAGTTTGTGTTCTGGGATAAGAGAAAAATGTGGGTTCTACCCAATTTAGTTCTTCCTCTACTGATCTGATCAGGATAAACAAGAGCCTCCTAGGACTTGTAAAAAAAAAATCCTTACTCGGATCTTGAATGAATTATTGCTGAGAGGTTTTAATTGGCTGTGGTTGGCTTCTGACCTCCTGTACAGATTGATTTATGAGGTGAATTTGCAATCAACTGTTAGAAAAATTGATAGCATGGTAGCAGATAGAAGTTGCTGTTTGAATAGGGCTTGGAAAATATTTATGCCATCCTAGCTGCCACCACAAATACCCAATTCATGTCCACGGACAACATCCCATAGGAACACTGCTTTATGTACTTTACATGTTCTGTTTCTAGAGTCAGATAAAGGTTGCCATTTTCCATTCTGGAGACAGAAAAATATTAAGTTAATGTGTAGAATTCTCTCTTTTATTTGTTCCTATAGTTGCTCTTAAGTCTCCGATAAGATTTTATATATGAAAGTTTCTCTTTTAACCCAAAAGTGATTTGTTTTTTTAAGTTTTCATTTTTGCCACCATTTTAGTATTTCATGTGATTCTCCATGGGACTTGATGACTTCTGTTTGTGAACCACTACCCTAAGGATTTTGGACAAGCCCTTGAACTATAGTACAGCAGGTTCTCTCCCCTTACTTAAAGGAGGAAGTCAGATTTTGAGAGACTGTATGGGGTATAGGGGCTGTGGGCACGTGGGAGATGGTACAGGTTGGCTCACAACCTATGTCCTGGCCCTAAATGCCTTTAGAAATATGAAAGACCTGTGCTCACTAGTATTTCACTCTAGTTCACGTTGCTTGTAGGGCTGTTCAAATCCAATGAGCCATTATTAGAAAATGGTTTAGAAATAAGTGAAGCATTTCCTTGTGTGAATTCTTTTTTTTAATTTTTATTCTTTTCTTAAATTAATTAATTAATGTATTTATTTATTTTGGTATCGTTAATGTACAATTCGTTGAACAACATATGGTTACTAGACCCCTTCTTATCAAGTCCCCCCCACATACCCCATTACGGTCACTGTCCATCAGTGTAGTAAGATGCTGTAGAATCACTACTTGTCTTCTCTGTAAATACTGCCTTTCCCATGTCCCCCCTGCTACATTATGTGTGCTAATCGTAATGCCCCTTTTTCCCCCTTATCCCTCCCTTCCCACCCATCCTCCCCAGTCCCTTTCCCTTTGGTAACTGTTAGTCCGTTCTTGGGTTCTGTGAGTCTGCTGCTGTTTTGCTCCTTCAGTTTTTTCTTTGTTCTTACACTCCACATATGAGTGAGATCATTTGATACTTGTCTTTCTCCTCCTGGCTTATTTCACTGAGCATAATACCCTCCAGCTCCATCCATGCTATTGCAAATGGAAGGATTTGTTTTCTTCTTATGGCTGCCTTGTGTGAATTCTTATAGCCTGTGTTACATGGATTTACATTGATTATCAGCCACCTACAGTCTAGTCCCTGTCTTCTTTCTCCAACAAGCTTCTAAACCTTCCTTGGCACTTTGTTAGTTCAGAGTCAGTGCCTAATAACTTTGTATTAACTTTATTCATCTATTCAACAAGGCTTTCCTGAGTGCCTCCCATGATGAGCCTCTGAGTGGGCACCTACTGCACAGTGCTGAACAAAACAGATGTGGATCTGACCCTCATAGAGCTTAGCTTCCATGGGAAGGCAGACATCGAACAAGTAAAACACATAAATCAGTCATTACAAATTGTCATATGTGCTAAAAAAGAAAAACAACAGGATGCTGTGGGAGAAGATAAAAGCTAATGTCCATGTCATATTAGGCTCAAGAGAGGGTCACCTGGAGAGGTGACACTGAAACTGGGACCTGGAGAAAGAAGCCAGCCATGGGAAGAATGGGGAAAAGCATTCCAGGCAGAAGGGACAACATGTGCAAATGTCCTGCATAGGAGTAGGACTGAGCAGGGGCAATCCAGGAGCTAAAGAAAGGGCCTATTAAGCACAATGAGCAATGCACAGAGAGAGCAAATAGATGGACAAAAGACCAAAGTCCTTTAGGGCTTTGCAGCCTAAGTTAGGAAGTCTGGACTTTGCTCCATGAGCAATGGCAAGATGTGTCGATCCTTACAGAACCTCACAAAGACACTGCATGGAACCTCTAGCTAAGTAGGGCGTCCAGCCATGAGCCAAATTAAATGAGGTCATGTCTTTTCACAAAGTTTAATGTATCTCTTTCAGTATTTTTTCAAAACATATTATATACCCTGTATGTATACTAGACAACTGGGATAGCATCTGCTTGTGCTCATCAAATATATCATAGAAGGGTCCCCATGTTCTCAAATATTCTTCTACAACATGATTTTTAATGACATCATAACATTTCCGGTATGGATGTGCCATAATGAATCTAGCCTAGCCTCTATTAGATATTTGAGTCTAATAACTTAGTAACAATATTAATAACTTAATGATAAATAACTTAAATAACAATGTATAGAACTTAGTTGCATATTAATCTTTGCACACACATCCCGATTATTCCCTTAGGGAAATTTCTAGAATGAAATGACTGGACCAAAAGAATATGCACACTTTTATGACTGGATCAAAAGTGCCAAGGTACTAGTCTGAAAGCTATCAGTTCATTACACCCATGAGTGTAACTTGAGATTAGCCATTTAAATGCCATTTAAATGACGTAAACGGCATTTAAATAGGCATACTATTTTCAAAGGTCATGTACTGGGCTGCAGAGGCAATGGGGAGGTACGCAAACCCAGCTGGGTTGGAATCTTGGGCCTGCTTCTCATGAGCTGTGTGTACTGCAAGTATACAAGCCTTAATATGAAAGACTCCAGGTTTCTTCATCTGTAAAATGGGGAGATAACAGTATTTGCCTCACAGGACTGATGCGAAGATTAAGAGAAATCATGTGTGGAAAGCACCTAACAAAGTACAGATCTTCCTTGACTTACAATGGGGATGTCCCAACAAACCCATCGCAAACTGAAAATACGGTAAGTCATAGATACACCTAACTTACCGGACATCATAGCTTAGCTGAGCACAACTCAGAACATTTATATTAGCATACAGGTGGGCAAAACCATCCAACACAAAGCCTAATTTATAATAAAGTGTTGAATATTATGTCATTTTTTTGAATACTGTAGTGCAAGTGAAAAACAGAATTGTCGTGTGGGCACAGAATGGGCGGAAGTGCATCGGTCGTCCATGCTGGTGATCACGTGGCTGGCTGGGCGCTCTGCCTGCAGCTAGCCCAGGAAAGGTCACGATTCGGATTAGAAGTACGGTTTCTGCTGAGTACTTTTACACCATCATAAAGTCGAACCGTCAGAATTTGGCAACCGTTTGTACCTACCCAGAGTAAGCATTTATTTATCTATTAGTGTTTTCCCTCAATCTCTTTCTCACACACACACACACACACACACATTTTGTTGTATGTTTTGTGGTTGTGAATTTGGACACTCTTAAGTAAATGGAAAAAAGAAAATTCCTGTCTCTGTTACAACTTCTTTTAGGCATTTAGTAAGATGTTTACCCACTTTCTCCTGGCAAGTAATAGTGTAATATTTATATTGAAAGGTGAAATTTCTCCCAGGTGGATATTTGCTTTCTAAAGAGAAGACAAGTTATCTTTGCTAACCCCTTTCTGATTATCTGGGTCTTTTTCCTACTCTAACTGTTCCCCCTCCCACCTCACATAAAATCTCTATCTGCCCAAGTTGGCTCTGACAAGCTACCCATGGAGCCATCACTCCCAGTGCGAATAAATGTCCCTTTTCACAGTAAACTTTACAGAAATGGCCCTTCTCTGCTAAAAGGGTTTAGGTACTGTCTGTTTTCCCTTAAATCTTTCACCATTTGTCCCTATTATGAGGCAAAAATGCAGCTTGGTAGAAGGAGCCCTTACAGACCTGGGGTGGAAGGTCAGCGCTGCACACTCACAGGTGGCATGGCCGGGCGCAGGGTGCTGACAGTCTAGTCTCATCGACCCTCTCTGAAGTGTAAGGTGACACCACCTCGGTGCTGATGCGAGGATTAAATGGGGTTACCATAAGCAAGAGCACTTCACCTCTGTTGTGTAGATCAATAAATGTTATGGAATCCAAATCTCCTATCTACCTCCTAAGCAATGAACAGTGAGGATACGAGCACATGAAACTTCCTACATCCATGAAAAAAGACATCTGCCTTGAGGTCTAGCTCCATCTTTTATTCCTGCAACGATCAACTGCCTCTCCCATTTTACATGCTGCCTTAGAAAATCACAGTGGCCCTGACTCACGACCAACATAAGAAAACACAAGTGCTGAGGACACGGAGGACCTCCTGGCACACTGCAGGGTTATTTGAATGATCAGGCCGACCTGCAGCCTTCCTCCTCTGTCAAGCCTAGAATCACTGAAATGGCAAAGAAGTCTGAGGCAGACAGGAGCCCAAAGAACTGAAGAGGAGAAGGGGTGCTTGAGTCCATGGCGGTCCTAAGAGTGTGTCAACAAGCAGAGAAGGACCATTTCTGTAAAGTTTACTGTGAAAAGGGACATTCATTCGCACTGGGAGTGATGGCTCCATGGTTAGCTTGTCAGGGCCAACCTGGGCAGATAGAGATTTTATGTGAGGTGGGAGGGGGAACAGTTAGGGTAGGAAAAAGACCCAGATAATCAGAAAAGGCTTGGGAAGTTCAGGACTTTAAAAGTCATAATGCAAACTAGGTTTTGAAATTTTCTAATTAGTGTTGTCATTCTTGTTACTTCTAGAAAGCTATTTCTTCCACCTCCTCATAAAGAGTCACAAATCCCCAAATTCCAAGTTCTTAAGCTGAACATGGGGTTCGAGACCTGTGTTTGAGATGGATTTATCCCCGTGGCCCAGGGGCTCCACTCGTGGAGGCTTAGCAGGCGTCACAAACCTCTCCATCTCAGTCAGTGGCAACGCCATTCTCTTACCTACTAGAGCCAAACACTTCAGAGTCCCTCCTTTTTTTTTCCTTTTTTCCTCACACCCCTCCCCATCTGCTAGAAAATCCTACTGGCTACATAGCTTTAAAATTAGTCCAAGCCAATTTGACCGTTTTTAACTACTCTCATTCATCCCTTGGTCTTCCTTACCCTTCATCTCTTCCCTGGTTATTACAATGTCCTCATCACCCGTCGCTGATCTCCCTTGTTTCAGGCTTGTCCCTCTATTTCCAGCACAGCAGGAAGACAGGCAGGTTCAGGAGTACAAGTCAGATCGTGTCAGAACCTCGCCACTGCTTCCCATCATGCTAAGAAGGGTCCCTACTGGGGCTTTTCGGGGCACAGGCGCTCCAGCCCCGTTCCTGCCTGTTTGCCGCCCTCTCTCTCACGCTGCCTGGGCTCTGGGTGCCCCTCCGGCACCATGGCAGGCACACACCTGCCTCTGCTCCTGCCCTTCCCTCTGCCTGGAAGACCCTCTCCGCAGATGCTCTCCTGGTGGCGCTCTCACTTTCTTCATATCTCTGTTCAGTTGTCACCTTCTCCATGACACGTTCCTGGAGCCCCCTTTCGAACACTGCACCCTCCCCATGCTAACCCACCTTCTCTCCCATTTTATTTTGTTCTCTTTCATGCTTATTGCTAACATACTTTATATTTTACTTACTTATCTGGTTTATCATCTATCTCCTTGCTAGACTGGGAGCTCCGTGAGGGCAGGAATTTTTGTCTGTTTTGTTCACTGTGGTATTAGTTCACAGAACAGCGCCTGGCCTATAAAGGTGCTCCATCAATACTTATGGCATTGAATTGAACCGAGATCTGGATCTAAAGCTGGGCTCCACCCCTAATGGCTGAGTGAGTACAGGCAAGATGCTTACCCTCTTTGATTGTGTGTCATGCATGGGACTGGACTTGGCTTACAGATTTCAGTAAAGGTTTATTCCCTTTGCCTTCTCTCACTTGGAGTAATGGCAAAAAGCCTTTTGAGAGGCTAGAAAAGCACAAATAGTTTTTCTCTCATTTTATTTCTCTTTCCTTCCCTTTACCTCTCATCTTCATTTTATTCCTTGTCCTCATCATTGTTTTACTAAGATTGCTGCAGGAACGCATGTCACATGGAAAGAATGATGGAGAACTCTGAGTTAGCAGTTATAATTGTTAGAACTTCAGAAAGGGACTTGCTTACTTAAACAGACCTCGGCCCAGGATGCCGCTGATGAGGACTGAGGCCACGGAGGGCTGGTGGAGTCGGAAGCTGTTGTAAAGTGGAATCTGCCGTCTGTATAGCACACTTGATGGGTCTCTCTCTGTGCTCTCAGAGAACACAAGAAAGATATTCAGAGCTGGACAGTATCCAGAAGATGCATTTAAAGTACTTCAGGTGACTAGGAGAAGGAATCACTGGGTGAGGTGCTCCCTCTCTACTCCCTCCTACCCTCCACCTGCAAACTGTGGCTTGTCAGCCTGGAATGGCGAGAAGGGATAGATAGCAAACCTGTCTGCCGCATTTGCACATGCAAGGCTCCATGCTGTACAAATGACATCTATCAACTAGTTCAATCCTTACCACTATCCTCGAAGGTAGATACTGTGATTATGCTCATCTTAGACATGAGAACATTGAGACACAGGGAAGCTGAGAAATTTTCCCAGTCATATAGCTAGTCAGTGGCAGAGCTGAGGTTCATCCCTTGCAGGTGATAGAACAAGAAACAGGACTGTTTTGTGTACACCCTTCATGTTCTTTCTCTCACTTCATGTGCTGGTGTTTTTTCCCACCAGATGCTTGCTGATTTGAAGACTGTATGACTAATCTGTGAAGAGTGAGTTATTGAGAGACATACGATGCTGTGGCGACATCTGCAGTGTGGTAGCTATGAGCCTAAGTTTGGAGGCTGGCGGGGGTAGCTGGCTGTGCCAGTCTGCGTGTGGTGCTCCTGTGTGACCTCCCTAACATCTGTCTCATCTGGAGTGAAAAGTTCTTTAGGAAAACATCTGGCACAAAGCAAGTTCTCAATGAACAGTAACTATGATTTTTCTAAGTTTTGAAATTTCTATCAAAGAGAACAATGAACTACTGGAATATGTTTCCTAGTCAACTTGCCTGAGACTTCCTGGACTGTGAATCTGTCCCAGTACAGCATTTCAGGTGACCTTATATTAAACTGGATTGTGGGGTTTTCAGCCCCTTGAAACTGTGGAATAAATGCTATTGAATGTTCTGAGGGTTCTAGGGAGAGCCTTCGGGATGGGGTGGAAGGGATGAAGTAAGGCCTTTCGATTATTTCCTGATTGTTTCTTTTCACCTGGCCTTTTTTTCTTTCCTCTCTTTCTTCCCCTTAAGTTTTGGAGGCTTACCAAGAAAACGAACAAAAGATCAAGGAAGTCACTGATATACTTAGGTTATGTGCAAGGAGGTATTTATAGATTCTTTCAAGTCTTCACCATTTAAAAATTGAGTTTAGTGCTGTTAGTAAAACATCACTGGTTGGTTCTTGTTCACTCACTCTATTTTTAGCCTGTACATTTTATAGCTGCAACATGAGGGAAAGCCTCCTATTAAAATCTTAACTATTCAGTCAGGCTTTCAGATGTGGGTTCTTAGATGGTGAAATACAGTTGCTCAAGTTGTAAGTTACCTTTTGACTGGGGAGTTCAAAGATCATGTCTCACTGTTCATGTTTCTTCTTTATTTCATTAACTCACAAACACTGGGTTTCAGATATGCATTAATTATAGAGATGGAAAGATAAATAAGATACGGGCTCTTCCTCCAAAAAGCTTATACCTACTGGATCATAATAATCTATTGTTATGGACTATTTTGATTTCTAATGATGCATTTGAATACTACCCTTACTTTTAAAAATTCTTGGAAGTTTTTACCTGCAAAAGCAGTGTTTGGGTAGGTGTAGGTTGTGTGGATGTATTCATTGCTCTCAATTTTTTGGTTTAAAAAAAAACTTTTGAAAAAAATTCCTCAAGTCCACCTGTGGTTTGGGTAGAATTGTCTACTTGGGTTTCCTTTAAGGTTTTGGGTTATAATGTGGTAGGCTGATTTATTAAAATTTCTCTGTTGTCTCCTTACTTTTAAAATGTAGATGTCATCTTCTTATACCTCCTACGTCTTCTTTTCCAAAATGAATCCTTTTGTCCTCAGAAAATTTTTGTAGAAGAGCTAAATAAATCCATAGGAAAATTTAAAGCCACAAGATTGAAAACATTTTATCCAGCTACGCTGTTTATTATTTGATGAATTTTAATAGTGTTCATTTTTTTTTTGTTGTTTTTCTAGGTGATACATGTTACCTGCAATTAATGACAATGAAAATGAGTTATACTCTAAATTTGATTTCTCTTATTTGTGTTTCATGTTTGGCTGCATTGTATAAAAAAAAGCGTCCTCACCTTCAGCACTACTGACACTTGGGGCTGGAGAATTCTGTGTTTCAGGGGGCCCTGCTGTGTTCTGTGGGATGTTCAGCAGCATCTCGGGCCTCTGCCCACTCGATGCCAACCGTATTCCAGCCCCCAGGGTGGGACAACCAAACATGGCTCCAGACACTGATAAATGTCACCTGGGAAGCAAAATTACCACCAGTTGAGAACCACTGGTCTGAAATCCAAAAACACGGTATAATAATATCAGTGATAGAAGAATCCCTAGTTTGCTTCTGATTTTATAGGGAATAATGATTCTGGTGTTTTTCCATTAAATGTATCAGTGTAGCAGAGGTGGTCTTTATGAGGTCACGGAAATAGAATTGTACTCTTACCTTAAAATAAATAAAATGTAAATTTGCAATTTGTACTGATTGGTGATAATGGAGAATAAGTGCCTTGCGGTCAGAAAGAGTAAAATTCAGCAGACTCCTTAGGACCAAGGCTGTGTGGGGAGTGTGTGTGTGTGTGTGTGTGTGTGTGAAGGAGTTGGGTAGAGAGTACTGTGTACTCTTGATTCTGGACACTCTGCTCATAGAAGCAGAAAAGAATCTGTGCTAAGAGAACGCAGCTAAGGCTTTTGCACAGTGAAGGGAAGGAAACCAAATACTGGATTCTCGCTGCAACTGAGAAACAGCCCCTGGGTATTTAGAGCAGATGAATTCTTTAGCTATTCCTTTCAAACGATAATTTACGGCTCTTTTTGTTTTTTTCTGAACTCAGTTTGTCAGGCTTCTGCTTTCAACAGTCCAAGTATAATAATGAAGTTGAGGGTCACTGTGTTAGCTTCCAGTGGCCTTGAGAAGCCTGTTTCTGCGACTGAGGTGAGATGGCAGCCTCGGCCAGGAGCTGGGAGGTTATGTTCCAACCTATCAAAACAGACTGGAGGGGGGGCCACAGACAGACAGCCCAGGTGAGAGCAAGCATAAATACTATGGCCTTAGCCGCTGGGACTCCACTTGGCCTGAATGGGCCTCCCTCTGGGGGGGCTCAGAGGCCCCCGGGGCTGGCGGATTTATGTCAGCAAGACCAGCGCCCTCGAAGGAGATTAAGAACACTTTCAAAGGGTGCATGAGTGGGTTGCTCCTCCGTCTGAGCGGTTTGGGACACAGAGCTCAGTGTGTGAGGACCTGGGCGGGTGCCAGCGAAGGGAGTAGGGCAGGCTGGAGGAATGGAAGGTCACCGGCCAATTGGGTGTTGTGATAATTATATCCTTGTTTCCTTGAAGGTACCGGTGTCCTTGATTTTCCAGCTTCAAAGAGAGCTGCCTCTGAAGTAGGGGGACGTTCACACCTGCTTTGCTACAGTGATTTCTGCCTTCTGGCTGAAGACTCAACAAGACAACAATACGTCTGTGGACCTTTTCAAGGCCATATTCATAAGCCAGGCTTGGGGAGCTTTTCTTCCTAAATGAAAATGAAAAGGTTAGTGTGCTGCGGGGGAATTCAGCAGTGAGCCCAATGAATGGCTTTACCTTAAATTCAGGTACTATGTAGGTCAGACATCCTAAATCATCCCTCCTTCCCACCCTTATTCCCTGTCCCCGCAAGTCTCACCCCTCCTCAAGGGACCGTGACAAGAGCAGAAGTCTGTGATGACTAGGGGGTTCAAAAACGCACCTGGAAGGTTTTTGGAGTTTTCTTTTTTCCTGTCCCATCCATCTTCAGAGAAGCTGTACCAACCATAATTAAAAAATGAAGCACAGTTCCATCTTTCCTATTTCCTTACAGCCCTTAGATTCCCAGAGGCCTTTAGGGAGGAAAGAGGTATTATTGTTTTAAAACGGGACCCTGTTTGAGGATCTAAAAGTGGTATTTTCACTGACTAAATATGTATTTGCTGCTCCTAACCCTAACTTTCCACTGATGATCTGAACCCTCCCATCATTAAGTGTGTAAATTTAAAACCATTTTGGTTGATAAATTCCACTTGTTTAAAAAGAGGTGACAGGTTTCTGGCTCTTCCAACCTTCCCAAGAAGTAGAGGGGAGACTGTGCCGCTCCTGGACCCTGTGCTCTCATGCTTTGCTGTTCTTGCCATCAGCTCTGTAGACCAAACCTTCCTTCTCTAGGCAAAAGCAGGTGCTGGTCAAAACCTGGAAATTAGAAAGAGGGAAATATTGTCTGTTTGTCCAGCCAGTTCTTGTCTGACCTTGACAGTGAAAAATAGTGTTTCCATGTGCAACATATTCCTTAACCCTTTTTAACTTTTGCTCCGAGCTTGTGCAAATAGACACTTACATTGAAGAATTCCCGATCTTGTGACGTATAAATAACTAGAATCTTCCCTCATTGAGACATGAGGTCTCTGCCCCAAACGCTCTGTCTTCTTCCCTCCCTCCCCCCTTCTCTTTCTCTATCTCCATTGCTCTGCGAGGTTTCCACTTCCTGAGATACGGGTAATGACTGCTGTGACACCTGGGGGGAACAAAAGCTCCATCCTCCGAAGTCAGCTCCTACCTGTCACTTGGGACCCTGGGATTCTGAGCCCTTGCCTGTGATTTAATAACAAGACCCAGTGGGGGCAGCTGTATCTCATACCTTGCTGACTGCCAAGGGAACATTTAATCTGTTGACTTTATTCAGTTATGCTAGTCTGGCAAATGTACCTGGAGCTGTAAATTATTTAGATGTTTAATTTATTTGGTGTAGAAGGAACTCTCTTATACCTCAGTTATCTAATAGCAGAAGATGAAAAACCACTTTGCAAATCATAAAAACTTTAGCAGACTTATGCCTTAAAGAGTAAAACAGACTTTCCCGACCTGAAAAGTACAACAGGAGTCCAAACAAGCATTGCTAACACATTATCCCCTAAGATAAATAGTGCGGTATAAACCTGTTCTGATTAGAAGTGAAATGTGTAACAAAACGCTTTCCACCAGCTGCTACCAGACAATAGTCTGAAGTGAACACAGGTATAAACTGTAAATGAGGAACCGAGAGGGGCGTAGCAGGGGCTTCTGTCATGTGAGGAATATGATATAACCTAAAGCCCATTAGTATACAAAAGTACTACCTAATAGTGAAATGTTTCATTGTTTTATTTATTCCTTGACCTCATACTTAGTACACGTTTTCTTAAAATAGAAATTCAGTACATGTTTCATTAAAATAGGAACAAGCAACAACAATCAATTATCTCATGGAATAACCTCTGTTACCTCAGACAAGGGCTCCTACCTTCCAACCGTTTCATTTACTGTCTTGATGCAAAAGGGTTTATCTGAAGTGGAAATGGGCATAATCTATAGCAACACAAAAACATAAACAGTGGGAGTACAGAAATTCTTTGTAAAATTTTTCTTTTATAATTGCCTTGTTTTAAAGGTACTTCTGGAATCAGGTGACATAATGGGGCTTCTTTTCCATCATCCAAATATTTAAAAAATTTTCCTTTATCAAAGGGAGGCAGCCAAGTTTAAGCTACGAACGGGTTCTACAGTTCAGTTGCCTGGCTCTGAATTCTTGACTGTTTGATGAACTGTGTGACCCTGGAGAACTGATTAAACTTTTCTGTACCTTAGTTTTCTTATCTGTAAAATAGGCATATTATCTTCCTCATGCAATTCTTGTGTGCTAGAATATACATAAGTGCTCAATAAATGCCAAATTATTGCTACTAATCATTTACTATGTGCTTTGGATTCATTTCCTCATTTCCTTATAATAAACAATTCTATGAGGTAGTTCTTATTCCCATTTTACTGAAGAGGAAAATTCCCCAGAACTGGAAATAAGCAGAGCCCCAATCTGTACTGAAGTCTACAAGTCTCTGGCAGGACTGGATGGCCAGGAGCCTACTTGGAGACAGAGATCTTGGGGCAGGGCTTATTGGGGAGTGCTCGGGGGCGACACCTGTGGGCCAAGGGAGAAGCTGCACGGCAGTGCCGCAGAAAAGGCCCCAGGCAGGCTCAGCTCACCATACGGGGAGTCGTGGTACTGACATGCGCTTCAGAGTCAGCCCCCTTGGGGCAAGGGCAAGCCATTAACCATCCTCTCCACAGAATCTGCAGTCCTTCGATGCAGGTTGCCCTGGAAGTGGGGTGACTTTGGGCAAAACAGCTCTCTTCAGCCAAACGTTATTTCCAAAGATGGTCTCAGCTGAAGAACTGTCTATGCCAACACTCCCAGCGGCTGGGAGCATAAGCACTTCGGTCTCAAACGGGGAGTCTGGGCAGTGCATCCCAGGGTCCACACCTCCTGACAGCTTAGGAAGATGTAGAATATCATCTCATGGGCTACTGCCGTGGTGACCACCAGCACTTCTGCCCAGGGTCTCCCAGACCTCATCGGTGTTAGGGAGTCACAGAGGCACATGGACGGACTGTCTCTGCATCACAGAAGGTGCTTGGTGACTTGAAGCAAGGGTGGCAGTGGCTAACCAGCACCAGAGCCAAGTGAATCACCCACAGGCCCTGGCAGCCGTCGTTTATATTCTCTTTATAGCTGGCTATAAGGTGGATCGTTTAAAAATGCTTAAGTAGTCCAAGTTTTAAGAAGTCAGTCCCTGTGGCAAGCACTTTTTATGGTGTTTATGTCATGATCCATAGACTAGAACTACACAACTTGAAAACTGGAAGGGGCCTGAGAGATCCCTCTTTTGTGAGATCCATCCCTTTGGTCGGGGTGGAGGGGAGTGAGTTGGTCAAGGTCACACAACAAGTTAACAGCTACACACAATGGGATTGGGACCATAAGCATGAAAACTGGTATCTCAAGTGGAGTCTAGCTGTTCGCCAATTGCTAAAAAATTATAAAAACAAATTCTTGGCCTGAAAACTTGAAAGGATAGGTTTGGAATGTTATCTTAATGCACGTTGCAATCTTGAAGTTTCCTGTCATATTCTAGATAAAGTACTATGTTTATATTTTATTCATTTCCATGCAAAATGGCTTCTAAAACTACATGCCAAGAATTCTTACTGACGTTGTGTGGTTCACATTTCTTTGATTATATTTTCTTTCTTTTCTGACAATACAATCGTTCATGATTAAAAGACTTCTCTACTCTTAGCACTACAGTTTTTCCCCATATAATTGATACAATTGCATAAATATTCTGTATTGTGTTGGAAGCCTTTAAAGAACTCATTTTGGATTTGAGACTAAAGTCTTATCTTTCAAATTACTTTCAGAAAACATATCAGACAAACAGATCTGTCAGGTTTAAATTGAACCACCAATCTTGTGTTAACTTATTATCTAAGGTGCAATATTCTCTGGCACATGGATACATACCCATAACCACAAAGATCTGTGCTCAGTCAAAAAAAAAGCTTTCAATTTTTCGTTACCTCCTCAGTAGACTACTGGGCTGGATTTAGACATTTAAAAACCCCGTATGAGTGTTAAGCTCATCGGAGATGTTAACCTTTAAATTTCCAGCAGAGAACCTACTGGACAGTATGTGACTATTAAGAATAGTGGCAGTTTAGTATTAGAGTTGAGAGCACAGAGTCGGGATCCATACTGCCTGGGGTCAAAGCCCAGCTGCACCAGCTGTGTGACTTGAGGCAAGTCACTTAACCTCTGTAAAATGGGAATAGTATTTCTATTTGGCTCTTGTGGCTCTTGTAAGGATTAAATGAGATAATACATGTGAAGTGCTTAGAACAGTATCTACACATGACGGTGCTCAGTTGATACCATATCATTAGAATTTGCTTTTTAAACCACAGAGAACTGAACTTTCACAAAGAAAGTTAAAGATGAAAATTTAAAAACACCTAAGTGATCATGTTAAATATTTCACGCTGACAATGAAACTCTTAGTTAAAATAGAATCATAAGCCCAGATATGCCATAAATTTAGATTCTTAAGATTCATTCCACAGCCCAATACATGTAATAAATGAGACAGTAAATTCCCAATTTTTAACCAGAAGAAATTTGACTCCGGAAATCGAATGTTCTAATAACGAGCTCTAGAAAAGCATTCTCAACTAGTAGTGCCATGAAAACATATCCATCTTACCATTATAGGCCCAGCATTTTGCACACTGCCACATAGTAGGGATTTAATATGTGTTGGATGAGTGACTGACTGACGACTATAAGAGGCAATGCCCTTTAGTTCGTACAACTTTAGAGTTAAAAGAGGCAGCCTGCTCATTATGCCATAAATAAGGAACCAGAGGATAAATGACTTAAGACTAATAGAACAAGGATCCAGAATGTTGACTTCCAGGTATGGACATTCAAATTGCCTTCTGTAGTATTTTCCAAAATGTGTTCTTAGAATACTAGTCTCTTGGAATATTCATGGAGTAAAGGTTGGAAGGAGTTGTTCCACAATTAAATAATTTTGGGAAATGCTGAGTCAGACAAATTAAACTGGATCTCCAAGAGGGAGATATAGTACCATATGCATTTTTGAAAAGGGTTTGACTATAAAAACCCTTTTGAAAGGAGCATCTTTGGGAACTGACGGTCTATGAAACCCACAGGAGAAGTCTGACAAGTGGGCTTCAACAAATACTTAGTAAGCACCTACTACATATAAGTATCACGATAGAAACTGCACAGAGGGGTAAGGTGAGTTAGGCACTCTGGCTGGGGAGGGAGGGTGTTAAGAACAGCACATATACATTCAGTCTGTGTCTGAATTTGATAAATGTCATGAGAAAGGCTCAAATAAAAGTCTATTAGGATTCAAAAGAGGAGAATCAGGTCAGGGTTCCATGGAAGAAATAACATTTGAGATAAATCTTGAAGGATAGTGTGAATTCCTTTAGTAAAGGTCTGCTAGTTTTTGTTTATCTGGAAATGTCTTTATTTTACTCTCGTTCATGAAATACTGCATTTCTGGTCATACAGTGGACAGTTATTCCCCATTGACACTATCTCTTGTATCCTCTCTTGCTATTGATCTGCTGACAGTCTGTCAGTCCTTGGTGGGTGATCTTTCTTTCTCTTAGGTTGCTTTTAAGATTTTCTCATTGTCTTTGGTGTTCTCCGGTTTCCCTGTCACATGTATAAGGCATAACGTTCCTTTTAATTTATTCTGTTAGAGATATGCTGTATATCCTAATCTGTGGACTTAATGTCATTTCATTAGCTCTGAAAAATTGTCAGCTACTATTGTTTCAAATATTATGTCTCTTCCGATCTCTATCCTTTCCTTCCAAAACTCTAATTAAATGTTTATTAGTACTTCCCATTTTATTTTCCATATCTTTAACTTTCTTTCTCATATTTTCCCATTTCCTTTTTTCCTGTGTCACATTCTGGAGAGTTTCCTCAATTCACTCATTATCTCTTCAGATGTTTAACATGTTCATTAAATGTTTACTTTCAATCACTTAATTTTCATTTCTAGGAGTTCCTTTTTATTCTTTTTCAAATCTACCTGGTCATCCCTGAAGGTCTTTTGCTGCTTGCTTATCTTTGGTGTTCCACTCCTTTTCTCTTAAAATCTTCCTATGTAGCCTTTCTGTTAGAAAGGCAGCAAAATGTACCAGTGAAGAGTGCATACTCTAGAACCAGACTTTCTGAACCCAAATTGTAGCTTTACCACTTATGAACTGTTCACCTGGGACAAATTACTTAATCTCTCTGTGCCTCAGCCTTTTCATTTATAAAACGGTGATAATAATAGTACTTGCTTCATAGAGTTGTTATGATAATTAACTAAAAAAAAATTGCAATGGTGCCTAGCACTTACTAATTGCTCTATATACTTTTGTAAATTAAAAAGTATATTCTATGGCTGAGAACTCCAATATCCAAAGTTCTTGGGGTCTAGACTGGTTGTTTGGTTTTCCACTGGCTCTCTTTCTTGGTGAGCTTGGATATGAACTCAAACTTGGTGGATCTTAATGGTGTTTTACTGTGAGGATTTGTATCTGTTTCTGTTGGGATACAGAGGGAAAATACCCACCTGAGACCATTTACCCCTTTTGGAGTGTCTTGGGCTAATGCAGAAGTCTGACTCTTGGCTTCCCCAGCTTCTGATGTTTTAGAACTTCATACAGAGCTACAGATGGCACTGGCCCTCAGAACAATCTCTTATTTTCTTAGCCTTCTTGTCTCCTAGTTCTGATTTCAACCCACGTTTCAGGAGAAGGGCTGTCCCTCGCAATCCCCTTACCACTTACAAGCCCAGCAATGCGTTTAAAACATGATCCAGTTCTTTTGTAGTTGGAAGACTTTCAGAGCCTCGTTTTCTATACTGCCAGAAGCTACCTCCTACTGTGTATCAGTCTGAATACCTTATGCTGCAGCAATAAACAACCCCTAAGCCTCAGCAGAATAGAAAAACAAAGGTTTATTTCTCACTTATGCTCCATGTACACCTCAGCTCAGAAGGGCCTCTGCTCCACATCATACTTACTTAGGGACCCAGGCTGATGGAGCTTTGACCATTTGGAGCAACATCCATCCCTGTAACAGGGAAGAGAAAATATGGTGAATCATACTCTGGCTGTTAAAGGCTTCCATCTGAAAGTTACATATAATTTCTACTCAATTAATTGACCAAAGCAAGTCATAGGGCTACACGTAACTTCAAAGACGTGCTCAGGAAGCAGGAGAACAGGAAATATCAGCGAACACCTACAAAATTACTGCATGCTTAAATAGAAGGAACAAAACAGCAGTAGACTCACAGACACTGAGAAGTGACTAGTGGTTATTACCAAGGGGGTGGGGTTGGGGCAGGTGGAGGGTGTAAAGGGGAATAATTTGGAATCACAATATAAGTTGGTCACAGGGATGGTAGAACAGCATGCAGAATATAGCCAATGATTCTGTAACATACATGTCCAGTTTTTTAAATTAAAAAATACCATTTTTATTTTGGAAAATATCTCAGATATAAGTAGTGCTATAATGATTTGATATTGGGCAGGGTAATACTGAATATCAAAAATGTTTTCTGGTATTTGATTCTAAGGAGTTCCTTCCGCTCTATCAACAATAAATCCTCTTTACTTAAATTAGCTAAAGAGGCTTTCTGTTCCTTTGTCACCAGACAATCCCGTGTAAACAGCGTGCCGCCTGTAATACTCTGGGCTCTCCAGAGAAGCGGAACCGACAGGCTGTGCGGGCATGTGCCTACATCCATATCTGTATCTAACTCTCCATAGAAAGAGAGAAAGAGAGAGATTTTTAAGTAACTGGCTCACATGATTGTGAAGGCTAGCAAGACTAAAAGCTGCAGGGATAAGCCATAGGCTGAAGACTCAAGTAAGAAGTGAACTTTGAGTCCAAAAGCAGTCTGCTGGCAGAATTCTCTTTTCCCCAGGGGAGGTCAGTTATTTTCTGTTAAGGCCTTCAACTGATTGGATGAGCCCCACTCATATTATGGAGGGTTAACTGCTTTACTCAAAGTTTACTTACTTAAATGTTAATATTAATATCAACTTAAAAAAAAAACCTTGACAGAAACATCTAGAATAATGTTTGACCGAATATCTGGGTACCATGGCCTAACCAAAGTGACAGAAAATTAACATCCCCCAACTCTGATCCTCGCAGTGGCTGTCTTAGGACCGTGTTGCAAGTGATTCTGAAGCCACATCTGGACTCAACAGGAAAGAACAGTCTTATGAATTAGTAATGTCTTCTCTGAGCACAGAAGGGAGGAGAGGCACATATTTACTATTCCTACAATAGACGTTTGGTTTGTGTTTATTGAGTGAACGGAAAAGCGGGAAACCTTATCCATTTTGCCTTAAACCTAGGACTAGCTTTAATTCAAGCTGTGTTCAGATTGGATTGTTTGACATCAACCAGGCAGGCTGAGCAAATTCTCATGTGCCCCAGGAGTGCAAGGGTGCTTCTAGAAGCTTTATGAACAACATCCCCAAACTGGAAATAACCTGAATGTCCATCAGCAGTACATTTATTTTATTTTATTTTTTATGTGTCAATTATATCTCTTTTTTAATTAAAGTATCATTGATATACAATCTTATGTTGGTTTCAAATACACAACACAGTGGTTCAACATTTATCCATATTATCAAGTCCTCACTGCCTCCGGTGCTGTCACTGTCCATCAGTGTAGTAAGAGGTTACAGAATCATTAACTGTATTCTTCATGCTGTAGTACTGTTCCTGTGACCAACCTATATTGTGATTGTGACTTATTGTGCCCCTTAATCCCCTGCTCCCTCCCCACTGGCCCTCTCCAAACCTTCCCCCATGGTAACCACTAGTCCCTCCTTGGTGTCTATGAGTCTACGGCTATTTTGTTCCTTCTGTTTTGCTTTGTTTTTACACTCCACAAGTAAGTGAAATCATTTGGTACTTGTCTTCTTCTGCCTGGCTTATTTTACTGAGCGTAATACCCTCTAGATCCATCCATGTTTTTGCAAATGGAAGGATTTCTTTTCTTTTTATGGCAGAATAATATTCCATTGTGTATATGTACAACACATTCTTTATCCATTCATCTACTGATGGACACTTAGGTTGCTTTCATATCTTGGCTATTGAAAATAATGCAGTGATAAACATAGGGGTGCCTACATCTTTTTGAATCAGGAATCTTGTTCTCTTCAGGTAAATTCAGGAGTGGAATTACTAGGTCAGAATGGCATTTCTATTTTTAGTTTTTTGAGGCATGTCCATATTGCTTTCCACAATGGTTGCACCAATTTACATTCCCACCAACAGTATAAAAGGGTTCCCATTTCTCCGCATCCTCGCCAGCATTTGTTATTTCTTGTCTTTTGGATAGTGGTCATCCTAACTGGTGTGAGGTGATATCTCATTGTAGTTTTTTTTAATTTGCATTTCCCAGATGATTAGTGATGTGGAGTATCTTTTCATGTGCCTGCATCAACAGTACATTAACAGTTCAGTAAGTAAAAATATTGTGCCACAATAAATATGAGCTACAGCTACATACAACATGAATGATACTTAGAAGATTGAGAAAAAGAAACCAGACACAAAGAACAACTGACTGATTCCATGTATATAAAGTTTAAACACATAAAATTAAACTGTTCTGTATGATACACTCTTGGGTGCTTAATGATTGTTTAAAGAAGCAAAGAAGTAAAAGCCTCTTCAATAACTTACGTTCAGAAAACTGGACAGCTACATGCAAGAGAATGAAACTGTATTACTGCCTAACTCCATACACAAAAGTAAACTCAAAATGAACCAAAGACCTGAATGTAAGACATGAAACCATAAAACTTTTAGAAGAAAACATAGGCAAAAATCTCTTGAACACAAATACGAGTAAATTTTTCTGGGGCACATCTCCCTGGGCAAGGGAAACAAAATAAAAAATGAACAAGTGGGACTACATCAAACTAAAAAACTTCTGTACAGCAAAGGACATCATCAGCAGAACAAATTGGCATCCTAAAGTATGGGAGAATTTATTTGTAAATGATTTATCTGATAAGGGCTTAACATCCAAAATATACAAAGAATTCATAAACTTCAACACCAAAAAAACAAATAACCTGATTAAAAAATGGGCAGAGGACCTAAACAGACACTTCTCCAAAGAAGAAATACAGATGGACAACAGGCACATGAAAAGATGCTCCACATTGCTTAACATCAGGGAAATGCAAATCAAAACCACAAAGAGATATCACCTCACATCAGTCAGAATGGCCACCATCCAAAAGACAAGAAATAATAATTGTTGGTGAGGATGTGGAGAAAGTGGAACCCTCCTACACTGTTGGTGGGAATGTAAATTGGTGCAGCAACTGTGGAAACCAGTATGGTGGTTCCTCAAAAAACTATAAATAGAAATACCATTTGACCAAGCAATTCTACTTCCGGGAATTTACCCAAAGAAACAAAATCCCTGATCCCAAAAGATATATGCATTCCTATGCTTATCACTTCATTATTTACAACAGCTAAGATAAGGTAGCAACCTAAGTGTCCATCAATAGATGAATGGATAAAGAAGATGTGGTACATATACACAATGGAACATTATTCAGCCATAAAAAAAAGAAATCCTTCCATTTGCAACAACATGGATGGAGCTAGAGGGTATTATGCTCAGTGAAATAAGCCAGGCAGAGAAAGACAAATATCATATGATTTCACTTATTTGTGGAATATAAAAACAAAACAAAAGGAACGAAATAATAGACTCATAGACACTGAGAAGGGACTGAGAAAGGACAGGGGGGAGGGTTTGGGGAGAATGAGGGGGATAAAGGGGCACAAAAATTCTCAATCACAATGTAGGTAGGACAGGGGGTAGTAGTACAGCATGGAGAATACAGCCAATGCTTCTGTAACAGCTTTCCATGCTGACAGATTGCAGTTGTATTGTACATGGGTAACTGTTGAATCACTGTGTTGTGTACTTGAAACTAAAATAAGACAGTGTATCAATTAAAAAAAATTTTTTTAAAGAAGCAAAGAAGTGATTCCCCTACAAGCCACATTAGTGGTTAATTCTAGGAGCATGATAGAAGTTGAGTAGAGAGGTAGCAATGCCATACTTCTTGACGTGGGTGTTAACTTTAAAACGACTTGTTAAATGGCTTTTTTCCTGGATGAACATTACACTTCACCATCAAAATGCTAAAAAAATTTTCCCGGTGTCTCCTTCTGCCAGTTCCTGAAAAAAGCAAATCTGCAGCAGGCCCCACAAACTGCTGACCGGGCCCCGTTTAGTCTCTGGCCAGCAAGGTGAGGGCATTCACTCTCCAGTCTTCTTCCCACTAGCGTCTGCTTTGGGTCCTTTTTCTGTCTTTCTTCTTCCAGAACGAATGTCTCCATTTTAGTGCTGTGGTTAGATTTACAATATAACAAACTTAACAGTTGAGCGTCCTAAAATTCATCCTTAGCAGAACTTGCAAAACAGCTGCAAAAAAGATGAATGTCACTCGTGGGATCAAAAGCCTACAAGGATTTCGTGGAAATGTTCAGCAGTGTGTGCACGCAAAGCCTATTCTGAGCAGGAGGCCCCATCAGAGGACAGAGTGTCTGCCTTTCTCTATCAGCTGGAAGTGCTGGGATAACTGGGCTTCAGAAGGCTGCCCGCACTTGTGCAGAAATCCTGGTACAAAGGGCAGGCTGGCATAATCTGCCTTCCAGGATCCTACGCTTAAAATCCAGAATTCAGCTTCAAGAGAGCTGGAGAAGAGGGAGAGTGATTTTAAGGGCAGGTGCTGGAGGTTTATTTTCACCTTTTTTCATAGCTTTTAGTACTTAGAATGCTTTCTTCCCTCTGGAAAACAGATTTCTCCCCTCTCCCACCTCTGCCTGGGGAATAACAAATTTCACATGAAAACCTGAAAACCCAGAGAGAAATATGCAATGCCTCAGACACCTCGCGTCGAACTGGCTGTCCCAGACCCTGGTTCAGGTCAGGCTGTTTAAGCTTCTTTGGAACAGCATTTATCTACAGCCGGGTCATTTTATAGATCCATTAAATCTACATTTTCTCTTGGGCTCCTTTCCCCTGCTCCTCTCAACCCCGCTCTAGTCACACACTCTAAAAACCCCCTTAAGCCCCAGAAGTAAATCTCTATAAACTGCCAAGCATTCAATCAGACTTTTACTATATCTCTTTGCAATTAGAATAAATTTATTGCTTGGAGAGATGGGGGAAATATGCAAGGTACTCCTTGGATAAATATACTGCAGTGAGAAAAGTAGAGGCTCTGTAAAAATTATCTCTGTGAATTCAACAAGAATCAAGGTCACCGGAGCTGCTACATACCAGGGAACGTTAATTAATGGGCCTGCAGCTGGTGGTACCACTTGGCTGCTCTGCTCCAGCTGCTTGCTCCATATTTCTCTTGTTTGTAGGACCATTCTTGGATCAAATCCCATCTCTTTTTTTTCCTCCAAGTACAAAAAGTACATAAGTCTATCCTGGAAGGATGCCAAGCTTTCAGAGAACTAAGGAAAGTGTTCTTTCTTAGCTATTTTTATCTTCTTCTTAAAGAAAGGCCATTCTGCCACCTCTGGAGCTCGATTGCTTGTAAGCCTGTAGTTCAGGCTGTGCTCTGAGGTCACCGTTCTGGCACTGTCCACAGGGAGGTGCCCTGAAGACAGCGGGCAGAGAGGGACGCTCAGAACTTCCCCTCCAACTAAAGTGGAAGACACCTGAAAAGATACACCTATCTCCCTTCACTACACGGTTTGCATTTTAGGCCAGGATGATGGCAAGGTCAAAATGCATCGGGAATGCACTCTGAGATGAAGGGGGAGAAAGAAACAGGAGAAAGGAGAGAAGAAGGGTCTGACAGAAGAGGCAGAAAGTCTTGCCAGCACCAGGGCAGTCTATACCATTTAAACCTGCTGGGAAGCATTATATGAGGGCAGGCATGGAAATCACTTCGCTGGGACACAGGCAGCTATTGTTAACTCTGATGAAATGCCGGAGAGGAGGTAGCCCAGAACTGTTCACCGTGGACGCTCCCTCACACTGCCTGAGGACCGTGTCTAGGCCGTGCATGATTCTGCTTGAGCATGGACTTCAGAGTCAGGAAGATCTGGGTTCGAGTACCTGCTCAACCACGTAAGCAGCTCTGTGTCACCTGGCTGCTTCATTAGCCCTTTAGACCTCGACTTTCTCATCTGTGAAATAGGGCTAATAATAGTAACTGCCTTAAGGCTACTAAGTGGATTTAATGAGACACAGCATGTAGGACCTTTGGCACAGTGCTTGGTACCTGGTTAGCCTCAATAAATATTCATTGTTATAATTGGGGCTCTTCATACTGTTTCTATACTTCATCAAGGGGAGAATCAGGGCACGCATTTGAGGAAAAGAGTTTGCCCTTCTGGGCAGAGGAAGGGAGCTTAAGAAGAGCAGTTCTCTGAAGCAGGGAAAATGGTCCTGCTTGCCTCAAAGGCAACTGGCCTTGTTTTCCTTCTCATTTGGAAACTTTCTTTCCTTCAGGGTTACACAGTGAGGGACTGGGCGTTCTTCCACACAATGACAGGCGTGCAGATCTCGCCCAGAAATAACAGGGAAAATGCCTGACGCTGCTTCTTTCAGGAGTTCCCCAGGTAGTCATTAGCCATCAAGCCCAAGCTCAGGGCTCTGGGGATGGCCGGACCCACTCCCTCCGCAGACAGGCGGGTCCTCAGCCACTGGGGCCAGGTCCTTGATGCGGGAGACCTAGCTTTCCTGAGCCCTTTTTCAAGGAAGGAATAACGTGTGAAAAATTGGGAAATGTCTTCCATTACTACTTCCAGACTGTAAAGTGATATTTGGGCCTTTTGAAAGACTTGGGGAATTTTCTGAAATTAAGGAATATGGATTTAAAGGAGGCCTTTGGGGGATTAGATTTTTTTCTCCTCTTTGAAGCATTTGAAACAACTTTCATCTGCTTTCAGAATGCTATCCAATTTGGCATGGCATTCTGATAAGAGCATTGTTCTTTCCTCATGAAACCATGGAACGGATACTTTTTTGCCTCTTTTAAAATGCACGCAGAGAAATATTTAGGGCACAGAAAAAGATAAAGCTTGAATTTAAAGAACAAGACTTCTAAGATGCTTGAAAGAAATTTAAAATTTTGTTTTCGGCATAAGAAAATTTAACAAATGAAGATCCAGTTATAAATGCAGCAATGATATGACCATTCATATCTGATTTCCTGATTATTGGTCCTCCTGTGATTATGGGTGCCTTACAATATGTAGACACTTTTGTGTGCTCTGTGTAATAGCCCTTCTCTGGTAGGTAGATATTATACTCCTTATTTTACTGACAAGGAAACTGGGGTTCGGGAGTTACAATTGAACTTATAGAAAATGTAATATGGCAAGAATTTGAACTTGGGACTCCAGGCTTTGAACCCAGTACCTTTTCCACAACACCCCATTACCTTTAACCTGCCATGTGGCTTCAGCAGCCCAGTCAACTTTTGGTGCCTCAGTGTCCCGATCTGTGAAATGAGAATAATACCTTCCTGGCTTCCCTGTTCAGGGTCTGGAGGATAGATTTTCCAGGGCCACGTCTGTCTATGTGACCAAGTCTATGTGACCAAGATTTCCAGGGACAGTGTATGCTTAGCCTGAAGGAAATACCCTCTGCAGCTTCCAATGAAATACTGTTAACACCCCTCTCCCCTAACACCTGTCTACTGCGGGGATGCTTTGGAGCCCTGCAGGAGATGCACACTGAAGCCTTGAAATGACACTGGTTGCAAAAGACAAAGGCAGAATGGCTACAGAGTTGGCAGGTGGCCTGGAAGCTAGAAGTAATTGTGAGTAGCTCATTATCCCAGAGGCTTGGGAACACGGAGCAGGGGCAGATAGGAAAGGAGGAACACAAATTTGTCAGACCGGAGCCTTAATTCCCCGAAGCTATAAACGAAGAGATAAGTGTCAGCAAAGTGAATGAAAACTCAATGGCTAGGAAGTTCTAGAAGAAGGTATGGTTTTGAAATTATCTAAGAAAATATTTTATTTTTCCTTATTTATTTACTTATTACAAAAGTATATCTACTCATCGTCAAAATAATCAATAGAGAAGCGTAGAATGAGAAAGTGACGTTCCCCGCTTCATCTGTTCCTCCCCACCTCCTTCTATAGTCTCCCTACTGTTAACACTCTGTGTATCTCCTAAAACGTTTTTCATTTAAGTACTATGTGTGAATGTACTCAGATACACTTTATACAGATTTACATATGTATTTTTTAAACAGGGTCACATAATAGATATTGTTTTTCTGTAACTTGCCTTGTTTGTGAACTTTACAATGTATCACAGATATCTGTTCACAGAGACCTCTCATTACCCTCTAGCTTTACTGAGCTGTACTTGACAAATAAAATTGTATATATTTGAGGTGCTCAACATGATGTTTTGACATGCATGTACATTGTAAAATGATTACCACAATCAAGCTAATTATATCCATTACCTCACATAGTCACCATTTTTTTGCATGTGGTGAGATCTACTCTCTTAGCCAATTTCAAGAACAGAAAACAGCATCAGGAACTACAGTCACCGTACTCGTACATTAGATCTCCAGAACATATTCATCCACATAATAAACCTTTGAACATTTTGACCAACATCTGCCCATTTCCTCCAACCCCCAGCCTCTGGAAACCACCATGCTACTCTCTGCTTTGAGGTCAACTCTTTTAAGAGACCTCTCATTCTTTTTAAAGCATGGAGAGGGTGCCTTTGTATGGATATATATAGTTTATTTAAACGCCTCCCTATAGATGCAGATATAGGTTACTTCTGTTTTTTTTTTCCCCTAGACTATTACAAATAATGCTTCGGTGGATAATAATGATGGTTTTTTTTAATATGAAAGAAAATAATGTAGGGATAAACAGGCCGAAACAAATCTGGGAAAGATGGTGCATAACAAAGCCATCGCCACTGAGCACAGCGGTGTGGGAGCCAGAGGTGAGGAGACTCTTCTCGGTTTGGCTCCGATTATGTCAGATTGAAAGCTGGCACCAAAGAAAGAATTCAGGAAAAAAACAAAAAAACAAAAAACAAGCTAAAGAAAGAAAAAAATGCACAGCATGATTTTCAAGAGGTTGGGTAAACTGAAGTATATGTACATCTTAAAGAGAACTATGTAAGCGTCACTACCGAGTATGTAGAAATCCTATAGAGAAACCATATGATGCCTAAGAAGATTGTCTGTAAGGCTCAGATTGATTGTACTTTAAGAAGGAAAATGATGGTGACAGTAAGAAAGTGTTTGAGCATTTAATCTCCATGTTAGTCCCCATAGAAGAGGGGCTGTGTCTTGCTTTCAGAGGCTTGACAGCTGGCATAATTCCTGACAATTAAAAGTGTTAATAAGTACTGACAATTAACAAAAAAGTGTTAATAACTCCTGACAATTAAAAGCACATGAAGAAAGAGCAAAGAATACTACCCTCAAGAGGACCAAGCCTTTTGGACATGAGCCAGCAGAGCCTACCTGAATATAGATAAATCTGGATTTGTGACTTTAAAAGTTAGGTAAACATTTACAAATATTTAGCATCAGTTGAAAAGCAGGAAGTTAGAAAAATATGTCATTAAAAGCCTCTTTATTGAATATGTTTCTTTACTTGCTTTTTTTCTGAGCTTTAGTTTGCTGTCTGCTCAAAAAATGTAATACTTTAAACTGTGACTTGTCCTTGACTTTTTAAAATCATTTTTAAAAATTGGCATCATTTTTTTTGGACCCACCACCAAGTTGTTCTGTGTCTATTGTGTCGATGGGCTGGCTTCTGTCTCTTGGCCTCAGCATTCATGTTCCTGAACAAAGTAAAAGAATCAAGTGCCCCATGGCATGTTTTCTGTTATGTTAACAGAGAACTCAGGGGAAAAGTTACAGACATGTCCTCTCTGTGATGATCCTGTCAACTGGTAACTCTGGTCCTGTCAACCAGAGGCTCATATAACTAGACTTGTGTGTGTGCACATTCCTCGAGATATTTTTATGAGAAAAGGGTAAGTGAAAGATAAGCTAATGGATATGAGGGATTCACTTCAAAAAGAGAGAAAAAGAGAGAAGAGCCAACTGGGTTACTCTCACCTTCTACATCAGGGACAGGAAATGAGCAGAAAGAAGCCACAGGGAAGATTTCCAACCCCCGTTCTCCATCAGTGGGGTTCTCCAGAGTGGTCATCTATACTCATTATGGCGACTTTGACACACTAGAGTAAGAAAGATGGAATTAAATTCAGTACAATTCCTGGTATTATATTTCGATGCTCTACATAAGTCATTCATTCAACAAACATGAGCAGAAACTAGAAATGATCAGGAAGACCATTCTCTAGTCCCTCTGAATTAACAGGATTGTGCTGTTGAGCCTTTTAATCAGCTCAGTCCTCAAACCAACACTGACTCCTCCACCCTCATCTCGGCAGAAGCACTAGTTGATGATGAGACATGCTTCAGAGTGCTCTGAATAGTTTGTGGACAGAATTATCTGCAGGGAGGTGACCCACTGGCCTTGTAAAAGGGAGGAGGCATGACCAGTACAGGAGGGCGTTTTTTCAGTCGCCTCGGGCGGGGCGGCTGAGAGGGTGAAGAACTGCACTGAGGCCGGTGGTCTTGGGTCCTGGGCCTTCGTTACTATATCACTGAGTGACTCTGGGCTTCAGTTCTTCACTGTAAAGTAAAGAATTCAACTAGGTGACTGTGGCATGAAGAATAATGCCTTCTACTAACACATGGGATAAAGGATGCTGATAAAACCACATCAAGATAAGTTTCTAAGGTCCTGAAGACTTATGTTTCTTTAAAGAGATCGAAAAACACAAATCCTGGGAATTCTAAGAGCACTTCTCTTAGATACTAGTCCTAAGCGTGCCTTCCTCCCCACCCCAAATCAGGCATTCCTTGTACTCATGGATTCCACTAAGAGCTTCTCCTTCCTAAGCCAGATTAGCCGTCAACCCTGTCCTTCCCGAAGGCTGTGAGAACCTGGGGTTTGTGTCAGGGACTCCAAGCTATAAACCTGGCACCTGGTCTTATGCCAGCAGTAATACTCTTCTGCCCAGAAAGTCCTTAATTTGCATCCTAAAGACCTCTGGGAGGCCCACTCAGTTCAGCCAATAAGCCTGGCCCACCTTTCCTCAGCTCCCATCTCAAAAAGCAGCTCTAGGGACTCTCAAAGAGAAGTCCTTCATAGGGCTGTTGGTTGGGTCACAAACTGAACTCTATTCATGGCCCTGACCAAACCCATTGTTCGCTTGATAACCATGACCAATTCAGAGGAGTCAAGAAAGCCTCAACTCCAGGACTATTAACATTGTAACCAGTCTCCATCAAGCAGGTGGTATCTCATGTTACTTTTTGGTACCTTAGTACCTAGAGTTGTCCCAGAAGAACAAAATCTTAAAGGTGAGTTTTCTGAATTGATTCTGGGTTTCTGGAATTGGTTCTCTAATATGATTAGATTTAAAGGCACTAATGAACCTATTTCCCATAGTAGAGAGAGCCCTGATAGGCAGTTCATGGTGCATTATGGCAAAAGAGATATGCCAAAATGACCACTGGATACTCCCAAACAAATACTTATAAAAGGTTAGGTTCTGGGTGACCATGTAATGTCTCTTCAAAGGAAATTAACTGCTGGCTCTCATAGGAAAGAGTGGTCCCCCTCCCCCACCCCCCAGCCCTTTTCCTGTCAGTGCACACAAGGCTGACCTGAAGAACTTAACTTTGGAAACGGCTGCTTTCATTTCGCTGGCTGCTGAGCGCCCCTGGGCCTGGGAACAGCAGCCTGGAGGCAGCATGTCTTGGGTCACTCGGCCAGGAGAAATCTCTTGAGGCTGCGTGAAATGGTGTCCTTTGGGTCATTTGCTTTTTTCCTGCCTCTCTATCCCATTTTTAAGCGTCTGTATAATAGCGGCAACCATACACACATGGTGGTCACTATGTGCCAGTCAGATAGCTCTTAGACTATAGGCAGGTTCATGTATTTGATTTTTTTACAACAATCCTATGACGTAGGTATCATTATTAATCCCATTTCACATGCAGGGACATGGAGGCAAAGGTACACAGCTAACAAGGAAGAAGCCAGGATCTGAATTCAGAATGTGTGGCCCCAGAGTCTGTGCTCTTTGTACCCTCGGATGATGAACGGGTCTGTGTTGAATCCTGACCCTATCACTCAGTGATGATATGATCTGGGACTGGACCCTAAAATCCTTTGAGCCTGTGCCTCTGAATCTTAACGTGGGAATAATAACAGCTCCTACCTGATAGAACTGCTCTGAGATTTAAGGGGAATGATAAATGTAAAGGGCTCAGTCCAGGGCCTGGTACATCTTAAGGGCTCAGTGTATGGGTTTGCCATCCCCTGAGACAATAACAGGCTTCAGGCCCAGCTCTGACATCAGTGACAGAAGAAGAGGATGGTTGGTAGTGGATAAGCTGGTGACTGCAACACTGTGGGACAGCTCTGGACTCAGGAGCCCAATATGGAGAGCAGGGACACTCCAAGTGTTTAGTTTTCCAAAACATGTTAAAAAAAAGTATTGCTTTAGGAAAGATATTTCATGCTCCTTGTTCTAGAGAGGTGGGCTAAGCCCGTGAGTAGGAGGTAACTAAAATTGCTCTGCTGTTGGATTGATTGATAGGCTGTTTCCCCTCCCACCTGCGCCCACACCATTCATTCAGCCTGGGTTATTGCCTCTGATGGGCCACATGGAGACCCTCACCTGTACAGACCCTATAGGTCCCAGTTAATGACCTACCTGATGAAGCACCTTTATTTCAGGAGGTGATGCCAGGCAGTGGGAAAACTGAAGATAAGGGGCTCCATAAACCCACATACATCAGCCTTAGTTTGAATGGTGAGAGGCCACAAACTGGCAGTCCAGGCTGGAAAGAGTTCCCAGTGTAAAAGAGACCGTGCAGGAAGGGAATGAAGAGAAATTTAATCAAAACAAAAATTAAGTATATCCATACAATGCAATATTATTCAGCCACGAATACAAATGAGGTACTGATTCCATGCTACAATGCTGATGAACCTTGAAAACATTACACTAAGTGAAAGAAGCCGGTCACAACAGACCACATACTGTAGGATTCCATGTAAAGGCACACTTCATATAAGTACACTATGTGGAAAGTAGATTCGTGATTGCCAGGGGCTGGGAGTAGGGGTAGGGGGTGAGGAGAAATGTCCTAATGGGTATGGGGTTACTTTTTGGTGATGAAAATGTTCTGGAATTATACAGTGGTGATGGTTGCACAATACTGTAAATATACTGAAACTATCACTAAATTGTACAATTAAGATAGTTAAAATGGTGTTTTATGTTATGTGAATTTTATTAAAAAGTCAGAAGTTAAGCAATAAATTCTAACATTCTAAAACAAATATGTCAAAAAGGCATGGATTTTAGAACTCATTCTTTATATTTTTCCTGCATATTATAAGTGTTGTATAATAAGCATTAATTTCTTTTTTAAACTTTTTTATTTTAAAATAACTCTAGATTCACAGAAAATTGCAAAAATAGCACAGAATGGTCCTGTATACCCTTTTTGGTTTCTCCCAATGGTTACATCTTGTTTAACGATAGTACAATATGAAAACCAGGAAACTGACATTGGTACAATGTGTGTGTATAATCCAGTGCTATTTTATGACGTGTGTAGATTTGTGTAACCACCACAGCAGTAAAGGTGCAGAGCCATTCCATCACCACAGAGACAAAGAGCTCCCTCATATGACCGTTTATGGTCACACCCACTCCCTCTTCCCCACCAGCTGCTCATCTCTATAATTTTGTCATTTCAAAAATGTTATTTAAATGGAATCATACAGTATGTGAGCTTTTGAGATTAACTTTTTTTCACTCAACGTAATGCCCTTGAGGTCCATCCAGGCTGTTCATATAGCAATAGTTTGATTTTTTTTTTTCCTAAGGAATATCCATGGGACGATACAGCATGGTTTGGGTAACTATATATTTATTGTTAGACACGTTAATTGCAGATTTTGGCTATTACAAATAAAGCTGCTATGAATATTCACATTCATTTTTTATGTGGTCATTAAGTTTTCATTTCTCTGAGATAAATACTCAGGGATACAATTGCTGGGTCTTAGACTAAGTGTATGTTTAGTGTTTTTAAGAAACTGTCAAACTATTTCCCAAAAGTGGCTGCACCATTTTACACCCCCACAAGCAGTGTATGTGAGATCCAGTTTCTCTGAATCCCTGTTAGCATTTGGCATTGTCACTAGTTTTTCCTTTAGCCGTTCTAACACGTGTGCAGTGACATCTCATCGCGGTCAAATGCATTTCCTTAACGGCTAGTGATGTTGAACATCTTTTCGTGTGCTTATTTGCCACCTGTGTATCCTTGTTAATGAAATGTCTCTTATGTTGCCCATTTTCTAATTAGATTGTTTGTTTTTACTGTTGACATTTGAGAGTTCTTTATATATTCTAGATAGAAGTCTAGATAAAACTCTAGACACAAGTCAGATGTGTAGTTTGCAAATAGTATTTTCTCCCATTGTGCAGCTTGTCTTTTCATCCCCTTTACATGGTCTTTCACAGAGCAAAAGCTTTTAATTCTGATGCAGTCTAATTTACACGTTTTTTATGGGTTGTGCTTTTGGCTTCACATCCAAGAACACATCAAGCCCTAGATCTTGTAGATTTTCTCCTAAAAGTTTTATAGTTATGAATTACTTTTGGAAAGGGCATTTTTCCTAAATCTAAAAAAAAGATATGGCTATTGTAGACCACTTGGACTATAAAGAACTCAATGGAGAAAGTTAAAATCACCAGTAAAACCAACATCCAGAAATACATTTGGTATTAGATGCCAGGGCTTTCAATTTTAATAATGGGAAAACAACTCTCCAACAGTCAACTGCACTATTGAGTACCAACTGGAGTGCTGAAGGAGAGGGCCTCTTCTAACGCAGAGATCAGCGGGGGGAGTCGCCATTCAGAAAAGACAGAGAACTGCTGACCCAAACAATGAGGCTCATGTTTGTGAACCACGGCTGTTAGGCACAGCCTGTAACCGCTCCACCAGATAACGAAGCTATACGAGAGAGCAGGTTGCGATATAGCTTGAAAAGAAACAGAAAATGTTCTTTCAGAAATCACAGGACTGTAACTAAGGGGGATGTCAGGTTTGTAGGTGGAATGGATGCTTGTATAGTCACTGGCTTGGAGTCAGGCTCATACTGCATGAAGATGGTGCAGCCCAGGCTGCTGTTCTGTTTTGCTGGAGTGTAATCATTTGGGTTCTATTTAGCCAGTCCTTGCACGTGGGGTTTCCAGTTGGCTGGAATCCTTCCAGTCTACCCTCTTCGGATTCCTGGAACCTGAGCACAGGGAACTTTGCCTCTTGTCCCACCCCTCTTAGCTCCGTGACTTGTTGATCACGTTGGGACAGTTGAGATCAAAGCAGTAGGCTCTGGCAGTACTCAACCTCCTCCCATGCCTCTACAAACAGACATGAGCTAGTCCTAAAATAAAGTACTGTATATTTCAGAGGCATTCTTCCCTATCCCTCGCCACTAACCTTCTGAGAGGCTAATACCTTTTAAAAGGGCGTTTTAAGTGAAAGAGTGAAACCTGCTATTTAAAGTCTTCAGTGAAGTTAAGAAATAATCCTGAATTTGTTTTGGTTGGTCTAGATTTTCATATATCAAGTTTGCACCCAGTGGAGCACTGCTTGAAGTACTTGACTATATACTTGCAAAGAACACTGTATTTTTTGATGACCAAGTAAGATCACTGTTGTTTGTTGAATATTGAGCGCTCAGGTAAAATCCCTTGCTGGTGACAGACACATAAAATTTCATAAAATTTTAGACTAAAAATTAATTATGTGGTGAAAATTGCAAGCTAAATGTCCATCGGAAGAAAATAGGCTAACTTAAATTATGATACAGCCATGCAAAGGCTCGACCTTTATTGCCATGGAAAGCTGCCTACCTATATTGGGCTTAAAATTAACAAGTAGAATTTGAGCCTATTGTTAAAAAAACATTGGGAAAGAAATATACCAATATATTATTGGTGGTAATCTTCCTGTGACTGTTATGGTGATTTTTATTTTATTTTTTCCTGAGTTTTACAAATGTAATTGCTTTGAGTTTGTCTTGCATTAATAATCAGAAAAAAAGAGAAAATTAATTCCCAGCAATGGTCACAGGGTGGCCTGTTAGATAGAACTGTATATATATATATATATATATATATATAGTTTACAGTATTTTATTTACTAGTTTTATCATACAAGTTATAAAAAGCTCATAGCTTAAAATATTCAAAAGGGAATAGAAGTATAAGGTAAAAAGTAAGAATTCTGTCCCTTGTGAATCCCCAAAAGACCCCTCCACATATAACTACTGTCAACACAAATAATGTATTTAAAAGAGAAACTCAACAGTGAGAGCGCCTCTGAAATACAGAAGCTAATGTGAAGAAGCATGAGACAACCTTGAAGAGAAGGGAACGACATTTCCCAGCCTACTGCTAACTAACCCCGAGTCTCCTCGCAGAGCATCCCCTCATAATCACATTGCCCTTCAACTAAGGGAAATCACCTTCTCTGCACTCTGAGCACATGGGTTCCAACAGACATGGACACCCAGCCAGGCATGCAAATGAGCATGGGCTCTAAAACCCCGATGAATCAAGTCAAGTTTGAATTTCACAGCACATTTGGCCCATGAGTCACAGACGCAGCAGGCATTGCTCATGGGTGTGTGGAAGGCTCCTCCTTCTCTCCGGCACCGTCCCCCACTCCCCCGCCCCCAATTTGCTAATTTAATAGTTTCATAGTTGACTCCTTTTCATCCTCCGTGTTTTGGCTTAAATGTCACTTCCTCAGAGAAGAGACAGATTGGCTTGGCTAAACTGGCATGGCCCCTCCTTTATTCTCTATCACCATCCCTGCTCATACCCTTGGGAGCACTTACTACCATTTGTAATTTTTTATTTTATGTAGTTACGCCTGACCCCTGCCTTCCCTCTCCTCCCAGATGGCAAACTTCACAAGGGCAGGGACTGTGTGTGTATGTATGTGTGTGTGTTTAAAAGCTGGCTTAGAAAAAAAAAAATGCTGGCTTTGTTTAGTCAGCTTTTAGCCCATAATAGACATTTCATAAATATAGCGTTAATTAAATGGAAAATTTTACAAGTCCATTTTTGAGATGAAACTCTAATTATATTAATGTTTTAGATAATGGCTGAACTTTGAGAGTAGTTTTGCTCATTTCTTCATTCACTTTTTCATTTACTCAATCAACAAACCTTTATTAAGAACCTACTATTTGCCAGCCCCTGCGGTAGGTGCTGAGGGTAAAGGTGCTTGGCAAGGAAGACAAGAACGGGCAAATACGATCTAAGGAGGCATGAGCGATGGCATGTGTAGTGCAGGGTCTTAGGGGAGCATCAAGTTAGCTATTTTCTGAACTTCATGAGAACAGCAGCTGATTTTTTTTCACCTAACTGACCCTGTGACATTCATTTAAGCCCAACAACTTCATACCCAAAATGCTGATTTGGGTTATCTGTGTATCTGTAAGTTTGTATACGAAAGATTATAATCAACTTTTTAAGCAGAGAATAAGTAGCGTAAGAGAGTGACACCCTAACAAACAAATAAGAAACCAGAGGGGCAGTTTTAAAAGCTATTTCTGCAAAGTAGGTTTTTTAAAGTGCATTCTCTCTCTCTCATCTTCCTTCAATCCATCCTTTACACCCTCCCTCCTTTCTATTTCCTCTCTCACACACAGCTCAGACGCAAGACATGGAGAAACAAATGTTTTCTAACTCGATGACTTCAGGGGATTAGCGCTCCTTTGAAAGTGATATTGTTATAGCCATAATGTGTTTATGTGTGACACAGACATCTTTACGTACAATGCAGACATGTCTGTGTGGGGAACATTAACATCCCAACCTTGTTATTTAATGAGGTAGGAAGTTCAGCCTAGAACTGTATATCCCTAAAGCTTTGGGGAATCCTGATATGGGAGAGGAAGGGAGCTGGAGAGAAGAGGGGAGATTTCTTAAGGGTTATTTCTCTTTTTATTCCTAACTCTCCTGGGCTTAACTCCTACTCTCGGAGAAACAATCCTTTCCCAGTGCAGCTGGGACGGTTGTCAGTCAGAGGCATCCTTGCTGGGGTTAGTAGTCATCCAAAAAAGGGTCAAGAGATTAGAAGATGCTGGTAAATCACAGAGTCACCACAGTGAGAGTTCCATTTTAGAATAACCTGGTGGCAAAACGTTTATTTCAGACCCTGACACACCATCTCAAAAGAAACAAATTAGAGGGAATGTTTTCTCAATAACTTCCCTTATGTATTACAATATAGCCTAGAAATTAACTTTTATTTTAGTATGTTGAAACTCTTTGTTGTTGTTTGTAAATTATAAAACTAACCTAGGCTTACTGTAACAAAAATCAAACAATACAAAGTATATAGAGTAAAAAGTCTAGTCCCTCTTCTATCCCACTCCCCAAAGCAGCACCTCCCAACAGAAATAGGTGGATCACCTATGTAACTTCAAGTTTTCTAGTATCCACATTAAAAAAAGGAAAAAGGGACAGGTGCAATTAATTTTAATGATATCTTTTATTTAACCTTATGTAGCCAAAATATTATTATATGTAATCAACATTATCAAATTACTCACGATACAAAATTATTGAGATACTGTGCATTATTTTTTTTGTACCATGTCTTCTAAAACTGCTGTGTATTCTACATTTACAATACAGCTTACTTTGGATGTTAAATTTTCATTGAACCTGACTGATCTGTCTTTAGATTTCATAAAACATACAGTTGAAAAAACTAAACTCACAGATAGGATTAAAGATGGTGGCCTGAGAGGTGAGACAGAGGCTTCCTCCTAAAACCACATATAATACAAAAATATAATTAATACAACTAATCTTGAAAGAGCAACAGGAAAGAGGACTGCGCCAGACTGCATACACCTGGAGAAAAGAGCAGACCTCACAGAACAGGATAACATACCAAAGCTGTGGCCTGGTGGGACGCAAGCCCTTCCCCTACCCCAGCTCACTGGTGGAAGGAAGAGAAATGGAACAGGGAGGGAGTGGAGGCCTGGGACTGCCGAATACATAACTCCGGAGATCTGCTCTAGGAGCACAGACTTACATTTCATGGTCCTTGCATGATACTCTCATAATTAGGAGGTTGAAAAGCTAAGACAGGCAGAATTCCTGGAGAGATTGAGATTCCAGCCACTTGTGGAAAGTAGTGATCCATATCCGGCTGCTCTGAGACAAAAGAAAGGTGGGCAGTCTGAGAGACTTCCTAACAAGGAAGCCCTTAGCAAGAGGACTGCTAAAGGGGCAAGGATTGCATGGAGTTTACTGCTCAGGAGACAGGACAGGTAGACAAAATTATCCAGATGCACTGTGTCCAGCAGATTGGGAGCTTTGCCATACAGACTCTCCTATTTAAGGAGGAAAAAGAAATCTTCCTCCTTACACGATCTTCAGGTGCCCCAGCTCCCTGGCTGGCTACACAGCTCCAAGGAGCTCCTCCATGATATGCAGCCTACTGTGCCTTTCTCCTGGCCAGCCCCACCTGGCCAGAGGGAAGATCTGTCTACAGCAACTACAAATGCAAAGCATAGAGGCTTATACCTGTGTGCTTGGCCCACTGATTCAGGCAGTGGAGACAGGCATAGCAGACGGGAAGCAGGAAACAGCTCTTTCCTCCCCTCAGGCACCAATACCACTCCCCTGTGACCCCCGACATTGCTTCAGGGGCTGAGCAGCTCCAGCGAGGAGAGCTTCTGGACACTAGAGGGTGCCATATACAGATATGAAAAACCAAAGGCACCTGGTTCAGAGTAAAATTATTAATACAACTCCTGAGAAAGATTTAAATGACATCAACCTCATGACTCTTCCTGAAAGGGAGTTCAAAATAAAAATCATTAACATGCTTATGGAGGTGCATAAAGATATTCAAGAACTCAGGAATGAATTCTGGTTGGAGATCCAATCATTGAAGAGCACAATGGAGGTTATTAAAAGCAGACTGGATACGGTGGAGGAGACAATAAATGAAATAGAAACTAGAGAAGAGGAATACAAAGAAGCTGAGGCACAGAGAGAAAAAAAATCTCTAAGAATGAAAGAATATTGGGAGAATTGTGTGAACAATCCAAACGGAACAATATTTGCATTATAGGGGTACCAGAAGAAGAAGAAGAGAGAAAAAGGGATAGAAAGTGTCTTTGAGGAGGTATTTGCTGAAAACTTCCCCAATCTGAGGAAGGAGATAGTCTCTCAGGCCATGGAGCTGCACAGATCTCCAAACACAAGGGACCCAAGGAAGATAATACCAAGACATATAGTAATTAAAATGCCAAAGATCCAGGATAAGGACAGACTATTAAAAGAAGCAGCCAGAGAGAGAAATGAGATCACATACAAAGGAAAGCCCATCAGGCTATCATCAAACCTTACAGGCCAGAAGGGAGTGGCAGGATGTATTTAATGCAATGAAGCAGAAGGGCCTTGAACCAAGAATACTTTATCCGGAAAGATTATCATTTAAATTTGAAGAAGGGATTAAACAATTTCCAGATAAGCAAAAGCTGAGAGAATTTACCTCCCACAAACTATCTCTACAGTGTATTTTGGAGGGACTGCTATAGATGGAAGTGTTCCTAAGGTTTAATAGCTGTCATCAGAGGTAATAAAACCACAGTAAAGAAAGTAGACCAGCTAATTACTAAGCAAATGCCAAATTAAACTAACTATCCCCAAAGTTAATCAAGGGATAGACAGAGTACAGAAAATGATACCTAATATATAAAGAATGGAGGAGGAAGAAAAAGGAGGAAGAAAAAAAGAAAAGAACCTTTAGATTGTGTTTGTCATAGCATATTAAGTGAGTTAAGTTAGACTCTTAGATAGTAAGGAAGTTAACCTTGAACCTTTGGTAACCACAAATCTAAAGCCTGCAATGCCAATAAGTACATACCTATTGATAATCACCCTAAACATAAATGGACTGAAGGCACCAATAAAAATACATAGTCACTAAATGGATAAAAAAACAAGACCCATCTACATGCTGCCTACAAGAGACTCACTTTAAACCCAAAGACATACACAGACTAAAAATGAAGGGATGGAAAAAGATATTTCATGCAGCTAACAGGGAGAAAAAAAGCAGGAGTTGCAGTACTTGTAACAGACAAAATAGACTTCAAAACAAAGAAAGTCACAAGAGACAAAGAAGGACATTACATAATGATAAAGGGGTCATTCCAACAGGAAGATATAACCATTATAACTATCTACGTGCCCAACACAGGAGCACCTACATATGTGAAACAAATACTAACAGAATTAAAAGGAGAAATAAATGCAATGCATTCATTCTAGGAGACTTCAACACTCCACTCACTCTGAAGGACAGATCAACCAGACAGAAAATAAGTAAGGAGACAGAGGCGCTGAACAACACAACAGAACAGATGGACCTAACAGACATCTACAGAACTCTACACTCAAAAGCAGAAGAATACACATTCTTCTCAAGTACACATGGAACATTTTCAAGAATAGATCATATACTAGGCCACAAAAAGAGCCTCAGTAAATTAAAAAAGATTGAAATTGTACCAACCAGTTTCTCAGACCACAAAGGTATGAAACTAGAAATAAGTTACGCAAAAAAAATGAAAAATCCCACAAATACATGGAGGCTTCACACTATGCTCCTAAATAACCAATGGATCAATGACCAAACAAAAACAGAGATCAAGCAATATATGGAGACAAATGACAACAATCATTCAACACCGCAAAATCTGTGGGACACAGTGAAGGCCGTGCTAAGAGAAATTATATTGCAACACAGGCCTACCTCAGGAAAGAAGAAGAATCCCATATGAGCAGTCTAAACTCACAATTAACAAAACTAGAAAAAGAACAAATGAGGCGCAAAGTCAGTAGAAGGAGGGACATAATAAAAATTAGAGCATAAATAAATAAAATCGAGAAGAATAAAACAATAGAAAGAATCAATGAAAGCAGGAGCTGGTTCTTTGAGAAAATAAGAAAAATAGATAAAGCCCTAGCCAGACTTATCAAGAAAAAAAGACTCTACTCACATAAACAGAATCAGAAATGAGAACGGAAAAATCACTACAGACACCACAGAAATACAAAGAATTATTAGAGAATACTATGAAAAATTATATTCTAACAAACTGGATAACCTAGAAGAAATGGACAACTCTCTAGAAAAATACAGTCTTCCAAGACTGATAATATGGGTAAATGTAGTAACCACATTGTTTTTTCATATGAAACCTTCATAAGAGTGTATATCAATAATACCTTAATAAAAAAGAAAAAAGTAGACTCATATCCATGTTGTTGCAAATATACTTCAAAATTTTCTAATATTTGAATGAAATATTTTAAATTAAATATGAAGTCATTAAAATTAAATAAACTTTAAAATCCCCTTCCTCAGCTGTACCAGCCGCATTACCAGTTCTCAGCAGCCACACATGACTAGAGACTGCCATACCGAACTGTGTAGCCCTAGAGGGAACCACCTGTTCTGTTTGGTGTGGAACCTTCTCTTTATGCATATGCATATAAATGTATAATTCAACAAATATATATTACATGTGTGTGGATTCATTTCAGAAAAATGAAATCATGCTATGTATTTTACTTCACTATATATTTTCTCCACTTGTAAGTTATATTTTGGATTTTTCCTTTTCAGTGCATAGAGAACTGCATTCTTTATAATAGTTGCATAGTAGTTCTATTTAACCACTTTCCTCCTAATGGACACATAAGTTGTTTTTGATGCTTTACAATTATAAACCTTTATGTTTGCGTACGTAAGGTAGTATTTCTATGGGATCCCAAGAATTGACACTTCTGGGCCAAGGGGTATGTCCATTGAAAAATGTGAAAGTTAATGCCCGATTTCCTTCCCAATGGTTGTGCAGGATTTTATCCTACACTTTTTGCTGGCATTCCTCTCCAGCATCTGTAGATGCTCCAAATGCCAGAATCATAAAACATCAGAAATGAAAGATCTTAGAGCTCATCTATTCCAGACTCTTTATTTTATGAACCAAGAAATGAAGCTTAAACTGTGGGAAGCAGCGATGTTGAGTGTTTGTGGCCAAGCTGGGACTTGAGCAGCTCTGTTCTTCCTGTGGGTCCGAGTGTGTAAGAGGAACCAGGTGAAATCTTACGGGGGCATCCTTGCCAAGGGCATCCTTCCTCCTGCTCTGGCGGTTTATCATTATCAGCCCAGTGCTGGCGAGATCAGCAGGCCTTTCAATGGAGCGTCACATCGCGCCTCAGTGAACAAGGAGCAGGAGCTAAGGGGGCCTTTCCTTGACATTTGTATCCAAAATTGAATTCAATCTGCTCAAATGCTCGCTACAGTTTCAAAGTGTGCTATTCCTGCCTCCCTTCTGCTGAGCACAGCTCAGTCGTGAACCCAGGCAGAATGGGAGAAAAATAGGTTTTTGTTTCATGCAGAAATAAATTTCACTGTAATGCAATTCCTAGTTGACCAGCTTAGCCTTTAATAGGAATCACTTTGGAAGGACACGGGCTGAAGGGAGGGAAGGTCCTTTTAGGGGAAGGTGGCTCTCTTTGGCCACCCACCTGGCGGGGCAGGTGAGATCCTAGCGGCATCTCACATGTCAGGAGGTGGACTTCTCCTGAGGACTGTCCTCCGCCTTTCAGTTCCCTCATCCTCAGCTTTACTGAGCCCATGAACACGAGTGCTATCTGGTGGAATCCTTGGGGGGTCAGCTCCATGCTCAAATGCTCATTGGTGGCAAAGCTGGGGCTAGAAACCACCTCTCCCAACTCTGTTGCCCTCTTGCCATCACTCAGTCCCTGGTCCCATCCCATACCCTGCATGACCACAGTGGGGCTGGTTCCTCTATGCTCCACCTGCTGCCCACACCCCCAGCCCAACTTTGTTATAGGCTTAAAAAATAAAAATCCATTTGCTTATGCTACTCATTTATCCATTTTTCTAAAAATCAATTCAGACATATAAGTAAGTCAGTAAATCCTTATTTTGCATTTCTGCTCTTCCTGGCCCCTGCTGTCCTCCATTTTTTCCCTGCTGGGGTACCTCTTTCCTTCCTTCCCATAACAAACATCAGAAAAATAAAAACCACTGAAAGGAGGCACCAGGTATAGGAGCATGAATTATTTGGCAACAGGTAGCAAACACAGGAGACTTCTTCTACCTGAATTTTGGCTTTTTGGTGCCAGTGAGTGAAGAAGGCCTGGCAAGTGGGCAGGAAAGGAGTGTAAGACAAGAGAGGAGGCATGGCCAAGACCTCCCAGCCTCAGGCTAAACCCGATAGGGAAGAACAACAATCATCATCACCCTTAAAATTTGTTGAGCACATTCTATGTGCTAGGCACTATTTTCAGTACTTTAATGTCTAAGCCATTTAATCTTCACAACCCTAGAGGTAAATATTATTACTCTCATTTTAAAGATGAAGAAACGGAAGCACAGAGAAATATATAACTTCCCCCAAGGACACGCAGCAGTTAAGAAGTGGAACCAGCTGAGCAATCCAAATCTAAAAGAATTATCAAGAAATCCTCAAGGAATAATATTCATATATACATGACAATGCTGGCAGGGTCACAGTACAGACCCCACACAATGGCAAGTGAGTTGCGTATCACTGATTTCGGGCAGCCATGTGGACGACTGGGTTGAGGAAGACGGTGAGGCTGCCCGTGGGCCCAGTGAGAAACTGGGAGGATCTGAGCTGTCTGTCCTGGGCCAGCTCCTGGCTGCAGTGGGGAGTGTATGTGTTTCCTATTGCTGATGTAACAAGTTACCACAAATTCAGTGGCTTAAACCAACACAAATTTATTATCTTATAGTTACAGAGATCAGAAGTCCCAAGTGGGTCTCACTAGGCTAAAGCCACAGTGCTGGCAGGTGTGCTCCTCTCAGGAGGCTCTAGTGGAACACTCTGTTCCTTGCCTCTTCCAGCTTCCAGAGGCTGCCCTCATTTCTTAGCTGCTGGCCCCAATCCAGGGACGACATCCCTCTCACCCTGCCTCTGCCATTGCATCGCTTTCCCTGGCTCTGGCCCTCCTGCCTCCCTCTTTTTCTTTTACAAGGACTCTTGTGGTTCCGTGGGGCCCACCCAGGTGACCCAGGGTGCTCCCTCTGTCTCAGGATTCTAAATGTAATCACATCGGTAAAGACTCGTTTGCCATGTAAGGTCATATAGTCACAGACTCCAGGGATTGGGATGTGGGCATCTTTGGGAGGCAAGCATGCTGCCTACCAGGGTGGCCACAGTCTTGTCTGCTTTTGCATCTTTTATGCCTGTCACACAGTAGGTATGCCGATCTTTGAAGAACGAATAAATGAAGGAAGTGATTTTAAAAGTACAGAGAAAGGAATCTATCTTAGCAGTGTAAGGAAATTCTTTGGTAAAAAAAAAAAAATAACATGGAAAATTTGGGGAGATCTCTTTTAATCTTGATGGGGCCCCATAGTTTGGGCAGGACCAAAATTAATGGTGGTAACACAGATTAATATTAAGCAAATCTCGGTGCTGAATGAATTTTTCAGGTTGCCTTAATCAGTTTGGGCTGCTGTAATAAATTACCATAGGCTGGGTGGCTTAGAAACAACAGAAATTTATCCTTCCCAGCTCTGGAGACGGGAAGTCTGAGGTCAGGTGCCAGCACAGTCGGGTTCTGGTGAGGGTCCTCGTACAGGCTTGCAAACCTCTGACTTCTCCTTGTGTCCTCACAAGGTGAAAAGACCGTGAGCTAGCTCTCAGGCGTCTTCCTACAAGGGCACTAACCCCATCTACGAGCGCTCTGCCCTCGGCACCAATTTATTTCCCAAAGCCTCCATCTCCTAATACCATCACACTGGGGATTAGGATTTCAATATATAAATTTAAGGGGGACACATTCAGTTCATAGCATCAGTCTTTTCTTGACATCACTGTCTTTTTAACTGCAGAGAACAGAGTTCTGATAAGAATCTAAGAATGTGGAGTCCAGTTTCTTCTATAGAAGATGGTTGGGAAGGAGGGATGGGTTGCTGGCTCAGCAACAGCCATGGGGAGAACACCTCTCCTCTCCCACCCACAGTAATTGTACCTGGAGCAACACCACTCTGAGTCCCAGAGAAGTCAGGTCTTTCAGGAGCTCCCACTATGCTCAGGATTTAGTTCAACATTCTTAGCAGGATTTACAAGATCCCACCTGCTCTGACCTTTACCTACCTCTCCAGCCTTGCCTCCTCCAACACACATTCTAGTCACACTCATCTCCAATGCCAGCTCCTTCTGCCTCAGGGCCACTGGACATGCTATTTCCCTAATTCTGGAATACTCTTGTTACCTTTTTGCCTAATTAATTCCTATATATATCCTTTGGTTTGTTCCAAAACCATATCCTGGAAGATATTTTCTTTAACTGTCAGATCTAAACCAGCACCCGCTCCCCACTCTGGTCATAAAATATAGCATAGTGTCAGGAACTTGGGGCCCAGACTCATACTGCTTGACTCGGTATTCTGAGTCCACCACTCATTAGCTGTGTGACCTTGGGCAAGACATGTAGACTGTCATGCCTCTATTCATCTCTAAAGTGGGGCTAACAATAGCATCGACTGCAGCAAATTGTTGCGGGAACTAAATGAGATAGTTTATGTAGAAAGTTGAGAAGAGTGCCTGGACGATTAGTGTAAGCTATTATTTTCCTTCATTGCACTTATCTAAATTGTAATTATAAAATTTTTGTTATTGCTTGTGTAATATCTGTGTTCTTACATATAGTAGTTCTCCAGAAGTAAGACAGGGTCTCTCTTGTTCTCTACTGTACCTGCAGAGCCTAGCACACAACCTTCCATGTTGCTGGCTCTCAACAGACGTTTCTTGAATGGATGGATGGGTGGATGAACATATTACATATTACTGGTCTGGGTCTCATGAAAAAGTGTCACCTTCTCAGAAAATAATCAATATTATTAAAGAGCGTTATTTTGGAAATTTTTGATGGTCAGATTGTGGGCTGATTAATAGCCTGCGGTTAGATGGAAATTTCACCACCTCTCCCCTTCTGGGCCTGTTCTCATGCAGAGCCTTGGGATGCTCATTGCCAGGCAGATTTATGAAACATCTCAACTGACGCTTACATTCCATATGTTACAATTTACAGATTCCTGCTGGGGTCAAGGTGGGGAATGGCATGCCTGCTAATAGCTGCTTTTCTCACATGAACTTTCACATAAACTCTCTTCCCAGCTGGTTTTACTAATACATTATAACACACTTTTATAAACAATTTTTTCCAGGTCATGAATGAACGCTTCCTAATTTCCATTTTTAGAGGATTAGAAGTCTAGGAAAGGCAACTGGAGGTTCCTATTCTAGCCCCTTCCACAGGCCAGAACTCTTTCTTTGAACCATTTAGCAGATAGACCTCCAAGGAAACAGGACGACAGTGTTCAGTGAGCCTCCCGAGCTCTCTCTGGTTCATCCTTCCTCAGGCTCCAAGGAGATTAGGCCTGTATGTTTTAATCATGTTTTTTACTCTAATTATATTTGAAGTCGTAGAAGAAGTGTTCTTTCACCAGAAAATAATCCAACAAAATTGCCAAATCTGAAAGGCCACCACTGGGCCAGGTTGTCATGTTGTGGAGACCTCCGACAGCATCTGCTTGCCAGCAAGGAGGCCGACCGGCATCGGTCTTCCTGTGCCTTCATTTTCTTTCTGACCCAATTTGTCAGTCAAGCTCTATCTTTGTTGCATTTGTCAAAACACCATTGTTCTCTCTCCTTTCTGTGGCAGTTTCATTTTTGTTGTTAAAAAAAATCAGAAGTTAGAGCAGCCTCGGGGTGAAGGAAGTAGGTTTCATTGACTGAGCAGTCTAGTTTGTGGCCGAGAAGAGTCAGTCTCATCTTTCATGCCCATCAGACTATGGAAATCATCTGATTTATCAACCAGCTTTGGCTCCGTCAGGAGGCTACAACCCACGCAAGAATTTCTGTCACCAACTGTTCCATGCTGAGGCCACACCTTATTGGATGGTGGTTTCTACAACAGGGTGATCTCTTCTCCTAGCTATAAAATCTTCATGTAAAAATAATAAGTTCATTAAGAATACAACATATCATTTTTCTAAGAGAAATGTCTGGTAAGTCTGCTTTTTGTAGTGTCAGTGGCTCCAAGTTATTACTGAAAAGACACACACTGTTGAGTGCTAATCTAGGCCAATCTTATTCAACAGCAATTTTCATGTGCGATTAAGATAACAGACATTTTTAGATGCTGAGTAGAAATATTCTAATTTCAGATTCTTGCACTATCATGATTTTTTTCTCCCCATTTCTAATGTGATATTCCCAGAGAATGTATTCTAAAACCTAATCTAAAATACAATACCTATATTGGGCTCTAAGTGCTCTTTAAGGGAGAAGTGATTTGTCCAAAAATGGGTATGTAATTCCTTTTTCTGTTCTATAAATTGTCATTCCAACATAGTTGTTGGGACAATTTATTTTATAGGTTGATTCTCTTAACAAGAATTATTGGAAATTGAATTGGGCAGTTTGGGAGATTCCTTAAGAGAAGATCCTATCAGCTTCCAAAGAGAAAAGGCTAATTTCATATATGCAATCAAGAATCAGAATGGCTTTGGGTTTCTCAAAAGCAGTGCTAGAAGCTAAAAGGCAAAGAGCAGTCTTCAAAAGTCCAAGGGAAAATGATTTCCAATCTATAATTATATAGCCAGGCAAATATCAGTCAAGAGAAGGCTAGAATAAAGTGATATTCAGACATAGAGCCCCTTCCAAGTCCATCCCCACCTTTCTTCACCCAGTCTGGGCCCCAGGAACCTGACCTGTATGGATTGTCCCAACAGACTCCTTTGCTTTCCGTTTCCAGTAGGATTTGGCCAATAGGAAGTTCCGACAGAGCTTGGAGGGAGAAAGAAGAATGAGGTGAGACTGTTTGTTCCTTGGCTCCATCCCTGCCAAGTTAGCTCAGGCTTATCCCCTTATAGGACGGTCAGCATTCCTGGAAGGTGGGCCTCTCCACTCTCCAAAAACTTCAGTTCTTTAGTTTGGCTTCCAGGAAGCACTCCCCCCTTGTCTCCTCTCTCAGTCCCAGGGGAGGTAAAAGGCTCCCTGCAGGGGCTGAGGTCAGGGGGCCTCACCCACCTCTTGCTGCTTCCCTTAACCTTCCGTATCTTTTAAAATAGTTCTTCATTAAACGTTCCTCCATTCCGCAGAGGAGTGTGTCATCTGTTTCTTGCAGGACCCTGACCAACAGATGCCCGGATGACCAGTAGATGTTTTCACTCACCCCTAGAAGGCAGTACAGTTATGATGAAATGCTTTAGAATCACATCGGTCTGAATATGTGTCCCAGCCCTGCCATTTTCTATCTGTGGGGCTTTGGACAAATGACAAGCTCTCCGAGCCTTGGACATAAAAAGGGAATTTTTCTATGACTTTTCTCCCAGAGTTTCTGTGAGGATCAAATGAACTAATCCAAAAAAACACGTATCCCACTGCCAGTCATTTAACAAGCACTCAGTAAGAGGTGCTTATTACTGTTTATGATTATTATCCTTGTGCCATCGCTAGCCTGCCAAGAGCTGCTCGCTCTTCAAAGGGGCAAAAGGGCCTGAAAGGCTGGGATGGCACCCTCACAAACCTCAGGGCTTCACGTGGGAATCCTGAGGGGTGCGAGAGAGACTCAACCAAGGGGGAAAGCTTCGGGCCCGGCCCCTAAGGCGTGACTTAGGGCTGCTCTTGCCTTCTGGGTCGTACCGGACAGGCAGGGTGGGGTATCCTCTGGCCGCCGGCTCCAGGTTCCGCCCACGGCCCTTAGTTCAGGATCACAGTGCTCTCTGCCAGACATAAAGGGGAAATCGGAACCGAGATGCATTTTCTGAGCAGAGTTGTGATCCCAAATACCTGATGGAGGGTTCATGGTTGTCTTCCTAAGGCACTCAGCCAGGCAGAGCTGTTTCAGCTTTGGAGCCCATGACTCCCTGCCTGGGGTATTTAACCCCTCTCTCCTACCAAAAGCCTGCTCCAGAAAGCCAATCTTGAGGAGATTCTGTCTTTCAGTGTGAGTAGAAGGTGCCAATTTGCCCCTGTGAAGCCATCTTCCTTTTTAAATTTGCAATACTCTTTTAGCTCAAGCCTTCAGAATTATTTGTGTAAATGAGGGGTTGAGGAAGGGAGAGGAGATATAAACAGAAGTTGCTCTTGCTGGAAGAGGTAAAAATGAGCAGGCCCAGCTCAGTAAATGTCAGAAAGGTGTGCACTTGGGTGTGTGTGCACATGTGCATGAACACATAGGCAAACATTTGCACATACGTGTGAGCTTCTGGGTTTATAAAGGTTTACTTTCTTCCTGTGATCATCAGAAATGGCCTAGCTCTGAGTTCTTTTGAGAGCTATCTTGTTAAAAATGGGGGTGGACCCTTCAACAGACACAATATTGGTGTGCTCAGACATTCCACCTCTCCTCTGTATTCATCCTGGCATATGAAAATTCAAATTTGGTGAGAGGGAGAAAGAGAGAAGGGAGTGATTTAGGAAGGGGAAAAAAAATTACCTTGGGATTCCTTGAAATAGCAAATTCTTTTTGTAACTCCCTCACAATGTGTTGACACTATTATTCACTGTATTTAACCAAAAAAAAAAAAAAGTAATTTCAGGGACACAGCCATTGTATGAAGTAAGGTATGCCAGAATTTGATACAAACAGGAAGTGGGTGGGTCAGACTTTAGTTGACATGGCGTGGTGGAAACAGGTTCTGCGGAAAGAGCAATTCAATTTTACTTTGGCCTGTGGATCTTGTTATGATTGGACAGGACAGTAAGATTGATTCTGAGGCTAAGCTATTCAAGGGCTGGTGCTGACTGAACCCTCCAGCACTGAGCCACTTCACCCCCTTCCAGGACGTTGATGCTACGCCATACGGGGCAATGACTGCTGCTCTGGCTACACCACATGCCGAAGGCTAACAGCGGGCAATCCAAACCTCCCAACATCTGTTTCCTCATCTCAGCAATGGTGGTAATAACCATTAATGAAAATGGTGATGAGAAGTAGAGAGAATGTATGAGCGAGCTTAGCCACTGCATAAATGATGGCTAATAATATTAACTATTATAATGAAGAGAAGAGGAGGAGGAAGAAGGGGAAGAAGGAGAAAGGGAGGAGGAAAGCCAATTTTAATTACATAAAGAAGTCACCCCACAGGGCCATCTGGGGAGCGTAAGAGTGATTTTATAGTATGCTTTAAAGAAAATCTTATTTAACATTCTCTTAAATAAGCTTGCTAATTTTCCTGATGTGATTACTTCTTTGTTTCTAAGCTTCAGCATTTTATTCTGCTTTAATTATACAATATTTTAGGTTTGACATCAAAAAGTGCATCATCTGTTTTTATCTTTCTCGGCCTCATCCGCATCCTTGGTTACTGCTGCCAGGTATCCTGGGGTCACCCAAAGTACTTTGGTTCTAGAGACCTTTCAAAGTAAGCCAATGAAGCCGTTCAGAAAACTTCTCTTGTGTGTAGACAAAAATACATTAAAACAACCAAGGGAGTGATTACTCTCTGGGACAATTATTTTTAATGCCTTACCGGACACATCCTTTTGGAGTCAAATTAGGAGAAAATCTTTTTTTACTTTGTTTTACATCTTGGAACTCGATCTTTGGTAAATGTCTGTGATGTTTGCACATTGTGTAACACTTAACCCCCCACCCCTCCAGCTGTCTCAAATGCTGTCAGGATTTCATCACCTTGTTTACAGGCAACACAAACACAGGGTGGAGAGGATGAATGGTTTCTTTGTGGCTTTCTGGTTATCTGCCTTTGACTAGCTACTAAATGCAGTTCTGAAAGGCTTGTAGTGATTTTGGGTTTGCTTGGCTAGTCCCTTCAATTCAGCTCCAAACCAGAAGAGCTCCCCCTTCGGGTATCCTTGATGCTAAAACCTCTACAAGGCATCATTGACTAATTCAAGCAAAGAGATGCTGTCAGCATGACAGGTATTCTTTTTACGTTGGGTTCTCTGTAAAGCACAATGATGCTTTCCTAACTTAACAATACTGTGGTTAGCTAATTATTTACAGGTTCACCAGAGGCTCTCTAAAATTTAATGAAGTGGCCTTTAGTCTCCCTGATTACCATATGGAGGAACTGAAGAGAATTCTGGGACCTGGGATAAGTGAGGGCTGTTGTAAGAACACTTCTTAGAGAAGATCTTCTGCAACCTGCTTCGATAATGACCAAGTCCTCCAACATAGCCAGGCTGTGAGGAAGTTGGGAGTAAGGACTGCCTATCTCCAACTCAATTATTGGGCCTATAATATGTACTTCGTAAGTGTAAATGAGTGAATGCTGTTACAGAAAGATGGCTCTCGCCTCCCACAGGACGGGCCTTAGGGAAAGCTCTGCCGCTAACTAGCTGTGTAATCTTGGGCAAGTCATATAATGTTTTATCTGAAAAATGAAGAGTAGGACTGGGCACTCTTTAAAGTCCTCTGCTGCTGAAATCTGGTGGAGAGAAACTATCTTACACATCCTGGGTGAACTCAGTGCCTGGGAAGGCATCTTGCTGAGTTAGGAAAAGAAGATGATGAAGAACTTGTTAATATGTAATATTTAGATTCCTCTTGCTCCAGATAATTGCTTAGAGCATGTACATTTTTTTTTAAATGAAGGTGGCCAGCTGTCTCAAATATTCTCATCTTTTCAAATGGTTCTGTTGATGGGATTCAGAAAGGAACTAGTCTCCATAAAGCTTTTTTTGCATATAACCTGTCTGATATGAGCAGGTGAATTTATTAATTTTTTAAATCTGGTTTTGAAACAGAGATGATCGAGCAGCTTTGGCATCATACACCCCATCTTAGATCTATTTGTGATAGACGTAATTAGAATGGTGTTCACTGAATTCAATTGCCTCGAGGAAGTAGGGCAAGACTGACCTAACAGATGTTTATGCTTATCTAATAATAATAATAATAATGCATACTGTGTTTATTTGGAACACAAATTGTTCCTGCTCATTTCAAGGTCCCGATGCAAAATTCTGGATTCAGATCCTGTGGATTTATCACACCCGCTGGAGGACATTGACTTTCTAAACCTCTGAATGGATTATGTTCTTCCAATAGAGTGGGCCCATCCTTTCCAAAAGATAACATCTTGTTTCTCTGGCCTGAATTTCCCTTGACTCCTTTCAAAACACAATTTGTGAAAACAATGTGTGAGAACACATGACAATGGGAAGTGCTCAGCGGGAATACTGCAATAAATATGTCAGGTATACAAACTAGCTGATGCTATCTATTTGATCCTTAAGAAGAAAGTATTGGGATACGATAAATTACAATAATTTTTCAGTGCTCTCAGATTTCTCCAGTAATGCATATATGTTGGCAGACCTTAGTGGGTTATGCTAATTTATTTGTAAATCATCAAAGGAAATGATAAAATGTATGTCTCCAGGCAAGTGTGAATGGACAGGAAAACCGAACTGAATTGGGCAACAGCAATATTTTCCTACACCGGAAGTAAACATATCAACATGGTGAGGAGGGTTTTGTACCACTCCTGGCTGAACTTTGAGGGGTGAGATGGCTAATGTCGAGGGACCTAGCTTTGTAGTCCTTTCCCACAAAGCATTCCATTATTGAAGGAAAGGACAATCTGCAGCATGACACAGTGAACTAGGTCAGAATAATATTTCTTAATGGCGATTCCTGCCATGTTCTATTAATTACAGCTGTGGTTCAGAATTTTCTGTGCCTTGATAGGTTGTATTTTTAAGTAGGCACCCATTTTTTAAATTTAGTATGATATAAAACTGAGTTCTAAGGAATCTCTAATACGTAAGTGGTAAAAAATGATGTGGGAGAGAGGAAGCAAAATATGTGCCTATCCATATATATACTCACAAGTTGGTATTCAAAAGATGGTCTTTGTGAACATAAAAGTTTATGCCGCCTTTGATTTGTGTGGTTTTTAAAAAAACACTAGCAATATTTAGGGATCTTGGAGCATAACGTTGGAACATAAACTCTTTGCCCTAAATTTGCATGTACTCTCTGGCTTTCTCTCTTATTGCTTCACATGGATTCTCCCTCTCTTCTAGCTAAATTGGTTTAGCCACAATTCCCTTCTTGGATGGTATTCCTACAACATGCCTTGCCTCTTTGCACCTGCCTATTTCCATTCCCCCCATTTCTTAAGCCTGGGAAGAAGCATTCCCCAACTATCTCCACTGGGTTGGAGTGGGGACATCTAGTTTAAGGTCCCTCTTCCGTGAAGCTTCTTTCTTCTTATCCTAGTTAGCAATGATGATCTCTTCTATTGATAATAACCAGGGTTTCTCAACCTCAGCCCTGCTGCATTTTAGGCTGGATGATTCTTTGTTGTGGATTAAAGAATGTGCATTAAAGAATGTTCAGCAGCATCCGCGGCTTCCACTCAAAAACATGCCAGTACCATCTACTTTGCTGTCCCTACTGAGCTGTGATAACCACATATGTTTCTGGACATTGCCAGATGTCCACACCCAGAGGGCAAATCACCTCAGTTACGAGCCACTGCCATAGGACTCTCCCCAAATCAGATCACAGAATCTGGAGAACAGTGTTCTGGACCTTAGTGTTTTGGATAATATTCAAAGTTATATGATGATTAATGAATAGAAGATGTTTTTAAGGAGGATCAGTCGGGAGTGTCTGAAAATTAACACATTAAGTTGATTTGAATCAAGTCAGATCCCCCAAAAATATAAAAAGGGATTATATTATTGCCTTTCTCCTCTTAGAAAAAACTTTACAGAACCATAATTTTAACACTACACCATTGGGTTGAAATGAGAAGAGAATGTCTCTGCACCTTTTTAAACATTACTGTTGAAGTCACTAACCATCGTTGGATGACCCTTATAGAGAAAAGCCAGTGAGGTAAACTCTTAGTTAGAGTTTAGTACTAGAAAAGTTTTTCTCTTCTGAGAAACTGGGTTTCTTCCTTCCATTTGCATAATGACATACTTGTAACTAGTTTTATTTTCCCTTTTTGACTTGGCTGTCAGGAATCTCAGAACTAAGTTTTATGTCCAATTACAGTAACTATCCTCAGTCTTTGATTTCTAGTATTAATCCAATCTTTTCTTCTTACTAGCCCCACTTAACTCTCATCTTTCACCTTTTCTCTAATGGCCTTCTTAAATCCACTTTCTTTATAAAATAAAATTTTAAGCAAGTGGAGTCCTTATCATTTACTATCAGTACAGGACACTTTTAGGAGTAAAATAAGAGCAATTAATAATTAATCTGGGACAACAGCTTAAACTGAGATTGTCCTGGGCAAAATAAAAATGTGGTGTCATTCCAGAAATAAATAATAAACGTAACAGAGAACAACAGTTATTCCATTCCCAGGTTGGGGATAATTAAAGATAAACATGTACCCTAAAGACAGAATCAAAGTTAAGGTATGTGCTTCTTATTTATCATGTGTCACATCTGTTGATTAGAATTTAATATTTATTACCTCTTGGGAAATTTTGTAATTAGCCTCTGTATCAGTAGAGAAAAAAATCCTGGGCTTTTAAAAATGTATTTAATTTCTACTAAAGGGGAGAGGGGGATACTTTAGATCTGGAACAGTGATCACAATAGAAGTTTCATTTGTTTGTGATTTATGAAGACTTGGATAAATGCACTATTGACCAGTATCAGATTTCTAATGACTCTATCTTGTTTTTCCTAAGCAACTTCTCATAAACTTTTGTAATATCTTGAGCAGCCAGTTGATACTGTGTTCAAGCCTGTTTACAGAGCTATTAATAAATGCTGTGTGGCAACTCCAGGAAGAGTCAAACTGCTTTTTCTCTCCATTGGCTGAAAACAGTTTCCTGCTGATTTTGAAAAACATGGGATTACCAAAATCCTAGATATATGCTGGATATTCTGAAAAGAAACCCAGTAAAAATAACTGGGATTATAATTTTTAACCTAAAGGGTTTATAGTCAAAAAAGAAACTCTCTGTCAATGCCTTGATCGCAAAGTCTTCCATATATGAAAGGGAGATTTCAGTGTGGTACACGTGAGTTTAGAAAGATGGGAATTTGTTGCTATACACGCTCATAATCATGTTGTAATTCAAGTTCTTGGTGGCTGTTCTGTTTTCTAAAGGCAGTTAATAGTCTCTGATTAGACAAACTGAACCTTTAATAACTACCATTTATTTATTTCTGACTACATGCCAGGCACCACGTATACACTTTATCCATGTTCCTTTGTTCTCAACACAACTCTGTGAGGTGAAGGTATCATTAACCCCATCTTACAGTTAGGAAAATCAAGTCTCAGAGAGAATGAAGAAGTCACCCAAAGTCATATAAAAAATAAGTAGCAGAGGATTTAAACCCCAGTCATCTGATTCCTAACCCCTGTTCTTTACATTATTCTGTACTTCCAGAGTGAAAAACTACCACGGTTAAAACCTAAGATGTCCAGAGAAAGGTAACACTAACAGTAACAGTAACGCTCATGTAGCACACATTCTACCAAGTGTTCTGAAAGTTTATACATCTCATTTAATTCTTACAACAGCCCCATGAGAAACGCCACCATACCCACTTTATAGATGAAGAAACAGGAGGGTAAGTGATGCATGACCCCAACAGTATTCCTGTCCATCGTTGGTTCTCATGTTACAGACCATCCTGAAGGTTCTGCTTTGCCTAGCACTTTACAGTTTTCAAATCACTCTGTATGCTTTACTTTGTCTTTATCATTATCCTTGTTTTACAGATAAGGGTACTGAAAAAATCAAGAGCTTAAATTACTTCTTTAAGGCCATGGTCTTTGGCAGGTATAGGATTTGAGCCCAGGTGTTTTTATACCTAGCCCAGGATTCTTTATTCTTTATCAGGCTGCACATCTGAAGTACGGCTGTAAGGAACCATGCCATCCTAAACTTTTCAAGCTCATGTTAACCTATAGCCTTCTGTACTGAAAGGAAAAGAAACTAAGCTTGACTTTGAAGCAAAAGCCACTTATATCCTGTTTCAGGGCAGGGGGTGGAGTGGGGGGACGGTGGGGGGTAGGAAGTGTAAGACAAAAGTAAGTTCAATTTCCTCCAAAGTGGCGACAATCTTGCTTAAGGCCAGACTCATTGGTAAAGGGCTTCTCTCCTTGATCCAACAACAATGAAGATTGCTACCTTCTTTTAAACACACCAGATGATACTAAGGCTAGAACTTATCAATTAATTAGAAGCAAATAAAAACAATCATGTCAATATAGATAACAGCCACCATTTATTGAGTGCTTCCTCTATGGGCTACAAAAATTACACGCCTATCTCATCTAGTTCTCACAATTTGAATAAGTGGTATTATTTTACCTTGAAGAGGAGAAATTCCTTTTGCAAAAGCTAAATAACTTTCATAGTCACTCAGCTGGTGGTGGTGATTTTAACCCAACTCTAAACAGCTGCCTTTCTGATTCCATAAAGTCCAGTTGCCTTATAGGCAGGGATTTGTCCAAACCCCGGGTTCCAGAGACTTCAAACCCTTCCTGTGTCTCGACTGAAGGATGGGATAATTACTAAGCACATTTAAAACATGGCGGGGTGGGCAGAAAATGGAAAGGAAGTGAATGCTTCTCCCATTCCCATCTCACCTTTAGTCATTCTGTGGTCTGGCCAATCTCTTTGCTCCTTTACTGCAGCTATCACTATCTGAAAGGATCTGACTTGCTGCTGGTAATCTGTCATGTGTAGTGGAATGTAAGCTCCATGAGAGTAGGGTCGAGTCTGTCCTGTTACTGCTGTAGTCTTAGTCCCTGCCGTAATGCCTGGCACATAGGAAGTGCCAATAAATAATGGCCACATGGTGAATGAATTGATGACACCCAAAGGATGAAGATGCCCCTGCTGGAAAAAAAAAAGGAGGACCGTTCACTTCCTCTGGTAGACAACTTGATGTCTTAAAAAAAGAGGCTTTTAGAACAATTATTTCTAAAAGGCAAAGACTGCCCCTGATTTGCCAAGATTTATGGAGCCGTGATTATGAGCTTTGCAAGACATTGCTCCTTAAACATTTAGTCTGATGTCTTGCTAAATCTCTGCTAGGAATTCTGGCAATTCCCCTTCCTCACTCCTCCACCCCTCTTCTCCCTGTCATCTCCAGTGAATACACATCCTTCTCCGGGCCAGGGCTCACAGACCAGGGCCCAGGTGGTTCTTCACCAACGGCTCCTCTGTTATCTGTAGGAAGAGCTAGTGCCTTATTCTGAGTAGATTTTATTGAAACTAAATTGACCTATGGGGAAAAAAAAATGCATTCTGCAGAAAGCAGTGCTTTGTTGTCCAGTCCTCTCTTCTTTCCCCTATTCCTTTGCTTTCCATCAGACATATCCTGCATACCTTTCTTTAAAAAAAAACATTGTCCACTGAACATTCCAAATGCAAACTGTTGAGGTTTTTCCTTCTGTCATAATTCTTGACCGCTGCAATGCTAACAGGCTGCTCTAAAGGATCTCCCCTTCCTGCCCTGCCACCACCCCCATATTCCTAACTCAACATTTGGATATCTTTACAACATATATTCACTTTGAAAGATAATACTGATACCTTGTTTTGTACGAACATTTATACACCAGGACCCTGGCAAGGGACTTACTTTGTTGGGATATTTTATGGCTTAATACATCTGAATGATTTATATGTCATTTTGTCTAAGCATTTATGCTAATAAATTTAACAGATTCTCCAGTACTGCCTGGCCCTTCGTTTTCTTCAGGGGGTCAAAGCGAGAGGGACATAAAGCGGCGTGTTACTAAAGAAAGAAGGAAGAAATTAGCCTAACTGATTTAGAGCACAAACAAAATTACAACACAAATAAAACCTCTGATTACAGTTAAGCTGGAATAACAGTAAGAAAAAAGAAAGGTTCCAAGATTCAGACAGATTTCTGTAAGGAAACTGTTTCTCAAAGACAGCTTTGAGAATACAAAGCTGTATTCACAAAAGAGAATACTTAGCAAGCTATTTTACTGAGGAATATTTTGGTCCTATATGTAATTATATCCAACCCTGAGGAAAATCCGACAACTATTAAACTGTGTGCAGTCGGGAGAGGGAAAGGGGATAAGAGAAAATACAGTCTATAAAACAGACTCCATTATCTTTGATAGGTTAAAAACACAAAATGCTTGGAAAGAATCTTCTAAAATGTAAAGATTTTAAGATTGTTTTTTTTTTCTACAGGTGCCGAATAAGTTGGGTTTTTTTTCTGTTTTTTTTTTCTTTTTCCCATTTTTTCCCCCTGTTGTTTGCAAAGTTGAATCAGGGGTCAGGAGTCCTAATTGTAACCTCAGACTGGAATTCCAGATGGTGCGCTCAGTACTGGAAGCAACTCTCAGTTCATCAATTTCATGGACCTACATATCTGCTCTGGCCACGGCCCGGCTTCCATCCCCACTGTGGCATTAATGCAGAACAAATTGAGACGTATCCTCTATATAATTAGTTCCAGAATTTAAAAAGATTTACGGTATAATAATAGACGGCGCGGCGGAATCCTTTCACTGGGGACTCTCTGGGAGCTCAGGGACTATTTCGTGGTGGCATCAGAACAGACGGGTAACCCAGGCGGTTCCAAAGGCACTGAGAACTGGGGAGAGGGTAATATTTTGTACCGCGCACGCAGCGGTTCGCACGGAACCTGAGCCCCCACAGCCGATCAGAGAAACGAGTCTGAACAGAGATGGACTGGTTAAAAAGATCGATTTTCAAACGAACAGAGGTAGAGGGGTGGACTATAACGGAAGACCCTGCCTTACTGGTTTTTTTTTTCTAATATAAAGAAACGAAGCTGTTATTACTACTGGGAACATCGGGCAGGAGACCAGTTTAAGCACCTGCCCAGCGGCCGAGGCAGGCATGTTCTGAGAGTTGGAGTTGACGGGGAGGGGAGGAACAGCGGTCAGGCTGCGGGTCCTGCGCGTGGAGCTCTGGCCGCTGGCCCCTGCGCTAGACGCAGTTCGAGCGCCTGTTTCTCCCGGGTGGCCGACGGTCGAGCCACTCCTCTTCGCCGTCTGCGGCTTACAGCCCTTGACAGATCGCAGCGCTTTGGTGTGTTTATTCAGTTGTTGGCGGCCGCGGGGGTGACGCCCGGAGCTCAGCCCGTGAGTACGCTCTGGTCCCTGGGGCCGCGGTGCAGGGCCCGGCTCCGCGCTTGGTCAGATGCAGTTCACAGCGCCAGGGTGAGAGTCGGAGGGTTAGAGGTCCTCAGTGTCTCCTCCCACTCAGCCGGAATTCTTTTTTCTTAAACAGTAATTAAGCACCTTCCAAGCCAGGGTGCGCTTTATCAATGTACCAAAGTCACATGGGTTTCCAGCGTCTCTCGCTCGCTCGCTCCTTTTTCCTTTCTTTACTCCCAGTCTAATAGTTTTAGAGAGAGGCAAGGGGCTCGTGAGGGTGGGTAAAGCCCCAAGCTTGACCTTGGGAACTGGGTTTCAGTTCGACTTTGGCCACTAACTTGCTGTGTTTTTGAGCAGTAATCATAACAAAAAACTGTAACGTTTAGTGAGTGCATAGGCCAACACAATTGTGTCTAATCCTCACCATTCCGTGAGGTGGACTCTAGTATTCCACTGTCCCATCTGACCAATAGAGAAACCGAGGCTCAGAGAGGCTGCCCGTCTAGGGTTTCACAGCTGTTGGTTACCTGGTGGAGCTGTGGTTCCATTCTCTGGCCTTAACCATGTGATTCCATTCCTTGCTCTTAACCATTGCGCTCCACAGCTGCCTTTTCTTTCCTCGCCTGGGCCTGTTTCCTCCTCTATAGACGAGGAGTTGAATTTCCAGCTCTGCCATCAGTGTTCAGACCAGATCCTCTGTGCCACATGTCTCAGCACTGATGGGGGTGGGAAAATGGGTGACAGATGGGAGCGGCCAGGTCTCTGCAGCCCTCAGTTCCCCAGGACCTCGGATAGGCCTCTAGCTCCTTGGGGGGGGGGGGAGGGCGGGAGCGCCTGCCTCCCCAGGCAGGCGGAGGGGAGACCTTTCTCCTCTCCAGGCTATTCGCCGGACGATACCGATCACTGCGCGGAAGCCAGTGTAGCGGGCGCGTCCGCCTGGGTAACCGCAGAGCTCCAGCAAAGAACATTACCCAGCGGATGAAGGAGTGGGGAGCATGGGCGCCCTGAGACCGCAGTTTTCGGGCTCTTCAGTGTTGGCCCAGGGCTCCCGGGCATGGGGATGGATGCAGGGTTTTCAGAGACCTCCTTTTGAGCTGACACCCTCCGATTTCAGAAGCACAGCTCTTTCCTCTCCGCCTAGCGGGTTGCCGGGACCTCCTCTCACTGCCTCTGACTACGCGGTAGGGGCGGTGGGGTGGGGGCACCCTGGGGTTGAAATGGGGATGGCTCCACTGCTCTTCACTTCCTCAAGGATTCTCAAGCATCAAATGATGAGAGTCCAAAATTTGCTCAGCTTCCCTTTTCTCTCACCCCACCCCACCCCGAGCAAAGACAAAAAAAAAAAAAGTTTTAACGTAAAGGCGATATTGCCTTACCTGGAATTCAAAAACACAAAACCTCACTCAAGCCACCCGCCTCCAAAACACCCCACCCCCTTAAAAAAAAAACTTTGCAAAGGAGGATTAAAGAAACAATCCCGACCTTTCAGTTTGGAAATGGAAATCTCTGGCTTTTCACAAAGAGTTCTCCTTCCCTGGTAGAGCCTGAGTGAGTCCTAATTAAGAATATCTACTTTAAATTAGAAATAGAAGTGGAGGGGGGTATGATTGATCAGGGTTTGGGACGTTCCAGGGGCAACTTGGCCGAGAAATTTGCCTCGCAGGGCCTTCTTCTACCAAAAAGACCAAACTTAAGTAGTCTTCTGCCCAGCCTTCGAGCCCCACTGCAGGTTTAGAGATGGGCGTGCAGCACAGGAGTGGGCAGCCCACAGAGAATGTAGGAGAAGGAGTCTTTAAGTTTCTTTAAAAATCGGAGTGGAGACCAAGCAAAGTCAAGCACCAAAGTAGCGCAGAAAAGGATCCGCATCCGATCACTAAGGTGGCGGGGGGCGCAAGCGGGTAACGCATGTTCCCGACCTTTGCCCTCACCGGATCTTACGCCTCCAGGACCAGCGATCCCAAGAGGAGGAAATTGCGCTTAGCTTGAGGGTCCGGAGCCGGCACTTGTTTCGCGTCCGCAGACCAAACTCAAAGCTACTTCGTTTACTCAGTGCAAGTTAACTAAATCAAAGCTTAAGCAATGGAGACTAAGTCAAGGCATTTCAAACGCTCGGTTTCTTTGGAAAACTGCAACTATCTTGATTGTCGCTTCACACGGGCTTGGGTGCAAGGCTGTGGATCCTATTCCGGACCAGCCTGGTTTAAGAGGCCTGGCGGCAACCGGCCACTTCCCGCCCCGCGCTCCTGGCAGTTCCAGGCTGCGCCGTCGCGGATTCCTCCTGGCCCTGCTGCGCGTTTCCAAGTACCGCTGAAACGCACTCCTATTCGGGTTTCCGGTGCCTCCCCTTGCCTAGGGTCCATTTCCCAATTGATCCTTAATACTTTGGAAGAACCAAAAAAGTAAACAAAAGGCAAGCACCTGTGCTGGGGCGCAGGGCTCCCAAAGACTCACTAGGTGGAGGGAGGAGTCTGATTTGGTAACACCCGGCTCTCGGAGGTCCCAACGGTGCGAACACTGCCTTGGACCATGGTTCTCCTCCGTCCGCCTCACTGGCTTGCGCCGCGCAGCAGTCCCTGCGCATCCAGACCGGTACTCCTGACCGTGAGCGAAGGCGAAGCTCTGCGGGAGCGGTGCGAGGAGCCGGCCTCTTTCCTCGGGCTTCCTATGCTAACCCTCCCCAATCTCCACTCAGCCCCCCGCCCTCCTGCCCCCGAAACTGGGCTCCAGTATTCTCTGGTCGCAATATTTGCAGTCTCTGAGGGTTTCACCTCTAAGGGGTTCCTTCCCTCCCAAACTAGCCTCTGTTTTCCCGGCTTCACCGTAGAAGAAGACTTAGATACCCCTCACTAGAAAGGGCGATTAAATGCCGCTGACACCGGTTTTAGGTCGGCGACAATAGCTTTCCTGTGGGCGCGACCTCATCAAGCAGGCAGCTACCACACAACTGAAATAGGACGGTGTATCATAACTGATGCAATCTCTCCAGGTCCCACCACGTTCTCCTGCAATCTGGCCTCCGGAACCCACAGGGGCCACACCCCTCCCCAGCGACCCCGAGATTATGGCCACCGCTCCAGCCCAGTGGCTCTAGAAGCAATAGAGCGGACTTGCGGGCTCAGAGCAAGGGAAGCCGCTTCTTCGAAGACCAGGAAAGTTCGTGCTTTTCAGACGTTCCCGCCCTCGTGGAGCCCACCTGCTCCTCCCTCCAACCCGCCCTCTCAGATTGATAAAAGCCATCCCTTCTCCCAGCACACACGATTGCAGAACGGACCTTCGCTGCTCACCTGGAGGGACACGAGGAACCCCGTGGCGTTCATACTCTCGAAGGCCGAGAAAGGGAGGTGGGGGGAGGGTTGTGTCCCACTGGCTAGCTGAGAGCGCGTGGCGGGTAGGAGAGGAGGGTGTCTACGGGAGGGACGCTGGTTCCGACCCGCCCCCACCCCCCACCCCCGCTGCGAGGGCGCCCCTAAGGAACAGCGCGCGCCCGGCCGGGTTGGCTGCGGTGTGAATGGAGCTGCCGAGACTGCTGGCTCCTCCTCCCCAGCCGCCGGCCCCTCTTATTTGAGCTTTGGGAAGCTGGGGGCACCCAGGCAGCTGGGGTAAGAAGTTCAAGGCAGCGCCCACACCCGGGGGCTCTCCGCAACCCGACCGCCTATCCGCTCCCCCCTTCCCACTCTCCCTCCCACTCATTCACCCACCCACCCAAAGCCGGGACGGCATCCCAGGAAACCGGGCCCCGCCGCCTCCTCGCCGCGATCCTGGACTTCCTCCTGCCGCAGGAGTCAGCTTCCACGTGTGCCCCAGAGCCGGCGTTTTCGCACACGCTCTGCTCCGGGTCTGGGTGCCTTAAGCAGCCGGAGCGGCTTGGGGTCCGGAGCCCGGGCGGCTTCCGGACAAAGTCAGGCGCGGCCGAGTCGAGCCCCCAGCTTCTGCAAGGCCGGAGGAGCTGCGGGGCGTCCGGGGCTGAGCCGCAGCAAATGGGCTCTGACGTGCGGGACCTGAACGCGCTGCTGCCCGCGGTACCCTCGCTGGGTGGCGGCGGTGGCTGCGCCCTACCGGTGAGCGGCGCCGCGCAGTGGGCGCCGGTGCTGGACTTTGCGCCTCCGGGCGCCTCGGCTTACGGTTCGTTGGGCGGTCCTGCGCCGCCGCCAGCTCCGCCGCCACCCCCGCCGCCGCCGCCTCACTCCTTCATCAAACAGGAGCCGAGCTGGGGCGGCGCGGAGCCGCACGAGGAGCAGTGCTTAAGCGCCTTCACTGTCCACTTCTCTGGCCAGTTCACCGGCACAGCTGGAGCCTGTCGCTACGGACCTTTCGGTCCTCCTCCACCCAGCCAGGCGTCCTCGGGACAGGCCAGGATGTTCCCCAACGCTCCCTACCTGCCCAGCTGTCTTGAGAGCCAGCCCGCTATTCGCAACCAGGGTAAGCAGGCCAGGGAGCGCCCCCTACACGCGGGGCGGTGGTGCCAGGGCTGTCCCTGCGCGCGGGCACTTCCCTATCACCCCTTCCCTGGCTCCAGCTCTTACCCGGCTGCCTCCCCTAAGACTGTGAGGGTAACGGGAGCGGCAGCTGGGAGAGAGGAGGCCCGGGAGAGAAGGTACACGCCGGCGTACAAGAGCCTCCTGACCTCTTCCAGAGCCTGGAGCCCGGACTGTTCGCATGAACCGGGAGGTCTTCTGGGGCCCTTCGGGCCGGACAGATTCCGGGATTGCAAGTCCCAGTGGGAGTGGGAAGAGGGAACCGGTGCAGCGTCTGGTTCTGCCTTGGAAAGAAGTTTTGTTGTTTAAGACACCACCAAACTGCTACCAGGCGTTGGACTTTTAGACCAGCGCAGGTGGAGCAGCTGGTGCTCCTCTAACGGCCCGAAACATCCAGGAGCTGTTCCAGCCCTTAATGCCAGGGCTGGCACACATTAGACGTACAGTGGGTGTCATGGAGAATAGAATGAATAAATGAACCGGCTGGCAACTGAACAGCGGCTGTCCTTGAACCACGTACGTGTCCGCAAATAGTAGCATAGAAGAGGATCTTTCCCGGGTTGCAGCTTAGGCGGCGACCGGGAGGGCTCCCGTGCTGTAAGAGAACTACGTTTAACCGATTCCAGGCTCGGTGGGACCGGGTCTTACCGTCATTAGCAGTGGAATGAGAACCAAGCATAGATAGGCCTTCCTTCAGCCAGCCTCGGGCACCTTCTCTTGGGGCTCAGCAGAGGAAAGATTTTTTTCAAGATCTAGAAGTTAGAACAAATGCAGGTTTTCTTGCCGTTTTTAGTCATTGCACATCGAGGGACACAGCGGGTAGCTTCTCATCCCGCGCTTGAACCCGCACACCTTTTTTTTCCGGGACCAGCTGAACCAATCATGCCGAGCTCCTGTAGTTTGTTTTCTGAATTTACTGTAATTGGACTTTGCGTTGTTGAGGTAAACCACTTCGGGTTGATTCGATAGTTGAGGAGATATTTTACAAACGCTATGGCCGATGTTTTTCCCGGGGCAAAAATTCGCGCGGGCCTAGAGACTGTGAGGGATGTTTCTGGGATGTGTGAGATGGGAGATGCAGGGTGTATATAGTTTGCAGGAGGTGTCTGGGCTTCCAAGGGGCGGAAGAGGGTTCTGTTCTTCATGCCGATTCCGGCATCTTGTAAATAAATGCGTGTCTTAAGGCCTTCCTTACCTTAGCCCAGCCTGGAGCACTTGGCCCACCAGAAGCCCTGGCCAAACCGAAACCGCCTTCTCTCTTTGTCTGGGAAATCTGGGATCCAGGTCCGTGAAGGAACCTCAAGCCGACCCACGGAGCCCTTCCGCTCTAGGTCTTTGCTAAATGAAATTGGTGTTTCTTACTCAAGGGGTGTTGGATAGCTCACTGGGTGGGAACTCAGAGGCTCCTGTTCTCTGATCTTGCCACCTCTCATTAGCAGGCTGGTGTTATCTTTGGCAAATCTGCAGGTCTCAGTTTCCCTATCTGCTAGAGGAGAGCTAAGATGGGCAACCTGGAAGTTGGGTCTGGCTTAAAGTTCTGTGCCACAGAAACAGAAGCCCAACTTCCCTCAGGACTGGGATTCTAAATTCCGAAGGCTGCAGCCCACCTAAACTTGACAGGGTGGGAAAGGACAAGACTGGCAAGCAAGAGTGTGATGCGAGGTGGGCACGAAATACTATTGCACCATGATCATTTGAGTCCATCTGGGTTTTGTGAGGAGTTTTAGAACCTGGACTGTCACTTTGGGTCCCTGTCAGTGCGAGAATCCCCACCAACTCAGCATCTGGGATGAGAATGGGAGACTGGGCTTCTTAACCAGCAGGCACTACACTTAAGTTTTCTCTTGCAGTGAAAACATAAATGGGCCATGTCTGCCTAGCCTCTGGGTGGCTGGGAGCTGATGGACGTCAGAAGCTGCTCCAGTCTCAGTCCTGGCATTGGCAACCAGAGTGAGCCCTGAGACCTGAAGATTCTGGGTTTATTCTTTTGATTTCTGCGGTTCCTTACTTTCTCCAGGAATGCAGGGCCTGGCAGGAGGCTTGGGCTGGAGAAAGCAAAGACATCAGCTTTCCCCCAGAGTTTGGAAATGGCGGTTAGCAGGCAGAAACTCCTGCTGGGAGGAGTGCAGATTCTGGCCCTCTCTGCCCAGGCAGGGCAGCCTAGCCATGGCCAACAAGAGAGGACAGGTGGTCCTCTTCTCCCTACCAAAGGCATCACACCTCTTAATGTTTTTTCCTATTTCTTAAATATCGTAGTTGGTGTGTACTGTCTTGTAGCCATCAATTCAGGAAATACCTAGTGAACACCTACTCTGCCAGATACTAGGGATTAAATATTAATTTAGGACAATGCATCTCACCTTGGCAAGAAGCTCACAGTCTGATAATGAAGGCACCCCTTATGTTTGGATGAGGAAATCTAGGCTCTAAGAGATCAGGTGTGCAAGAGGTCTCTCTGTGTGGCAAAGTTGGGCCTGGAACCCAGACCATCTATGTAGGCTATTTCTACCTAATTTTTTCAGGATTTTGGCCCCACTGTTGAGATGGATTTCTTCTGCCCTGCTGGATGGACACTGAGCCCACTGTAATCTGTGTGTGAGGGTCGGAGGGTTTGTCAGGGCAGAAGTGGGATGAGGCTTTAGGTAGCCCCACACTGAATGAGGGGTTTAAAGAGAAAAAGAAATAGTCGTTCAGCCCTGGACTCTCCCAGTACCGCTGGCACGCAGAACCCTAGGGCAGAAGGAGGCCTCGGCATCACCAGGCCACCCTAAGGTCACATGGGAGACCAATTCTGCCCTGGGGCCAAAGGCGCCCCCTTCGGGTGTCACTGGAGAGGGTATTTCATTGCGGATAAATTTCAGCTGCGGAGTCATCATTTTCAGGCTTTTGACCACCTTCCTGACCGAGCCGGCTGTCCATGCCACCCTTCAGCTCCCGGGAAGTATGGTCCGGCCAGGCGGTTTCGGGGCTTCTCTGCTGCGGCGGGCGGGGGATACAGGCGCAGATCACAACTCGCTTCTCTGCGCGGTCAAGGTTGCGCTCCTTTCCCGGGCTCAGGCAAACCGTGGGAAAAGCGCTACCTTGGCCGCTAGAGCCTCTCCCTCTGAGGCCTGTACAGGGAGTCTTTGAACACGCTTTCTGCCATCAGCTGTCCCTCCCGGGTCCCCGCCCCCGCGCTCTCGCCTCGGGCCCAGCGCAAGCCCTGGGACAGCGTGCTCTAATCAGTCCCGCGTGCGATAAGTTTCTAATTAAAAGATCCCTCCCTCCTCTCTGCAGGCTCTTTCACCACTGCCCCTGCAAGGGGACCTGAGGAAGGGGTTGGAAGCCGGCTCTTGCTCACAGGGGTCTGTGTGTGTCTGGGAGGGGGCCTTGGGAGCCTCGCGGAGAGCAGCGGCTACGCAGCTGGTGCGGGACTGCACCCGTCATCCGTGCTCTCCCTGCGCCCTGACAGTTGTGGAGTCCTCCGTGGACACCCCGGTGCCCCGGGCCATTGCCTACTCACCCGCTCAGGAATGGAGAAGGGAGAAGGATTTGTCTAATGACAATTTCTTTGTCTCTTCTGTACCTTTTTTAAAAATGTCCTTTCAAAATTAGGCCTTTCCTCTGCAAAATTGGGTGCTCAGAGCCTGAGCTGACCAGTAGGCCTCAAGCAGGGCCCGGCCTTCACTCCCAAAAGGAAGTGCCTGGAAGCTGAAGCGTGCTCACACACGCCTGACATCTAACGGGGCGGGGGTTATCTTTTCCCACTTAGCAGTGAAGAAAAGGAGGCTTCTGGGGTCATGCAAATTATAAAAGCTGGTGGTGGCTTCTTAAGTTGTCAACCTAAGGCGCCAAACGGTGCGTGAGACTTATCTGCCCTGTGCAATCCTGTAATTGCGACCTGCTCCCCACCCCCTTTCCGAAGTGGGAGGTAGAAGTTCGGTTTTTGTTTTTGTATTGGGGAACTGTATTTGGAAGATGAGGCCATCCTGTCTTCATGGACGCTTGATGCAGAGCCTTGCTCATGGGCAAGACGTGGGGGGGGGGGTATACGGGCAGTCCAACCCACAACATTACCTACATTTGAAGGGGGTTTGGCAACCCAGTACAGTTGCTGGAGGTGCGAGGAGATGACTGGGGTCGAGTTGAGTCGGTGGCCCAGCAGGGAGCTGATGTGAGCATCTTGGCCGATCTCATTTGCTGCTAGGCATGGACCTCAGGCCAGAGATCTCGGAACTGCGCATTGTTGGAGAGGGGACCCCACAACTTGCTCCAGGACTGACCTTTTGTAGCGGGAGGATGTTTTTCCTCTGAGGTGGTAACAGGTCTCCAGGAGGTGGTCGGGTATATGTTTAAGGCAATTTAATAGCAATAGTCACAGAAGATTAGGTTTTTCAATTGAGATATCCCATTCTTTTTCACCTTGGGAGAGTTGATGTGGGGTGGGCCTTAGAGGAGAAGGAGGGGGGCGTTCAGTCGAGGCCGGTGGGCCCAACTGCCAGGGCCGTCTCTTTCCCCCCTCACCAGCTTTCCCAAGGGCCTTGGGTGGAGTGGTATAGGGTGTCACAGCCTCGACAGAGAATATTACTCGGTAATTACCCTCCCCATTTAAAGCCCATGCCTTTTAACAGGCTCAGAGTAATTAATGGAAGTTGGTGCGCGGTCCCTTGATTTACGGCTCGGAGTCATCGCGGGGTCAGCGGAACAGATTCATTTCCCTCGCCCGCGCTGCCCCTGAGCAAAAGCCACGGTGTTTGTTTTTGGGGAGAACAACTTTCTCCACCGAACGGTTGGAGGCTTTCATACGTAACTTGCCGGAGGTTCGGTGCAGAAGCGGCAGACACTGTGGAGGACGAGGGCATAAATAAATTGGGAAACAGCGAGGTCAGGGTTTTACTCGGGGGAAAGGGTGGGGAGCCTGTCCCCAGATCACACCTTGGGGCTTGGGCCCGGCTTCCCTCTCAAAGCGCTGGAGGCTGGTGGAGTGGCATAATCGTACTAGGGATCCGAGTGCGGGGGCCGAGCGCTCCTCCACCGTGTTCTGGCTCAGACCCATGGTCCTTGTCTCCCCGCTGACGCTGTGCTTCTCTCCACCGTGCCCACAGGATACAGCACAGTCACCTTCGACGGGGCGCCCAGCTATGGTCACACGCCTACGCATCACGCGGCGCAGTTCACCAACCACTCCTTCAAGCACGAGGACCCCATGGGCCAGCAGGGCTCGCTGGGTAAGCAGGCAGGAATGATGTGGGGCCCTTCTACCCTTCTATTGCGCTCTCTCTCCCCACCACAATTCCCACCCCACAGCAAACTGGGGAAGGGTGAAGAGGACATCTGAAGGGATGCTTAGAAATCATTAGCTTAATCTCAGTCAATTTAAAATAAAAGATTGAGTCCCCCACCCCTACGAAATCAGGCACAGCCCCACTCAACCAGGTCTCCAAACGCCCCGAGGGTCTTTTCGGTGTGCTATGCATTGACAACTAAGGGAACAGCAAATGAGAAGCTTAACTCCTTAAGATCTGGACTCCCTCTCTCTGCAGCATCCAGGCCCCATTGCCCCCAATACAGCCTCGGAGCCCAGCTCAGGATGCTCTTTGCCCCTGCCCGGGGCTTCGCACCCCCAGCCCCTAAGCCTTGGGGCTTGCTCACTCGGCTCTCCTCGGCTCTCTGCAGGTGAGCAGCAGTACTCCGTGCCGCCCCCAGTCTATGGCTGCCACACCCCCACCGATAGCTGCACAGGCAGCCAGGCCCTGCTGCTGAGGACGCCCTATAGCAGGTAGGAAGGCGCTCAGCAAAGTGTCTGGGTCCCCGGGACCCCGGAGGGGGCGCGCGAGCCGGCGGGCGCGGGAACGTCCGACGCGGGCAGCCGGGACTGCGGGCGTGCAGGGTCCTGGAGGTAACAGACTTGACCACTGGACTGCTTAAAGCAGATCTCCCAGCTCTAATTTGAAACACGTAGGTTTCCTAGTTTCCTGCTGTTCTCATTTTTAATATAAATGAGGGAGATTACTGTTGGGAGCTTAAAAAGAAAGGCGGCCCTTTGAGAATATTTTTTAAAGGCCCTTCGCTGGGAGGACTTTCGCTTCCTCCGGACCCAAGATTAAACACGGAGCCCACTCCCACTCCAGTCTTCTAACTCCTCGAACCCGTCATTGCCCACTGGCCACACGGGGCCAGACCTCTCCGGGACTAACTCGAGGGCGCGTACCCTCGGGCCGCAGCCCTGACTTCCAGAGACTCGGGCGGCCGCAGCGCTTTGTGGGCGCCGCGCGCCGCGCCCGGCTACACGCTGGGGCTGGATCCCGGACTGTGCGCGGGGCTGGTGGGGGAGCCGCAGTGTCCTGCGGAGAGACCACCCCAGCCCGCGCCGACCCTTCTTCCTGAAGGCGGAAGATCAGCCTCTCTTACTTCCAAGGTTTTTTTCCCCCTGTCCCTTGTGTCTTCTTTCGGCTCTCCTCCACCCTCCACCTTCTCTGCCCCAAATTTATTCTTCAACTTTGGGTGAACTTGGCCGGCATCCCGCGTCCCCGATAGGGTTGCTTAGTAACTGGTGCACACACCGGCCTGCGCGGGGCTGGAAGGTGGGGCTGGGGGAGGGCAGGGGCGGCTCTCGGCCTTCGAGGCCCGGGATTGGGCGCGCATTACCTCATATTCCACCGCTACCCCCACCCCGGTGCTGCGGGGATCCTGATACCGACTGCCCCCAAACCCTGTTCCATCCTCCCCACCTCCGCTCGAGAACCCGGGGCTGACGTCAAGGGAAGGAGGTAGTGAGGTAATGAAGGAAGGAAAAGCGCCTGCCCTGGGAGATTGGGTGGGGGCAATGGCCGCGCCTGGGCGACCTCCAGCCCCACAGGTGGAGGAGGGGAAGGAGGCTTCGTCTGGGAGCCCGCAGCAGCACCTCCCAGCGTCCCGGCAAGCTTAGGAAACTGAGTCTGCTGGGGCATGGTCCGATCCTCCTGTTCTGGGGAGGTAAAGGGTCTATCCCCTTCCGTACATTGGAGGTGCACGGACTTTGGAAACCTTTCCTTTTGATCAGAAAATCCGGCGTATCTAATAGGATCTTAGATTCGAGATCACTTTTTTTTTCTTAACTTTTTCTTTTTTGAGAGAGAGAGAGAGAAGGGGCAAAGAAATGCACTCAGGTTGCACAGAAAGAGGTAGAATGGTAACACCTCCTCACTTTTCCCCCTCCCTAGTCTGAACCCAGTTTTGTGCTTTGCCACCTCAGGCTCAGTGTTCTGCCCCAAGCTCGATCTCTGGGCCTCTGCTCCGTGAGTCAGGTCTCAGGAATGGATACAGAATCTATAGCCATTCTGTTGGGAACCCCCTCTTCCAGCAAAACTGGGGCGGTGGTGCCATTGAGGCCCTTTTGAGGAGCTGCTCCGGCTCATTTTCAGTCAGGTACTGTTATTCTCGTAGCCATTGGGGCGCAGCTGGAATGGTTCCCTATGGGGTGACCTTGGCCTGCTCCTCCCCCTCGGTTTCTGGGTGGTGCCTCACCTCAGGCGGAAGGAAGACTTTACTAGAGTGGGTGCTGTTCAGATGGGCCAGGATACTTCCTCAGGGGTTGGGAAATTGGGAGACCACACAGATACACATTATTTTTTACTGTCCTCTTTCCCAAGCCTAAACGCACCCTATGGGACACCAAGAAGGGGCCCATCAGCGACTAAGTAGCCTACAAAGAGAAAGAGGGATAAAGTGATCAGAACCACTGGTTTAATAGCAATTCCCCAAACCGAGTCCCTGCGGTGGATTTTGACTGAGGGCTGCATTTGTGGTTGCTATGGAAGTAGGAAGAGTCATTTGGATTGTATTTTATACATAAAGTTTTCACATTTTCTAATCCAGCTTCTAACTGCATACTGTGTAAAGCAATTTTGTCAGGTTCATTAATTGGCCGCTATAGACAACGATTTTGTCAGGTTCATCTTTTGGAAATGTTTGCTCGTCCCTTTCTTCCATGTAATTGGAACTTCTTTGGTCTCCATTTTTAATATGAATTTCATAGAAATGCCGTTTTCTCCTCTTAGAGAAAACATCCTAAGCAATAACATTTCCTAAAAAAGAATTTGTGACCCCTGTAGGAAGGGAGTTTCTCCCTTGAAGTTTGTACTATCTGAGTCTTTGAAGCTCCATCCACCCTGAATTCACATTTCTAAGCACTTTTCAAAGATCAGGTAATGACAAAATTGCATTTTGTTGCAGTAATGACAAAAGGACAAGTGTTAGGGATGTTCTTATATTGGGTCTGAGTATTAACATTGCTGCAATTACGTAATTTCCTTCTTTCCTACTCCTGTAAAGGTTTGAAAGGGTATTTTTTTTTTCTATTCTCGCTAACCTACCTCCCTTCACATATTGCCCCCACTTAAATGCCTTTGTGAATTGCAATGTTTGAAAAAACATAGGAAACAGGACTAAATTTATAATGGCTTACTGGCCCAACATTTGGATTTTAGATATTCAGTGGTGCTTCTATTCGTCCCTGGCTCCAATCCCATTTCTGCCTCAAACTGGGACCTCCTGAGGAAAGGCTTGTTTGTATTTTGTTTGCCTTGTTGCACTTGACTCCCTGAGGCAGCCTGCCCAACTTCTCACCCAGCCCCCCTCCGCAGTCTTGGATTTAGTCTCCCTTCCCAGTGTGAAATAAAGGCAATAGTATCTATACTGACATTAAATGAGCAGTGCACAATGTGAATTTGCTTTAAAGAAGTTCTCAAAATTCTCTCCTAGTTAGGAAAGAACTGCACAGTGATTTTCTCCTCTCTGATAACAGATCTGAGCTGTACACATTTGTGTGTAGATGTGAACAGTATTGCTATGAAATGGCCCCATTCAACTTAGGGGAAGTGATAGGAGATGGTTTTCCCCATCCTCCCTGCCCTCCCACATGTTGAAGGTGTGTGGAGTTTTGTCTAAAAGTCACTAAGGCTTCTGAAACTAGATATTGGCCCTCATAGAACCCAGTGATCACAGCTGGGTTAAAGCATGAGTCCCTGTAACATAATAACTAGGATTTATTGTGTGCTGGCTGTACTCCTGGGCACTGTGCTAAGTATTTCACTCAGTTCACTCATTTAATTCTTCCGCTATGAGGTATGTACTCTAATCTCCACTTTACTGAAGAGCAAATAGGGTCAGAGACTGAAAGTAACTTGCTTAAGCCACACAGTGAGAAAGAATAAGAGGCAGGATTTGAGCCTGGGTCTCTCTGACTTCAAAGCCCATGTGCATTCTAATCCCTGAGGAATTCCAGGCCACTCAGTGCCCTCCACCTGGAATATTCCCCTTATACAGTCCATGCCAGTGCTTTTGCTGAAAAATGTTAAGAGCAAATGCTTATATAGACTTACTTTGTTCAGCACCATTTAAAGTACAAGTATTGACTTATTTAATCCACATAATAACTCTTTGAGGTAGGCTCTAGGTCATCAATCCTCCTTTTACAGAGGAGAAAACTGAGGCCCTGGGAGGTAAATTTGCCCAGTATGACATAGTAAGGGACAGAGCTAGTGTTCAAATTCAGGTGGTGAGGCTTACGCACTGCATCCTGCTGCCTCTTCTGATGGATAAGTGTCATTTTCTTTCCAAAGGTGACATCTGCCTTAGGTCTCACTAGAGAAAGGTCTTATTTCGCACCATTATGAATGACTTCCCAGTATCCATTAATTTTGCCCGTGGCTTTCAATAGAAATTGTTTAGTGGATTGGGGCAGTATTTTCCTGGCGTGTATTATCAGGAGCAGACTTGAGCTGTCTCCTGAAGTCCTAACACACAAAGCAGCTGTCTCTCTTTCAAACTCCCAACTCCTCTAGCTTTGCCTTTGCCGCTGGGTGTGAACTGTTGGGCTGTTCAGTCCAGGCACCTAAAGAATCCCAGGGCAGAGACCTTTCTCCTCTCTCTATCCAGACCCAGGAGAACAGATGTTTGCAGGGGCATCCTGATTTGTGCTTGCTCAGAGGCAGGGTCCCAGGGAAGATTGGAACCCACACTTCCCTGAGGGGAGAGAGCACTGAAGTCTACCCTCACTTAGCACGATTTCCTCCCCGATTTCTACAGAGAACAGGCAGGTGACTGGGCCTTCCCTGCTCACTTCCCTTGAATCCTCTTCCACAAGCCCCCTCTGCCTCCTCTGGTTGCTGACTTCCTTGGAGTCCCTCATCCCTAACTGTGCCCATTTCAGGGATTGATTCTCACAGCTGCTTTGAAAGGGAGTGCTGTGTATTGCCTGAAAAATAGGCCCATGCATACTATTTTTCTGAAGCTATTCTAGTCATTTCCCTTTCTTTTTGCTCTTTTATTAGGTTTGCATATCCTTCTTTAGCAACGATGCTACTAATTTAAATGAGGATATTTCCTTTTGCTCTTCAGCAGGTGAAACTATCCCAATTTGAGAAGCAACAATTGCTGATTTGAATATTTCAAATTGAATGTTGATCCAAAGATGGTGAGGTTGACAGTGGAACCTGTTACCAGGTCATTGTTTATTATGTGAGAGAAACTTCCATCACAGCTATAGAGTCTTTGGGGACTCTGTGTTCGCAGGAAGTGCATAGATATACCATTTAGGTTGGCCCTCAACATAGATATGAATCAGAGGACAGCTCATGCCCAAGGAAATAAAATCGTAATTAATAATGCCTCTCTTCCCTTGTGTATCTAGATATACTTTACCTGGGGCACAAGTTTCATTTAAGACATTACTGGTACTTGTTTCTCACATAGGCAGGCATGAAGGCTGCAAGTTTGAAATGATTTCCAGGGTGGTGGGCAGTGTTATCAAAGCCAAAGGCTTGAAATGGACTTGTCTCTAGGGAGGGGGACAAATCTGGTTTCAAATATTCCTGCTACTTTTGTGCTGACTGAGTGTTTATTAATAGAATTGAATCCCCAGTGGGGTTTTCTTCAGTTAACTGGTGAGCTTGAGAGAAATTACAATACCAAGAGATTGACTGTAAAATAATCATTCACCATGGCCTGCTGGGCAGAAATTTCTCAGCAGACAGCCTCCACGGCGCCTTGGAGGGAAGAAGGCAGGAAGAAGGCTGCATGGAAGTCTGACTGCAGCCTGTGGACGAGCCTTGGTTATCCGTTAGAGGTAACCCTGCAGAGCTCCCTCTGTTGTGATGGGGCAGAGCTTTTATAGCAAAACCTGGAGACAGCCTGAATTCTGCTCATAGATGTCAGTTACATCCAAATTTTTCTTGGTTGGCTTTTTAAAAATGTAATAGGGAAACTCTTTTCTTCCACCACATGTTACTTTGCCAGCTGGCAACCATCTGGCAGAGGTAACTCCAATCTCAGCCAGGTTCAACAGCTCCATTCCAGCAGTGACGTGAACTTTTCTACCTTGTTCTGCTGAATATAGTAAATGCACTTAAAGATGAAAACGAACTTGAATTACACATACATTTGAAGAGTGGAGGAGTTCTAGCCCAGATAATAGCTTTTTTTCTCCCTTTCTTTTTGTGCGGAGGTCAAGAACTCAATAATACTGCAGTCCAGGCCAAAACAAACTCTATATGATCTACTACTGATTTCCTTTTAAGTTCCCCTTTTTGCTAGGACTGACTTCCTTTTATTTTACTCCAACTTGCATTAATCCCAGTTACAGAAGTGTCTTTTCTCTCTCTCTCCTGCCCCCAACTTCAAACATTTCTCACATAGGAAACAAGTGCCTTAAAAAAAAAATTTGTATAAGATCTATGTAAAAAAACATTAAGGACACCATGACTTTTGGGATATATTTTGGCAGCCTGCAATTTCAGAGTTCACTTCTGCACAGACTGGGTTAGATGGGGAGCTGAAATGCCTACGTGACCAGTGTGGTTGCTGTGAGCCAAACCACCTGCCTCTCTGATCTCCCTGGGAATGAGGTGGTCCACGCCTAACAGCGGTTATTTAATATTTAGATGCTTTATTTGCCAGAGGCCATATATTCCGACGGGTGCAGCCTCTTTCCATGGGTTTTCATGATGAAAACTGGGTGTTGACTGTTTACCCAAAGAGATCAGAGATTGAGCATGCTTGGGCCCAGTATTTTTAGCTCGAGTTCACATTTTGTCCCCTCCCCAGCAGCAGTTATTGTCATTGCTGTCATTGACTTCCAGTTGAATGGTGTGCCAGCCACGCTGACTGAGCCCCCGAGAAGCCCCAGCCAGCAAAAGGCAGGATGTGGTTAAAATTGTGCTCTGATCCTATCACTGTACTCAGGAAACCTATTAGTAGCTCGGGGATTTTCTAAAAGTCCTCCTCATTGGCTCATCCCCACCTTCTCTCCCCTTCTGAGGACTTGCAGGCTGAGCTACCAGGACTACTAAAATCAGGATGTGAGGCCTCTACTGGGATCTTGGCACACTATTCTTAGCTGAAGAGGATGTGTTGGGCATCTTGCAACTTTCTGGAGACTGAGAAGGTCATGATGCTCCTTTGAGCATGTTCTCTTTCACTTCCAGTCCTCAAAGGGGCAGGGCAGGGTGAGGGTGGGCCACCAGGCAGGCCAGCAGTAGGCACCTCTGTGAGCCCCAGTCCTCCTCTGATAAATGAGGATCATAGTTAGGCCTGCCTCACAAAGTTGTTGAGGAGTATTGGAGATGTGTGAAAGGACTGTGTAACATTTGCTAGATTGGGAAAAAATGAAAATATGTTATTTGTGTAATCCTCAAAGGATAATCAGAGCCTTCCGATATCCCTGTAAAGTGAGTCTGTTTGTGATTAGTATTCATTAATATTCCCATTTGGCAGATGAGAAAACTGAGGTGCAGATAGTTGACCTGATTGGCTCAAGATCACAGCAGCATTGTCCAGTACAAGCCTAATGAAACCGTATATGCAATTTTTTGTTGGTAGCCTCGTTAAAATAATTAAGAAACAGTGAAATTAATTTTGAAAATAGTCTATTTAACCCCAGATAGCTAAAATCTTATTTCAGCGTGTGGCACTGGCCCTACCGGAAGTGCTCGATAGCCATGTCTGTCTAGTGGCCGCCATACTGGACACACAGTGTAGAATATTGATTAAACACCATTGTGAGAATACGTTTATGTAAGATATAGACCCTGCATTTTAGAAGGTTTGCTTTCTAGGGAGCCAAGAAAATGTCCTTAAAAATACTTTTTCTTTGAGGTACTTCCTTATAGAGACTCGTAGGAATCTACTGGACTGTTCTTTAAATCTGTGAGAAAATTCCTACATCATAATGTCAGATATTTGGGACTCATTAACCTTCATGTGTAAAGTTCTGTCACTCATGCCTTCTTGAAAATTATGCAAGGAGGAAATCATTCCAGAAAGATCCCACATCCCAAGAGGGCCTAGGAAAATTGTCAACTGGGGCTGAGTGATTTTAGTTGGTGAACAATTTTTTAAAAATTGGTGACAAAAATACAGAGCTGCCTGGGGAATACAATGCCTGTTGGCTGAGATTAATGGCAAGATTAATAAATGGATTGCTTGATGAAAAGGCGCAAGAGAACAAAAACCAGTAGAGATTGTGGAGGAGGCTTCTTATTAATGAACTGTCGGCCCAGAGAAAGTTCAAGAAACTCTCCTGTGTTAAATGCAGCAGGCTGGCACTTCTAATAAAAATTGGGGTCCTTCAGGAATTAATTACACTGGCCTTACAGCAAGAATTTGTGGAATTGCGAAACGTAGTGGCACAGGCCAGCACGGGCCGCTGCTGCAAATGGGGAAGCTGCAGGAGAAACTAATCATTTTTTTCATTGATATGTAGGATATTGTAGTAGCATAATAGCCAGCCAGACACAGGGATGAATGATGGGGTCCAGATATACACTGACTAATGAAACTACACATACTTTGAGTTTGAAGTCACTTCACATTTCATATGTAAAATTCCCTGCTGGAATCTGATTTCCTCCTTATCCTGTGTACCCGCCACCGAGCAGTTCCAAATAAGTTTCAAAGTGATTGTGAGAGGCAGATGGACTCTACCGTGATTTATCAAGCTATGCCGAGAGAGAGCACAGTATTCATTTATTCTGAGTTGCTGTAATTCACCTCACCCCCTCCACAAGACACCAGGTTGGTGGGTCTGACAAAAACCTCTTAATTAAAATGTGGTGTTGCCATTGCCCAATGAAGCAGCCTGAAGGAATGCCATGACAAGACACATTGTCCAGGATTTGGGGTTCGATAACACACATCGGAGGTTGAGAGCTGCTTGCCTTCTTTCACGTCTGCTAGGAAGGTAGAGTGAAAGTTTTCTTTTGCTACGTGTTTAGACCAAGGATTCCTAGACAAACCATTAATCTCTTGGGCCTCAAATTTCATAATTAACTATTTCAGTTCAGGACTAAATTTATTCCTCATAGAGCTTGATCACTGAGGAGATTTCTGGTAACTGATTTATGTGCTTGTTTCTAGGAATGAGGCAGATATAAGAGGGAGAGAACAACTTTTGGTTGGTTTGCATGATAGTGTGTTTTCTTCTTTGGGGTCTTAAATGTAAATAATCAGCCATTTATTTTCCTTCACAGAACTTCATAGAACTGGGGTTGGGAGCTTTTTGTTAAAACTCCATTTGACTCCAGGATTATAAAATTTATAGAGAATGATTGTTTCAGTTATGCATAGAATTTATCATCCTCTTTCGTGTGCTTGTCACATCCTTGAGCATTAGACCATCCAGCACCCATCCCTCTCTTTGACTCTTTGGGCCTTCATAATCCACATGATACTTATCTTTTTGATTAAAACAACTTAATGGCCTTTTCACGAATAATTAATCTGCTGTCTTTTAACTTGCAGCTCCAGGCTCTTAACTTTAATGTTGAGTCATCCAGCCTGTGTTGCCATTCAACGTTTCACTCCCTTTAGCCTCTTCCCCTCAAAGGTTTAATACCTCTTCAGAAATACAGTGTTTGCTATACTAAGGTTTTTTAAAGACTTCCAAATTACTCTCACATCCTTTCTGCTATGTGTGAGGTGAATAACTGTGCAGAGATTGGTGGGATGAAATGAAAATCATTTCAGACTCATGATTCTGTCATTCTGGAAAAATATGGAGGCTTTCATTGTAAAAAAAGAGTTAAAAGTCCATTGCTTTTTGACAAAATTGCATTTTTTGTGGTTGTTGTTAATGTGCTTCTAATTCTGGATATTTCTCTAACAGTGACAATTTATACCAAATGACCTCCCAGCTGGAATGCATGACCTGGAATCAGATGAACTTGGGAGCCACATTAAAGGGGTAAGATCTTCTTTATTCCGTTGCCTTTGAACAGTAACTTACACCTATTTGAGCCATTTTAAAGCTGCTTATAACTTACTAAGAGAGTGCAGTTTTAGAAGGATGGGCATGGCTCTCTGAAGAATTAAGATGCTTTTCTCTCTTACCCTTGTTAGGTGGTGTTCAGTATTAAATGTTCAGGAATATATATAAGGAATGTTTTTGTCTGGAACAAAAAGTTGGGAATACTGAGAAAACTTAGTATGGCCTTTACATATAATGTTTTAGAGTTCTTCAAAATTTTGTCCATTCAACCTCATTTGATGTTTGTTTTGCTAGTGATATCACAGATTAACCATTACATTGTCTTATCAAGAAATATGTTCAATTTACAATGTTCAGGATCCAAACTTGTGTTTGAGTGATGATGATTTGGACACTTCAAAGCTCATACGTGGTTGTACCAACAGGTTTTCTTTACACTTGATATACAGTCACAATAGGGAGAGTACAGCATAGGTAGGGACAATTCTTTGTACATGAAAATGAAAAAGAAAACAGGTGGGATTTACTGTCAACAGTACAAGAACTCAATTTTAGTTTTCTAAGAATCAAAGGGCAGTAGAATATGACACTCATGAAGTCCCTGAGATGTATCAGGTAATCTTCTACGTCTCCTCATCTAAATTCCCTAACAACATTATAAGGCTTAACTGTTGTTACTCCGTTTTCCAATAAGTAAGTCAAGCTCAGAGAGTTAAGTAACTTCCCAAGTTCTCATTGTGTTAAATGGTAGAGCTGGGATTCCAACCCCGCGATCTGATTCCAAAGCAGGCTCTTTCCAGCCTCCCTGTGGTGTCCTCCACTCCACCATCGACCCCAGTGGGATCACGGATTTAGTTCAGCACTCTTGACTAGACAGCAAACTTCACGTCGCTGTATATTTGGTGGCTTCTTATTGGATTCTGGGGTCTGGGGGGCTTTCTAGAGCCATGCATGCTCCATTCCCCATTCCCCATTCCCCACTTCTTCTCTTCTAGAGTTGCTGCTGGGAGCTCCAGCTCAGTGAAATGGACAGAAGGGCAGAGCAAGTGAGTGTACAATGCGATGATGGCAAAGCAAATGATGTAGGCCTTGTTGACTGGAGCCTGGGTGATGCAGGAATTAGGATTGGCAGTGGGTAGTCAGGGTTAGCAGTTGGTGAGCTGGGATGGGAAGAGTCTACCCATCTCTCTCTTTCCTGCCTCTTCTTACTTATCACAGACATACCGTGGGTGAAAATGGAGGGGTGACATTTCTCATCAACATACTTTTTAATGATGCAGTAGGAATCCTGCTCATTTCCTCTCAAATGTTTCACAAAATACTAAATTGTATTATGCATATTCCTGTTAGATCAGTTAGATCTTTCAGTCATACTTAACTTGCTTTTTCTGTTTACCTTTAAATCTTTCAGGGAGAACTCAATTTTAATACCAAGTTTATGGCCAGACTTTTTGCAAAAACTTCTTTTTTCATTCCCAAACACCTGTGCCTTCCCCAGCCCTGTAGCCTGCATCCTGGGACATCTCCATAGCTATTTCTTTTGATTTTCTTCTCTCTGCTTAAACACCAGAACCAGCCTCCTTCTCATCCTTCTTTATTTTGCTGGCTCACTCCTGGTTTCTGGATCATCCTTCGATGACCAGCAGAGTTGTTTTTCATCTTCCAAGACTTCCTGTTAGATCCTTCTTTCCACCCCATGCCACCGTTTTTTCTGCTACTTTATCCAGATCTCCACCTCCCCTCTGTAGACACAAAAGTAAAAAAAGCCTTCTGTTGATTGGATTTGTTCTCTTCCAAATTCTGTCCAAGGGGCTGCTGACAATTTCAGCATTCTGTCTTGCTGCCTTCCCGGGACTTGGCTCGAGTTTCTTGGCTTCTTGGTCTCACCCTTTCTTTCTGGACCCCTTCCTTTTCTTCTGTCTCCTCTACTCAGAAGTAAGCGACTCTCCCTAAACTAAACGCCAAGAATAGACAGAACATGGTTGTGAAATGAGCTGTACATTTTCAGTTTTTAAAATTTCTTCACACTGGAGTACAGGGTTTGTTTGTTGCTTAATAAAAAAATTACAGATAAGGAATCTTGGCAGGTGTTTGAACATGGGTCTTTCCACAGTTGAGATCATTTTGATACCTTTAAGATCCTTAACTTGTGGTATTAGCCACTTGCTCAGGAGTCAGAAGCTATATTATAAGGATGAAGCGCTAAGTGTGAACAATTTGTTTTATTCAATCTTGTATAAGAAAAACAAACTAAAAGAGTTTTCATTAGGTCTGTTGCTTACATTTTGGAAAAGAACTTCTGAAATCAAAATGTACTTCTTGAATACTAATTTTATTCAAAGAGCCCATGAAAAAAATCAAATGGCCCCAATAGATAGGCCTACAGAAGGAAGACTCCTCTCTTTGCGCTCTTTGGAAAGCAAAAAAAATTGCAGTTGTCTGATTCCTTAACATCCTCTCTCACATGTTTATCCCTTTAGAACATATTGTAAGTCAACAAATGTGTGCTTCCATTTGTGAATTAAGCATTTATGTATCTAAGGATGGATGTTAACATGATTGGGCCCTGTGTGAGGGGCTTTAGAAATGTCTCCTGTTTTGACCTCACGACAGTCCTAGGATGTATAGTCATGTCCATAGTATCAGACGAGGAGGGTGGAGAGATTAAGCCCTCTAACCAAGGTCACATAGAAAGTTAAGTAGCAGAGCCAGGCTGGAACCCGCTTCTGTCTCAGAGTTTAACTTTTTAAATTGTGACGTAGTTAGAAATATCTTTTACACTGGACTCCAGTATGAACACACACGCACAGACACATTTTCACACAATAGTATTTACTCTTCCTCCACATGGTACATGCTGACCTTTTCTTCACCATTCCGTAGCGTTTTTTAAGATGCCGGTTGTGAAATGTAGATGGATTTTACAACCACTAATGCACAGTTTGCCTCTCTTATAGCTCTTAAAAGTGGTGACTCCTTAGAAATTTCCTCCAAGCCCATGAACAGCTGGGAACTGGATTCAGGTGGATCTGTTATGCCAGTAGAAAGTTTGGTTTTTCTCCAGGGGAGACAAAATCTGGATAGAGGCATTATTCTTCTCTCTGATGCCAAGTTCACTTTCTTTTGCCATCATATGAAAATGCTGTTAATGTGGAAAATACATTTGAGTAAAGATATTCTATGAAGAAAGACAAACAACTATCTTTTTGCTTTAACCCATAACTAGTGCTTGACACTATTTGAAATCAGTGGTAAAGAAAAATCTTGGTGACACGGTAGATCTACACAGAAAAACTGGAGGTTTGACTCATGTTTTAGACAAAAGGTGTATAATTTCCCTGTCACTCATAAAAATGAAGCATTCTCAGTTTTTATTAAAAGATCGTGTCCCTGTACCTCAGATGAACCCCTACTAAACATTTGTTCATGTCTTCTTTCCTTGAACATTTTACTTAAAAAAAGAAAGAATAGGCTTGTTTCCTGGTGTCCTAAGTAAGTTCATGGAGACATCTTTTTTAGATGTCAGGGAGCAGTGTTACTGTAACAGGGGGGATAGAATTTTAGGGAGGGCTTGGGCAAGGTGAGATTAAACACATGACATAATGGGGACGAAGGGGTTCTCTTCCACTGATTTACTCCTCTCTCCTCCCTTTAACTCATTTTCTTCTCTGCATGCCCATTGGGATCAGAACTACTTTTATGACCTCAAACGAGAACATATTGTATTTCATTTAAGTCAAAGAGAAGGTACTTTATGAAAACAACTTTCTTCACTTTGACCCTTTTCCTCACCCACAAACAAATGAAATCAGATTTTTAAAAGTGGGTCACTGGAAGAAAAAAATTGCCAGGGACTCTTTCTAAGCATTGGTCCACCTTTATGAATAATTCTGTTTATGGGGCCTTTGCATTGTCTGATTTTTATTTCCTTTAAAAACATTTTCTGTGTGTTCTTAATGGCTGCTGATTTCCTAAGGCGGCTTACAAGCCTTGGTACTCTGTTAGCCTCTGTTTTGTCTCTTCTGAAGAAAATATCCTGCAAAATGGAGAAACACATCAACCTTGACTGTGGTCCAAGTTATTAAAACAAGGAAGAAGTTATTCTCTGGGGACTTGGGTAGGGGGAGTGGGAAATCGAACACAATAGAAATGTTAAAGGAGTGCTGAACAAAATGAATGTCCCTTTGCTGGTCCAAGAAGTTCACAGACTGTTGGGAACGCACAGTATTTGACCTGTGGATGCTTGAAAGGAAAAACGAAAGACTCAGAATGAGTGATGTTTGGTGAAAACAAAGCAGCACATTTGGGTAGCGCCAAGGCTGTCGAATCTGGAGAAAATCCCCGCTAGACATGGTCTCATCCCTGCAAACCTGTGCCAAAAGAGATAACTGTCTTCTCTGGCTGGGAGTTCCAATACACAGCCCAGCACCTTCCTTCTTCAGCTCGTAAACATAAGGTACTCATCCAAGAGATTTACTTCTTGAAAATAGATAGCCTGCTTTTAAGAGACTCCCGGAGCTGGAGAAGCAAAGCAAAGGTGGAGAGAAGCAGCGCTGTGAACATCTGTACTCCTGTGTGCACTCCCTCCGCCTCCGCCCCCAGCAAAAAGTTGTTAACGTCCTCTTTTAAATGGTTACCTTTCTGTGGCCTCAGGATTTCTTTGCCTTGCCTTGGACTTGACAAGGGTCTCGTAGCCATGCTGCCAGAACAAAACCTGGGATTGCGGAGTTGCAGGGTGGAGGTGGAAACTCTGATTTAGAACTCTGTCTCCTGTTCCTGGCACTTGGAGTAGACTAATTTGCTGCTTTCCCTGCACTTCTCACTTCCCTGCTACTTATTTCCTCTCCCCGGCTGTTCACCTTTCCCACCCTTTTCTCTTTGGGCATCTATTCAATTAATGTATTTAATTTTTAAAAATTATGTAAGTAATGTGTGTAAGTTACAGAGCAGAAAATGCAACTATATAGAGAAGGAAATTAAAACTCCCTCCAATAGCCCAGATGAAACTAAACAGCCCAGAGGAAACTACTATTACTATTATGTGGCATATGTTTTTAGACCCTTGCCTATACATACATATACATTTGTGCCTTTCTCTTTTTCATAACAAATGACTGGCTTCAGCTCAGATCTCAGTCAGCAAATGCATACTTACAGGTCATTGCAAAGTTCTGTGTTGCAACCCTCGTGAGAATACTTCGGAAAATATTCTCAACCTAAGAAATAGTTCGCTTAAAATATGTGGGGCTTTACATGGAGACTTATATCCATAGTATGTTTCTAACTGTTTTGTTTTAAAGCTGCGTTATTTTCATCTTGTACAAGGTGAGGGAAATGAGGTTTGTTCCGATCAGGAGAAGAAAGGAGCCACAGGGAAGATAGAAAAGGAAGGTGGTGGTGAAGGCGGCCAAGCTGGAGATGAGGAGCCTGACGGGCTCAGCACGGGGAGATGAAGTGGGGTCAGTGAAGGCTCCGGTCCGGTCCGTTGATAAGGCTGTGTGTGTGTGTGTGTGTGTGTGTGTTGGGAAGATGTATCCGATGAGTGGAGGATATCTTTCATGACCTAAGGGAGTATTTTGGACCTGTCATGTCTATGATGCCGTCTTGGGCCCTTCTGAGATCCTCTGCTCATCATTCCTCCTTCTCCTCATCTACCCCCCCCCCCAAAAAAATCAGCCTCTAGCAGAAAATCATCGGTATAGAAGGTATACTAATAAAAAAGTCATCCAAGCAAATGCTTCTCTGAAATCAGGGGCTACCACATATTCTAGTAGGGTTTTTTCCCCCTGTTCAAAGTGAACAAGTTCATTTATTCTAGCTTTATTTCTAATTCATCATTTTAAAAGCAAAGCCACAGATGTAGTGTTAAGACTAAGGTGGTGTCTTTATCAAAATGAAAACAAATTTTTCCCCCGATTTTGAAAGTAACACAGGCTTATTATAAATAAAAAAATTCAGATGATACCAAAATATTATAAAGGAGGAAAGTCATCTGTTATCTCACCACCTAGAGATAACTGTTTTTTAAACATATTGGGGTGTATTTGTATCTGTAGAGAAAAAATTCTGGAAATGTTTATTCAACTATTAATTGTAGTTGCTCCTGGAAAGATTAGAGGAAGAGGGCAAAAAAGCCTGATAGAAGTGGGCTTAAGAGATCATAGGAGTTGATAAACAGGAGACATTGTTCAAAGACAACACTTTCACAGGGTTTTGTTGCAAAATGGAGCAAAGAAATGGGGTTCTAGCTCAGTGGGGACAGAGGATCAAGAGAGAAAGTAGCTTTGTAGTTTTGCTTTATTTGTTTATATTTAGACAGACGTACCTGCATGCTTGTTTACTGATGAGAGTGATTAAGAAGGAAAATTTTGATGTTGGGAAGGTGTAGAATTGCTGGAACAACATCCTTGAGAGATAAGAGCTCCATGGGCAAGTGGGGGCTGGTTAGCTCAGGGCTGAGATAGTTTATCTAGTAACTATTGATTTACAAGAATTCTTTGTTTATAAGGATTTCAAGCATTTTCTTGTCATGTGCACTGCAGATATTTTACCTGGTTTGTGTTTTAATTCTGTTTAAATTTTTTTTTCCTGCCAGAAATGTTTATTTTCATAGTTAAAGTTGTCAGTTTTTGTTCTGCAGTTTCAGGTATTTGGCTTTTCTATCATCATCATCCCCAAACAGATTTTTTCCCATCCCAATGTTTTATATAAAATCTTTATTTATTGGCTTATTTTTTTGGTATATTTTACTTACTTTTTACATTTAAACACTTAATTCATCCTGTATTTTTTTAAATAATTAATTTTGGTATCATTAATCTACATGTGCAATATTATGGTGATTAAACTACCCCCTTCATCAGGTCCCCCCCACCAATCCCATTACAGTCACTGTCCATCAGCGTAGTGAGATGCTACAGAATCACTACTTGTCTTCTCTGAGTTGTACAGCCCTCCCCATGCCCCCCCCAACATTACATCTGCTAATCGTAATGCAACCTGTATTTATTTGGTAGTTGGATTCCGCTTTGATTTGTTTCTAGATGACTAGCCAGTATCCCCAAACTATTTTGAATAGTCCATCCTTTCATCACGGACTTCAGATATTACCTTTGGACCCTACCAAATACTTTGGATCCATTTACAGACTCTTTATTCTCTCCCTTTGATCAGTCTGGCTCTGTTTGCCAAGTATCAGAGTATTTTCTTTGCTATAACTTCACAGTCTGTTTAAATACCTAATAGGAAAGTTCCCTAATAGTGTATTTTTCTCCAAATTATTTCTTGCTGTTGTCTCTTGTTTATTCTCAAGATGAACTTTACATTAATTTTGTTAATATCAAAGAAAGTCTTTATCAATATTGGTTCATTAATTGTGACAAATGCACCATACTTATGTGAGATGTTACTAGGAGAGGAAACTGGGTGTGGAGTATATGGCAACTGTCCATATTATCTTAGAAAATTTTCTATAAACCTAAGACCATTCTAAAATAAAAGCTTATGTTTTAAAGTCTAAATTGGAATTTTGAGTGGTATTGCATCCTGTTTAAAAATAATTTTGGAGAAGATTGACTTCTGAAAAAATTCTAACCCTCTTCTAGAATGTGGATGGCATTTATAAATATTTCTTCAAGTCTTGTTCTATGTCAGATGTCCCTATTTTGAATTTCCTCCTTTTCAAGATTTTTAACAATAATGCCTCTGGCTTCAAAAACTCTTTGAGAATGAGTGTAATTTTTTTGAATACATTACAAGGTTTCCATTTGTTTCTTCACCTTTAAATACTGTGGTTTGGGTCTAACATCAGTTTGGAGGGTGGAGCCTGTGGGAGAGATGATATACACACATCCCTCACACCTACAAGCCTCCATTTCAGCTGGAGAAGCAGAAGACATCTTAGTCGTAGGAGCTCTGTGCTTGATCCTGGGGTTTTAGGGAGAACTTAAAAAAAAATGTAGTTGAGCATGATTGAGTCAACTTTTTTAGATTCAGGAGTGTGTGTGAGCAAGCTGGTTAGGAGCCTTTGGGAACCCAAGCTGATAAGATCCTGCTCCATCTTTCTTACGCAGGGTTTGTCTATTATGTGGATTAGGGACATCTGTTCTTGGGGTGGAGTCAGTAACAGTCTCTGGCAATAGAGTCAAAGCATTGAGAATGTAGCACCCAGTGAGTTGGATGAAACTGGAATTCTGGTGAACTAGCACCTCAGTACCAGGCACATGTAAGGGGAGATCCAGATATTTCTTGTATGGTCTGATGAGGAGGTCTATGAGAATGTGAGTTCCTAGGTTTGTATGCTGAAATAGTAAGGAAAGTCGTTCCTAAACATATTCTTCTGGGCAGTAGGGGCCAGAAAACATTATGATTTTTTTTTTGGACTGTGTTCTCCCCAAGCTGTTGTGGGAAACTGGATTTGAAATATCTTTTAACTCTGCTGGGAGTGTGAAATAGAGGAAAAAAGTCAGTTGGAGGAGTTTTGTATACCATTTCAAGTGGCAAGGAAAGCTTGATGGTTCATCAGGGCTGATTTATACAAGTGTTGTTGTCAGGCTATTAATCACTCCACCTGTCTCCCCGTGGCTGGCAAATAGGCTGCATGGGAAGTGAAGACATATGAGCTGAAATTATAAAGAAACTTTCAAAAAAGAACTACAAACAAGGTTTTAGTAATAAGAGCATGCTTGGAACAAGTGGGACTCTTCCAAAAGGTACTTTGAAGGGACCAGTGTTCATTTACAGGTATCATGTTTCAATATATTTGCTGAAAAATAACTCCAATTGCCATTAGATTATGTATTAATCAGGACTTTTTCTCTAGCAGGGGCAGAACTCCAGTTATATAGGCCGAAGGGGGAACTTAACTTTAGCAGCTTAATTATTTTAAAACCCCGTGTCTGGACTCAGGGGCTCAGACAGTGTCATTAGAATACATTTCTTTGTTTCTTGTCTGTGCTTTCCTTTGTGCTGGCTGCCTTCTCAGACATATTCTCTCCATGTGACAAAAACAAAACAAAACAAAACACAAACCTCTGGTTTTTGGCCCCAGCAGCCTCATAAGGAGAATGCTCCTCTATTAGTTCCTTTCCAACAAAAGACCCAGGGAAGGATCTAATTGGCCTGGATTGGATCATGTGTCTGGAGAATGCAGTGGTCTTGTTGGCCCCGCCTGGAGAGGAGTGGTTCCCTGAAGAAAAGAAGGCTGTGTTACCAGAGGAAGGTGGGGTGGATGCAGAGTGGGCAAAACAGACACTCAATAAAGAATTTAAAGTCCAGAGTTAGTGAAAATAGGGTGAGTCCTTTTTTCCCCCCACCACATACGATGCGGAGGAGGATAGCATAGATGTATGAGATCTGGATAGAAAATCAATGAAAGATGGAGTGGGAGGAAGCCTTGTTTCTAATGCTCATTGGAAAAGAATTCATTAAAAAGTGTAATAGAATTATCACCATAGTGCAATTTTTAATTAGAAGGGACACAAAATATATTATGTTTTTGTTAAAATTAACAATACAGTGCATCTTTTTCTTGAGGTTTGAACTGTAATGAAACACCTGAAGACAGGAAGAAAGTAAAATTTTCAAAATAAAATGCTCCCGAGGAAATTTTATACCCATGAATTATCAGATTACAGATGTCACTTAAAAAAAAAACTCAATCAAATTTAACTTGCTTGTTTATTTTCGGTTCTAGTTTGTGTGCTGGGTTAGAAAAAGATACTGTATCTTTTGCTGTTTCTCATTACCCTTTGGTTTTTATATATCCATTGCTTTGTCATATTAAATATTAAATTACACAAAGAAAAGAAAATGACTAGGTGATGTTGCTGGTAATATTTGTGCAGAATTTTATTTAAATATTGCATTTAACTCATCATACTCAGGCAAAGGATAAAATGACATTCATGTTGAACTAGAGGTAGCTGGGCTAGGTCACCACCAGCTCTGAGTACATGCAAAAAGATAATTCGGTGTCTACTCATTTCCCCAGGTCAGACCTTATAAATGGATATAAAAGTGAGTTTTGACATTACTCTGGCTAGAGGGAAATTTGATTTTCATTCAGTAAAGCTTTAAAGCCTGAGCATTCTGGTGTGACCACTGACACTTCCTAAGGGAAACTCTTGGTTCTTTTTTTTTTTTTTAACTTTACTTAATTTTTATTTGATGATTCACAATTCATGTTCCAGGTCATTAGGTTTGTAGAAGCACGGATCAAAATAGAGTTCTCTGGCTGAAAGAGCTCTGTTGGGCACATGTGCTCATTTTCTTTTTTTTTAATTGTGGTATCATTGATATACAGTCGTATGTTGGTATCAAATGCACAACATAGTGGTTCAGCAGTTACTCATATTATTAAATCCTCACCCCCCTAGTGCGGTTACTATCTATCAATGCAAAAAGATGTTACAGAATCACTGACTGTATACTCCATGCTGTACTACTGTGATAAACTTATATTGTGATTGTGAATTATTGTGCCCCTTTATCCCCCTTCCCCTCCCCTACGTCCCTCCAACCTCTCCCCCTTGGTAACCACTGGTCACTTCTCAGTGTTTATGAGTCCACTAGCTATTTGGTTCCTTCCGTTTTGTTCTGTTTTTATATTCCACAAGTAAGTGAAATTGTATGGTATTTGTCTCTCTCCGCCTGGCTTATTTCACTGAGCATAATGCCCTCTAGGCCCATCCGTGTGGTTGCAGATGGGAATTCCCGGTTCTTTTGGCCCTAAATCCTCTAGGCCCATTAGTTTAGGCCCTACATGGTAAGCCTTTGTGCAGAGGCTTGTTCGGTCGGGTTTTGTTTTATTTGCTGGCTGCCCTCCTTCAGTCTCATTTACCACAACTGTCCTTTCCATGCTATTGATCTGTGGAGGTAGCAGGTCACTGGCTAGTAGAGTATCTCACAACCTGGATTTGGTAGATTGCTTCCTCTTACAGTCTTTTCACTTTGGACCTCTATGCCCTGTATTTCCTATAAATAGGTAGGTAGATCTGGAGGCTTGATTAGATTTGGGTTCCTTTTTTTTTTTGGCAAGAATAATTGAAGAGTGGTAGTGTTCAGCCTTGTCTCCTGTGTTTAAACTTTAAGGAAGCACACTTTCTTACCATGCTTCCATTGCTTTTCTTCCCTCAAAAGTGGCAGCCTAGACAGTGGTGATGGTTCCTGAGGCTTCCAATGACAAACGGAGTCTGGCACTTAAGCATGTGATATATAAACCTGAGTATTAGGGATGGGGAGAGAAGGGGGGTTGGGGACTAAATTCTATTTTCTGGATACACAAGAGTTTGAAGTTTTCTCAGGTGCTTCCCTTCAGTCTCATTAGCTCTGCAAGGGCCAGAAGAAATTGGGGGATGTCCTCCTGGCTGAGGACTAGAAGTGGGACAGAGAACTCACCGGGGACTAGAGGTGGAGGTTTCCCTTTTTTGAATATTCATAGCAAATGCTAATTGCCTTCGAATGGATTTTTTTTCTCTCTCAAACTTCTGTTGATCAGGGATTTCAGGGCAGCTCTGGTTTTCCTCATCTGTAAAACCTCAATTCCTTTTTATTAATCTTCTTATGCCTGTGGAATATCAAAATTAATCATTTCTAAAGAAGCTATTCTTCAAACATCAAGTTTTTTCTGGGCTAACCCTCAATGTACAAGTTTTTAGCATGAAGAGGTTTCATAGTTTGTGTTACACGAGGGACATTTTCACTTTGAAAACTTTCTAAAGACACGTGTTGATGTATTTTGAAACTGTCTCGGAAAAACAGACTGTCTCAGGATGCATTTTTATGCATTTTAAAGCTGTTTAGGAAAATGTACAGTCCATGTCAACACCAGAAATGAAGTGTATGCTCTGCTTTGTTTATTTTCCCATGTAGGTAGAAAGAAATATTTTTTGTCCAAATTGTGCTCAGTTTTGACTGCTTCATCTCACATTTGCAGGCCATTTGCATCAGTTAGCATTGCATTTTTCATATACCAAAACTATTGGGCCTCAGAGGAGAGGCTGAAATGTATGGAAGGGTGAACTACTTTGAACTTGCTTTTTCTCACTGCCCCATTCTCTTATCCTGTCCACTCCAGTGACATATTTTAAACCTTCAACATGTCCAATTTCATTCATACCCCTGGAGAAAAGAACTGGGAGTCATTCAAGTGTCATGATTCAGGGTGCAGTTACAATACACAATTGTCTGGCTAGTTTGGAAGGAAGAAAAGCTGCACTGACTTGGGCTCAAACCCCATCTCTGCCACGTGCTATCTGTCTGACTGGGCAAGTAACTCAATCTCTCGTCAAACCTCAGTATTCTCTGCTGTGAAATGGGGATGACCCTATTAAGCAATAGTGGGTGTTTATTGAGGGCATACCATATGCCAAGCATTGTGTTTTACTTACCTAGTCTCATTTAACCCTATCAGCGTCTGACGGAGAGGTGTGTTTTCTCATTTTGCATGAAGCTGAGGGAAAAGTCGTTTGCCTAAGGTGATGTGCCTTAGTGATTCCTAGGATGCTAAGGATAAAAATATGAAGTATTACAGGTCTTGATCCCCAAGCTCACACTACGCCTACAAGAAATGATCTCAGTAGTTGTTGTTCACCTGCAGGCATTCCCAGACCTGAGCATTTTGTGGGGATAAGGTTGCTGAGTGAATCTTCACTTTGTCTCCTCTTAGAGATTTTTGAACAAATGACTAAAATAGGCTATGCGCTTCATTTTATATCTCTCAGTCACAGAGAGGGTTAGACGACTCAGCCATGACCACAGAGCGAACAAAGGGTGGCACTGGGCCTATAAAACAGGCTTTCAGACGTGGAACCCATGCTCTTCCCTAGCCTTTCAGATGGAGCTGGAGATCAAGGATCCAGATGAATTTAACTTTCAAATGTATTTGTAAGAAATTGAATAAGCTTGGCTCCCATGGTGTGGCAGGCTGCATACTGACGCCCAAAGACGTCCAAGTCCTAATCCTTGGATCCCGTGAATTGTGCCGTTCACAGCAAAAGGGACTCTGGAAGTGTGAATTAAGGATCTTGAGATGGGGAGATTATCCTGAATTTATCTGGGTGGATCCAAAATGTAGTAAGTGCCTTGTAAGAAGAAGACAGAGGGACATTTGACTACAGGGAGTCATGGAACAGGTGACAAAGGCAGAGAGGTCAGAGAGATGTGAAGAAGGGCCCAGGAATGCCAGGGAGTTCTTTGCACTGAGACAGGCACGCAGAGAGAGTCTCCCCTCAGCCTCTAGAAGAAAACAGCCCTGCCAACACCTTAACTTCAGTGCACTGAGGCTAGTTTTAGACTTCAGATCTCCAGAATTTAAGAGAATAAATTTGTGGTTGAAGCCACCACATTTGCGGTAATTTGTTACAGCAACTGTAGGAAACAGATATGCTGGAATTTCCTGCACAGCACATGCAGTTTTCTGTTTATAACTTCAGTGCTTAAACCTACTTTCAAGTGGGCCAGGGAAATTTAGAGGCACACCACTGACACCTGTAGATGGTAGCTGCTTCTGGATTGCTCTAGCAGCACTGGCCATTCCTGCTGTACAAGTGTAGCATCCTTTCAAGCGTTCAAGCGTTTGGAAGATTCTGATACTTGGTTTTCAAGGAATCAGGTATATACCCACCTCTGTTTTGTAGCCCCGTGGGAGGAGACAACAGAATCAAGATGGAGTTTTCCAGTTTGCAGCTTAAACTTCACTGCTCGACCTTTAAAGCACAGGTTGTAAACCTGTGGTTCCTTAGGCCAGAGGTACATTTTGTTTGACCTGACATGGATTCTGTAAAATTTCAATGATTTGCCAGAATTTTAAACTCAGGCGATCTTACAGAAAAATCCTGACTTCCAACTCTTCTGGAGAAGGGAAATAACTGACAACACTCGGTTCATATTGTTGACAGTACTTGGCTGGTGGAGTGCAGTTCTGGTTGCCTCCTGTCGGGGGGTGGGAGGTGGCTGGGTGGCTGTCACTGCCTGTTCAGTGCATTCTTACCAGTTTAGCGAAGACTTAAAATAATTGTCTCTTGGACAATAATCTGGAAATTCATGGAGAATAAGAGCAATGACAGACAAGTTGAGACTTTTGCCTTAGTTGAAGTAAATGTCTTAAATTTCAAGTAGAAAAGTATCAGTGGATTCTGGAAACCACAGCGCAGTGAGGAGTTCTTGGGAGAGCCGTTAAAGCCAGATCTTTGGGAGCACGTAGGGAAGAAAACAGATCATTTGGAACCACCAAGATGTGATGACGATATACTCAGGCGACGCTCAGGTCGGTATTTGTCGCAGAATGACTAGTTCATAGTAGAAGGTCATTAATGAAGTGCATCTTTATTGCAAAAAGACGTATTATAGTTATTTTTGATGTCCTTGTGGACAAGATAGGAAATTATGGACTAAATACTTAAATGAATGATTTGTGCTTAGTTGAACACCACCACCAAAGGAGCTGTCTTAACTATTTTCATCAAGCTGATGAGTGGTTTCCAGAGCAGTGCTCTGTGGCAGGAAGGCAGGAGGGGCCATGTTGCTCTGGGCCCCCTCTCCCGTGTCTTTACCTGCCTGCCCCAGCCCACCAACTCTTCTCCGCACCTGCAGGAACCATAGCTACCCTCAGTATGCTTCACTGTAAATCCCTGTGACCTCCCTGCTTATCTTGGCTAAGGAGCTGTCAGATTCCTTTTCCCTGTCACTCAGTTAAGTCCAGTATTTTATCCATCAAAGAGAAGTTTGTGAGGCAATAAAACAGAAAAAAAATGAAAACATTTTATAAAGCATGCATTTTTAGTGTAAGAAAGTCCAGGCTTGGCTCATGTGCCTTGCTGTGTGTGGTGCCAGGGTTCCTTTACTTTCCTCCTCATTATCTGGGTTGGGAGATAGATCCAGCCAGTGAGTGCATCTCTACCCTAAGGGAGATTTGGGTCTCTCAGTAGTTTGGTCTGAGGGATTTGCGATCCACTCTAGAACTTGCTTTCTGGTATCAGCTCTGCAACTTGGAGAGCTGTCCTCCAATACTTGAAGGATTGTCATGTGAAGAGGAGTTAGGTTCAGTTTGTCTTGTGGAACAGTTATGGACTATACATCTTCCGTCAGTCACTAAGTTGTGAGAGGATTCAGAGAGGAGCAAGCTGGTCTCTGTAATCAAGGCCAAGTCTATCATGGAGAAGAGGGGATACACAGAGGTGGGTGCTAAATATTAACACTTGCTCTGGTTCTCCAGAAGACAAATGAGGAGGCAGGTTCCACTTTAGTTCAGAAAGGCCTTTCCTAACAATTAAAGTGCTCCCCAAATGGAGCTCCCCAAGCTGCCTTGAATACTTGTCACCCACGGCTGTTGTCCAGCTGTTGAAGATGTGCTATAGGGGCATTGAGTGAGGGTTGGCGTGGATGACTAATTTACCTCTATCAGTGTATGGTTCCAACACCACTACCTTGCTTTCCTTTACTTATTTCGAGAGAGCTGCCACCATATTCAATGCCCATGGGTTGTGCTCGGTGTTCCGGGGGACCACAGTGGGAAGAACACTGGGTAGCAGGGTTTCCGCAGTATGGAATTACATTGGTGTGTTGGTCTTCTGGAGCCACAAGACACGGGCCTGGCTGTCTGTAACTCATGGACCTGAAAGGGCATCTCTTTACAGCCTTTGAAGCAAGATGCCCTGGCACCCCCATTCTTGTCCTGGCCTCTTGCCGTCACCATTGTCATCAACACCCACTTCCCCACTGCAGTTGGAGAGAAGGCAGACTCAGCCTCTTTTTCTTGCCAAGTGCATTCCAAGGTTCAGAAAAGGAGGTGCTACCTGGATTTGCATTTCTTTCCCATTTTTGTGTGTTTGACCCTGGTTTAGCTCTTTGTGACATTTCCCCCCAGATAGGTCAGAGATCCCCTGAAAGATGTACAGAAAAAAAGTATAGCATGTTAGGAGGAGCATAACTGCCACCACCCCAAACTGCTGTCATTGCTGTATGCAGAGAACGAGAGGCCATTCTTTCCATAAAGCTTAGTGAAGCTCCATAGTTGCTAAGGGTGCAGGGTGTGTGGACCTGTCAAGCGTCCTGGCAGACCATCTTCCCTTCCAGGAATTAGGTTCCCTGGGTGAGCAAGAGTTGAGCCAGCCCCCCTTTTCCCATACCTTCAGACGGAGTCAGCTGATTGGGCAAGCTACCTGCCTCCTGCACCCGGGGCCCTGGAATCTCTAGAGTAACAGGCAGAGGGTGCAGGTTCTCTGATAGTCACGTGATGGCTCCTGGAGGCTTTAAAAAAAATACTGGTGCACATGCCCTTGTCCCCAGAAGTAATTTTTAAAAGCAGCTTTATATATTTCATGTACCATACAGTCCATCCATTTGGAGTGTATATTTCAGTGGGTTTTGGTATATTCACAGAGTTTATTCCGATTTTAGGACATTTTCATCAGTCACTCTCCATTTGTCACCTCCCAGCCCTCCCCGTCCTTGGCAACCAACCACCAGTCTGCTCTCTGTCTTTGTGGGTTTGCCTCCTCTGGACGTTTCCTAGAGGCGGATTCCCACACTAGGCAGTCCTTTGTGACTGGCTTGTTTCACTTAGCAGGATGTTTTCAAGGTTTGTCCACATTACCAGGCAGCTGCACTTGATTCTTTTTGATTGCTAAATAACATTCCAGTTTATGAATATACTTTATTTTGTTTGTCAGTCCATCAGTTGAGGGACATTTGGGTTGATGACACTTCTTTTATATTATGAATAATGCTGCTAATAAACCATGTGTACAAGTTTTTGTGTGGACATAAGTCTTCATTTCTCCTGGGAGTAGACCTAGAAGTGGATTTCTGGGTGATAAGGTAACTTTATGCCTGGCCTTTTGAGGAACTGCCAGACATTTTCCAGAGCAGCTGCAGCATTGTACAGAGGTACTTCATTAAAGCCCCCTGTGTTCATCCCAGATAGGATTATAATGTGCTGACTATGCAGGTGAGAATCCATGCTCTGCCTCATTGGAAGTAAAATAGTTGCAGAACAGGTATCAGCTTTTACCTGAAGGGAAGACTACTTCTGAGCAGAACATCCACCCTTTCCAAGTTGTTCTTGTCAACATTCCGTATCCCTGAGCTCTCACTAGTGGTCTGAGGCGAGCCCAAGAACCAGTGAGGTGCCCCAGCTAGCCCCAGGGAGGCAGTCCAGTGCCTGAGGAAAACTATCAAGTGTCCACTTCTGGCACAGGTTGGCTGCAAAGGGTTAAGTTGACCTCAAAAACTGATCTGGAGGTTAAGTGGAGCGGGGCCACAGATGTGTAATCCTCACTTCTGAGAAGAGACATCTCTTCTTGTAAGTGTCATCACTTTTTTGGTGCTATCTGGTAAAAACTGAGTCATGAGGTGCAGACAAAAATCCATTGCACTTAATGTGAAACTTGAGGCATCTGCTCATTCCTGAGATACTCGCAGCTGTCAGCTTTGCCATCTACGTGGTAAACAACTTGCCGGGGACGAAACCCTGCCACTGTGACTTTGATCAGCTTGTCTGAGAGAGGCATAGACCCAGACGGTCTGCCTGTGAGAATCTGAGCTTGAGGGAGGGCCCGCGTGGTGGCGTCGCGGGGACTGAGCAGCCCCCAGGCCCTGCTTCGGAAGCAGCCCCATGGAGGAAGGCACAACCAGCGCTTGTCCTGTGAGCTTTTAAAAAACATTCCTTCCATTGCAGATGCGCATTTCCAAATGGTGCCTGTGGGCCGACCTGAGCCTTGTTCTCCCTTTGTGTTTGCAGCCATGGCGCGGGCTACGAGAGCGATAACCACACAACGCCCATCCTCTGCGGTGCCCAGTACAGAATACACACCCACGGCGTCTTCAGGGGCATTCAGGTGAGTACTGGAGGCCCAGCCAGGAGCGCACTCCACTGCCGCTTTCCCTCTCAACAGCCTTTCACTTCCTTGCCGAGGCCACTTGGCCTTGGCAAGTCTGTTTTATTTATAGGCTGCTGGTACCCCTTTTCTTCCACTGGGACAGACAGGGCAACCTCCTGCTCTCCAGAGGCCAGTGGATGCGGCTGCTTTCCTGACTTAGACCAGGATATGTCCTGCAGAGTCCCACCCTTTCCTCCCTCCTTCGCTGCCTAATTCACCTTCTTAGGGTAGGCTGTGCAGGTCTTGTATTTGGGCTAAATGGGCCCTTGACTTCTAAGAACTTGGTCTGCATTGTGAAGTGCCCAAAGGTAGACTATCTTGCCAAGTGTTGTGAATAACAATAACAATAATGACAGCACAGTTATGGCTGGATACTTTGTATATGCCGGGCATTGTGCTAAGCCTTATACAGTGACTCCTTTTTTTAATAGACTTGATTTTTTTTAGAGCAGTTTTAGGTTTACAGAAAAATTGTGCAGAAAGTACAGAGATTTCCTGCATTCTCCCCCTTTCTCTTCCTCCCCTCCTATCCCCACATATAATCTCCTCTATTATTAACATCGTGCATGGGTTTTACACAGTTACATCCTCCCAGTAACATTACATTGTTTAGAACATTTACAGTTGCAATCGATGAGCCAATATTGATACTTTATGGTTAACTAAAGTCCATAGTCTGCTTTCCGTGTTGTGCAGTTCTATGGGTTTTGTTAAATGCGTAATGGGATGTGTCTACCATTACAGTATCATACAGAATGGTTTCATTGCCTAAAAATGCCCTCTACCTGTTTATCCCTCCCCATCTCTTCCCTTCTTCCCACTCTGACAACCACTGATATTTTTACTGTTTCTGTAGTTTTGCCGTTTTTTAGAACGTCATATAGTTGGAATCATATAGTATATAGTCTTTGCAGACTGACTTCTTGCTCAGCAGTTTGCATTTAATGTTCTTCCTTGCCTGTGCATGGACTTTGTAATCCTCAGTGCCCTTTTATGAGGTAGGTATTATTATTATCTTGATCTTATGGATGAGGAAACTGAAGACCAGAGAAGACAAGTGATTTGTCCAAAATCACATAGGTATAAGAGGTAGAGCAGAGACTTGTAACACAAGTCTTGTCTGACTCCAGAACCCTTGTTTTTAACCACCACATTATATTGCTTCTTAGGAACACAGAGGGCTCTGAACACTTTGGAGGAGTGGGGAATCTCTAAGGAGAATGAAGAAAGTAAAATAAAAAGGTAGACATTTCAGAGAATTCAGAAAACTCAATGGAAGGCCACCTCTCTAGGGTGTCTTTGGGAGGTCTGAGCCACACGCGGCTATAAAGGGTTCGCATTTGTGCCTTTTGCATGTGACTCAGTGGCTGCAACATGAATAACAGCTGTGACACTCTCACCAGAATAGTCAGTACCCCAGAAATAAGCTGGGTGTGGACCAGGCCCCCACATGATGTGAGGGACAAGGAGCCCTGAATTGTTCTGATCAATGTCACAAGAAGTGTCAAGGGGTAGAACAGTGGGCTCCCTCATCCCAAGTCTTCCAAGGGGGGGATACAGGCAAGTGTTACAGAAACAGAAATCTGACGGAGGGACAGAAATAATCATCCAGTCTCTCTTCCAGCAAATAATGTCAGAATCCTCCACCAGGAACCTGCCTGCCTGACAGTTCAATTTTATATCCTATTGCTATGTGCACTGCATTTAGAATGAGTTAAAAAAATGGAAAAAGCTGCTCTGCCGTCCTTCCCACCGAGCCCAGTTTGTTAGACTCACTGTCATGGCCTCTGACAGACTCCAGACCAGAAGGTGTTTGGCTGCCTACTCACTTTCTCCTTGAGTATATCAGAACCGGCTGGCTCACCATGGAAATTTATGCCGCCATTTTCCTCGAGACTCTACAGCCTATGAACAGCAAAGCTGTGCGTCACTACAGCGCTTGTTCTTTTTTTTGGGGGGGGGCATCATTAATGTACAATTACATGAGCAACATTATAGTTACTAGACTCCCCCCATCATCAAGTCCCACCACTTACCCCATCACAGTCACTGTCCATCAGCGTAGTGAGATGCTATAGAATCACTTCTTGTCTTCTCTGTGTTGTACAGCCCTCCCCGTGGCCCCCCCC